>OY720642.1:20242616-21442616 GCA_963169105.1 Ceriagrion tenellum | reverse complement strand
TTGTATGCTCGCTGCGACGCTTAATGTTTTACGCTATTAGACTGTTTTGTCATATATGGTGTACGCAAACCGTAAGTATCTCAGCGTTTTAGTAATCTTGTATTTAACTGAGGGATCCGGTTTTGTGTTTGACTAGGCTATTTGTTGGTTGATGTAGGTGTTGCTGATGGGCGAAGGCAATAACTTAATCTTCATATCGAGGTGATACTTGACCTTATCATCATATATCCAGGCCTAACACTTCAAATAGCTTTTTAGAAACCCCAGAAGAAGCCTAAGAAGGTTAATGGTCTAACTTTTATTTTATAAAAGTACACTAATCAACAAATTTGAAAATATCAATCTGAATTTTAATTATGCTTTTCCATCCTCAAATAACATTCATTCATGTATGCTACTTTTTACCGACCCAAAAAGACAAATAAGTGTGTTGATTATTGCAGATATTACAAGAAAAGACATAAAAAATCCAGAAAATTGGCTCTCAGCACTTCATGACAAAGGGTTTAAAGTAAATACATCATTCTTTAGTATCAAGAGAATAAAAATTAGGTTTTAGTGTAAAGTGTGCATCAAAAGCCTCAATGTATCATGCATCGCTTTCCATATAGATGCATCGTACCTATCCAGTCCCTGCAAGTGCAAGCAAGCGCAAGAATGGAGTGCAATACACCCGCTTTCCAATAGGTATGATGTGCTTAAAAAACATGAATCATATATGTGTATGTCATATTAAGGCTATATATGCCGTCTGCCGTAGCTTTTTTGATGTTGCGCATTTTAAAGGGAGAAGTAATAATAACACATCTCCATGCTTGTGTTGTACCTATTATTTATTCAGTCTGTTGGATGTGGAGAGTTAGTTAATGGCCCAAATTATTCTCTCCGTTTTAGTTTGATTCAAATCCCTTATCTCTTTCTTTATGTATCCATGTTACATGTTTCCTCCGTGTTCCGAGGAACTCCCGACCTGATCCATTCAACGAATCAGTTTCTCTCTGAATTTAAAAATGCAAACAAGTTTTGTAAATATTCTTGAACCCCTTCAAGCTTTATTGAATTCAATAACTTGATCATCTAAGTCTTACGTGTCTGCTGGATTCATATTCAAAGTGCGGCTTCTTGTGTTCAAATTGCAATTTCTTGTTACATTTGTTGGCAACCGGGCTAATAATCACGAGATAAATATTGTTTCCGCCTTGGTATCAAAAATCTCATATCATATTTCTTAGCATTTCTCATCATGTCTATTATTTCATAATACATATTTTCGCAATAAATATGCGAACAAAAAATTCTCATAATCCTGTTTATCCCGGGGGATTTATATCGCAGAGCGGTGTCTCAGTCATATTGGGGTATCGTTGCAATGGTTGAATCGCAATATGCCTCAGCAGTGTAACGGACGAGGCGGGGCTTCGAGTGATGTGTGCGAGTTAGGGGGATGGCAGGGGTTGATGGTTAGGGGCGCATAAGGGCCCTGAAATAAGGGAGGGCGCAGATGAAAGAGAGGCAGGGATGGGGGGTGAGAGAGGACATTCTGGGGGGTGGGGCAGTCGCGAAGCGTGCTTAGAATGGCTCATTTGGTAGACGCATGCTGCAGGCCACCCTTCCCTTCACCAGCCGGGCCCTAGGTGTCTGGGGGGAGGCTCTGCGTAGGGGGTAGCTTTCGGAGAAGGGTCCGACAGGAACTCAGCGGATAACTTTTTTTGACGTACTTCGATGGGCAGAGAACCGGAACGCCTACCGGACTTTGCGAGCTTAGTAACTCTGTACACACGGCGTATACATGCGCCATTGAGCATTCGTCGATTGGTTCGGGAATGATACTTCAGGTGCCACCTCGGTCGTAGCAGTCGCGAGGTAAATACGTGTGTGCATGTGTGATAGAGAGTGCGCTTGTATTTACGTGACGAAAGTTTCGAGTGTGTCAGTTGAAGAAGAAAGCATGGGATGAGACGAGGGCTATAGAGTGTGTCAACAAGAGTGCCGAGCGACGAATCACGGAGTACGTTCGCCCCTGGTGCGCGCAACATGAGGACACCTTGCATTTGCGGAACTATTGAAAGGCTTTGCAAGAGTTATGGCGCATGTGGAAGCAGGGTGTGAGTTATTCTGGGAGTATTGGAATGTAGGGTCGAGGCCATGGAGTGCGGAAAGAGCGTCATTTTTGAAATATTGAGCAAATGGACAAGAAGGCATGAGGTAGACTTTGACCTAAGTCATTTCAAGGAAAGGTTAGCCATTGATATTAAATGCGTAATCTGAAAGGTGTAAATATGTGGAATTTATTGAAGAAAGGGGATTGTTTTTTTTTTAATTTTACTGTTGCAATGATTATGGAAAAATGTAATTTCTTTATACCTAACGTCTATAAGATGCAAACATTTATGTCGCAAACAGGAAGTGTGTTCACAAGTTGACGTTTCGGGCTTTGCTTTATGAGAAAGTGTTACAGGAAATAAAATATCGTTTTGTACTATCCAAACCGTTTTATTGACACCGACTATGATTTCGACAAAACTGTACCATTATCAAGGTTATAATTTAATTTTATATCATCATAATCTCGATGATCACATAATTTTGTCAAAACCATGGTGTATGTTATCAAATGGTGTAAACAGTGCAAAGGTTTATTTAATGCAAAAGATATGTTTTTAAATTTCAATTTTACGTCGATAACTGAAGCGCTGGGCAAACAGAATGAAATAATTGGTTAAATGTTTGGTTAGGAGCGCCGTACTGGGTGGCGTTGCTAGGATACCTGCTTTTTTGGAAAGAGTTCGTTTATAACCTGATGTAGGTATTATAAGGTAAAGCAAGCAGAAGGATAGAACAAAAAACGCAGTGAAACCAAAATCAAAGCGGCCCAAGTGTGTGTTGAGAATTTAGAGAGGAAAAGACATTTGACTGTAAAAGTACCAAAAAGACAACAGAAATGGTGGGATTTCGAAGAAAAATTACCTTTGTGGGATAGGTAGAGACTAGTGAGGCAGGCAGGTGAATGAAAGCTCAATAATTAGCCCAGAACCAGGGAAGTTAGAATAGACTGTCCAGAAACTGACTAATCTTTTGGAAATATACCAAATTACTGAGTGAGTTGGTTTTCTGCGATTTTATTGGCCAGATATCTATCATTTAAGGGGATATGTAGGCGCTAGATTCTATCTTTTCGAACGACATGATATTACTGCGAGTGACTTACATAGTGGTTGGCAATGAAGTCCAACAGAATTAACGCAACTCAACAGTGCTGCCCAAATTGGCTCCGTGGTCAATTTTCCAACCGATTTTGACGTCCAAATTCAAGTTAAATTAGTGTGGTGTATAATTACAACGCGCAATTTTGAGAATAGTCACTTCGAGGGCATTTATTTTTTTTTTCATCAGGTGGGACATTTCCCTCCCTTATAAAGGTAGCACCGGCCACCTTATCCGGCGTTTCGTGCTGTAAGAATCTTTCTCCCCAAAAACGTCGGGACGATTCAAGCACGACGGACTTGAATAATGCGGGCGCGGCAGGCAACGTAGTGGGAGGAGCAAGAGGAGGGAGAGTGGGTTGTTCTGAGCAGGAGAGCTGAGCTGAGAGGAAGAGAGGGTGTCGAGGGAGGAGGTAGCCTTCTGGAGGAGAATAGAAATAGGGAGAGTGGACGAGATAGCATAAAGTCCAATTTCAGGCCTCGGGCGGAGAAAGGATTTACGCTCCGTGCCTAGTGTCCGTCCCGGCGCTTTAGAATTCGTGATGTGTTCCAGCTTTTGAAGTTCCCCGAGTGCATTAATGTAAGAGGCGGGGCGCTTTTAGAAATGAACAGCCTTCTCTCTTCATCTCTATCACTCTCCCTCGCTTACTCTTTACATCTTCCTCCGTCCCTCTCTTTGCCTCCCCCCCTCCGCCTCCCTGCCATCCACCTAGTCTCTTCGTGCTCACTCTCCCGACACACTCACCCCGGTCAAGTCCCTCTCCCGCCGGACACGAATGTCGTGCTCGAAATGCCCAAGTTATCACCGCGAAACTCGGCTAAAATTGTCGCGGCTATTGGGACGACTCGGGTTACAACCGGTCGTCTATCCAATCCCTCCCTCTTTCTCTCGCTTCCTCCACCCCCGCGAACATCCCGAAAATTTAGAGGAGTTAAATTTGGTCCGACATTATTCCGCCAAGTTTTATTGCTCGGCGGAACGGAACTTTGCCAGGAACGGGAGTGCTTATCGCCCCGTGCCCTCTTAATCTGAAGGTCACCATTCTGAATCACGAGCCCTAGGGGGAAACGAGAGGGTATAATCCGCTTTGACTAATCTCGGAACGGGCGCTACGTTTTCAATTCTCCGGTGGCTGAAATGGCAACGAGAGAGGTGGTGACAGGGAGAGGAGAGTGAAAGAGCTGGCGCGGAACAAAGGTAACGATTTTACCTTTATCGGAGAGTGAAATGAAGGAAAAAAATGTTTTGGTTAACTCCAGTGAGCCTTCGGGGTAACTAAAGGAATGTTTTTCTTTCCTGGATACCTAATGGCTATCTTCGAGTGACCCTTAACCTTGTCTTCATGCTTTGAATCAACGCCTGTTGATAACGTTGAAAGGAAAGAACGGTCGGTTTTGCTCGAAAGGAAAGGACAATAATGAAAATGCGTGTCAATGGAGGAGAAAGGCCTTGTTGCCCAAGGGGATGCGATAGATGAGATCGTTAGGCCGGGGCGAATCCGTATAGTTTGCTTGGAATGGGGAATGACGAAATACAGGCGCGTTGACGAGAAATTATCCTACGTTTGGTCGCTGCGTCGCGCATCGCCGTAAAATTTCCTTGTCGTCAGTAGAGATCGCTCGTCGCGTAAGTCACGGTATTCATATTTTTTATTCACGCTCCCAGGCGGAGCAGCTTGATTGCGGAGTAAGATGTGGGCGAGTGATGGGTAGTGATTTTCCGATAGGGTGGAGAGGGCTGTGAAAAGGGCAACGCGTGAGATGGAGGGATTTGGAAGGGCGCGGCACATGTTCCCTTTTCGATGAGGACACCGGAGTTGTTGTGAGTAATGGGAAGCGGGAACGGCGGGGAAATGCGTTTTGCGCTGACCGGCGCGAACAACGAAGAGAACGGGCTAGAGGGATAGAGAGTGTGTGATATAAAGCGAGAAACGCAAGATTTACAGCGTTCCCACCAAATTAAGTCGTTTTCCTTTGTGTGCTTCGTGTTCAATTGCGGGAATGCACTCGGCAAAGCGATTGACGCCGGCAAAATCTCGGGCAAAGTGTGATGACACGGGATTGTCACTCAACACGGGAAGTTTCACGTACTTTATGTCGTTTGAGCTGACGAGATTGTGCGCTGCAATAAACACGCCCATATCATGAGCGCTCACGGCGGTAAAAGATTAATACTTCGGGATATGCAAGAGGAATTTGCATTCATTGCCGCGAGCGATGAATAATGGAGGAATCGTTGCTGATTTCAATCAGTGTCAGGTATATCATGCAAACTGTAAAAGGATAAGGTTAGTTCATTTTTGAAGTGCTGAGATTGATTCAGAGATATTTAATACATAATCAAAGCAATATTCTGTTCAAAATTTCTACCCATTTATGAAGAGTGTTTGTGCTTCGAATCAATTTTTATTGTATTTATTTTGCTGATTTAATAACTCTGTTCCTGCAAAATATGACATCATGATTTTATAAAGAATAGATGTATTAGTTCTTAAAAATCCTTATAAAAGTGAATCTACCAAATCAATGTTTTACGCAATTAGTTTAACTGATTCAGGCGTTTTGCATTGGAAGTTCGTCATGATGACAGCAACAATCGCACTTTACCTCAATTATCTATTACCAGTACTACGCGGTTTGACTCACACAGAGCCACCATCAATGTCTTGTACCTGATGATGACTCTGTGAGTAGAAACGCCTTGTAGTAGTAATAAAAAATTGTGGAAAAGTGCGTTTGCTGTTCTCATTATTTTTACATAATAAGCAAATACTGAAATTTTTCATTAATTTAATTTAAATTGGTATTTATAAATATTATATTATTAGTTTAATTTTGAAGAGTGAATTTTTTCCGTGTGTTTTAAATAGTTGCATTTCAAATAAAATCATCATGATGCAGCGAGAATCATGAGTACTCAAGACTAATCAATTAGAAACTAAATAATTGTAAGTATTCATCTTGCTTTGATTTGGCATTATGAATGCTCATTTGTGCTTTTCGCGCTTTCAGCTGGAAAATAGAGGATATTTGGTCACGGCATTCGGAACGTGAGAGATCGTCTTCATCCTTTCGCATTTCATTCCGTTGCCGCGTCCAGAGCGAGCAGGAAATTTGAACCCATCACAAAGTTATCCTCGTCCTAAAAAGAAATAAAAGATACATATCCTTCCTCAATAACCTTGGCCCCGGCAAAGGCCGAAGTATATCCCGGCGAGTCAAACGCGATCCGGGGGAAAAGGGTTGCAGTCAACGGTAACGACACTCGGCGCTCCCAAGCGAAGAAATTCGTAATTTCATCGTTGGGTTGCCGATCGAGTATATCCGCGAGATTTCGTGCGCATCTTAGGAGCCAATGATTGGGGAGGTGTACGCCTCTGGGCTGCCCTCGCGCGCAATTCTTCCCGTACACGATGCAGTGGAAAGCGAGGATGAGGGGGAGAATAGGAAAAGAGAGCCAGGGAGAGAAGGAAGGGGTTGAGAGAGGTCGGAGGGTTTAGTTGGGGGTGGTAAGGGGAGGATATTCTCTCCGGGGAGCGATCGCCATTGATACGCACGGTTACTCCCGTTTCTCCTCCTGGAACCCTTCCACTGCCATCTGCCTCCCACGAACTTCGTTCGCCACTTTTAATATATATAGATGCTAAAATCGCCTATTTTGTGCAAAGATTAGAAAATATTCATTAAAAACCACCCAAATTTCACCATTGGCAAGTTGATTTACATTGGAGCTATTTAAATAAAAAATAAACTGTTGCGATTGAAGAGAAAATTGAAACTTCATGACCATTTTGGAGACGAATGAAAGCCCAAATGGTCACACTAAGTAAAATTCAAGGAATTTGTAAGTAGATCGGAACAACCTAACGGTCAGAACTACCAGCTTTAAAAAAGCGTTCCTAATATCGCCCATCATTTGAAATCATACTCATAAAACTTTTAATGCTTCATGATGTCATATTTTTGTGTAATACATAGGTGCATCAGAAAGAGGGAGGGGCTTCTTAAGGTCTACTAAGCAAGCTGTGGAAGGGTTGAGAGTGGGAAAAATGATTAGGAACAAAACGTGAAAATATTTGTAAAATATCCAAAATTCCCAATCAGTTGTGCATAAAGAAATAAATTTTATTTTATTAGTTATTTACGCAAGATGATTTTATGTTTTCCGTTCATTTTTAGTCATGTTAAAAAAGCAGTTGATGTCTGTCAAGTTCCAGACCGCAGTTTGACGCGGTTCATAGTAAACATGTTGGTAAATCTTTGAAGGCTATAAAGGTTCTTGACACGATAGAAGTCGCATTCTCTTTGAAAATACACTAAGACCACAACTAACAAGTTTCAGGGCCATTGAAGACCATGGGCCATGCCTCGAATCTCTGTTATCAGCCTAACGGCAAAGCAAAGTTCAAGTACCGATAAGAAAATCACTAATTACTTTGAGAAGGTCAGTGAAATGTTTGCCGTATTTCTATGAGAGAAAAACATAGTAACTCTATAGTTATAGGATCTATACAAAAGAGAACTGTCATGAATGGTGCACAAGAAGAAAACTTTCTCTCTTGCTTGAAAGACAAATGGATTGATAAATACAGCTGAACGTTTTTACTTCAGAAACTGAACATTACTGAAGTCATTACAAATAACTTTTGTTTGTAGTTTAGTGCGTCATAAAGCAATTGTAAGAATTGGACAAAAAATAATTTTGCTCTTGATGAACTCAAACTTCCAAGTGGACTAAATTACTATTCTTCAATTTTTTCAAGTCCAATGAAACTTCTATTTTCACATCTTTTAAAAATGAAAGGCTATTGTTGTGAATTTTTTCTATGCTTGTATCGCGACCTTCTATCTGACCATATCATACCACTTCATCCGGGGAATATGGACTATTTACTTGTTTCTCTATCGTCCAGCAACCTCCCTTGAGCACGCAGGAAGACAGTGGGCACAACACAATGGGCCTCTTCCCTTGTCCACCTCACTTTTTTGTCTTTAAGCCTTCTCCGCCATACTTCCTCGCAACGCTCCTCCCCACTCTGCATTGCTTTATGGTACAAACCGCGAGCCGAGTTAGCCCACCGACCTTGTTTTCCGCTTTCCTCCCTCTTCTTCAAAGCTCGGCCTTCATTCCGTCGTCAAAATACGCCAGCCCGACAATAAGAAGAGCTCTGCTGGCATTTAGGAGAAACGAGCTTATCGACTCGGGTTGAGGGTGCCCCCTGGGAGGAGTGGGCCGCCGTGGTGCGGGAGGGACGCAGTGGTGCGGCAAATGCATTCATTCTGCTTTCCGAGATGTCTCCGCCACCGTGCACTGCTCGCATCGCATTCCCATCGACTTCGAAACCTGCGCGGAATGCCAAATTTCCCGCGTATTGACCCAAATGGAAGTAATCTGGAATGATACGTAATTAGGAAGTCTAGTCCGAAATACGGAGGTCGCTTGTCAGGTAACAGAGTATTTTTCATTTGTTCATTCCTCCCATGTTTAGATACCTCACGAGCAATGGCAGATTATCCATGACTTTGATTCTGATTGACAATAGGGGCATTCCGTAGACAACACTGCATATCATGTCTAATACTTGTATGATAATCAATGGAAAATTTGGAGCTACTTCTATGCAAAGTGTTTTGGCAAATTTTCATTGCTCTATTTCTAAGAACTTATAATTGAAGCATTTTTAAAGAAAAGCGTTCATCGCAAGTATGCACAGCTTAACTTAAGTCTGCAGTTGCTATTTTTTCAAAAATATCATCCACGTCCAACAAGGAATAGGCAAGTTTTTATATCAAAACATTACCTTATTCAAGAAAATAGGTTTCAATAAATAATTATTTATCATGGTACAGAAAATTCTTTTAATTTAGTACTTATTTTTATACTCAGTTACATGTGTGTATCAACAACCACATAAAAACAACCTCCACATTTTGGGTAATAATAATAATCTTAGTTTTCATTTTACGATCAGTAAGAGAAAACACGTGTCTTAGACAGAGTTCGTGGTCGTATACTTACAATTCCGTTGCTATTGTGCAACAGAGTTGTCCAATGGAAATAAGCGAAGAGAATGCTCTTAAATACGTATTTGCGATGTAAATTCAGAGATATGCTGCAGGCAAAAGTGCCAAATACCTGTCATAGCAGGTTTTGTTCAAGGACATTGGTACTACAAAGGCAGCATTACTCTGGCGTGGTTAATGTTTTTTAAATGTAAACCGCTGATTGAATACTGCGAGTCACTCACACCCTCAAAAGAGAGTTTTGGGGGAGAGCTGTTTAAAAGTTGCGTGCCAATCATACGATGGCACGCACTGTATGTATACCAGATTATTTATAACAAGTACAGAGTCAGTTTCCGTCTTAAAACTTGGAACTAACATAAGAATGTGATCCCAAAATTGAAGGTAACGATGCCATGAACTCGGTTGTTTGATTTTTATGGTGATGTTTCAGCCGTTATAGTTTTGAGGCAATTGATTTTGCCTGCTAACAATTATCTCGCTCTACTCTCTCATGATGTCAAACGTTCCAAATATGTACAGATATAAGCCCCTATCGTGAATATGCATTATTTTAAATGATGGTTATACCAATTTCTAAGGAGTAATGAGAGTAGGGCCTCTAGAACTCATGGATGTTCATGATTTTATAATTATGGCTTTCCATTTTATTCCCATTTGACGTTTAATTTATTTACCAATTTACATCGTTGTGACTTAGTTTATTTGGTGAATTTGCTTTGCCAAATACTACTTCTTGAATGTGTCTTAGGGGATAGTCTGGTAAAATTAAGGAAAGTATGTTCTTATTCCCTTTGTAGTTGAAAAAATCCTTTTTAATCAGAAGATTCGTTAAGCGTTCATCAAAAGATTTGACATCGTTAACTTCTCCAAGTCCTAGGCCCTTGTTATTTGACCATGTTGGTTTCTTCTATCCGCTGAGCTTAAACCTATTTACCTAAGTCTATATTGTATCTTCTCCGTACTGACAAGTAAATGAACTATGCCTAAGAGAGATAGATTTTGTTACTGAATAGAACGATATAAACCTAAATGTGGAACGTAAATTAAATATGTATTAAAAATACTTATTCCACAACATGGTGAATATACCCATGCTCGAAAAGGTAATTCCTCGTAAATTCCGTGATATGTAAGCGTTTCAAAGTATAATTTTTGTAATTAAAAATGTATATTTGGACCACATTTAAAGAATATATTCTTGAAGTGCGTATTTTAGTCCATGCATTTGATTGTATACTTGTAACTATCTGGTATTATTAGCGCCTAGAAATTACTACCAGTTGCTAATCAAAGTTGTTTGGTACACATTCCCCTTTCGATCGAGTATTGACGGCCGTTTCCGTGAAAGTACCTGCTGATTCAAATGAAACGCCGCTCCCCACCGGAGAGGGAAAAAGCATTAGTTCTCGAAGAGGAGAATTGCCACCGAATTTCCGGCTGCCCTCCAACTGCGCGCGATCGAGGCAACCTTCGTCGCCCGTGACTTGCCCGGGAGCGCCAGAGGAAAGTAGTGATGGGGAGGGAGCCACCCGCCAATGCTCGCGGCCGCTGTACTCCCCCCCATCATTTCCCGGCTAGAGGCGAGTGCCCTCCCCACCCTCGCCCTCTGATCTGCGTCCCTCCACTCCCCCTGCCTCCTACTTGGCCATTCATTCATCCCGAAGGACGAGCATGCATTCCACCCACGAAGAAATTTCCGCCTTCAGCGCCCCCCTCAGCCCCCCCCCCCCCCAGCGCTCCAATTCCACGCATCGTAAACCTCCTTGCATACAGCCCTTTTGACTCGCATTCTCTTCCTTTCCTCACGGTAGGCGGGTGGAGAAGTGGAAAAGGCTTCCTTCATTCTCCTAGGCTTTCTTTTAGGGTCCCTTCTTCTGCTAACTTCTCTCCCGGGAACACCCAGGCACTTTTGCGTACACCACTTTCCTCATCCTATTACTTCATCCCGCGTCTTTATCGCGTTATTTCGATGTCCGCTCTTGTTCCCTACTGTTTTCTCTTCTTTGAGGGTTTTGATACAGGGTTGTGTTTAACTTCATTAGCCGACTGAATAGTCAAATAATTTCTTTTAATGGATGATGGATGGGTGGATGGGTATGGATGAGTATAATGTGATAAATTAGATGCTACCTTGCTCATTCGGTGTCATTTGTCTCAATTTATTAACACCATGAGAAAACTAATTATCTCGTTCGATCAGAATTTAGATGCATGGTTACGTCATATTCTTCATACGACTGTCGCCAATATTCTTGGTAAAATTCTGTTCCGGAAAATCTCAGTTAAATTAGTTAGTATTATAATAATAGCGTTTATTGTCATAGGCTTAGAAGCCTTGAGATAATAAATTAGTACATATACATGAAATCTGAAATTACAGCTTCACAATAAAGAAAGAGTAAAAGTTAGAAACAAAGAAAAACATTCTCGTTGGTGTGATTCTAATCCACGGAGAGCAAAGTTTCAGTAATTATGAGCCATGGAACTTATAAATATTTTCATAATTGTAATGAATATTTCAATTTTTAGTTTAACTATAAATTTATGTATTAAGTAATTTACATTAATAATAAGTTATAATCCGTAAGGATTTACCTATACAATTTTTCTCCATAATTTGCGTTTTCAAATTTCAGTTGTTCAATACATAAGTTAGACTACACAAATCATTTCACCGTAATACAATAAGAAAAATGGCCCAGATCGCACTTCAGTATACTTACAATTCCAATATAATACATTGCATGGAATACAGACGAACATTATTAAGGATTAGCTCTTTAACTATGTATTTTAACCCTCGAGTTGACATAACATTTCTGACCTCAGATGACAGTGAGTTCCACAATGTGGCAACAGCCACCATAATAGATTAATTGGATAGAATTTTACGATGTTGGGGAATACGAATACCAATGGAGTAGTTTCTAGTGGTTCATCATCATTTGTCGTTTAGTCCTATGATTGGTTGACAACAGCCCTCCACCCTTCCCTATCTAATTGCTAGTTCCTTTACCTCTTAATAACTCAATGCCATGCTTAATAATACCATGAACTTATTCTTGGGTCTTCCTATGGGGACTTACCCCTCTATTTTACCTTCAATTATGTTCTTCACAAACCCATTGTGTCTCAGGGTGTATCCAATCTATCTGGTTCTTTTTTCTGTATGTTGATCCATATAGTCCTTTACTCTATTACTCTTCTGTACACTGCATCGTTTCTTATTTTGTCCGTCCATTTGATTGTCAGAACTCACCTCCAGCACCAGGTTTTCAAAGGCCTACATGCATTCAATCCATCGGGTGCCACGCTTCACACGAATGCTTTCACATACTTTTTCCTGGTTTGCAGCCCTATTCTCTTTGGCCACAGCTGTTGTCTTTTTTCTATGAACGCCATCTTGGCTTGGGCATTTTTCCGCTTGACATCCGTTGTACTTCTTCCGTCCCACGTGATGGTACTTCCAAATTAGGAGAAGATATTCACTTGCTCTAAATTTTCTTCTCTCACGTGACTTCTACATTCAGCTTCTCTCATCCACATCCTAGGATTTTAGTCATCGTCTTATTTATTCTCATATAGTATTCTTTAAGAACTTGGTCCATTACGTTGAGTGACTTTTGAAGTTCACCGCGATATGTAGCTATGACTGCGATATCATCTTTAATTCTTTTCCGTTTATCTTTATTCCGCTCAGTCCAATTTTAGTGATTCTCCTATGGCCTTTTCCAAGTACATGTTGAACAGTGGTGTTCAGAGGTTGCATTCTTGTCTTATTCCTTTGTTAATTTTACCTTATGTCTGACTTCCGTCTCCATTCGCATTGCAACAGAGTTCTTGTACTCAATTTTATCACTTTTCCTAATCTCTGTCGTTATCCATGGCTTTCTCATGTTGGACATCTTACTCATGAGTTGTTCCGCTGCTACTTCTACGATTGTCCTCTTCAGCTAATCCCATTTTTCTTTGATGTCCATTCCTGCCTCATCTTCTATCTTCCTGTCGACGGCTGCGGCGAATTTGTCTGTTTACCTCCTTCGGCCAGTATTTTTGTGCTTCATCTTGGTTAACGTTGGTCTTCTCGACTATCTTGTATCAAAGGTGGCTTTCCATGGCTACTAGGTTGTGGTCACTGTTTTTGTTCCGCTCTGGGATAGCTCTTGCATTCAGTACATAATTTCTTCAACTGCTTCTGGTGGATACTGTGTGAATATTTCTTTTCTATGTGAGCATATTGGCTAGTTAAAGTAGATTACCAGAAGATAAGGTTTTATATGAAAGGGTATTGAGATTATAAAAAAGGCGTTGTTTGTATTTTAACGGGTTTAATCGAAGATTAAAACTTGTATTTCGATTCCATTTTATTAGGTCAAAAATAAAGTGGACTGCCGAGTTCACGGTCACTTGTTATTTGGCGTTACTTTCTTTATCAAGATTTGTGAATAATTAAAAACAATAATCCCCGTGTGGGAATATTAACGAATGCAGAGGGGCGGTGCGAACTCTAGAAGGAACAATGTTCTTAATAAGTATGTCTAAAATTGATAATTTATATCTGTAATAACTTATGTAAGAAATTATCCTGCGTAAATTATTATTATATATTAGGGTTATATATTAGGGTACCTGATTTTGACAACAGTTCATTGTAACTAATAATGCTATAAAATAATTGGTGAAACTACACGCTATGCTTTGGTTTTATTAGTAATAAATATTATTCACCCATCCAAAATTCATGAAATGTAATAGCCATTGAATAATTCAAGCGTAGACTATCATTGTTTTTACAATTGCCAAAAACCTTATGCTGCGTAAAATGGAATTGAAATTCATTGGATCAAAATAAATAATTTGCGATTCTTACTTTCAATGATCAAACTATATAATTATTTTCCTTGCGTTTGAGATTAATTATTTCTTGCGAATAAATATTATTTAGCTTTTCCATACTTAGGCGAATAAGTTATGAACACATGCATACGAAACGACTCATCTCGACAGCATTTATTTGATTCTTATATATTTTAATAGTCTCTTTTTCATCATTCATTAATTTATAATTTATTGAAATGCCAGTATAAAGTCCTGAGATTCCTGCAAAATTGAGCTATATTAATGCAAAATGCAGAAATAAAATTTTCATGATGATATATTAACATTGAAACCAAGGTCGATGTAAAATTTTATCTTTGCGGAAAATTGAACATTTTTATTTTTTCATTGTAATACCAGTAGCTGTAGTATTCTTCGTATGTTGATTCAGTAATTATCAATCAGAATTTACTTTATACGAAGTGAAAATTTGAGTTTACATATGTTTTTCATTATGATAAGTACATAGGTACTTGATACAGCGAACTTCCTTTGCCGAATTTATAGGACGCAAAAATGCTTTCCCTTAAATTCTTCTCTTCTCATCGATATTATTAAATGGTACCAAGAATTAGTAAAGAAAATGTAACAGTGTCTCAAACATTACTGATTTAAATTGTGGCAGGACTAAGATAATGTTTTCTTTGCAGTTTCAAAAAATCCTTTGAATCGCTATTAAAACTTTCGGAACCAAGAAATCTCAATTGAGGACGCCGCCGTTGCCCTGGGTAAATTCTCCACGGTATGGGGGAGCGATGACTTGAGAGCCGAGCATGGGCCACTTGCCCCAAATTATCTCCCGCGATATGAAACCACGTCTTTGATTTTAGTGAGCACCGTAAGGAAATTTTCACGAAAGTTCACGTGACTGCTGTCGAAAATGGCTTCCGCCTGAAATCATTTGCATTGGAATTGGTAGCCAGTATTTAATAGCTATTAAAACGGGAGATGAAAAGAAAGATTTATTTCCATTTGTCGGAACTTGGAAATGCAAGCCATTAGGACAGCAAAATGGGTCATAACAGCCCGGATGCTAAGTACCTCATCCTCTTGCGCTCGAAATTTGGATGTGTTCTTAAATGATATCTTCTTATGAAGTAATTTCATCGTTGCTAAAACTCCTATTGCCGAGAATAAATTTTTTACTTGAAATTGACGTCATTTATCGAGGGATGACTCCTTACTTTGTAAAATAATATTTTTGCTATCCTAATTCGACTCACCGTTAATATGATATTTGACAAGGTTATTCCCACTGCACTCTTATTATGCCACTTTTCTATTCAGAAACTTCCAAATCGCCAAATCTAATTTTGAACACCGTTAATTTAGTTTTTTTCGTTTTTGAAGTTACGCATCTTTTGGTCGCCCCTTATTGTGGTTTAATGATAAAATATACTTAAATATCACATATACGTTCAAAAGTGACTTCTTATAAGAGAAATTTCATTTGTCATCAAAAGTGAAGGAATAAATACCATTTTAACTTCCTTACTTTCAATGCCTATGCAGTTCTTTATTATTATTTCCATTTAAACGAAGAAAAAATGATCAATTACCTGGGATCCTAAAGAACTTTGACTACTGCTAGTAGTGTTAATGTATTATTCCTTAGAATTACGTCTGTGTTATATACTTAGAGTCATTACAGTAATCAATTGTGGCAAACCAGATGTAGGTACAGAGATAAGACAAATCGGCTTAGCAATATTTTGAAAAAGTGAAACTACTTGTTTCACTAAATAAGATTACTGTTATTTAAATCTATTCTTTTAAAATGCAGCTTTGAGCTCATCCTCCACAATAGCAGATTTTCTTTAGCTCTTTGACAATATAATAAGAAACGGAATCCCGAAATCCATAGAACAGAGAAGCACTCATTATCACCATAGTATGTAAATCCATTCATTCCAATAATGTTCTACGTTAATCCCAATTTCAGGTTTAGTAAAGCTAAGTGATAACAAATTATTGATAAAAAATGTTGCAATATTATGTCATCATCACCTCATTATGCTTATCTAACACATTATTTACATGTTAGTGAACTGTCGCGATAATGACTGTGAAATATTTATTTTTGAACGCTGGTTGAGCTAATATCATAATAAAATCCATTAAACGTTAAGGGCATAATAAAACAGTACTTGTATCTTTTCGTGGAAAACCTTGAAAAGTATAAACTATTGTGGCTATTATAATCAATCAATTTTTTTAAACCATAGCATTATTCGATCGTTTTTGTGTAAGATTGTGTAAGGCGCAAATAAAATGAGTTTATGACCTTCTGTTGGATTAACAAGCATATATAAAATGGTCAAGTTAAGAGGATAGTTATTAATTTTTAATGCTGTTTCGGCAATTCAAAGGAGTTTTATTTTATTGATAGCATTATTATGCACATAAAATATGATATATGTCGGCTTTTAGTTCTCAAAACGATAGAAAGCACGCACAGATTCCCATTGCATTAAAAAAATGTTAATTCCTTCCGAAGTCTCAAAATCAACGTCCATTATATCCTTAACTGTTCAGCTCGTTCTTTCGTAGTCTAGTACGTTTAATTAAACATGTAAATTGAGCTGTTTAATTCTGCTTTGAAACATCATTTTAGCATGAATGTTCCCGAGCAACCTAATTAAGTCATTTCTGTCATATTCTTAGATTAAGTAAATATTTGTTGTAAAAATCGAAGATTACATCTGATATTTATTTGTGTTTCATAGGCACAAAAGCAATTCCTTAAAATTCTGATATCACAGTTGTGCACCCTCTTTTTTCTTTGTTCGTATCCCATATAATTCAGCATATCCAATTTTAAGTCAAAATTCTATATCCAGGTAAAAAACGTGAACTATCTAGTTCAGATTAAATGAAATTTTCAATAATTGAGGAGATCGGGCCCACTCCACTTGTAAGTCACTAAGTAGCTTGAACATGAATGTGCTGGGATAAAGTTGAGCAGGCAATTTTATAAAATAATCGTATATCGCGCTTAATAGCGGTACACGGATGAAGTTGTCCAATTGAACATTTCACGAGGAATGTCCGTGATGCATGTAGTTTTTGCAGGACTTTTTTAATTGTCTGGATATTTCAGAAAAAATGCTCAAATAGATAAAATATTAAAAATAAAATGATTAAAAAAATACCAAATCCAGTAAAATCAAGCAAACTTGAAGAACAGGTGCTGCCTTTCTATTTTCATTACTCATTTATTATTAAAATTTCAGGTTTTCTAGCTTAGCGTAATTACTCGATTAAGCTCACTCAAAAATTTTGCATTTAAAGCAAACTCGATGTTTTCTGATTGCTAACATTTTATCTGAGTCATAAGTATTGAGCCAAAAAACTCTGATTAGTGATATTTCAAAATGCTAAAATTTCATTAGTGGTCTACAGTAGCACAAAAGGACTTTAAAAACAGAATTATCCAAAGGACTTTTTCTTATAAAATTTGTAACAAAGATTATAAATCAATAAAAAGTTAACAACATTAATTCACCATGCCATTATTGGGGGCTAAAACTTAATATTGGTAAATACACTGCAGCTTAATTTATACGGAAGGATACAACAGGACGCTATACTTTTGAAAGTGGATGGTATGATTAAAAATGCCAGATGAAGTAATCAGAAGAATATCAGAGGATCACGTTGACATCATACTTAGCGTAGAGGAAACACACATGAAACATTAACAGAATTGCATCATGGAGACTAGATTTATCAAGCGAACAGAAGGAAGTTTCTCCGATACAAAGGTGAAAGAGAATGCTACTTAGTTGTGGTGAGGCCACATCTCTAATATGCCGTGAGCATTTTGGAGCCAGGAATGACAGATTCAATTCGCGGAATAAATAAAGCACAAAGGAAAGCCGCATGCTTCCCTAAAAATTCTACAAGCGAACAGGAAGTGTCACCGAGCTAATAAAAGAATTACGTATGGAATTGTGTGAGACATGGAGCTACGCGCATCGCTTGAAAAATTCCTATCAGGTCAGTTTCAGCCCGACGTGTAGGATATTATTTTAGCCCCGCGCTCTATTTCTAGTACTAATAGAAGTGGCAAATCAAGGAAACACATCACTGAAATTAAAGTAGAAAACTTCCTCTTTAAACGAACCATTTGTTTATATAATTTTACGCCATATAATGAACTTAGACACATTGTTAGCACCCAGTTAACCTCTTTTCCTTCTCCACTACTTCACCTCATCCGCCCATCTTTCCGTGATCGTCGTTTTAAAATGCCTATGCGGTGGCTTTAGAGTAGTATTTGCATGTATAAAAATATTCCTGTGTCCACTTCTGTGTCATTTGATCGGAGTTCAAATATACTGAACACGTTCGTCTAATCGTAAGTTAAGCTGTAAACCCTTCTAACAGATTTCCGCTAAAATTAGGCAACTATCGAGAGTTCATTCTAGTTTCACACCCCTTTCCACTGAAATCACAACGCAAATTTACCTACAGTGGCACAATGGCTGCAAACCCTTTCAAAATTTGGACGTGCTACCTTAATTACCTACGCTTCTCACCAGGAGGCCATGGTACTTATATATAGTATGTTCAGCAGTACATTCCGTGGAGGAAGCAATGCAGTGGTTTCCTAATACGAGGCAAATTGCCACGAGCAAATGACGTATTTTCTGGTATTGTTGAAATAAAATGGTGTAAGTCAAGCGAAGAAATTTTTATTTGCATGAAATTAAATTATATAATGCCTTTATTGCATGTATAAACCCTTGGTACTTCTAAGTCACATGGCTTGTCAGAAGGTTCCATATTATTCATACAGAGCAGAAAGTTACATATACAGTATTTTTGAAGTAGATTTGTTATATAACAGTGAATATATTTTTAATTGAAAGATAAATAAATCAACATAATGACATTGAAAAATTTACCAAACCTCTAAAACCCGTAAAAACCTGAAAAACCTGTAACATATTATTATAAGAGATTACAAATTCCTAATGTCGCTAATTAACCATTCTTTGAGCTATTTTTTAATCTCTAACAAACCTTTTAGATTATGTAGTTCCTTACACTTAAAGACATTTTATAAAATATATTTGACCAACCTTTTGCCGTATAAATTATAAAAATCATACGTTTTCAACATAGGAGTATTTCGTATAAACATACAATGCGTATTGTTACAAGGAATTTTGTGTACTTTTTAAAATAGTTTTCCGCTATAGTTAATCATTTTAGCAATTTATTTACACTTAACTTAGACAGTTAAACACTGTGTAACCTGGTATGAAGCCCGAGAGAACTACTACAATATACGCATCCATCCACTACAATTAATTTCAATATTCTCTTTTGGTTTCTAATTATCGTGTTCAACGGTATGTTAGATGGCATTCCCCGAATTGATTCCATATCTCAATTTACTCTCAACTATAGCAAAATAATTCATTAATTTTATGTTTGCAGGTACAATGACTTTGAGCATAAATAGTTAATAAGATAAAATTCTTATTTTTTAGTTATTTTGTCAGGTATTGTAAGAAGAAAGAAACTCGGCAATACCTATATCCAATTTGCAATTATTATCAGACGAAATTTCTATGACGTGAACAAAAACATTAGATTCCAAGTTTACATTGGAGTATGTAGCATCGTAAATATTTGTTCTGGTTTATTATTTGAAATGAGTTCATTTATAATGATTTTTTTTATTTCACCTAGAGAATTTTGTAGCAAATATTTTATTGTCATTGAAATACTTCTCCGGAAACTTGAGGCAAATATGGGTACTCAATTGAGAAAAAATGGGTGAGTTCTCAACGCTTAAGACTGAAATTTTGAGCGCTGTCTTTACACAAGGGAGTTCAGTATAGTAATTATTGAACAAAATTACCAAAATATTTACATTAGACTCTAACAAGTGGATTAAGATGTCACTCTCAGGATGAGAACCGTATAATTTTAGGGAACCGGGATATGTGGCGAGCAAAATATTAAAATATGCTCAAGAAATTCAGAACTGATGTTTTTCAGAGCGATACAGAGAGTATTATAATGACGCCTCACAACATCTCTCGGCACAATAAGCGACCACAATAAAAAGTGAACTCCACTAAATACACCCCCATAGTACATATCACCATTTCACCTCACAAAAACTTACATCTTTACACGGCTGGTGACCGAAAACCTCCTGCCACACGCCCATGAAGCGGCTCGCGGGGTAATATGCAGATTTAGATGAATCTAATTAACATGTATGGTGTTTCCTATTTGTTTGTATATTTCATGGCCAGTTGCTTAGTTTGTTATAATTACCTTCATGAATGATTAAGACATGATTAATCCATTTCCACAATATCAGATATGAATGCTCCTATGAATCATCTTAAAATTTGTAGTATAAAACAACGCCGAGCTGAGCAAAGTTATACCGGAATATTGAGTCGATATTTTTATATCTCTTGTAATCCAATGATTAGAAGTAATCAACGTGTAGTGAATTTCATTTATATTCCAGATTACCACTGAAATATTTTCATTGACATACCATGGTATTGCTCTCATTTTATTTCTACATAAAACTATTAAACAATTAAAGAGGTCTAGACAAAACCAATATGTAGATCCACATTTTCTGACAGCACTGAAATCATCTTCATCTAATTGCTCTCCTTAGTTTCTTTTTGATTTTACGATTAGATTGAAATTACAACAATCAATAGTTGTCTTTCTTATGGTGAGGTAATATAATTTTGAAATATCTGTGCTTCTTATGCGTGTCATATTTATATATGGTTTATCTGTCAATCTGCAGAAGGATTACTGAAATATCTATTTGCAAAAAGATTTTATCTTTCGACCAGGTAGTTGAAGTTTTTTTGAACTTTTAATAAATCAAGTACACCAGCAATAACAGAGCAACCAACTAATACTAATGCCCTTTCTGCAATTTTAGAGGAATATCTCTATCACATTGAGGTATTGACATCTGGTATGTAAAAAAGCTATAATATCTCATTCATACTTCAATTTACGAATGATTTTGTGACTTATGTGCCTAAAGAATAAGCATTGGATAACTACATACTAATCGGCAAACCATCCCAGCTTTTTCAGTTATCCAAGCAATCAGTTATTGGGCAAATATCACCGTCCTATGATGATTAAATTGATTAAAATTGATCCGAGGAATAAAATTTTCAACACACTTTAGAAATACGTCTCTTGATATTTTATATTACATTATCTTACTTCAGTTAATATCACTTTTGGGGACATTCTGTACCATACATCTAAAACATATTCACGCTCATCGTCATAAATGTCAATTTCACTGAGAGAATCTAAAACCCCAAAACTCCACCATGAGTATGTGCTTTTAAACAACTTTTCGCTCAATTATATATAAATTTATTAAATTATAGGCATATTGGATGAATAAACAATTAATTTTGACTCTCAAGAACTATTTCATTTGGATTATTTCATATTACTATTTCTCTGGATAATATTTCTCTTCTGTGAGGGTTAAAAAGTTAGCGAAAGCTATTAGTCGAATTAAACGGAATAATAACCTAAAAAAAATGTTATCTTCGTAATTCAATCAAATTCATATCAGCTGTATATTTTTAGTTTTATTCCTATGAATGAATCTTTCCTGGTTTAAGGAAAAACAATTATAAACAATTTCTGATATCATTTTTCTTGCCACAATGAGTAAATTCACCTGTAGCTGCCAATAGTTGTCTCAGAAATTCTTAAACCAGTGTTGAAGAGTGAGCCGGGAGCTTTTTTAAGCGGCCTTTTAGAAAGAATTTTACGTGTGTAATATAAAATCGGAAATCTGAACGTAGAGCCTCAATTTTGCATATGTAGGATTGAGTATAATTTTAGCTGGAAGCGCGCATTTATAGAAATAAAATATCTGAAGCGGTTCTGCAGAACGAATTGGAAACGCTTGGAATGCTTTGACTGCAGTTGCTATGAGAGTTATTTATATTTCCATAGCACTTGGATTAGGTAATTTTATAATGTATTGCTACTTATCGTTGATTCAAAAATGTTAGAGATTTTAATCCCCTCTTTCACAAAAGAGACACGCGGTTGGTTGATTAATCTTTGGAAATATCCCACATCGATCGAAGCCGGATATTAGATTCAATTGATGACTTGCGAGCTGGTGGTGTCATTCTGTACATATTTAACATGTAATCAGTTTTCAGATATCGTTGCCATCTCTGGTCTCGAATCAAATTTCCGGATTCATATTTTCGGTATACTGCCAACATAGATGCTGCAATACAGCTCTCAATTCAACGTCTCAGAACTTAAAGGATTTTAACGCATTTTATATCCATATTGTCGGTCCCGGTGGCGGAGGGGTAAAGTCCTCGCCAGCTAACACTAGGGTCACGGGTTCGAGTCCCGCCTGGGTAGAATATTATCTGCCTAGGACATGGGTGTTTGTGTCTCGTCCGTTTTTACTGTTAATCACCCGACGTAAATTGGCCCATTGTGCTGTATTCGGGGTAGTGATGATAAATAAATAAAAAGTAATAAAAATAAATAAATATTGGTATATTTTGATAACGACTTTAACGAGAACATGAAGCATGAGTTCAAAATATTTCCATGCCATCAAAATTTTATTACGTAGTATATTTTTCTTATGCTGGGCTTCAACATTCCATGTAAACGCGGGACACAAGCAATTTTTAAGTTGTTTTTTCAGGTCAATAATCCATTAGGGGATGCTGAAACATACGTGCTACCAAAGATTCATAAATTACGTATGAGTTATAAGTATTTGAAGTATTGGAAAAACAGTAATGCCTCTAATTAAAAAAATGACATCAATATTCAGCTCCCCGATACAAGGGTCATGTTTTTACGTTTATCCACCGAAGGAATAAATTGTGCTTGAGGTCTTCTATTTCACATAGAGTACGGGATTTCATAAAAGTAGCAGTAAAATTATTCCATCACCTCCGGACCTTACACTTAGCCTCCCAAATAGGGAGGCTAGGGCCTAAGACAACACATTAATCAGGGTGTCGCATAGGGTATTAGATTATCTGCCAGAGGCTATTAAACTGCATGAGAATACTGATGAAAACGCTGATGAGGCTAATGGCATTGCCTTCCAGCCCAATTTATGGTAACTTTACCACCCCTCACCTTAATTCTAATGAACTACTTCTCCCCGGCACCTCCAAATTCTTACCAATCCACTTTAAACAATCAGTCATGTTTTGGCCTCTGCAATGGCCGATGACGGCAGGTACACTGATATTTAACGGTTACGCCGAGAATGCACGCCCCTTATATCTTTAACAAAGAGTAACAAATAAAGGTGAACATGGTATTCTCATGAAAAAATTTAGTTAAAACTAATGCAGTTATAAATATTTGTGGGGCTGTAAGTTTGTAGGGGCTGCGGTTTTGGTGAGGAAAATAAATACACGATATGTTTTAACTACCTAACAATTTTCGAAAGAATATTTGTTAGCCTGATAATCATGAGGGTAGTTTCTATTGCACCAATTATCTGCCGTTTAGTATTTTTGGGATACATGTGCACATTTTCAGTATAAATGTTTGCATATAACTTACAATTTAGGAAGTAAAATTTTCATGTGTAAATAATGTCCCTTGCGAGAAATGTCTCTGAAGTAGAGTACCACACTGTTGTAGATGTCGCTGGTTAGTAATACTTCTGCTATTTCCTTGATTCTGGGATGAAGATTCTGAATTCTGGCCTCTTGAGCTTGAATTTGTATGCTTATGAAATGCTTGATTATGTGTGATAGCCCAGCGTTCACATTCATGCTATATTTCATATTTTCTATTTAGTTTGGTGGAGTCATTTAAAGGCCTTTGATGAAAAAAGAGGTGAGTGGATTGCTGTTAGACTAATACGCTATAACTTTTGTGACCCAGTTATAATTTATTGCACAAAACATGGAGCCATCGTCCAAATTCACGTGAAAAAAGTCCGCTTATTTGCCAAATACCGTTCTATTGCTTCATTCAATGAGAAGAATTTAATTCCACGAGTCAAAAGTTTTGCTATTGATGGATATAAAATTTTAATTTTCATACGGATAAAATTTGATGAAAGTGGTGGATGTTAGTCATAATAGCCTCATATCCAAAGAATTCATTGCACGCAATATGGCGGACTAATTTGAGCCCTCTTCCTCTGTCTGATATTTATCATGCATTTTTTCCAAAGCAAGCCCCTTCCATAACTATTTTCAGTTCAATGCGTATTTGCGACCTATGTTGGGTCAAATATTGAGAGGTCTGCGAAGCTGTGGAGAGGGCAGAAGACAGTTTCCTAGAACGCAAGCGTCACCATCTCCCTCTAAACCATACAGGTTAGAGATTTTAATCTCCTTGGCGACCACAGCGCTCCTCGAACGTGAAATTGTCAAATACTATATGATATCTGTGGCTTCTGACAGGCATGAGACGTTGATGGAGATTGGTGAAAGCTAACTTTGTCTCTCCATGGGACAATTCTCTCCTGAGTAGAACGTTATTGGTAGCCTTGGCTCGCAAGGATAAATGTAACAGATAAAATTTCATTAAACTTCTGGGCATAATAGTAGGTGCCCCGGCGCGTGAATAAAGTGCTCAGTGTCCGATCAGAATTTGTGCTTCCGTAAACATTTCTGTGGAGAGTAATGGATTAATTTTTAAAATTTGTTGAGAAAACACGCAAGGTACTTGCTGTTTAATTTATAACCAGATCTATTGATTTTAAATCCCTCATTTTTTATAATTAAACCTTTCTGAAGTGGATACCGGTGCACTTTTCCATGTTAAATGTTTGTTAGGAATGAGATGTCAATTATCTCAGAAAATAGTGAGATAATTGCAGGATATTTTGATATGTTTGCATAAGGGCGAGATATTCTTTTATTAAAGGAGATTCACTAATGTCTGGGTGAAATGATATTTTACTCACGCAGACTAATTGGTAGTACTCCACTAGTCAGGTGGGAAGCAAAACTGTTGACCCTATTGCAACTTTCCTTTGAGTTAGCTAATGACGACGCCCGGTCTCTTTCTGTCCTTTCCTCATTCTCCACATAATCTCATTTAGAATAAAAGTTCTTGGCGTCGTATGAACGGATTAAGTGATGTGAAAAAAGGGATAGGCACTTTTGGCGGCAGTGTGAGAGGGTAAAATTGCGGAACCAATTTAGTTCAACCATTCTTGATCAAACCAATGATGGTACGAGGCACATAGTGCGTAAGTTTGTTAATATGTTCGTCTGCGTAGAACTCACCTAGTTCTAGTTAGAATGTACCTTGTTCTCCTGTCTGCTTTTGGTCTGCTTTGCCTGCGCCAAGCGACCGGGTTAACGTGCGAGTTTCTGGTTTGAACTGGAACGGGTAGTATATGACTGAGGTGGAATCACTCCGTGCCACAAACCCTAGTGGTGGCTGGCTCGGTACTTCTAGGGTGTAGATGTAAAATAGGCAAATGGTTAGAATCACTGATCGCTATGACTTGACCAGGAACCCAATCTAGAGGTCTTACGAGTTGAACCCGGACGGGAAGTAGTGTGAAGTCACCACTCTCTTCGAAGAGCTTGCGTTGGATGCAGTTAGAATTTTTTTCAGAGACCGTCCACATAAAACAACCTTCCTCCCAAATCCTGAAGCATTTGATATTACCGTAGCTTATGTCCCAACATGATGGACAGAATTTAGAACGTTTTTCAGATCCTCCACAAAATATAACCTTCCTACCACATCCAGAACCATTTTGATATTTCCTTAGCCCGTGTCCCATAAGGACCGGCAGTGCAGCACCAGGAACTTTGCAAGGAGTACACAAATGCTCCCTTCCGTACAAAGGGAGAAAGTGAACTCGACTGTTTTTCATATCCCCAAATAGTCAACCTATCAATAAATAGGCAAAGAAAGAGGAGATTGAGTCAGACGCGGGGTTGGGAGCGATGGCAGTCTTAGTTGAGAACTGGGGGAAAGAAAGTCCATTACGTATGCATCCTTTCGACTTCCCCCTCTCCAACTGTTTGCCATCCGCCTCCGCTGTTTGGCTCGCGACCTTCGGAGCCTTTAACCTCACGCGCTACTCCCGCTCAGGAAAAAGAATACGTCCTGCCCCTCCAATTTTCCCGTTCTTTCTCCTTTTATCCATTACTATTTCTCGAATTTGTTTTCTGAAATAATATCAAACACAAAACATTTCTAAAGCTAAAGGTCGAGTAGTAAAGGGCTGAGAGTCTTATTTTTTAAAATCCCCTTTATCGCACTACAAACCAAGGGTTGAAAGGGAATTATCCAGCCAAATATATGAATTGTATTACTTCTATGGCCACTCCTGGTATTTATTTATTCATCATCAGCTTCTACAAGAGTTTTGGTCTAGTTTCTATTAGTTTAAATTTATGTGTAAATGCAGATAAATTGATAAATATGCTGTGCCCTTGTCTACGCCCTTCTCGCATTAGCTCATACCCCGACCGTTCGAATTCTGCTCCTGCCCTTTCTTCCCCGCACACTCCACCATTCGACTCTCCTCCCTTTGACGCCCGCCCCTCCAGCCCCCCCTCTCTCCTCCTCCCCCGCTTCGTCTCCCCCACCCCCGCCCCAGCACGCCGGCGTAGATCGACGCTGCGCAGTGTGAGAGTGTCCGCCGTAGCGACTCGACGTGGGGTGCCCTCTTTCCTGCCGAGTGTTGTTTTTGAGAGCCTCTGTGGGCGACCTTCCCCCGCGGATCGGGGTTCAAACGTGCGAACGTACCGGCCGAGGGATAACCCGGGCGGAAAGAACAAGACAACCGAACGTATTCTTCCTCGTTCCATTGTTTATCCGATCGCGAAGGCAACGCTGGCGATCGGACGGTTTTCCAGCGAATCCGTGCGTGCAAACATTTACCCCACCACCCTTGGCCTGTGGTTCTTTCAGGCGTGGCTGATTCCACGTGAGAACGAGTTCAGCCCGCTACCGTAGATCTTAAAGTGAGTTCGTGAGATGGACTGAGCTGGTGTTCCCTTGTGATCAGCCGTCACACCCTCCGAAAAAGGCCAGGAAACGGAAAAGGCTTCCGCCGTGGAATCGTGGCGCTATCTCCGCTAATTTTCCCGCAGGATCTTCGATCTTCCCCTTGGTATCCGAGTTCTCCCTCAATCCGTTGAGCCGTGCTTGGTCCTGCAGACGGAAGACAGTGTGGGTGTTTGAGAAAACCTCGCGGAATCGTGCCTGTATGGATGTAACTGTCTCCACCGGTGTCGGGAACTGATTTTTCAGGAGCCGGTCGAAGCTCCCTCGGAGTCCATCTCAATTCCAGGTCGAGTGGCTAGCCCTTTTCCCGCAGTGTTGACGTGAGAGTTGCAAGGAGGGCATCCCAATTGCCCCTTGACGTGTTCAGGAGGGAGACAGCCGCACTCGGACTCCCCAAAAGCTACTCCCATCTCAGTCCCTTGCCTCTCCCAGGGGAAACGATTGTGTCTCCCCCCGATACATACTCTTCTTCATTCCCTAGTCCCCATCCATACTCAGTCAAGTGCCGTCCCGAGGCAGTACAATGACCGGACAAGTGGTGCCGGCAAAGTTTTGGTGTTCCGTCGAGCCGGCGGGCGTAAAATGACGAGTGGTCCACTGGTTTTTCAGAGGGTAATCTTTGTGAGGCAGAGATCTTTTTCCTCATCCTCTCCCCCATCCCTACTTCGTTCTCCTCCCACACTACCTCATCCCTAGGGTCTCAACTCCCGGGGGATTCAGCAATCCGGATCCTTCCCTCCCCAGAGTCACTGACCCCCCCCGCCTCTGGTCGCCTCAATGAATAATCGCCGGAAATGAGAGCGGGTGTCGATGAAGATACGAGGAACTTCTGAAGGTGACGACCAAAAGTTTTACGGTTCTTTTTCCTATCTCTGACGCTCTGGTCCACCACCCTCCTTTCTCCAGCCTGGCTGACATCATTCTCTAAGTTTCCCTTCGCCCATTTCCGCGAAAATGATGTTTTTATCCTCCCCGTATTGAGCGATCGCCAAAAAATACGTGGGTGCGGGAACGTAATCGGAAACGTCCAATGATCGAGGGAGGCCAACATCTGAAGACATTGGACCATTATCCGCATCAGCGATCCGGTATTAGAATTGCTGTGGAATAGCATTTCGTCCTAGTTTGTGCCAGCGAAGGAATATCACGTAATACTCTTTAATTATTCATTCGCCCTTATGGTTCATCGTTTTCCCTTGGGCTAAACAAAGGAGCCATAATCCAACATTGGGAAGGCATTGGAGTGATCTCTGATGTCCCGTGGGTCTTCATAAATACTGCATGCATGAGTAATTAAGGCGAAGGGAGAGGAGGGATAGTGAATGAGAGGAGAAGAGTCATAGATTTCCTTCCCTTCACGGAGCGGGAAGAATGCCGTGGGAGGAGGGTCAACGCAGAGGTGGTGACCCTGAGGAGGGCGGGACAGACACCGCCGAAACCTGCACCATCTCCCGGCGGATGCAACCGGGTACGCGCATATCTGTGACTGCCGGCGCCCCTCAAGTGAACCACAGGCTGGCCTGTCTGGTCTGATCCGGGCGGTGAAAATTAACCTTCGTTCCCCTCTCATTGAAATAAAGGGGCCTTTGTTGTTGGAAGTCAACAGAAAGAACTCATTGTCTTGGTGCTTGGATGGTTTTGGACCAAAATCACTGCTTTCCATTCCTTGTGCAAAGTAATAATCAAATACTCGTGTCATGGTGATGGAATACGCTCAAACGTGAATATTCGGGTGCGTGTGACATTTCTGTTCAGTGTTTTCGATGTGGTGAGTTATAAATGGGAAAAAAATTGCATTGAAAAATTTGCAACTTTTAGCGTAATCTGTTTTCTAGATACTACCCGGAAATTTCCGAATATAGTTGAAAGACTGCGTTTGAAGTAGTTATTTTTACGCAATAGTCGCCTTACTTACACATTTTTCAGGTATTTTGTTGCTCTTACATTTATGTGATCATAAAAGTGGGTGTCAAGCGTTTACGTATTTCGTCGCCTAAGCTGCCGCAAACTCATTAGATACCGATCAATGGATGTTTTTGTTTTTAAATACTATTTTTAGCTCAGTTTATTGCCGTCAGGATTAGGAATTCCCGAAAATTAGAAACTGACATTTTTGGAGAAATTCGGAGGACAAATTGCCGGAGTTAAAAGCGGTTTGTTTAGTCATCTGTCTGTGCAAAGCTCTCAAACTACAACACATTTTAGAGAAAGGTTTTGATGAGGATATATTTTATTAATTTTTTAACATTTAAAGTATTCTTAGCGTTATAGAATGTGGCTCCGTACTTAGACAAGTAATTTTAATCGTTTGCCGTCCCATTGGTGATTCGTTGAGCTTTTTGTGGTCTACTTCGATTCAAATTCCTCGTCACCCGATGGGAGTCGACTTTTTGCAGCAAGAGGAATTCGATTCGAAAAGTCATTTTGAAATATTTTTTGAGCAACTTCAAGCAGTATCCATCGAGACAACCCAGTGATTTTTAGTGAAGACTGCGGACATAGCCATTGAATCAAATCGTCATCCGGGGAGAGGAATCTTTCATCTTGGATAACGAAAAGGTGGAACATTAAAAAAAAAGTGCATCAGTTCATTGGCCACTGTCATATCGGAATTGCTGAATAGTGGTGATCGACCCGAGTTTAGGGGCGTGATTGTTTCTTCAAAGTGTAGTGCATTGTGACGCCCTACGGGACATCTCTGAACTGATATCAGAGCAGATAAGGAGAAGGGGGCAGATGAGCGTGCTCGCCGACCGTCCTGTCAAGAGGAGACATCAAAAGGCTCCGGCGATGGCGAGCGTTCGAGGGCTCCTGGCGCCTCTGGTGATGCTCACCCTAATCATCTCAACAGGTAGGACTGCTTAGTGAACTTTGCTAATTCAAAGTTTCCCATTTTTACAATACATCTAAAGGGCACCTTAATCGGCTCTAAATTCTTATAAAAGTGTTGGTAAAAGGTTATAAAATATCCAATCATTGCATTTAACAAATGATGTGATACGAAGTCACTCGCACGGGTTCATATATACCAGGGCTAAAATTTTCCTTTAAATAAGCAGTTGAGTTGACCGGGATTCGAACCCGGATCTCCCACTTGGGCGAATTTCAACCCTGGTGGGTCAAAAAATATGTTTTTTTGGGCATGCTCTAGCCAAAAAATGATAATATGATGCACTGCTACTTTCCATTCACAAGTCTATTTGCAATGGATGAATACATATTTGACCTCTTTTGTGTACATTTTATTGGTACCGAAAGTTGCACTGACAAAGCTTTATTTGAGAAGTTAATCTGCAGTAATTATAAAAGTGTGTTGGTAGCTTAAGTGCTTGGCATTATTGACATCGGAAAAAAATTAGGCGGTAATTAAAGTGGAATTAATACAATCCTCGAGACCGTACGGAAAAATGTAATTATTTCGCTTATTCATATTACGGAGACAGTCAAAGTATTGGTTCTTTCACCAACACCTGACAACACCTTACACACTCTACCAACACATGGTTGGTAGAGTAAGTAAGCAAGAATAAATTTTTCCAACGTATCAGCTTAGCTATATTAATGCGTTGGCGTCACCTGATGAGCCGCTTTTTACTTAACATTGTATTTTGATTTATTTTACACGGACATACCTTCCCACATAATCGACCATTTTCTAACTATCGTTATGCGTGCCGGCAGAATTAACCATGGCAAAAGAATAAAAAGATAACGGTTGCACTATTTTTGTATATTTGTAATATTCTACTATTAGCGTATAAAAATATCAACTTCTAATTTCGCGAGAGCACCACGGAGAGAAAGCACTTTCATTTTAGAAATAGATAAAAAAACGTGGAAAATTTAATGATGTATGAATAATAGAATTCGGTTTCTCTTAATTCTATATTTATAACGAAGCCAACTATTGCACCCCAAGCATCTAATGTAATTAGTTTTAATTTTCGTATAATATTCATATTTCATCGTGGGTACGATGATATTTCTTCATCTCTCAGGTGGCTTTCCCCTAGTAAGTTGCTTCCCAGTCGCAAAGCTAGTTTGGTATTCTCTTCTACGCGCATAATCAGTGATAATGGAGTTTTAATTACTCTCCACTTTAGCCTTTTGTGCATAAAAACTTTAATTGCAAGGCATTAACCTCATTTGAGTGTTGTTTAACTAGAAGTTCCAACAGCATTTCTAGAGAATTCGTAATATAGACCCTCACCCATTCGCCAAAATAATATATCCAAAGGGTTAAGCCCGGAGTAGAAAGGAGGAAAATTTATTCCGGCAGCATCAAATTACCTCTTGCATGCATATTATTTTTTTGCGGAATTTTTTAGCATTCTTTATTGGTACGAGCGTCAAGCTCAAGAATTCATGCAATTATTTTCAACGATGACGGTCAATAACTTGGGCATTATTAGGGTAGTGAAGCACGAAATTAAACACTCCTTGAAATTTGTTTTAAAGTTTTTATATAAGATTCCAAATGAAAACCTGCAAAATGGAGGGTCTAGATTAAAATAGAGAATATGATTTTATAAAAAATGTAAACTGTTAAAACATTAACAGAGAAAACGGTAACTTATGTGGGCTTGGATTAATTTCTTTCACCGTGACAATGATTTTTTTACAAATTTCGCACAAGTAAGTTACCTCCATGGCTAACCGCGGATACCGTAGTTTTACTGGTAACCATAGATGACTCATGAAAAGACCTTACGATGATTCTAACGGATCATTAGGCCTTCCTAGCCTAAAAGTCAAGATTTTAAGCACTGCCAGTATTGTCATGTCCCGACCTTCGCCTTCCACAAAGTTCGCCGGATTTCATTTTCTTTTTGACTCTCGCTTTCGCTCCTCCAAATTTCTTGGACGATTGACAAAGCCAATCACCATCAACTCAATAGTGGTCCCGAGCCTAAGAAACCGATCTTATCGCCTCACCGCGGAGGGCCGGTCGTATACAAAGCCAAGGCTGGCCTCTCCGTCCTGCGATCATGTCATTCCCTGTTATTGCGCGGCTTGCTAAGCCACATCCGCCTAGAGAGTGATTCACTCTAAATTCTCGTGCGTCCTCTTCGACCTCCAAAAGACGCAAGCGCAATTATTCTTATTTTTTACACATTTTATTCGCCCGGGACGCACTTGTTTTCCACCTAAGACGCAATTCGAGAGGAACATTTAGAAACTCTCTTGAGGATGAGGGCATTTTACATTTTATTTTTACCCTTGAAATATGATAAGTAGCATATTCATATCGTCGTTGCACCATCAAGGTTTGCTTTAAGTCTAGTTAAATAGATCGTTTCACCCCAAGCGTGATATTAATGTTTTCTTGCGCTCTAATAAATCGCTTATATCAATAACGTCATTACTTTTAAATCGATGTAATACCCCACCTGCCTCCACAAGAGCATGCGGCAAGGGGTGTTTAGACCCCAGCCATAGCAAAAAATGTATAAGTAAGCATAATAAATCCAGTACCACATTAATTAAAGTACCTCCTCCAAAAAGGTATACTACTGATGTTATTATAATTCCATGGCTATTATCCCAATGAAAGTTGTTTTAAAAGGTTTATATCTAAAACTGGGTTATTTTTTTCAATTAATCTTAGCTGCCTTTCTGTGAAATTTCATGGGGATCAGCAGGTCACCAAGTGAAACTCCAATGCATTGCTTTTGGTTCCTACGTCGATAAGAATTCCACACACTATCAATTCTCCATGAGTTTGCTTGGGGATCAAACTCTCCATGAAAATCACCGTCACAGAAAATGTTCGGTTGGTTGCCGGATCCCGTTGCTACAACAGCAGCAGAGCTTACTGAGTACTACCACATTAGAACAGGCTTCTCCACTTATCCCAGTGGCAGAAATCATCAGTTTCTCTTACATGAGTTATTTTTATAGTGCACCACCTGTGTATACGTTTTATCCGTAATGGAGCTCCGGATGCACTTCGTTTACAGAAATACCTGCCGGAGCTCCGTATGCGCCTCTCATGGTCACGTTCTTGCATTCAGTTTGTTTACTCAGTCGAATAGGGACTGGAATAGGCTGTGGGGAAAGATAGCCATCTTTTCAAATGTAGAGAGGAGAAGAATTTTTCGCAAATTTTAGTACCAAATATTTACCATTTTGAATACCACCTTCGAGCCCAAAAAAATCTGTAACTTACTTTTTCACTCTGTTCATTCCTGGAAATGCCGACTGGAATGGGGGTGAACATTAGTATTTGGTGATGGAATAGCGCTAAAAAAATCACGGAAGCCTTTCGGAAAATTTCAAATAAGCGCGGAAACCGATGCTGAAAATTCATTTCGAAATTGTCACAAATATGGATGCTAGAGCGATTTCGTTTTGCTTGATTGCTCACATGATATGCAGTACACCAAGTAGTGGGACTGTTAACGATTACTTCGTGCCGGGGCAATAATTTTGTTAAATCATGAGCATTAAAAATATTTGATAAGGAATGCTCTTTCTTATGATTAAACATCGTGATTACTTTCTGTAAAATTTTAAGTAATCATTCAGAATAAACTGGTCCATAAAATATCCATATTCTTGGTGATTCGTTGAATTTTATGCGCGTATTCTGAAATTTATGACAGTTGGAAAACATATAAACAATATATTTTTATTATTTTCTCCATTTTTATAGACTGAAACTCACTCAAAATGTAATCTATGAGAAAATTTCATCACAACTTTTAACTCAGTTTTTTTAAGATAAATATATCTGCAGAATGCATCCATCAGTTATTTTTGAAAGCTATGCTAGTTTTCTAATCGGAGAAATAATTGATTTTCACATATCTGCGATTTAGCGCTGCAGATCCATACTCTCTCACAGGTTTTTTCCTCGCACTATGTCTGCAATAGAGGGTAGTTTCTTCAAAATCCAGTCATTGTCTTCAGGCAGAACATTAGATACTTTTAATTTTCTAATTTCTTTTAATTAATAATTCTAATTTATTCCGAAGAAGCAATCTGGAATGTCAGTGGTACTATTGCCTGACCTGAGTCCATGCGTGTGATTAATTCCTTGAATGAATGGAGGAACCAGAAACCAGACTTGAACTCAATTTTTATGACCAATCCATTAATGGATTTCACTCTATTTTATATATCTCTCAATTTGCCTTAACAAATTTGAAGATTTTTTAGTTGTAACAAGTTGCGCTGATGGTGAGTTCTTTTATCTGTCGGCAGTGTATCTCTATGCGATTTTTCACTACATATTTCATCCACTTCGTTTGCTAGACGTTAAATCGAAGGTACAGAGAAATTACTCTCCGGTGGACATTAAAATCATTCGGCTGACTCTTATAATTCCCTCCAAATTTTCCATTGCTTATCTGTAAAATAGGTCTAGCGAGCAATAATATCGTTTCTTTCACTTATTATATCATCTAATTGCGGTTGGCGTTGCGTATATTGAATGGTATGTTATAATGAGCCCGTCATCATGTTGTTCTGACTTGTTAAACAATCATTTGTCCCTTTATACCTTGATGTGTTGAGTTAATTGTTTTTAATGGATCATTCTGCTCTGTTGCAAGAGTTTTGGAGCAATCAACTTTTGTGCTGGAAATGACTATCACGTGTTTTAGTTTTTTTTTAATGAGGGCCGTATCTTCGAGCTCTTTAATCAAACGAGACTCTAGAATGGAATGGCTGTCCGCGTCCAAGCCGCAACCATTAGGTATGGACTCGGATGAGGTAACAAAAGAGATGCAATTGCGAATAACGCTTCTCCCTTACATAAAGTGCGAACACAGAGAAAAAAACTTCTTATGGAATCAAAAATCGTACATTCTCGATTTCTTCGTGCCGCAGGTTATGTAATTTCTCAAAGGAAAGCGCATATTTTTCGACCTTACAACGTATTTGAAAATGTTAAAAAAAAACCGTCCGTTCTATCGAGAATGAGGATAAAGGGTGATTACTGATGATCAAAACTCGGAAAAATGAGGCAAGCTGTAACAAATTCTGCTTTCCCTCATTTATTTGACATTCAGGTTTGCGATAGATGTTTTGATTCTCCAATACACTGCTAATTTTCTTGCTTATTTGAAAAGGGTTTTGGTTAAGTAGTAACATAGGTCGTATATGAGTATGTTCGTTCTATTTGGCTCAGGCTGATCGTGATTTATCGCCAAATTATATTTTACAGCGTAATGTCTGTTTTTCATAGTCATAGTGGTACTGGATTTACAGGAGCTTACAAATAACTTCTATTTATCAGATAGGAGATTTGAATTGATTTTAAAAGCATTGACTAGGAAAGGAATGGACTTAAGGAAAGACGTATCTAAGACCAAAGTAGTAATTTATTATAGATATAGCGATAACAACTAATATACTAATGAATAAATTGATCAAGCACACGATTTTATGTAGTTTTCCAGGTCGAATGTTTGCTTACGATAGAATGGTATATTGAAGACATCATAATTCTTGCAAGTTCCTGAAGGAATAGCCTTGAGGAGTAAGAATGAGCAGTATGCGGAGCATATCTGGGAATGAGTGTTTGTCTAGAAGAGGATATCGCAGTTTACAATAGTGTTCTCCTCCCGACAATACTCTTAGGCAGCTAAACCTTGGCATTATAGGATAAGCTCTGGAGTACGTTAAATGCATTGGGAATGCGGTTCCGTAGAATTAGCTACGTGAAACTCAGGATAAGTAGGGTCAGGAATAGGTAGTGGGTGATAAAAACTGAGTTGGATGTTCCACTAATGAATATTTATGAAAGAAGTGTGCTTCATTTGTTTTCCATGTCGAGGGAATGGGCGAGAGTTGAATTAGGAAACAGATATTTGATTATGGATAAATGTTTTGAGAGGAAGAGTGACTTCCGCGAAAATAAATGGTGAATATTATATGTCAAAGGCCCTAAAGAGGAGGAATAATCGGACTTTAAAGGATAGGAGTGCTTGAGTGAAGCAAAACATGAGTGTGAGAGATGCAAAATTTGCCCGTTAGGATTGGATATCATGGATGAAATTATTAAAATGGAGCGTTATCTAGGACTAAACTCTTTGACTTTGCCTACCTCGAAAGGATATATTTTAGTGGGTGTGTACATGCAAGAACGACGAAATAATTTTATTTTGACTTTACCTACTCTGATAACAGTCATCATCTGATCAGGACTCTCTGAGAGATAAAATATGATGCGACACAATATAGTTCTCCCAGATACTCGAAAGAAAATACAGAGGTAAAATGAAACCAGAAAATCAAGAGAACACCCTAACCCTTGTGGGAAAATATTTGATGTGGTCTGTTTGAGACCTGGCACACGAATTAGAATGAATATCATATCCCAACCGCTCTAAGGCCAGCGGATGAATATGATGTACTGCTTGGATATCGTCATTATTCTAATAAATTAAATTAACTTAATAAAGCATCGGAATGATAATTTTGTAATTATGTCAAATCAGATCATTACATAGCAATTACTTTGAAAACAATCATAAACACTCCCTTGATGCCTAATAAGTGTCGGGGTGAACTTATTCTTCACTTTCATTATCCATGCATCGGGAGCGAGGCATTACATTTTTTACCCTCCTCGGATGAACGCGCTTTGGAAGAACTAAGCAACCAAATGTGATACACGGGTTTAGGAGAAATAAATCGAAGACTCGGTTCACGGCATGTTTGCATAACCGTAGCAGGTGCGAAACAAGCTTTTGGGTTATTTTTTGGCCCGAACCGACATTTCCTGTCCAAGCACTTGCACTCGTCCGAAAAGAGCCAATTTATTCCCTTCAAAACCGCAACAGCACACAGGAATCAAAACTCATAACCCAAAACGCATGGAATTATCTTCATGACTGCGCACACATCACGTCCGTCACACACCAGGCATTCCCCAAGCGCCATACCCACATGTCCGCACGCACATACCCACTTGAATGCACACGTCAGCTACGAGACTCACGCACGGCGCATGCGCAGTTAGAGCCCTCTTTTGGCCCGATCTCCCACTCTCTCTACAATGGCGCCCCAAGCGCACATGTGCAAACGCACTCTATTGGTGAGTTCAGGGGCCTTATTCAGTAAGCACTGGACACGGATGAACTTTGGAAAATCCTTGGATGTGAAGTTAAAACCGCCGACAGATATCATTTTATTAATGGCCCAATTAAAAATTTCGCGGCTGAGACATCAAACTATTGCCGCGGGCGTGACTCATGAATTCCGAAGCCATGAGGAATATAACCCATGAAAGGATCAAAACAAAGCAATTTTGTAATTTACGATAATAGCAGCAGCCATTAACGCTCAAGTCAAAGACGGCCGACTTGAAAACAGCAGGGCAACGTGTTAGTTAATGCATTATCCGTCTTGGAGGGTATATTTTCCTGTCCCATGTCAACAAAACCTCCACTCGCACGTAATTGTAAAGAGAAGTTCTATGCGAGTCTTTCATATGATTAAGTGGTATGTTTATGCTCAATCCAAATTATAGATAATATCTCTCTCACCGGTTTCTTATCAAGTGTCTTCATTTTTAAAGTGCTGTTCTTTCATGGTCTCCCAAGTAAGGATTTAAAATGAAAACGTTTCTTCTCCTTTGCAAGGAGAAGAGAGTTGCTTTTGATAAGTCCTAGCCAGGTAAATGACTAAAAAATTGTGATAAACGAGCATGGACTGCGAAATTTTTTATAATCTGACGCCTTATTTCTTTCAGATAATATTTACTCTTGACCATGATGTACCGCTAGCATATCTTGGAAAAATATTACAAAAGTGGTCCACAAGTGCGGGACTTTATGGATATACTTTCATTAGTTGCGGCCTGCGATACCAAAATTGTCAATAAAATTAGCATGGCATGGCTTTAGCTGGACCCAAGCATTCACAAATTCACCTGATTCGTGTTTATGGAATGTAACACAAGAAGAATAGCGGCCATGTCAGGTGGTCCCGCTGCTGGTAATCGTTTAGAGCTGCGAAAGCGCGTGGTATAGTTTTTATATGGGTTACCGATGCTAACTCCCATTTTAATGGCACAACACTATCATGCCCATTGGTCGAAGGTTCATTCGGAAGGTCGTCTTTGGAAATATTGGGCGATTCCTCTGTTCTCTACGGCTCGTTTTCTAGAGCGATCTCCCCGAAATTTTGTGAGAGAGGCGTACAGCACTGCGATAGCTTCCCCAACTCGCCAGCAGAGTTCGCGCTGGCGCGACGATAATGAGCATTTTCTTCTAACGATTGCAGGAATATTGGTGGGTTATTTATGGAGATATCTGAGGAGTATTTGTAGCAAAAGTAGGATGGATAGGGTCAGGAATGAGTGGGTCATGAATGAATGTGGGTTAAATGCTCCAGTAATGGACGTGTATGAAAGGAGTGTGCTTCGTTGGTTTGGCCATATTGAGAGAATGGATGAGAGTAGAATAAAGAAACAGATATATGAGAGTAGAATGAATGGTGTGAGAGGTAGAGGTAGGCTGAGAAAGTTGTGGTTGAATGTGATTGAGGAAATTCTTAGGAGGAGGAATATTAGGAGTCTTAAAAACAGGATGGCGTGTATGAAACAGTGTATGGGGGTGAATGAGGCAAAAGAGGTTTGCAAGAATAGGTCAGAATGGAGGAAATTATTGAAGCAGAGTTAGGTGTACAATTATGTATCAACGAGTGAAACATTTTGACTGTGCCTACCCCGGAAGGGAACGGCGTGATGGGTATGTATGTATGTATGTATTTATGGAGATGATCGGCCTTTGTAAGGAGATGATCTGCCTTTATATGGAAGTGATTGGTGATTGGCAATAGCATATACTCCACTGCGAACATGGGTGTATCGACATAACTTAAGCCATTGAAGCTTCTAAGGTGTCATGTGTTTTGATAGATTTTAATTATGTTTTGCTATTACTTGACCTCACTATGATCTACTCATGTTCTTGCAACTTTTATAATGACGTATAATTTCTTGCATATGAAAAGCAAGAGATAGCCTATCCACTATGTTTTCACATGAGTACTAACTAAAAGTAGCATAGTTTCCACGCTAGAATGGCCAAAGCATATGGAGAAAAATAACAACAATATGTAAAATATAAATGCCATTTTGTGGTCAACTTTGAGAAATGGAGGATGATTAAAGTAAATTCCAGCTTCGAAGTTTGCCTATTATTTAAAATAGGCGACGAGAAGACCATAACTAAAGTCTTATAGTGCTCTGGACGGAGTGCTACTATGGAAGTGCTATCCACCTAATTCCAGGTAGACATTGGGATTCGCCTGAAAAATTACCACCTTTTCCGGGATAGAATATGGGCATTAGGCATGGAAAACCACTATTCTTGCCAACACATCAAGGCGATTCTCTTGACAGATACTGCAGGCAGAAATATCTTGGTTGCCCACTTATAATTTTTTAAGCAGTGTGATGCACTGCGGCAATGTGGGCTACCAGTTTAAGTTTGTATGTAAAAAAATCAAGTGACCCATAAACCTTGTATTTAATACTGTTGACATTTTTTGCTATTATAGGTGTCTACGTGGAGCTTTCATTACAAAAAGCATCTCACCCAAGATCTACTGAAATAAATCACATTTCTTTTGAACGAATTGCATCATGTGATAGTACTGTATAAATATATTTCTACATGAAATTAAAAACAAATCAAGTGATGGTACTTGCTCCTCTATTGAAGTATACCATTCTAATCATACAATATGATCCATATGCAAATGTGCTATTTATAAAACTTCTTAACGATTTGAATATTTGACCAAATGGATAGAATCTGAAATAAGAATATATGTACAAAAAATTCGACCCCAAAAGTGTTAAAAAACTGCCCTTTTTTACAAAGCGGGGAGCCGGTAACCGATCATTATAGTCTTAGCAGAGCTTATTGTCTCTCGCCTGTGCAGAGTTCAATGATAGGGTGAAGAACGCTTTCAAGGCTGAGAGGACATATGAACTAAGGGTACCTCTGTTGTAGAGGTTTTCCACTTTCCCCTCAAAATTTTGACCGTTTGTTAGCTCATTCCTCCTTAGCACACCATTTTCTACTAACAATAAGTTAGACCCATTGCCATTTGGGAGTATGCTTACCGCACACACTTGAGCCATTATACATCTTTTCTCGTGCACCCCCAAGCCAACGAGTGCGTATTAGTAGAACGCGCACTACAGTTCCGGAGAAACTTTTAGAGGAAAGCATACCACAGTTTCGGAGAAACTGCTTCAGAGGTCCAAGATTAAGACATTGTGGACATTCTGACCTCTGTTGTACACAAATGATTTAGCCTTGCATGGCCTCAAGCCCACTGGCTGATGCATAAAGTTTGAGAATCAGGCGGCACAATTTGATGGTACAATACATCGACTGCTGCTACTGCCTCAAATATTTGCGTGACCTCATCCAAAATGTCCGTCACCTCTAATCTCTGCTTCCCTGATACCTCTCCACTATTCGTTTGGAATGATACAAATAAGAACCAGCCACTGAAGGAATCGACGTTCTTGGGCATTATTCAGTAAAGACTCGACACGGCCTAACCGCGGAAATTTGGTGTATGCCGCCGACAGTTATCAAAATTTGAATGAACCCCTATTTTAAATGTTACGGCTATGACGTTAAAATTCCGTAACTTTAGAGACTTTGCGATACCGAGGTCATATAGAAAACATCTCCCCTTGAAAGTGACGCGGAGAAGTTGAACTCGGTCGGGATCGTTTTCAGTGGAAGGAGGCGGAAATTTAGCTTTATATTCATTTATCTGCGTCTGCATTCCACATGATCACTCACTAAACTAGTAGTTCTCACAGTAAGTGCGACCTTTCTCTTAGGGATAGTGCGCTAATCTGAGGGAGGTAGAAAAATACAAGGGGGGCGGCAAGTTGGAGATAGGGTTCTGATTGAACAATTAAGTGTGGAGGGGTGAATAAACTACTTATCTTTAGGATTTAAAATAAAGATTAATTAAATTATTATTGTTTGAATATAACTTTTATATCCGTGGTGTGTTTCGAGTCTTGATCGAATTATTTAATTTTTCATCGCCAAGTTTTCAACAAATATAATTTCAAATGTCGGTAAATTATTTATAAAAACATAATGTCACAAACTTTATGGAAAACTAACACTCAAAAATGGCAAAGGAATCATGTTGGTAATCCTTTGTTAATTATGCATATATATTCAGTGAAATGTTGCCGGTGAAAAATTCAATAATTTGACCTAAACTCGGGAAAACTTTATTATTACATATACTGATTGGTCAAGAAGTGCCCTAATTGATTATTTATTAAAATTATCTTCATGATTTGATCAAAGAGTCTGTGCTTTTAAAGCTTATGGTTGAGTGTAGTTGAGTACAGGTTTTTGTAACTAAGGGAGAGGTGAAAGTTAGTGCAACTCTGCGCTAACTATACAAGTCATACCAAGCCATTCAGTACCTCGTCTTTTGGTTAGTATGACCGAGTTACGCGCTTCCTTTATCGCCTGTAATTTATGTCATCATATAGTTTTGTTTAAAACCCTCCAAACTCTGCTGTATCGGAAATGAACTCGTGTGTGTGTGTGTGATGTGTGCTGATGCTGTTTTCTTTTTTTATTGCGATCCCACCGACCTTTTGTGTGTACGCGAAGCACACAGTGCCAGGATAGCTTCCCTCACTCGCCAATAGAGTGCGCGTGTTGTCAACTACAGTGCACCGGACCGCCTCTCCCCCTCTCCCGACCAGTTCACTCCACATTCTCTGCCTCCTCCTTCCCTCGCCGCACCCTCCCGCGGGTTCCTAAACACACCGCTCGCACTGCGGGCAGTCTATTGTAACAGATCTTCCCCGTGAGGCCTGCGTCACGTCCGTATTCCCGTCGGTGGTGGACAGCGCGAGGGGGATGAATGGTCAAGGAGAGTGGGGGCGGTTACAATGAAACACTGCCCATCAACTGCTCTCTTCTGACCCCTCAACCCTCTCTTTACACGAGCCTTGCTTTCCTCCCTATGATGCGATTCCTGGTGTGATCAATTGGGGGAAAATTACATCCCATTCCACCCAAAGGTAGGCATAGATGTGGAAATATTTAACGACTCTTGTTAAGGACGAGGCTTTCGTGTGAAGTTTCAGCTTTTCCTACAACAATGCATGATGTGATCAGTTACCTATCACACCCTGCCACACAACACTTAGAAGGAAAGTTATAAATTTGGAGTCAACTTTTTCCTCATACCAGGTAGGTAGTGCGTAGATTTAGGCGGTAAACTCTTCTCTCCTTCCTCATTTTAAGTCCACCCACAAGTTTCTATCAATAGCTTACCATTTGCTTCAATGCGTTGTAGTGTTAAGTTTTTCATTTGTTATGCTATATTGAGAACAAAAACCTTGTTAATTTCACGTAACTCATAAGGCACTTTCGTTTTCTGTGATCGCCTAAGTGTCAGTGTCTACTTCTCTAAAACCATTTTCTCATTTTGATGATATATCTCCAAACAATCATGGTATTTTCCACACCGAGAATTTGAAAGCATACTTCGATGCTTTAAAATACCAACTGAAGATAAATTATGCTATTGGTGACGCAAGAAATTGCGATGTAACTAAAAATCAATTAAAACGTGCGATAAACGAGGGTAACGTGTGTGACGCGTTGAGAACGGAGAAGTCGCATTACCCTCGCCACACTGATACTGGTCATTAAAAGGTTATCGTTTGACGATGACGCCAAATCATGCAGGGGCTTTGGTAGAAAGATTAAGTGCTAAAGTCTTCGCGGGTCACCTTTGTTCACCAGCTAACTCATCTCCCCTTTTATCTTCCTCTCTGGGCTCAATCTCCCCTCAGACGATTATCATCAATTTTTCTAGCTCCTCAATCTTCAAGCCACTTAAATAGCTCAGCTGAAAACTTTCTGATCCGAAAACTGAGGTGTTTTCTCCACGATGTTACAGCCAAAAGTTGCATGTTAATGGGCAGGCATTTCTTCTAGGATATATATATACTCTAAGGATAAATCCGTGGGTCACTAAAATTGAGAACAGCTGTAGTTGCTTCAGCAGTAATAATGGAGATAGGGAAGGGAATCGGAGACTGAAGAGTGAATGGACGATATGAGAATTTGTTATGGAGTAATTGGCGACTCGTCCTGTTTTCGCGTTGTGAAATGGAATTTCTGTACGTTATCTGTCAAATTGTGTATCTCTTTTTCTTTCTCCGTTCAACTTTAAGATTTGCGTAAGTTCAACAAAATATCTTTAAGTAGCCCAGTGGGTTAAATGAAGTCGAGTAAAAACTAGCAAACCACACACCGCCCGCGAAATTATCACAGGAAACGCTAAGTGTTACTTTTGGTTCAACGTAACTCTATGTCGGTTATCCTGGCTAATTAGATGAAGAATTATGGATCATATTTTATGTTTATGATCAAATAAGCGTGCAGAGTTGAGATACGGTGGTCGAGATAATTTCACGAGTGAACAAGAATGCCATCATTCAACTAAATAGCATGAGTTACCTTCATCTCTCATTAGAATAACTGGAAGCGCTAAGTATCATTTTTCAACTTTACCAAAATCTCACTTCAATATCCCATAAACTGAATAAAAAATACTTCATGGTAGACGCAAAAATGTAAGCGATGACATGGACACTATGGCAATATTAGACAAACACCGTTCAAAATCTTAAGTCTTCAAATCCATGTCTAGGTGTATCCTTGCATTCATATACATACGCATTTGCTTGATTCAAGCGTGCGGGAATTTAGTGGGCCGCACATTGACGTGGTCTAATTGGTAAGCCGATGCTATCATGATCCATAGAAGGGTGTATGTGTGAGTGGAAGTGCCTAATGTGATATGAGGCCGTTACTATTCACTCGGTGATTAACATGAAGAGCTGGTTTGGTGGTTGGAGGTTGAGATACGCCACGCTAAAGACATAGACGTGAGGAATTCACTAGCGCTATCATTAACTCTAACTACTACTAGGCATGTGCTGTCTACTGTTTGAAAGTAGCCGTTTTGTCCCTTCCAGCAAATTCTTTCTCTTTTCTTTGCTACCAACCCACGCATTATACCAAATCCCCTTTACGTTAATTGGCGTTAATGCACACGCGTCCTCTCTCTGATTAAAATTTGAATAATGCAGTAGTGTAATACACAACACGTGTTTCTTTTAAAATTAACACCAGCATTGATGCTGACTGTGACAGTTCCTGCGTCACGTGAAGCAAATTTCGTTTTTTTATTCCTCTCTCTATTTCTCTTCCTATTTTTTCCTTTCTCCATATCTGGTGCTCTTAACCTCTCTGCCACATGTCCTTTAATCTGATACACAGTGCACCGGTAATTTAGTCAAATAGCGAATAAATTAGTAAATAAACTTGTGCAGACAAAACTTTTTAGCCGAGTGAGTTAGTAAAATGATTTTGTGAGCTCAATTCAGTCACATGAATAGTAGATGTCGAAGTAGTATCCCCTTCCCCAACACTTAGCCCCTACCTTTGCCGCAGGACTGGTGTGAGAACATAAGTTGAGCAGAACTTCGCTGTACTCTACTATCCATGAGATCTCCCTATCAGTTACATGACTCATTGCAGTGATGGTTCTAGTATATAGCAGCTCAGAAGTATTCGAGTCATATTGAGTTCTCTTAGAAGGAGGTTTTGTTAAAATATTTTCGATCAATCTTTTCTCGTGGTCATTTTATCTTGGTTCAATTCCTAATCCCATCTTCCACCTATGCGAGGAGTAGCCTCGCAGCAATATCCATATTTAGCTTCTCTCTCCATATAATCTTTAGCTGTCGACAGCTGCTCCAAGAGTAGAATGTATAAATTCAATGAAAATACGCGCTGAACTCCAATGCTCCCGACGGTATGAGCGCAGCAGACCAGTTCCGTCTTCAAACCTTCCACCAACTAAACGTAATGAATACTAAAGGGCTGGCAATTAATATCAATTTATAAACAGTTGAAAAAACTTTTAGCAACCTTGGGTTTATCGCCAAGCACTAATGATGAAGAAGAAAACTAATTTCGAACTTATCATGAACGTTTTTGTAGATAGAAAAACGTAAGGCGTAGATTTTATTAATAAAGAGCGAATTTAAACTTGCTTGGGTAATAAATTAGAATACTACCTGCTTTGGGAACTACAAATATTTCTTCCATACGATCAATAACCGAATCAAAAAAGCAATAACAACTACCACCAACAGCTCTGCCCGAATCAATATGGGCATCTACAACGGTGTCCAATAGACATCGCCGGTATTTTACGTCGCAAGATAAGTTTTCATGTACATAGTAACACTTGAGACCCGTTAGGTATCCAAATCCCAGTACAAAACACCCGATTCGTGCGGAGCAATTGTGATGTGCACCGATCATGATCATGGTTTGAAGAAAGAATCACTTTGCGTTGAATGACTTTGCTTGGTGTTGTGGGCATCAAGGTCTCCTCATCTTATTCTTGGCCTTCTCACTCTCTCACCATCTCTCTCTCTCTCTCTCTCCGTACTCGTCTGTTGAGGGCTAAGGTGATCCCTTCAGTCGTTAGCGTTAAATGCCGTTAGGGTAGCCGAAGCACGCTGTGTTTGCGCGAGGAGGTCATTGCAGCACGGGGGGGAAGGACACGGATGGACGGGGCAGGTGGCGCTCTGCGGTCGCTGCGGGTTCGGAGGGCGGAGACCCGTTGATGAGAGCTCCCATCGCGATCCTTCGCAGTAAATGGAATCCGGGGCCCGATTGCGATGGTTGCAGATTGGGATCGGTCGGCGCGCCCACAGGGGGAAGGGGGGCGCCTTATGGGAGGCAGCGGGTCGCATAACGCCGCCGTCGAGGCGGGCTTGTTTTTGGGTCAAGTATTTATCAGGCCGTTGTGTTTCGCAGGCGTAAATTACGCCTGTGGTCGTTATCGAAAGCACTCGATGATATTGATGTTTCAGGATTTGATTTAGCTCAGCATGCTCTCCTACTCTTCATTAAAACACATGTATAAAACTCCGCAATGGATTTTTCTTGTGCACTCACATCGTCGATTGTGGAGGGAGTGTGGTATGACGCTTCAAACTCTACGCTACTTTATATGGCGCACATTCTCTCATCACCTTTTACTGGGTTTGCAGGTGCTTCTGCAATCTGTACTGAATCCTTTGGAATCTTTCTGTTTTTTTCTCTTTTTCATGTACCTACAGTTTCATTCCTTACTATTTCTACCTCCTAGCATACCAAAACGCTTTCTCCTTTCTAAATTTACCTCATTCAAGTTTCTCCATAGAGTACATAAATCATTGAGACCCCATCCTGCGTAGTTTTAGCTTTCATTTCAGAGAAGTAAATTATTTGCTTTTATATTTGTTCGATTGATACGTATGATTTATGCAATGAGACAACAGCGTATTTGTATAGCATATTCATAGTCATAAGGGAGATTTTTAGTGTTTTTTGCTCGGTTATCTGCTGGTTAGTTAGCGGATTTGCGCAGGAGTCGCCAGTGCTGTAGGTTGAATGATCACCGATTCCCATTAGAAGGATGAAAGCAAATTGAAATCGGGAATCTTGATGAGATAAGAATATATAGAAAATCGATTCGTTAATAACAGGTTACTTTATATATACGCATGTCCTTTTGTTGCAAAAAAGTTCAATCCTACCCAACCTGCTTATCTTCACAATCCGTTATTCATTGAAAAAAGTAAGAAGTGATTGCTCAAGTGCTAGAGGCCATTTAGCTGAATCCGATACATCATCATCGAAATTTCAAATTCAATTATCGCCGGGCCCGCTCTTGATTTCGCTCGATAGGGAAACGGAATCTCTCAAATGTTTCGGAAAAAAATAACAAAGAGTACCCCGACGCTCTTTTCAGCTTAAATTGCTTTGTGAATCCCGATTGCTCTTTCTGTGGGGTAAAAAAATAATACCAGCGTATGTAGCTAAAATATTCATGTCCCAAATCTCAGGCCGGAAAATAGATTGGAGTCTGTTGTGATAGGCGTCACCAAGCTGGTTGTAGTGTGACGGATTCGAGCCGGGAGGAGGTTGATAGAATAGAGGAAATGATGTTTTCGATATAATTGGCGCTGCTTCGGAGTGGCATGTGATATCCAGTATTTCACTCAATGGATTGAATTGAATAAATGACGATAAAATGTAGTAATAATTTACTATTCTACGGAAAGTATGAACATTTGTGTGTGTTTTTTGTTCAGCAACTTCAATCACGACGATGCCCCGATCGTATTCTACTTTATTAGACTCTTTACAGATGTGACAGTGTGCCATTAATCATTTCATGATTCTTCTGCTTCTAGAATATATTAAAATTACGCAAGGGACTATTATCCAAGCTTCCAATATTTGGCTCTGGTAAAATTTTGGCCTTGTCCTCCTCGATTCTAATATTAAAATATACTATTTTCCTCATTCATTACAATCAATTTACACCAAACATATTCGTAGGCCTTGCGGAAGTTCATACCTTCCTCCTCCCAATAACAAATCCTCTGTTCATTCTGGTCCAATCCTAACGTAAATAACTGGAAAATTCTCAATTAGTTGTTTTTATTTTAAATTTTCCATGTATCTAAACTTGGATGACACCATCAAAAATCCATTATTCGTTTCCTTTTCCATTGCTCCTTTAGGTTATAAAAATATCGACCACATCGTCACAAGTATAAAAATATTTCCAATCATAAAAAAATGTTTTCAAAAATATGTGAGTAACATATGGATTTTTATAAAGTATGACGAATCTGGTTTACTTTGGGGAAAATGTTTTTAGGCATTTCGATCACAGGTCGTTTTCATGTCATTCTCTTGATATCTTGAGAATTACATGAGCTTTGCCGAAAATTTGCTCGGTTTTTGTGATAAATATGTGGCAATTTATCAAAGTTCTTTTCTTTTCTGATCATGGTATGTGAATTAATTTTTAAATCACTGTAAAATGCGAGTAAGTGGGGGGAAAACTGATGGACTTTTACCGGTGAATCTGAAAGTTGCCAGATATGACGGATTCGTCAACCACGTCTATCGAGAATAAATGGTGGTAAAGAAAATAATGTTTCCGTTAAAAGCTTGTGTTTTTTTAAATTTTGTTGCCGTGATGTAGGAAGTTTTTTCAATGGCCTCGGTACGAGGGACAGCTCGTAGAGACAGGATGCTCGATGCAGGAAGCAGGGGGAAGGTCCGTACGCCCTCAACTATGCCGAACCCAATCGCTCGATTAAAAAAAAAACACCAACATATCCACGTGTGACCGATTCCTGTCATTCTCTTTCCCTTGCCCTCCGATTCCGCTGTACTTCTCCTTTTGTCCTTCCACTGTCCACTCAACCCTCATCTCTCATGGTTACCTACCGATCTCTCTCTCTTTCTCTCTTTCGGCATTCAACCTCTCCCACCCTCTTCCTGTCCACCTCCTCACCTTTGCCCATCTCGCCCCAGTGCCTGGAAAAGGTAAAAATGGAGTTTTTTGGCTTCCTTTCTCGCGCGCTTGGCGGGGGAAAAGGATAAAAATAAAGCAAAAAAGCAATTCGGTGAGTGTTGAGCGTTGGGCGGAGGTTTGATAGGGAGGGGAAGTTGATAAGAGGGTGGGGGAGTGGAAGGAAGGAAAGAGAGGGAATGAATTGTGGATCGGGGAACGATCCGTTGGTGAAACAATGACCTCACGAAAAAACAGTCGGGAGGACGACGATGGGAAGCGGATAGGAAGGAGAGGTTAAAAAAAGAAGAAAGGAAGGGAGAAATAACGGTGTGGTGGTGGTGGAGAAGTGGTGAAAGGGTTTGGAAATGGCAGAAAATCGGAGGACAGAACCTGAAGAAATTGGATGGGGAACTATGCCATATATATATGCCATATATATATATATGACATAATGCCGTCAGGATCCTGTGTTGCTTTTTTTCCCTCCTCCACCAACGGCAAGAGAACAGGAGTAGAATAGGGGAGGAGGGATTGAGGGTGGGTTGGAGGGAATGGAAAAAAAATGAAGGCAAACATCCGTGTACGCTTGCATTCTCAGCAGCGGGCTCCGGTGATTATTTCATCCCGGCATCACCCCAGCTTTACCCCGCGGGTGGAAAACCCATAGTGCCCTGGAGTGTGATGTGGGAGAAGGTGGGGGGGGAAGAGGTTGGGAGAATATCCTCCTGCTGGCTGCCGCACAATAACTCTAGCCCTGGCATGGGAAATGTTTGCGAGCGATACATAGGTGTGCCGTTCTTGGAAATTGATTACCTCCAGTTGTCGGGTGTCGCCATCCGCGGCGGAAAAGTGTTTCATTTTTATATTGAGACCTCGGGCAACGAATGCCGTTACCCGAAAGAAAATCGATTATTGCTTATACCTGCCTGCTTTCCACTTATCAGTTTTTGATTTAAACTTAATGCCCATACACAAAAAATGGGTGGAGCGATAGGCGAATGCGTCAACAAAGTGTTTATTGATTGACTTTTGCGATGAATAACATAATTTATGCCCTTATTTTCTGTGGAAAAATAAGCCATTATAAGTACAATCTTTGAGGCCAACTATAGGATTTGATATGGAAGTTGACTTTCCCGGCACGAACATTTTCTTGTCCATTTGCAGTGACTTAATGTGAATTTAAACCAAGTTAACCTACCATTCATCAACTCCTACCGCGTAAAATGGAAGGTTCGATAAAATATTATTGATACCAGTTTGTATGTATAGTAATTTCGACATTTATTGGCATAATATTTGAGCAACTACTGATTTAAATCATTGGAGTTAAAATTCCATTAGTATATACAAATATACAAGACGGATTTGTCCACAAGGTATTTAAACATTTATTCGTATTAATAACTGGGATAACTTGCAAAATTAATTTGATTTGCCTTGTGCAGTTTGTCTTCTACAAATGTTTCCTATAAATGTTAGATATTAATTTACGAAAAATGTCACATTCTGTGTATTTTATAACAAATTTTTCTATTTATTGAAGGTCTCTCTTTATGGCATTCGGTTTGTATTTTAGCATCAAAAAAGTATGTATCAATTAGTAAATGCTCGTAATTGATGCTTTTTACTGGCCCTAATTACTCAACAAAAGCTTTATTCACACTTCAATATAGACATCAAAGAAAATGTCTTGCACAAAAATACAACAAATATGGCATTAAAATTATATTCTTTAGTGTTATTTCTGGCCTCTTAACGGAAGGAAAAATTTTCACACGGAAAAATGATAGGATACCAATCATAAGGAAAAAACCTAAGTTAAAGGGCCAAATTTATTAGTGCTGAAAAATATGTGAAAATTATGGGTTATACCCGACTCGACCAATTCTCCTTCACGATATCTTATATTTCATTTTTATAGCTTTGTTATGGGCTTTTCGGGACTAAAATGGGACATAAGTCTTTTATTATTATGTTATATATCTGCTGCGTTTTTCCAGGTCCTTCATTCGCGTTAAAAAATATTGGGGCCGTAAATGTGGCTGAATTACCAAAATATGCATTATTCATGCCATCATTGCACTTCTTATTTGTTTTTAATGCCTGGAAATTTAAACAAAGCACGGTCAGTCCGTTGTTATCCTCTGAAATCTCAGCACCAGCTGCAAATCCGCTTTTTTTCTAGCTCCAATGGCAGAGAGAGATAATACGCCAAGATTAAATATGCCGCCTGTACCTTTTTCTCTTATCCTCTCATTCCCTCCGTGGTGTAATACATCTCGCCCTTCTCGCTGGTGAATATTTTTTATCCACCGACATCTGGGATAAGGGAAAAAAATAACAAACGAAGCTGCTTCAATCTCTTTTGTCCTCTCTCTCTCTTTCATTCCTCACAGTTCCCCCGTCCTTCCTCAATTCCGTTTCCATGTGCATATATCTACGTTACTCTTTTTTATCCCTTGAGCACGCGATCGGCCGCCACCGACGCCATATCGTGAAAATGCGTGGTATTTGGCGTTGTTCCGGGGGTTTGGCCGTTACGTGATCGTCAATGGTGTAAGCCGCCCGACGAAGCGCCGTGCGAGCAGAAGGGATGAAAGTAGGACGGCCGACTCCTGGGTAGTTGATTTCAGGATTTGTCCTTACTCAAAGTAGGAAATTTCGAAAATTCCGGAAGATTAACTTAAAACATTTCCTCCAATATGTGGAATGTGCATTTCGTCGTATCGAAAAGAATAAAGTTATTTATTAATGTTAAATATTAACAGTGAAGCTAACTAAAATGTGCAAGTAAAAAACCACTTTCAATACTATTTAATCGTGTTAATTAAGATATTGAGTAAAAGAAGTTTAATGGTTGCAAGTATAACTTAAATACCACTTTATACGTATGAATTATAAATTTGGCATTATTATATCAATCAGCAAGAATAAAGTAATATTGTATCGGATACAGATCGGAATATATTACAAACAAATTATTCAGCTATTGTAAAAAAAATTGAGTTATAAATATTTGCATCATGATATTTATGTAAGTCGTCTTTAAATAAAAAAATATTGAGATGCAATTGCCAATTATGCTACATTAGTACCTAACTCCACGTGAATAAAATTGCTGTTACAGGAATAAAATAATTGTAAATAATAGCTATGGATACGAATATTATTAATATAAATTATTTGCGAAGAATAATAAAATGCCCCATTAAAAGGAAATGGTACATTATAGAAATTCTGGTCCACTCTTAGACAGTGATGGCGAAACAATGACACGCGCGTCAAAGATGACACACCAAAGCATTTCGAGTGACACAAATTGTTTACGGACAGTCGTCGCTCAAGAGCAGTCAAAGAGAGCTGAGATTCGCTTTACATATGTTTTAGTAAAGTTTATTAAAAAGAAATGAGAGCCGCCCTTTTATATTTTATAATGCACCCGATTGCCAAATATGACAACCCTGCACTCGATCAATTTTCGTTTGGCGATAAGAGAGAAAAGCGTAGACTAGGAGTTAATATCCTTTGCTTGGGTACTGTAAAAAATACCAACCTTCAGTTGAAGAATTATCGAATGAATTCCAGTGGCAAAAATCTCCCTACTGTAGAGATTATTCGTTTTTTGCTTTATTTAAAAGAGCTACGAATAAGGCAACTTTTTGTTCATTCCTATTTTGGACATGGAAATCAAGTTTTCCTAGTTATTTTTTACAAATTACAATACACGGAGCTCAAAAGGTTCGTCATCATCGCCTTGGGGTCTCTCGGAGAATCGAGGTGAGTTGGCAACCATAGGTAAAACAGTAGGTTGGATGGAGAAGGCGAGTGTAAAGGATGAAGAGATGGATGCAGAGGGGATGTTGGGGGATGAGGACATCGACGGCGAATATTACGCGCCCCGCTGTGCAAACGCCTGGGGCGAAATGCTTCTCCCTTTACTGTCCACCCCATCCCCCTTGTGCCCCCCCGCGACGACTCTCCACATTATTCTTCCTATCCAACCCGCGCCGTATATATCGCAGGGTATATATCACTTTCTTTATCTCCTCCTCACTCCCTCGCTCTGTTCATACATTCGAATTCACTCCTGTCTCGCTTCCACCCCCTCCCGCCACTCTTTCTTCAAACCATCCCCGGTTGGTGTGTATTCTCCGCCTTATCCAACCATCTGCGCTCGTTCGGGAACCAGTTGAGTTTTCAGTCAAGTTTGTTATCACACGGGTGGGGGTAATGTTTGCCATCCATCGACGGAATTTGCACAGCGTTGTTCCGAGTTGGATATTTCCAAGGTTTTTCGTGGCATCATTCTGCCGATTTTATTGCACGCGAGAATGGGTAGTACGCTAACCCCTCGCATTGATCTCGGTGGTTTGGGGTCATTTTATACGAAGTGAACATGATATCCAGCTGGAACACGGACTGTAAATGACGACATTAGATTAGCTAGGGGGCATAGTCAATAATTTCTCACGGATTTTGACAGGTCACCGGCAAAGAAAAATACTTAAAGATCTGATTAAAAATTGAGTTAGTATTTTTAATTTTGGTATTTGAGTTCATTTTGCTGCTGATGTAAAGCAAAGCTGTTACATCTGAAAAGAGAGTCTCTGTGAAACTGCCGTTTTATGACTTTTTTACTCTTTATTGCAGATCTTCAAAAGTGTCATCTACAAATACCTGCACTCGTGTGTTTATTTTAAAAATACTTCCTGAAACTTGAATACCTGAATTTTATTTTGTATTTTTTTAGTTTTTAAGAATTAAGATAGATTTTATAGCTCATAAATACTGGTATATATTGTTTCAAGCATGAAAAGGATGAGGAAAATGTACGTGCAACTGACTTAGATTTGTGGAATTAATAGCATTAAAACCAGGACAGCTCATCGTTGCTTATTGATGTCATGAGGCATCTTAAGGTGATCAAGGAAGAGGTATTGCCCATATTTCTCAAACAAATTGTCAAATTTTTTATGTAATAATCAGGATATGCAAATCTAATCCTGTCTGTTAGCTGTACTCATGTAAGTATTCCCTTCAGTGGTTGTTGTGATCTCAGTAACAGGAAAGATAGTTGGAGAGATGTAACAACCTTTTTTGTGGCAATTTTGAACCATATATTAATAACACAATTATATAATAACTCACATCAATGTCACCTCAAATACAGTCAGCAATGCCTATTAGCTACAAAATCACAATTATAATAAATTCATTGTGCATACCATTATATGAGACCGATTTTTATGACACATGTAAATTTTGAGAAAAAATCGTTTAAAATTACTTTCTTTTCGCAGTTGTAATATTAGTGATTCATTTTACAATCTTAAAGATGACAGTTTTTCTCGTGTAAAGGGAAGAATTTCAGCTGGAAAATAATTTACCTGGTTCGCAGTTTTCCTCCGTGAAAATACGGAATTAAAATGGTACCGTAGCTATATTTATCAACTCACATTTTCTTTATCACCAGAGAATATTTCGTATATTTTTTGGAATTTCTATTTTTTGGTGTGATATCATCTTCTTGAAAATATTTTCATATGTTTTTCAAGAAGGTAATTTAACGTTGAATTTCATGCCATAGAAGGTATGGTTCAAATTTTCATTAATTAACCTATTCAATAAGTGATGACGAGGCAAAGATTGATTACATTATATTCACAGCCCCGCTCACCTGACTTCAGCAATATCCTTCCATTGTTACCATTCTCATGATCAGTGACCATTGAGGTGAAAAACGGAATCAAAGAAATGCTCAAAAAGAAAAAAAATATTTATGAACGTTAAAATGAATCATTGCCTCGGAAAAGATATTTACCGACGTTTTTCCCACAGTCCCATTGCTGCTTGTTGCCTCCTGTATCGGCGCACCTCACCTCCTTCGCATTACAATTTCATTTATTTATTCTCAAGTTTCCTCCTCTTCAACCCTTTCGCACAATCCTGAACCGTCAATCGCTTTTCTTTTCTCAATGCACAGCAATTTTCCCCGTCGAGCCTGTAAAATAACTCACTCCGCTTCCCTCCGCAGTTCTTTTTCCACATATCTCGCGTTATCTCCCTCGCTTGCCCTCGATTCCTCACCCCGGTTCTTTCCTCTCCCACCCTCCGCCCTCCTCCCAAAACCATCGGACTTTCTACCCCCACCACCACCTCTTAACCTCCCTTCCTCATGAAAATGGGGCATAAAATTTTCACCCACAGTATAATCTTTTCACGTATATGACTACAGTTTAGTGATTAGCGCCTTATCGTGTTTTGTCAACAAACATACATTTTCCTAGTACATCTTTGATTTTTGTTATCATTTTAATGTCAGTATCTTAATATTTTCTCGTTTGCGATTGTCTTTTAACCCATCTCTGACTCTATTGATAACATTTTCTAACATTTTAAATTTATTATTATTATTAGTTGCGTATGGATCCTGTTGGATCACTATGCATTGGAGCATTATGACTCATTTCTTAGTTCCTTTCTTATCTTCCACACTTCTCTCATTCTTTCTCCGTGCATTATTTTTCTCTCTTCTGTCCACTTTGTCCCTGGTTTCTTTGGGACTTCGTTCTCTGGCATTACGTTCCACTGGTGTATCTCATTTATGCAGGTGATTCTGTTTTCAATTTCTCTGGCGGCTATTTTTGCTTTTTCTAGATCACCTCTGACTCGTTTTACCATGGTATTTCTGATTTGACACCTTGTAAATATGTGATGACCTTTTTGAAGAGTCTTGTAGGTGGGAGTCAATGGATATGTCCGAAAAATTGCAGTCACCTTTTTCTGATATCTGCCACTAGGTTGGACATCTTCTCCGTTGTTTTCCTGGAGTGCAGCATATACCCCTCTTCTGTTAATTTTAAATTTATTATATAAATAAATATCTATTTAATGAGACCGTGACAAATTTGGTGTTTTAGTGAGTCATCGCTGACTGAGGATGAGTGTTTATGTTTCATACCATAACTTTAATCATCATAGGAACTGTTTTTAGTCCTTTAAGAAGATATTTCCTAGATCAATAAATTCATTTCTCTCTCTTTCCCTCCCTCCCTCCCTCCCCCTTCCTCTCCCAACCTCACTCAACTCCCCTCACATCGCGTCATCCCGTCTCACATCACAAATCCTGAAAATTCACCATTTCCAAGGGAATGCGTTTCATTGTTTACCATCACGGCGGCGAGGCGAGGGGAGGAGGTAGAGGGGAGAGGAAGGAGGAGAGCGATGGCGGAAATGGGAGCGAGGTGAGGCAGGAGGGGTCGGGGAGGAGGAAAGGAGAGGAATGGCATGCGGCAATGAGAATCGGGGGAGAAGAAGCGGGAGGGTTATCGCTTGCGTGTCTGTGTGTTATGTGTCCTGTTAAAGGGGGGAAGGGGTGGCGGTCGGATATAGAGTGATTCGACGTGAGAAAGGTACTCGAAAGACTCCAAAAGCTCTGGGTGTTTGTTATGGGATGGAGGGAAGATAGCTGAAGCTTCGAAGCTGAGGGGCAGAGAGGGAGTCGGGGAGGGAAAAAGTATTTATTCCTGAGCGATGATCGGATTCCGGCACTGTATCGAGAATGGCACGCATCACCTAATACGCGATGTATCGTATCGCAAGAGGGATTGAGCAGATTATAAATGAGGTGAAAAAATAGTAGTCTTAAGGGATCTTGATAGTTCTGTAATGATTGTGGATAATTATATTACATTGCTGAGTACGCAACGTGTCATATACCATTATGATGTGAATATAGTCTGTGGAAGGAAAAAAAACCTTTCATGCGATAAAAAGATTAAAATATTGTATTTTTATTCCAAAGTCCTGTCACCGAATAAACAGTGAGTCGAAATGATGTATATTATTGAGGAAATTACATGATCACGACATTTGTCAAGAAAATCATGAAAATCACAAAAATCGCATAAAATTGTGTCGCACGGTATTTCATGGTGTATCAAATTATCTTCACAAGCAAATGGAAAAGAAATTCAATAAGTTGGCTTTGTTTCTCCTTTTCTTCGCATAATCTATTAACATATTTTTATGAGTGAATTACGACGGAAATTGATATCCAAAGTGGATATTCAACTTATCCTGGTGACTAAATAAATTCATGAATGTAAAGTCTCATGACTTACAGATATCGTAATCACAATCTCAAAAAATTTAACGCCAGTCATAAAAAATTGCATTCTGATACTGATCACCAGATTATACCCTACTTCATCTCGTAATATGTTTCTTATTGTAGTGCCGTTTATTCGTGGATGAATCAAACGAAGCGATGAAGTCCAATAGACGTTAATATTTATATTTTTATGGGAGGGTTAGTTCAAAGGCAAACAAAATTCTAATAAATGTTTCTTTGCTATTGAAAAAAGTTTAGCAATATATTTTATATTTTTCGAACTACTATATACAAATTATACTGCCCAGTCCTTGAGCAAAGAACTAAAAGGGAGTCAGTCGTGGGAGAGAGCACAGCGTGTAGTTTTGCCTCACCTAGCGGAACTATGCGGTGCAATGGAATTGGAAGAGAAAGGTATGAGTTTTAGCTTTTTTATCGTCTTTTATTTCCTTAATTTATGTATTTTTTCAAATTCTGTCAACACGGCAGTGCTAGAGCAGTGGAGGCAACGAGGTCTCCGGGGCACTTCTCTGTGCATGCAGCCGGGACGGTTAGTTTGAATGAATTTGTCGGCGAGGATATAAATGGGAGGGAGTGTGAGGGTGAGAGTCGGGTGGGTTGGGACGCGAGGGGCGATTCGGGATGGAAAACGGCGGCGCGAGGATAATTCGAGTCGTAACGCGCTATGACGTGGACGCACGCTATTTTCCTGGGGCATAAATTGCTCTGCGCTCTAGTCCGTAGAGCGGCTGAGTGGTTGAGGCGATGGGCGCCGACTAGTGATCTAAGGTTGATGGTGGGGGGTGTACCATGAGAGAGAGGGGGAGAGGTTGGGGATTGGGTGGGCGGGAGGAGGGGGGAGGTGGACGCGGGTGGGGTGAGATTATGAGAGGGATGTTGGTTGTTGAGCAAAGCTCCCCGATCGCCAGAGCGAATTCAAATTAGAGGCGAGTGCATTTGCATGTAACACCATTGTGCTCGGTACGTTTACCTCCATCTCTGCGTTTTTCAGAGGGAGTGGCTATTAAATGCGGAGGCAGATCCGTGTGCGATGCATGTGATTAAGACTGCAACGGAGTTTCCCGAGACGGGAGGGAATTTTTGAAGAATGGAATTAACGCCAGCGCGGTCTTTTCCGGGAGGGGATTGGGGGGGGGGGGGAATTAGACGGTGTGTTGGGATAATTCGATGATCGTGTGTTTGTCGGCGGTGCATTTTAACTCGGCGCGGCGACACATGTAAAATAAAAATACGAGATGATCTCTGCGTGAAGTGAGATTTGAATCCGCGATCAGCTTGTGTTGTGCTCGTTTTCCACCCCCGTGAGCGAGAAACTGTTTCCGAAATTTCAAAGTGACTAAGTGAACAGGATGACGAGACTCTAAAATGTAACAGCAATAAAAGAAGATTACATAATTAAATTCCTCCAAGTGATTTCATTTAACGTTACAAACACTAAGTTTCCGTTTTCACTGCGCGAAAATGAGTGAGCAAATCAAGGAATGACACGTAATCGTAATTAAATGAAGTGAAAGTTTTTATAATGAAATGGCTCCATTTTATGATTTGCATGTTATATTTTGCATATTAAAACAGGAATTCTAATGTGTTCGTAAAATTTAATTGATAACGATTGAGATATGTAATTGGCATGCAATCTTTCAAGACAGTCACAGTTGAACTCTCCTCAACTTCCCTGCCAGCAACAAACGCTAACTAAAATTTCGAAGCTACTGAGTGACCAAGAAGAGGAGAGTTAAGCAACAACTGACGTAGAAGATTGCATCGCAGTTTAATTTAACTAATGCATATCATTAAACGCTAAAATTCAGGGATACACTAAAATTCCTCTTTCTTTGTAAAAATTAATATGAAAATCAAGTTCTGTAACTGTTTGATTTCAAAGGGTGGACATGTAAATTTAAACCAGGTAGAGTACTTAGAGGTAAAATGTGTATTAGAATGGGTCGCTGAAGTGTTATTTTCTATGTAGCAAAATTTTATTCACTTGCTATTAATGTTTTTAATATCAAGAAGCAGTTAAAAGCCATCAGTTGCGACAAAAAATAACATCCCACTCTATTTCTTAGCATAGCATGGATACCCTCACGACCTGAAGCTCGTCATTGCTAAGCTGGAAGAGTCGTTGTTTGTCATTCATATCAGTCCTCGATCAGACAGAAGAAAAGCTTGTATATTTTACAAACGAGAGCATTAAATTTGTATATTTCCACTCCGCGTTATTACCTCAGAAGAGAGATTAAAAGTAGAATTTTAATCAAAATTCAGACTTTGACGACAAAATATTACGACCCCTAAATCTGAATGAAAGCTCACCTCATTTGCAAAGATTCCAATTTAAAGGGCTACGAGATGATAAAATTCTACTCTCCCTTTTAAATAGATCAAAGTCAATATCGATGGCGGGATTACAAAATTTATTGCATAGCGAATTAACATTTTTTTTTCATATTCGAGCGGACGGCATCATAATAAAGAAACGACAGGGAAGACGGAGACGTAATCATAAAAGGGGACCGTTTTAGAGAGGGGAGTGGACGATATTATTAGTCGAAATGAATGAGTGAAACGTTAACCGGCGCTGGAAGGGGGAGGGCGGAAAATGTCAAACAGACCAAGCTGGTGAGATTACGGAGCCACGGCCGTCATCAAGGAGGGAAACAGCTCCGTCCTCGACTCTGCAGAGGGGTCTACGCCGGGAGAAATTCGGATTGGGGAGTAAAGGTGAGCTCTGAGACGTTTGAAACGATCTCATGGTTTTAGATATTGGCGATAACAATCTAAATATCAGAATTTATCGGTATCGCTAATAATACACCCATAGATATACGATTTGGCAATATCAGTATGATATTCTTTGTGTGTCGGCGGTTTTGAATTTTTCTCTCACATCATAATGACTTGATCTTGCTCTGTATAAGTTATAAAAATGGATTAGTATATCCACCTTTCACATCTTTAATACCTAATAAGAATTTTAAATGGTTAAATTCCGACCGTTTCTCATAAATTATATTCCCTCTATACTTTCGTCTAGTGTGACTTTCTCCCGTAGAAATAATTTCTTCACAATCAATTGCTACAACTCTGATGACTCCTCATAAGTAGCTTATTTATATTTGTCTATAAGGTTCGTTACTATCCTTGAAAAAAGGGGACAAGGTGTTGGCTGTATAATTTCTTTTGAAATTTCTCTTAAATCAGAAAATTAGTCGCTCCAACGGCCGAAGCCGCCGAAGTGAGTTCCTCTATTTCTGGTAGCACCCAGATCGACGCAGATGGTTTTACCGTTCGTATCGTCCATTGCCGGGATGTTTTTGTTTTAATATCACTGGGCTGTAAAGTTGGCAGTTGTTCAATAAGTTATAATAAATTGCGGGACGGTAGAACACTATGTGCGAGTTTGCCTTTTTTCGATTTGACCGATTTTCTTTTTTTTGTCCTATTCCCACTCCCCCTAATGGACTTTTTCGTTACACCTCCTGCTATACGTACTTTTGGAGGCTTTTAGAGTCCGTATTAATTATGCCTTGTGTTCTAAATAAGGGTGCGTGGCAGAGGGGTCCGGGTATGTTTCATGTTCTTCTCTAATTTGGCCAAATTTTGAGTACAATGAAAGTAGTTGTCAGGACGATCCAGGACAGGAATCTACGAAATGAAAATGGTTCAAAAGAAAGTCGCACGCTTTTCTGAATACTGATATGAACAAACAGTGATAAAAACACCATTTAAGGATGAACTAGGTCGGAAACCAATTGAAACTTGGAGGCTGCATAGATGACTATGACTTCTTGAAAAAATTAGATTTCAACGGTTACAAGAATAAGAAAATTTATCGTTTTCACCCAACAATCCATCCGTATAGTTAACAGATGCAACAGAATGGTATAGATTCAGTTATTGGCAGCTATTCAGGTCCTTCCTACGTCCTAATAATAATTATTTCACTAACAGAAGGAGATATACTCAGACAAATCAATTATCGTTTCTCGTCCTATCCCCGTGCCAATTCATTTCTCCTATTTCCTCCTCTACTTATGGTGGAACTCTTGACCAATCTCATCAGATTGGGCAACTGGGGCACTAAAAATGCGACCGAATTTTAGCGACCCGTGCCAGTCCATTTTGAATGATTCACGAACAGATCATGCGTTTTTTGTTTAGAGAGTCATTTGGAGATTGGAAACATAGGGTTTGGCATCATATGACGATCTTTAGAAAAGGAGTACAAAAGAACGGTTGGCCGGATGACCAAGTGTTAACTAGGTAATAGCAGAGAATATGGTTGATAGGATGATGATGAATATTCTTGTGGACAGTTACCGCTAATCTCGTTTGTGTACATCATGCGAGATGTAAGCTGTCCGAAATTTTCATTCACTGCAGGGGGTTAGAATTAGACCAAATCTTTCAATAGATATGCGGTAGAAAAAAGGTTTTCAAGTTCCGTTTCGATTACTGAAAAATACTAAGTAAGTTACCTGTGAATTAGTTTGTACACTTGCCTTCTAAAGACGGATAAAATGCTGCAACGAAGATATATCGTGAAATTTGAATTCATGCAAAGTTAAGGGTGACAATACAACAGTCTGCGAATTAGGGCTTCTGAAGCGTGCGAAATGCCACAGAGAAAAAATCATCCACCTTGACCAATATTCGAACCCGGATCCCTCGATTTCCGGCCGAGTATTTTAGCCAGTTAAGCTACCGAGGCGTCCTCTTCCCTGTGGATTTTAGTGACCTTTACCGGACCAGATGTTCTCGACTGCCGGACATACAATGTAACAACCAGTCGCTACTGTGCGCTGAGTGCCACTGCCAACGAGGATAGATCGTACTATGACCGCGAAGAGGACGCCTCGATAGCTTAACTGGCTAAAGCACTCGGCCGGAAATCGAGGGATCTGGGTTCGAATCCCGGTCAAGGCGGATGGTTTTTTTCTCTGTGGCATTTCGCACAAATGTGCATTGCGGGTGACTCCGTAAAAGTGGAACTCCGTGGCTAGTCCCAGATAGCTTAAAGGCTGTACTCTGGAGCGTGCCGACCATGCGATTAAGAACACTTAACCAACTGGCAACCCTGATACAAACACACCCCGTAACGCATCTTTGAGGCGGCTCGCAGGGTTATAGTCCTGTTGGTAGGGGAGGGCATGATGAGGGAAGGGCGGCTCGTCTCGGAGGGGAAGATGCTCCGGCCAGGGACGCGTGAGCCAAAGTTTAAATAAAGGAGAAGAAGAGAACGGGCGTGTTTGCGGTAGAAGGGATCGGGAGTTGTATTGTGTTTCTCTTCCTTCCTCTCCTCTTTGCCATCCCCGTGTCCGCCTTCGGCAGGCGCTTACTTTCCTCCGCCTTACAGGCGGCTTACTTTTCCTTGATGGGAGGACGGGAGGTATGGGCTGGAAAGGGGGAAGGGAAGGTTGCAATTGAGTGACAATATCGAAAACGGCAAACTTTTCCAAGCGAATGGGTATTGATGCAGCTTCGTAATTGGAAACGGGATGTCTCCCTCTTCACTCTAAAAACCACGAAAATTCGAAACTCCTCAAGGTTATTGGTTCTGACGGGCGGCATATAGGGGAGGCAGTCTTTCGATTTTGCCTTAGTTTTCTTTAGGGCCACAGATGCGCGATTTTATCAGCCACTGTTGCCATTTCATTATATCATTCAAATATGGATTGCTTTTGTAAAAATGTTCATATAAAGCTAATTATGTAATGGAGGTTTGTATTTGAGTTATAGAATATACAGTTAAACATATAAAAAAATGAAGAACATGACAAGCTAGATGAAAACTTCAAGCTATAGGAATTGCATTCTGGCAAATTAAAAAATATTTCTCAACTCTATGAGATTTTAGAAATATCATGTTTTCTATTATTGAATAAGGCACTCCACCATAGCTGTAATACTGTCAGATTACATTCTACACGTACTATTTGCAGGTATCAGAGAAGTCTGAGTAATATAAAACGTATTTAGTTGCAATTCATACTCAATAGTTCTGAATTTCTGAAAAATAAAGTGGGTTCACGGCTGATTCAAGAGTGGAATTTTCTTTATTGTAGTCATACCGGTAACTAAAGTGGTCGAGGTCTATATAGTGTCAACTCTTCAAGGTAATTGTTACCGTAGATCTGCATTTAAGTCTCCGGAGGTTTTGTAAAATACTTAATACGTAGTGCCAGTAATCTTTTCCATCACTCAGCGTTGAATAATGTCGTACCCAGAGCAAATTAAACTGTTTTGATTGGAGAAAAATTAATTAAGTGTGTTTATTTGACGATTGAAAACCTTGAATCAACTAATTACTTGTAAAGTTTTTAAGCAAATAGTCCGTATTCATATATATTTTGAGTTGAACATCGTGCCGATTGCAGTCAATCTAGACAACCAGTAAGGGATGGACCGGATTGGTTTGGAATTTTTTATACCACCATCAAGAAATGTTTAATACTTTGTACCCCAGTGTAATATTTTATTTTTAGTTTTTTTGACATTTTCTTTATTAGAATGAAGCAGAGTATGTATACACGCTATAGATCATAGGGTAATTGTTGTGAGGATGACACGCCATTCAGGTGAAATTCTTTTACTGGTATGTATGTGACCTCTTAAAGGTTAGTCCGATAGTGGGAAGATATTTTTTGCATTTTTTTCATCATATTTATATGAATCTGAACTATCATACGCAAAAACATGTATTCATTAAATTGATTTTAAGGTATTATATATTTAGGTCAGCAGATGTTGCACGCTTATGGGTTATCAAAGCGGAGTTTACGTCCTGATGTAGCCTTTAAGGATACAGAACGAGGGTCGTCAAAGAATTATAACGGCAGAATGGAAGGGTTGAAATTAAGTAGGGCGCGTATCAAAGGGCAGGGTCGAGCAAAAACTCGGAATATTCGATCATTGCGAGGAAAACACCCCTTGGAGGAGGGAAGGAGAGGTTAATAAAGCAATTTCCTGTGCGGGATCGACCGGTTTCTGGTGGCAGGATGGGTGTGGGAGGGGGTAGATCGCAGGAAAGGGAAAGCCGAACTGCTGAGAAAAAAAATGGGGAAAAGAAACGGAAGACGGTGTGGCGGGAGCCGAAAAGGAACAGGGTGCGCGCAGGAAACGAAGCGTTGTTCGGAGCGAGGGGAAAAAATCCTTGAAAGAACTTCGCTCTTACCCTCCATAACCATACAACCCACGATCCACAGGGGGTGAAAGGGGGAGGAAAGTGACAAAGGGAAGTAGCGAGGGGTCGAATTAAAACGCCCTCCCCCGCCAGTCCTCCATGATCGATTAAAACGGCGATATACGATTCTCTTGCCTCTTTTTTTGTTTGGGGAGAAGGGGATGGGGGATATGATAGTGGGAGGCTGATCGATTAGGTTTTTGTTGAGGGAAAATGGGCGGTGAGATGGGAAAAGCGGTGCAGAGGGTGCTCCTGCCTCGAGGGATCGGGATAGATTGCTTGCCTGCTTTGCTCCTCACACGATTTTTTTCCTTATTTGAATATTTTTACCCCGCGGGTGAAATGGAAGAAAGAGTTTGCATAGAGGAGACTTCCACCATTTGAACCTTTCCACCTGCCGTTTCCATTGCGGATCAAGTCGTGTAGGGAAATGGTTTGTGAGGAGATTTTCAATCTGGGCAGAAACGGTTTGGATGGAGAGTGAGAGCTCAGCCGGGAAGATGAGATGTGTGGGTCAATGAGAGGGATGATAATGATGTGAGAGATGCCGCGCGACAAAAAGTTAACGTTGGTAAAAGGGATTGGAGGATGCCGCCGAGTTAAGAAATCAAAGTGAGATGCCACTTAAGGGACGGTATTTTCTGAAGAAGTTTGCGCAGAGGTCAACGTTACCAAAAGTATTCCTTGCTACGAGACTCAACAACAATACGGTGTAGATTCTCACCAGTTTCACAGCTAGACCACTGTATTATAAAGGCAGAGGATTATTTTCATTCTAAAAGCGTATTCATCGAAAATAAATCCCCATAATAACTATCAAAAACAACTTAAAATAGGAATTATTTTTCTGAAATTACTTTTAATAATTTGGTTTTCACCTCTTGCCTATCTAGAGATTAACAATATCTACATAAAATAATTGTGAATTCAATTACATATCTAGACTTTTTTTACCATAGTGGCTAGATCTCAATCTTGAAGGTGGCATCAGTTATTCTCTGACATCATTATTTAATGTAGGCTAACGATGCTAGTTTCTTGCTTTATTTAGGCAAATATTCCCCTTGGCTTGCAGAAGTTCCCCTTGCATCCGGAGCTATATACGAAATTACTTTCAGTTCGCTGTAAAGATTGAAAAGTGCTGTAACCACATGAGTATATTTGACAATATAATTTAAAAACATTATTATATAAATTCATTCATTAGGAGAAGCTTTTTATTGCTTAATTAAAAGGTTTATTTATTTGATATTTTAAAAAATCATGCTTTCCTCCGTGTACCTGTGGTTAGTGTAATTAAGGAGAGTTAAATTTAGGTTAACGGAGGAGGCAAACATGTGATGACCGTAGCGAATTTTGGTGATCGGTAAGAGGAGAAGCATGGGTTTAACACATTCTGCAAAATGCGGCATCTTGGGTCATAAATGCCCCGACGTCCGACGTACCGTTGGCATTTTCCCCGCGCCGCCAGATTAGAGGTCAGGAAATTCCCAATAATTGCCAGCCACCTTCAGAAACCGAATGCGAGCTTCATGAGTGGAAGGCCGTTGCACTAATTGCTCAATCATCCGGTTCCTTGGCATTCAGCCTACGGCACACTGCGGGGAAGTTGGCGGAGTTTAGACGTACGATCTGAGGTCAGGAATGATTTTTGGAGTCTGAGGGATGAATTGAGGATGAGAGTGTATAAAGCATGCCGAAGTAAGCTCGTATTTCGCGAAGGAGCGTGCCATTTGTTGAATTACTGACAAACGACGGAATTGATTCATTTAAAGTTCTCGGTTTTAGGTTTCGGAAATATGATGAGTAGAGGGAAGTTGGGATGCGGGGAGAGAGTCTGGAAAAGAGGGTTTGGAGTTGAATTCATAAAGTGGGAAAATGGAAGTTTGAGCGGATTTGGGAGTGAGTGAGCGAGTGGTAACGTAGGGCTTTGGGTCGAAGTAAGTCGGAGTGGGGGTACAAGGCGCTGGAAGACGCAAGGGGGGAGGGAATGGAAGAGTGGAGTAACTCAAGATAATTCCATTTGAGACGGGAAGGATGCTCGCGGCAACACCATTCTAGATCGCAAAAGATGGGAAATTTTTAATTTCCTTTGGGAGTATAGGAAAGTTTAGTAAGTAACGAGGAAAGCAGGGGATTGTTTATCGGATATATGCCAAGAGCAAATACCCTCAGAGGGCCATTCCTTTCAGCGCTGGAAGCGCGATGCTTTATATCCTTTCAACCCGTTTTAAAAGGTTTTTTTTCGAGGTTCTGATTTACAGCACTGATATTATTTTCAACGATACATCAAGGAGGCGCTCATCATAGTTCGTTGAAGTTGAGAAAATCGTGTAGTGATTGGAGTTATGATGAATGATGTTTTTTCGTTGATGTTGAAAATATTCAGGACGACCTACAGAGTATAGCAATCTCCAATTTATGTTACGGTGTAGAAATGGGAATAGCTTAGATAGGAGATAACTTATCTCCTAATGAAAAGTTACACCTGATGCAAATCATAGTTTTATAGTCTCTGCAAATTAGTTGACTACATGCCATTTTTTCTTACTTCAACTTTGAATGTTCTCCCTTTTATAACTCTGAAATTAGTTTATAGATACATTAGAAGAATGTTTAGTGGTCGCAATAGTGGCAAGCTCCCAATTGTTAAAGCTCGTATTACACACCCTGTAGTTTGATTTTTCGATACACGAATCCGTTTTTTTTTCATTTTATGCTCATTTGACGTAATTTTACAAATTATTTTATTCATTTCCACTATCCGGAAAACAGCTCGGTGGGTGAAACATTTCTCATTTTCTCAAGGTGTTTCAAAAAGTGTCTAAGGACGAAATCGTGCGCCCTTATCTTGATAGGTGAGAAATAAACCTAGATGGGACTCGAACCCGTGGTCCTCAAACTACCTCGTGAGACTTTACCTAGATATCACCGGGGCAAAAGTGTGTATTTTTTTATATGCTTTGGTCAAAATGGTGAAAATTTTTCTTATATATATTTTATTAAATTACAGTGCTCTCAATGTATGCTTTGGTGTAAATGGTGAAAATATTCCCTATATATATTTTACTAAATTACAGTGCTCTCAATAACTCCCATCTGATCATAGCACTTTACTCTCCGTAATATCCCAGGTATAAATCTAAAATGTTTACTAAGCAATTGAATTCTGGATAGCCAATTCGTGTATTCATACCATGTTTCCTAGTGACTCCATAGGACATGCAAATTATATTTTTGTGAATTATGCTTAGTTTTAATGCTTTTTCGTGTATGGAGGTTCAACTTGTAAGTTGTTAATATCGATAAACAATTACTTTCTTAGGGAATGTCCCTAACTAAGGATAGTATTGAGGTTAAAGTGGAGTGTTGCATAGGGAAATATTACGGACTTCTGCAGATAAATAATGGAAAAGATAAATCGAAATTAATCAGCAAAACAGGCGTTTATTTGGAAATAATAAGATTATAATTTTTAGTAGGAGTAACGATCAAATTTTAGAAGAAAAAAACAAGCAAACACATGATAAGATAAATTAAATTGATTATAAATGAGATTCGCACGAGCAGAGAAAAATGGTTGAATTACACATTTCAGTGTTTTAAGACATGGTCGACTATCAGCAGTAATAATATGGTGTGCTCTAAAATGGATATGTGCTGCCACTCTGCCTTTAAGGTCAAGAAAAGCATATATTTTAGTGGTTTATAGGTTGCCCAATGTTTAGTACCCGTCGTAACATTTGTAGGTATACTATTTCCGATTGATTTTGTGAAAAATATCATCAACATTACCTGTATGTGTGTCTACTCACGCTATTGACAACGCTTTGTTGGTAAGAATTATCACAAACACTGGTTAGGGACATGCATTGCCCAGAAACAAGAATTTTGACATTTTGAAATTTTGAAAGGAATATTTTGTCATCACTTTTCTACTTCTGCACGACACAGAAGAAAGTTGGCGGGTTGGATGGGTTAGGTGGTTAAGTCGTATGATTTAGATGCTTTTGCGCCAACACCGAGGAAATATGAATCCCTCACTAATTAAGGGGAATAAGGGTGGATTTCTTAGATTATCACATTCACTCGGAGACCTTTTTCTGGAGGCTCCCCAGGTCTGAGGCATATTTCCACGAACATTTGTTCCAAGAAAAAAAGTTTAAATGGACAAAGTTCTTTGGGACTGCTGACGGAGGTGAAAAACTTTTCTGGCTGAAACGAGTATGGAGAGAAAAACAGTCTAGTTAAAAAAGAGATTTTAAAAGGATAAAAATCTTGGTTTGCATTAATCTAGAAAATTTGAAGCTGCCGTTTGCACTATTTTTACTGCAATGCTCTGGAAGAGGCCGATATTTCAAAATCGAGTCAAAATCAATCGTTGATGTAATCAAACGAAAGCAAAGCATCCGCCGCGCAGCACTGGGTAGCTCTTTGAAGATATTTATTTAGATAAGGTTTAAAGTAAACTTTAACATTTCCTAAATGCCAAGGAAAGTTTGACCATTATATTAGGCTACTTAAAAAGTATAATATCTCCCAAAGTAAGGATCATAAAGTATTTAATTACTTTTTTACTACCTTTTTTGGGTTGATGGGGAAAATATTTAGGGTAAAAATGCTTTAAATACACTTTTGAATTCTATTTCTTATTTCCAAATAAATCTTGCTCTTTTTACTTTTCTTTAATTATCAACAGATTTTATGGTGGTTTTTTTTCCGGAAATCATTCAGATAAATAATTACAAAACAATCTCAATATTGTTCAAAAAGTGCTCTTCAATTAGGGATAACTCAGATTTCATTCCACGAATGATATATGGGTCCTACTGTTGAAGCGAACGTTGAAGGTCTCATATGATGTTATTTGCTAATTACAAATTTATACCCAGTGAAAATATTTTAGCTCTAAACCATTACGGCACATTTTTATAGTACGTACCGGTCGTAAATTGAACTGTGAAATAATTTTTTTTCTTACACGTAAAGCTTTTATACCGGTGAAAAACCGAATTGATCAATCGTAAAAGTAATTGATAATACAACACCGCCTTTAAAACCTCACCATTTTTTAAAGTATTCTCTATAAACGACAGTCGCATAATTTCGTATTAGGCATTTGATACTTAACGTATGTGCATTATTTTATTAGTTTATTTTGAAACCTTAATATAGATACATGTCCTTCAAATACCATCATTAAGACGGTTACAAAAATTATGTTGAAGTAAAAATCTAGGTCTTACGTACATGGTCCAGATTTAGGGAACTCTTACTGATGAGCTGAAAATGCCGTAGAGATAGGTTTCCTTTCAGTTGAAGCAACCTTGAATCCGCGTAGCTCAGTGCAGCAAAAAAAAGTAGGCCCCAGAGTCATCTGGAAATCGTCGGCTGAACTTTTCAGTATATTGATTCGAATATGGAGAAGCTTTCCGATTTTATTTTCATCGAACTTGGCAGGAAACGTCTATGGCACATACGATTAATATGCATTAAGGCCTGAATGAAAAAATTTCAATCTTGGGAATGTTAAAATAGAAGAATGTGCAACACTATTGATTGATTGGTTTCTATATAGGCACATCATTCAACAGTCATTTAATAAATCTGTTATCCTAATTAAGCACACTAGTTGATAATCATGACGAAGAGATTTTTTGTGCACTTAAAACTCAACCACACCAAAAGTTTCTCATTATTCGCTGAACTATGGTAAAAGGAAAATCGAACGCAATTTTTTGGCAAATTGGCAGTAAGGATACCTTCCCAATTTGATATCTAAGAACACTTCCCATTCAAGGAAACCGGACATAACCCGTTTATTTTGCATCGTATGTGAATGCACCTGAATGCAACAGACCTTTACATACACATGAATGCATCACATCTTTGAGTGAGTTAATATTTTTAGAGTAACATTTATCGGAAATAATATTGATGAAAATTCAGCGTCAAAAATGCATGATTAAACATGTGCGCCATTCCAGTCCTCGAAAAATGATTTGCATTGCTTATATTTTTAGCCGTTGATTTATCTTAAAATTTAGTCGCGACTGGAAGTGGTCTTTGAATGTGTGGTATGTGTTCGACGGCTTGTGAAACATGGATGCTGTTTATAAAAGATCTAATGACTGAAAAAAGTATTAAAGTCGAGTTTTATTTGCAAATTATTAGTGTTGCGGTAATTAGCTCCATTTTTGACCAGGGTATAGTACAGCGTCTGTGCCCATCCCTTCCTAAAAATTCATCACTTTGAAAAGTTTTTGTTCGTCTTCTGCGATACGATGACACGCACGTCTTGCGGGATAAATGACGCACTCAAGAAGAACATAGCAAACTTCAGCCATCACATAAGCGTGGGCTTCTTGCAAAATTATTAAGAAGCTTATGAAAGCGACGTGGCGTCACTTAAAGAGGCTCTTTGTAACGCGACAACGTGTGACGGCGGAGGTAGAGTGGCTATAAGACACCCAAAAACTGCAAGAAGTCGTACACGGGCGAGCTTCAAAGGTTATGACAAGGATATGGAACGGGGTTGCGACCCCTTTCCCTCTGTGCTCAAGTGCTTCTCAAACTTGAGCGAAAGGACAGCTCTTTTTATTGCGGTTGTTTAGGACTCATTATTGGATATAGCGTAAAAGAATTTTTGCTAATTTTGTAGCCTCCGTGGCACATAATAATTGGCTTTGTTCTAGAAAAGGTTTATTGAAACCATTTGACTTAACACTACTACATGAAGCCTTAATAAATCTCATGCGTAGACATTTATTTCATTCCTATTTTGTGTTGCAATAAACTTTTTTATTGGAACCCTAAAGCTTAGGTGGCTTCGTTATTCCTGTATGCCCCACGGCTAATTTTACTTTCCTCTCTCTTTTTATGAATTACTCCTTTGCAAGTTGGTACATCATTTGTTTTACACATACACATGGATGTTTACTTGTACAAATTGACCAAGCTGTCATTTTTGGTGGGCTAAAAAGAATCACCCGATTCTCCAAATTTTACTACAAAATATAATTCTATACATGGAAATTGACATTAATCCACGTGCAATGCCTAACGAAATTTCGATTGGTTTAATAATTAGTTTTTCAATACAACAGGTACTGTAACTTATTTTAAGTGCATTTAAGACCGCTTTCCTGTATAAAACAACCCCTAAGTGAATGTCGCGCTACTATCTGATTACAGGGAAATAAAAACGAGGGTGGACGGGAATGCGAGTAATCTCTACTTGCAGATGAAGAAATTATAGGTAATGTTTTAATGCGTCGTGAGTTTAGAGGCCAAAGCTTAATCGTGCCCCGTCCATTCTCGGGGGTTCGGTAATTTGCGCCAGCATACCCACAATTCCACGACCAACTCCACGGCTACAGAATTTCTCCCCGTCCTCCATCCTTACGATGCGAAAAAGGCGTCGCCCGCATTTTTGCACTCCTCCATATTTTATTTCGAGCACCACAATGACTCGGCTCGGCCGAAATCATTAGCGTTAATCGCACGCTCAACCGATCAGCTTCACTTGACTTGACAAACGCCGGCAATGAGCAAGGAAATGTTGGCACTCCTCACTTGGTCGGTACTAGGCCCGCTAGCGGTCCGAAATATTTAATCCCTTTTCATCTTCCATCACTAATGTAATAGGTTTTTGCGAAATGAAAATTTTAAAAAAGCGTATTTTCCTCAACTCCACGGTGGATGAAAAAACGTTGTTGGTATTTTCGTCGAAGGCAGCAGCGGAAGCCGCACTCTTTCCTTAGATGGATTTGGCACGGGGAATGTTTGGCGTTGGGCGGGCCGGATGGGCGAGGGAGAACGGAGGGGGAGGGTAAAGGGAATCGGCCCACAATCCGATATTCTCGGCAAAATCTCCCTCTCTACCTCCTCCAACTCCTCCTCTTTCTACTCCCATAATATCTCTCATCCATCTCTCCCCGCTACCCTGTCATCCTTCCCAACCACCCGCCCCCTTCCCCTCCCCACCAAAAGCCCTCGCTTAACCGAATCGGACACGAAAAGTCGAGATTCGGGACGAAAAATCCTTATCGCGGTCGCTCTCTCCCCGAAACGTTTGCAAAAGCTCCTCCCTAGTAAAACGCTTTCGATCCCGTCGAAAGGGTGAAGCAGCCAGGAGCTGAGTAAATGGGGAGTAGGAGGAGAAGTAGGAGGCGAGATAAAAGTGACCTGACCTACTTACTGACAAATCCACAGCCGTGGAGGGGATACGGAGACGGATGGTTGGAGAGGAGGACGAAACATATGAGGAAGAAAGATAACCGAAAACCCCGACCCGGTTACCAACGATTGAAACGCAGCGAGTATTAAAAAAGATAAATGAATAATGTTTAAGGCTCTTACATACGGGTGCATATGCTCCTGTTTTCTGTGTGAGTGATTTCTCTTGTTTTTTATTTAGAGTGTTAAATTTTCTTCGCCGACCTCTCTCCCACTTCGTGCTTGAACCGAGCTTAGCGGATCTGACGTGAAAAGGGAAGGATAAATAAATGGAAATCTTTCGGGAATAAGGTTACAAAAAGGTTGGAGGTGGAAAGAGAGAAGGGTGTAAGAGTGTGTGTGAGAGAGGGAGATAAAAGAGAATGCATTTTGTTATTTCTCGACCCATTTCTTTTATTTTCTATTCCACGAATTAATTCTTTCCCATCCCGCCAGGGCTCGTGTCTGCTTCTCTTTCTTCTCCTTCCCTTCTCCCACTCTTTTTTCTTATCCCTGCTCGGCACATGATTATGCGAAAATTGAACCTCGTGATTCAAGGATATTAATCTCATTTGTCCTCCAACAACTCCATTTCCAGACCTCCTCCTCTTCCCCACTTTACATTCCATTCACTCACCCCTTTTCCTGGCCTCTCACTCCTTATCGTCCCGATAGGAAATTGTGAGGCACTTATCCTCTCCGGGTGACCTTTTTTCCCGCAGGAGAAAAAATAATGACGAGGGAGGAATTTTTGAATGGAGAGGAAAAGACACGGGATGACATTTACTTCAAAAGAAATTGACCAAGTTGGCCAACTAGGTCACCTCAGCCTACTTTTTGAGATCGCTTTAATGGCTTCGTGGGTTATCCAACGCTGAAAATGGACCTAGAAATTTACTCCCACCTCTATAATGCTCGCGTTGGAAAAACGGGAAATTTGTTTTTTTTTCCATTTGCCTTGCTTCCCTATTCGACCTTCATTTTTTTATGTCAATGCTCGAAGTACAATAATGCTACTTGAAACAAGAAACATTGGAGGCTTTTTCATTCTTTGCATATAAATAATGCGCTTAATGTCATGATTGATTTTAAATCCAGTCGAATGCTCCTTTGTTCTCAGCTGAAAAATCTTTCCTGTAAGAGAAACTTCGGTATTCACCTTTTAACATGTGACCATTATAGTGATCTGAAAGTGTATGGTTGCATTTTACAAATCATCGGCAGGAACTGAATGCTTTAGAACAGCTTGAAATTTTAAAACGACATAGCGACCCTGAAATTAATCACCTCGGTGAGTGCCTATCTCCCCATCCCACCCGCTGTTGTGAAATAAGCACTCCCATATTCATCCAAAAATTTTCCCAAATTTCCTCACTCCCCTCGCTTCCACTTACTGTTCGGTTTGTAATGGAACTGTTTCACAATTCCAAACCATCTGCTTAAGGTGCTGATGCATTGAAATTTGGCTCTTGGGGAATTGGTATTTTCTGTTGTTTGTAAAAGTTGCCGCAGAGTACCAAGTTTAGTGATGGAGTTGCACACAATTCGCAAATAAAGCGTATGGATTTCACTCCTCTTACGATAATTTCGTGAAGAAAAAATGTATTCATTGACTCTGTTGGGAAATTATTAATTAGTCCACATAGCATTTTTTTTGCACGGAAGAACTCAGGCTAGAATAAAATCTCTCTCGTTTTATGCCCTGCGGAGGAATGATTGCCTGGGGTGCAAAATTTGATTTACTGCAAAAAACTTAAAAAGTCTCAAAATCAATATTTTGCGATACTTTTCAACGCAAATCCAATTTATAACTTTTAAGGAATAGGCAGCGCTCCATCCAAAATTTGATTGATTACGAGGATGAAATTTTCCATCCCTTCCCTGCCCATTTCAATTTCCATTGATTTGGGTGCTGCCTGGATAAAAGGGTCGGAGGGCTCGGTTATTCGTTCACTCGGTAACTAGGATATAGAGTTTGAGACATGGAAGCGCCGAGGATCTAATCAAGGCTTAATTGAGAATACATCACCACCCGTATTGCCTCCCGCAGAAATTATTTCATTGACATAGGGATTTGCAAATTAAATAAAAAAAGAAAAAAAAATGACGACTACGGAATACACCCGAATGTTCAAACGACTTGAAAAGGGGCGAGAGAGAAAATTAGAGATGAAATGCGTTTAATCAACTGGAACGGCCGATGGAGGTCTGAGCTAGGGAGAGGCACAAATTAATTTTTCTCGGAAATGAGCTTTCAGGGTCTGACTCCGTCAAACAAATTAGAATCAATGGAGGGACGTCCTAGGGTGCGAACATCGACTCGGGAATGTGAACTGAGGCTCAAAAACTGTGCTTCCCACCCAACGCACGGCGACAGCACGGAGTGGAGGACTGTGGAACAAGATGAGGCAGCCTCCTGGTTGCACCCGAGGCAGGAGAGGAGCTGCGGGAGAGGACGGCAGACGAGCTAGGAGAGGTGCAGATGTTGTGCGGCAGTGCGCGGAACACATTCTAATGGGCAAGCGGGTGTTGCTCGTCACTTGTCCGCATTAGCGCCGGAGACGCGGTAGAATTGAGGCAGCGCTGGTCGCCCGTATTGGGGAGCTCCCGTTGCTCATGAGAAGGTCCTTTTGCCTTCGCGGAGAAATATGAGCGAGCGTGTAGAACGGAGAGGAAGAAATAAAAAAAAGGAAAAGGTGAAGTCTCAGCGGCCTCGGGTGCTGGAAGTTGCGAAGGGATGAATGGTGTGCGGTGGGAAAGGTTTTTCGCTGGAGGAGGAAGGTTCCGACAAGAAGTAGAAAGCTCGTGAGATCCTGTTCTTGCAAAGAGAGAAAAATAAAACGAGAAAAGTTTTTGTGTGACGCGTCTTTCCATTTGAAACATTATTTTATTTTACTTTGTTCTGGTTTCTTAGTTCGCAGCTGTGGAGGAAATACATTCCGGAGTTAACTTTCCGCTCTCGGGGAAAAATGGTGCGTGAATCGGGTCTCGGTGCAAAATAGCGAGACGGCACGTTTTGTTTTCCCATCTGAGTGCGCTTGGTGGCGATGGAAGCGTGTAAAAGACTTAAGGTCGTGGAAATGAATTAGAGATTTGAAAGAGCAACGTTGATTGCGTTAGAAGCATTTTGAGTGCTTTTGTGGTATTACATTGAGATCTGATTCCAAATGTACGAACGAGAGTGGGCTAGTGTAGTCATGATCCCAAACGATAAACGGAAACTCTATCCCGTCACTCCTCAGTTCAATTTTTGTCACTAAATGGGTTAATCATGATTTTCCGCGAGAGAAGAGGGGTTTCTGAGGGAAAATGCCTCTTCATTACCTTATTTTTCTAATTTTCGGAGTTAAGTGCTTTGATAAAGCAGTGTAATGCAATATCACATAATAATTGAGTATCCAACTGCGGTTTGCGCAGTCTCATTTTGTTTTAAATGAATTCCTTCACGTCTAAAAGCTTTTTTTCAAATATTTTTTTTCTTCTATTTATAAGTAAATGCAACTCCTGTGTTTCTGCTTTTAAAGTTCCAGCGCTCTTACGCCATGTATATTAATATAACGCTGGATAGAATTAAGTAAAAATTTCCATTTTTAACAACTATAAGTTCTATTTTTTATGTTGTAATAAAAAGACTGAGTGATAATTTGCTTACTTCAGGATTATAATGAAATTAATATGACTGTTAGGACTTAATCTCGGGGTTGCAAATGAAGAAAAAAATTAAGAGAAAATTGTGATCAAATTCAATTTTTTAATCTGATTTAGTTACACTCTTAGACATATCGAGATCTAGAGAAGTGTGAACTGCATTTAGACACTAATAGTGCCCTATAAACACGATTTTTTAAATCTTTCAAACACTCTCCTTGCAATGGAGATATTTCAAAAATGAAGTTGTTGGTTCAGAACTACCTCCTCATTGTAACAACTCCAAAGTTCAGAGTTGAGTCCGTTTATCGTCGCCCTCATTTGTGGGAGGGAGATATTCTGGTGGCCTGGTTGATCGCATCGTGGAAGATTCTCCCCGTTAGTTCCACCTGGTGAACCGGCAAATATTTCATCTCTCTTCGGATCAGCGGAGCTCATTTGAATATGCACACCCAATCACCCCGATGCCTTCTTCCATCGCCCCAGCCAACCCCCCTCACTTTCACTCTCATAAAGGTGCCTCCCTTCCTCCCACCACATCCGTCTCCTTGGGCTCATTCAAAAAATGATAGGCGTCTTTGAGAAACACTTCGGCGTAAAAAAATTGGACGCGAAAAGGCGAGGAGCGAATTATCTCGAATGAATTGCCAAGGAAAGAATTGAATGACAGCGGGGAGAATCTCTGAAATTGGGACGCGGGTGGAGGGAGGAAGGGGTGTAGGGTCTAAAGGGGTCGGTGTGTATTGGAAGGGATGGGGTGTGAATTAGTAAAGGTTCAAGATGGTAAGGAAGGAAACAATAGGAATGAGGACTAGTCCAGAGGCAGGGGCAGACGGTGGGGAAAATTCGATCGAAGAACGAAGTGCGAGTTGGAAGTAAAGGGAGACGCAAGGTGAGAATTGATAAGATTTTCATGGCAGTAGAATGAAGGTAATGGATCGGAAAGAAAAAATAAATGTTCTTTCAAGGGTGTTTAATCTTTCTGTGCCTCGTTCTTTATTTTATATACACGTCATTTTAATTTCGCATGACGCTGATAGCACTCATGGGATTTTAAAGTTAAGGCTCAAGTTTGTTACTAGAGGGATTGACAAAGAGGAGAATTTGATGGAGGCCATGAAGGGAGTGGTGATGAATAGGGGCTTTAAGAGTTAAATAATGAACACTGCGGTGTAAAGTGTGGGTATGCCTGTTTTCAGGGCCTGATTTTCATGTTTGATGAAGAACGAAAAAGTATTTAAGACTCATTGGGATAATAAATAGGAATAAAAACGTAATTTGGACGTAAAGTTCGGTAAAATTGATTGAAAAATAGTAAGCTTGAAAGAAAAATGGTAACGAAAAACCACTCATATTAAAAAATAATTGCTAAAAAGGGCGTACTCAAATGAAATAAACCTGAAAAATCCTTTGCAGAATGCCAATGATAAGCCCTTGAGAGGAATGAGAAATAGACTTAATAAGTGGTTTTGACTGATTAATAGGAATTTTCTTTTGTGAATAAAAACTCTTCACTGAAAATGTTCTTTTTGCTATAAAATGATATATTAAACTTTTGACTCCAACTGTGGGAATTTTTTTTTAGAAATCATGAGCAGTTCTACCTGATTAAATACCATAAATTTTATTAGAAGTAAGAGGAAGTTTAATGCATATTCTTCAGCAACTACGATTACTAAATAGCTTCCGAATTCATTAGTATAAATATCTATGGCCATTTTCTAAGTCTATTTAACTACCGTATTTAAGTCTATTTAACTACCGTATTTAAGTCTATTTAACTACCGTATTTAAAATAGCTAGTTGGAGTAACTAAATATAATTTTAGCCGAATTTGTTAAATTTGCCACTTTTTTCGATGTAACCTCCCTTGGTTTCGTTAGCGTAACTTTATGATAATATTGGATCATGTTTAGTTACATTGACAAAAGAATGATGAAATGTATGATGGAGGATGAATTAAAAGTTCTTTCTTATATTCTCTTCCAACTCTCTACCCTTAATATTATTACTACAGCATTCTCTGTAAAGCTAAATTACGGAGTTGTAAATGTCCGATATGACTTCAAATGCTATACATATCCATTTTTCGGCATTATTTATTTTATTTTTTGAGGTAAAAAGTCGAATGAAGATTTTTCTATTATAGCCAATGAAAGAAGATAATGACTTTCATTCCGCATGATTAATTTCGATAGACTTGTGGAGGTAGAATTTCATAGTGAATTATTAGTTCTACCGTGAATAGAGCTAGATCTACTGTGAAAATTATGAAGCATTTCATATAGATTTGATAGATATTTACGTTACCTGTAAAATGCAATTACGTGGATTTCCAAAATTAGAAAGCTTTTTTGCATAAATAATTTCCATTAAAAAGCGTGCTCGCTCATATTTAAAGTAACGGCAAGGTGATAACTAGTTCATCTTTTGTGTTTTAATATCATATGACCATCTAGGGCAATATTTTTAATCTGAAATATTACTGAAAGAGACTTCTCCGTATGCGGTCTAGTTCTTTTCATAAGTTCATATTTCAGAAGTTCATAATTTCATAGGTGGTTTCTGGAGTCTCGGTAAGACCAATCTGGAAATCTGAAGAGATGAAATGCAAATAAAGAGCAGTACACCTTTCAAGAGCCCTTAATTTTCAATCTCCTGGTAAATTTTACTTAGCGTTATCATTTATTCATGATTTGTACCATGAAAAACCCTCTCGATTATCCACTGAGGAACAAGCGGGCATTCTCATCACTGGGAATCCAAAGGATTATTATCCGACCGCCATACCACTCGGCTGGCTTTCACGCGAAGAAATGACCGGTTTAGTGCACGGATGAGAGCCGATTCCACGAAGCGTGTTAATATTTCCGCTCTTCATTAACATATAGTGTGCCAACAATCGGCGAATGGGGCTCGTTTCACAATTTTCAACCCTCGGAAATTTCCTTGGGGCAAGCGACTCGACAAGATGCCCTCGTCCGCTCTCTCCTTTGGATGATTAGGGAATAGCAAGTCACAAACACTCTGCAAGAGCTGCACATACTCCTCATCGACCTCCTTTCGCCCTCTTTGCTCGGTATACTCGCATCCCTTCCTCTTCGCCGCCTTCCAACTCCTCTCACTTCCCTTTCCCCACCATATATATCCCGATGAACACTCCTCCCAACCTCCAGCCAGCCAGCCATCTCCCCACGGAGTCTCGCGAAAGACCATCCACTTAACGAGGGCATTCATTACAGTTTAAAAGGTCGGGGAGTGGGAAGGGCGTCGTCCCCTTTACTCTTTTTTTAATTGCATTTTGCCACTCTCCCAACAGTTTTCCTTGCCTCCTTTATCTTTCTTGATTCTCTTCTCAGTCTACTCGCTCTTATTCCTAACATATCCGCTTTCTTGATCCACCACTTCCTCATTTTTGTAGAAATCCCTCCGAAAAACCTTCCCTCCTCAGTATTTTCTTTATATCCCAGTGTATTGTAGTCATTCCAGCTAACATCTACGATCCGTGGTTTAGCATAGCTGATGCAAACTAATAGCTAAATGTAGTAATTTTCCTTCGAAAATACGCTAAGACAGCGTCAATGTGACGATAAGTATGTGTAAGGAGTTTTTGAATGGCATCCGAGCATAATTGGAATTTCTGCGCTTTATGTGTGAAAAAATAGCTGAAAATTCAAATAAAACAGTCAGAAATCCAATCTATTGTTTGAAGTTCTATAATCAACCCATAGTTTTTTAAGTAAAAACCATTTTTGCATTTTTGAAAAAAAATAAGTGGACGACATTTTATAATTTTCAAACTCCATCCATGAAAAAAGATGGTATTTTTATAACAATAGACACAATGATGATGGTTGCGTGAGTTCAGTGGGGGGAAGTTAACAATGAGCTCAATGGGGGAAATTATTGCATATTTAGAATATTTGCAGGCAGTTAATATTTTTTTATAATTTTAAAATCTCGGAAATGCAAGATAAATTATCCAGTGGAATTTTTTTATAGAGTTTACACCATAAATGAGTAGATCTATTTTGAAAAGTATTACTTTTGCCACATCTTAATTGTATTGTATACTACAAAACATTCCCCTATAATTAGCCGAGTTACCATAAATATGAAAGATCGCAGAATGAGAACAAAATAGATACTTTTTTGTGGTTCAGCGGTTTCTGCTGGTCAGTCTGCCATTCGTAGATTTTGTTGTTGTGTGTCTCCGTTTGTCTACTTAAGAAAAAACAGTTTTTATATAAATCATCTAAGATGATTTCTTTTGGTTTCATTGTTTTTCAACCTTTTGTGTTTTATGTAAGTTTACAACATAATTTTTATGCCTACCTATCTATAACACAAGGTTAGTAGTCATGTAAATAAACAGTTTTCGCACAAGTGATCAAAAAGGGGCATGGCTTTCGTCGAAGTAGTTATCTCAGCAGTAGGCGTCTAAAAAATGCCCATTCTGTTGGCAGATTACGATGTATGCCTTATGTTTAAAAAAGAATCAAGTGTTTTGGACACGTACCGTCATGATGCAACAAAACTTAGTTTAAATTCTGAGACACATGAGTTCAACAAATTTCAGTTTATTGGTGCTTACTATGAAGAAAGAACAAACTTATTTAATTATTTTGTACATTCCGAGTTTGGGACTGGATTGAGCACTTAAATAAATGCACTTTATCGTGACTTTCTATCAGTCATTTTTACAATGTGCTAGGTATCATCATCTCAAAATGAGAACACTTTTAAATCTCCACCCAATTTTTAATACCACAGACATACATAGGTTTCCAGAAGATTTTAATTTTCAGGATTGAAAATGACATGGCATTGTCTAATCATTGGTCGGTGTGTGATGTTAAAAAGTTAGCGCCAATTCAACAAAGTTATGTCATTTTCAGATAACGTTGTCTGTAACCAATTTACACAAGGTATCGCCTGATTCGTAAAACTTTATTCGGTAAGGGATTGTGCCTGGTAACTTAGATGGCTACTAGTCGTCGATCAGTCGAATGTTTGGGGAAAACACGCCGAAGATTGAATGAGACAATCAGTGGAACAATCTGAAATCTCTTCCGTGCAAAGTATATTCATCCTCTGCCTGCATCCGCCGTCCCTTGTTTATACACAAATCCGACGGTGGCGCGCAGTTCACGTTTTGAACGCAAAAGCTCGATCCGGAGCCCAATTAAACGATGAAACACTTGGTCGCCATTAGGAAGGACTTGAGTTTTACGACTCTCATGCGCCTCCAAAAAACGCAGCAGCTGCCTACAGCCTTACGCCCGACTTCTAATTATCCCCAAACCGGAGCTCATCACTTAGCGATTTCTCATCGGACCCTATGCCCCCGCTTCTACCTGTTCATCGTTCAGATAAATCATATTTTTCCCTTTCCGGCCCACTTTCTGTATTTCCACTCTGGGGTTACATCTTTTCGACTCGTCCTCCTAAGTTTTACCACACTATGTCTCTAGAGATATCATCCTCATTTTCTCATTTATCTGACCTTTTTTGTATTTATGACTAGGTACTATTTGTTATTTTGTTCACATGTTACTAATCCGTTCACCCTCGTTCAGGATATTAATGCAGAGATGTTCTCTGGAGTTCAATAATCTTCTGTAGTATTGGAAGTAGATGGAGAAGTTTTGGTATTCATGTGCCTGAGTGGAGAATCGATAAGGTTTTCATATCGTCCTTAATGACATCAAGGGCTCATAAAAGGTAGTTGAAACGTTAACGTTGAAATTATAGCTCTTAATATACAAGCGCTAGCTCCTTGCCATTTTATTTTTCAATGAAACTCTCAACTGCAGAGGTGAGGAGCTTTTCTATTACCCAGTAATCCCTGGTATATGTTTTTAAACTCATTATAACTTAATTTCTACCCAATATTATGAAACACTGTTTTACATATAAAAATTAACGCAAATAGTATAATTGAAAAAAATAGTGAAATAATACCGCAGTGGCCTAAGATTGATATTTATTTACTTTAACGTAGACATCCGGACCCAGACTAAAAAATCTACATTCTATTGATAAGAACTTTTGTGATACAAATTTAATACGTGTTTTCGTTGATATGGTAGTTATAGTACTAGCCTATTATTATAGATGACCTGGATGTAGAAGAGAATTACCATAGACATACCGATCCCTTTTTTGGTGCTAAGTTCAGGGTATTTTATACACCGAGCAATATCAGTCGAATGGTGCTGTGAACTGTCGCCTTTTCGGCCCCTTCAATTACGAGAAGTCTAATATCGACGCCGAGTTTCCTCTAAACTTCATTTATTCCATAAATAATTCTTCCCCTATCAATCAAATCTAACGGTTATAGATAGACAAATTAGTCTCACTTATAGATTGCGTTGTCATATAACTATTTAGTCATATTTGGTGCGAATGCGTCGTGCCCATGCGGCGGCTCGCAGGGTTTTATGTAGATGTAAATGAAAATGATAGGTGCGCGAGAATTTTGGTATATTAGGAGCCAAAATTTTTTCCTGGTAATTCCGAATAATGTTCATATACATATTAAATAAAATATATTGTACTATCTACAATAATTTGTAAGCACGGCAATAATTACCGATTTATGGCATCGTCCGGTGTTCTTCAAATTATTTACCTTAAGATCCCGAACACAAGGTGAAACGTGTCGTACTAATAAGTTATTTCTTTTAAAAGTTCAAATAATTTTATTTTATCATACATACAATTATAAAATTCTTCAATGAAGTGAAGCCTGGCACAGTCAAGCTTATCCTAGTTATGTTCTCGATTGCGTTTCCTCTAGCAGCAAGTGCTCACTATCCGAGGGGCCTCCTGGTTATTAGCTCGTTCCTGGCAGGAGAGGGGAAGCAAAATAGGAGGCGTGATGCTGTAGGATGGTAATGGAAGGTTGATGGGCTGGCGAATGGGATAATATTTGGAAGAGGAGGAGGAGGAAATGCGGAGGTTAGAGTAAAGCTGTAGAAACCTCGCGTGGGAAGAGGTGGCTGAACGAATGACTGAACGGAATAGAAGCTCTGTTTTCGTATGGGTATGAGTGTGTGCTGGCGGGAGCGAGAATGAGAATGTAGAGGAATGTGCAAGAAGGGGAAGAGCGGCAAGATTCTCTCTCTTAGTGTGCGCGAGAGAGAGAGTGGGGAAGAAATGCGAAGCGTGACGGGAATTCAGGCGAGAATGAAATTCATTTGCAAGTGCGTGATAAAAATAACTAGGAGTGGAAGCGAAAGGGAATTCGCCCACGCACGCGTGTTCCCGCACCCACACACACGTACATATCGATATGGGTGGAAGGAGGGAGGGGTAGGATGGTGGTTTCATAGGGTACATTAAGGAATGAATGGCTGCTTCCAACTGGATGTAAAATTTTCCACGTTTTCTTTTTTCTATGCTTCTTTTTCGGTGTCGATTATCCTCCGGAGGAAGGCATTAACGGTGTTGTAAGCTTAGAAGGAGATATGAATGCAAATTGAAAGAAAAAAATGGAAGGAAATCACCCAGCGTTATTGTAATTCATTCGCGTGCCTTTACTCCGTTAAGCTCTCTTTTCGCTTTCTTCTACTGTAGTTCAAGTATTTAGAAGCATAGAACTAGTAACGTGGAAGAGAGGTCGATTTCAAGCAGCGCATCAATACTCACTTCCAATGTTATTCTTGCACAAGTCTTATCAGGTCCCTTATAGTTACTCTCTGAAGAGATTCAGTATGTTTACGATGTATTAAGAACGCGCCACCCTTATAAAACAATTGCACACTCATAATACATGCTTAAAAACTGAACATTTATGGGTATAAAAGACTTAATCTTTATAATTAATCAATATCACTATGGTAATATGCCTGAACAGTTTTGTTTTCAGTCATTGTGTATCATCATCATCGTCATTAGAGTAGAATTGCATATTATTACCTCTTTTACTTCACAATAAAATTTTCTTTCTCGTAGATATTACTTAAAATCATCATCGATGCAGTGTTTTTTCACCTTCCGAAAAGTTATTCCGCCTAATGAAAAGCCATTTTATAGCACCACTTCATCCTTTTATGACAAAATTTGTAATAATTTGAACCTAAGGTTATTTTTTAATCTGAAAAATGGAATAAAGTCCTTCCGAGATAGGTGGAGCTGAGTGTGTGCAAAATTTTATGTAAATTTAATGGCTGTGGTGAGAATAAGTGGGAATGACTTATATTTCCACTTATTCATAATCAAGATGTTAAAAACCTTTCGTGTTTCCTGATTTTTATTTTCTCAAAGAGTTCTCGACATTCACAGAGGTTTACCTCCCCGAGTTGTCTTGTAATAATTTGGAACCACGTTCTTTCGCGACAGGAACTCAACGATTATTTTGAGTAATTCAAGCGGCACGTTATCTTTTTTGTTGGTTTGTCTTAGTGGATACATTTCTTTCATGTAAATATTATAATAATCTCAAAATTTGCGAAGACAATAAAGGAAACATTTTTAACAGAATATGAAACCAGCCAGATGAAGATCGATGTAAGCCTGGAAATCGGAATACTTAACTCTTCTATCGCCTGAAATCCGGAAATTGGGATTTATATTTCAGAAAAACAGATAAGTTTTGCTTGTATTCCTACTACAATTGTTTTACAGTTGGTCCTTCAAATTTAAATCATTATAATACACAATATTTACACCATTCGTGTCTGTTTATAAATTACAACATAACCTCTGAAATAAGATATTCATAGCAACAGAACTTGAACACGTAAACACTAAAATTCTACTTGCCAATCCTTACATGCTTTTTGTCAAGGGAGCTTTTCAAAAGAAAATAAGAGTTTATCCAGAGTAGGGTTGAAACATTAAGGCTTTGTCGGCATGAGTGTTTCTTGCAGAACCGAAAAATTAGTTGAATATTAAAATTTGTATTCGTATTCGTGTTAAGTTCTTGAAAGAACTGAAAATGTGGATATAAGTAGTCACATAGAAGCAAGATGGGATGGTCGTAAATTTCAACTCCTCGAAGCCAAATAATGACATATAATGATATGTAGTACTTTTAGGGCTTGTGCAATTATACAAAAATCCTGCATGGAAGTTATGATTAATTTATAATTATATGGAATAAGTTATAGATACTCAAATAATGTCTGACGTGTAAATAATTAGTAGCAGGTAGCCAAAATATTTGTCTTTTGATCTTTTCAACTCCATTACAGTTTGAAGCAAGTTTTGTGGAATGGTAATAAGGCTAAGTCATAGTTTGAGTGACCTAGATGTACAATTTAAACTGTAGCTTTAGCTTTAACTGCTCCTTTTTATTTGATAAATTCAATGAATACCTAAAGCAATAGCTGTGCTAACATCGTCCTATCCTATTGTGGTTTTTGTCACGTGCTCATTTCTCCACATACGTGTCATTGGCAGTTTTGTCATAGAAACAACTAATAGTTCTCTTATGAGGATATATTTTTTATTTGAATTGCATCGATTTCCATTAGTGAGCTTCGTGAATTATTTAGCGATCAAGGTAGTTTTTTGAAATCCACTGCGAGGAAACAATGACAGGCGAGCAGGATGTAATTATTTTCTGTTTAAAAGCGGTCCCTTGCCAGCTGCATTAAGTATTTATAAGCACACACAGCCGGCCGTGAAAGGCAGCAGTACCTATCAATACGGAATGGGCAAAATGAGAAATTATAAATGCCCCTTGCGCTCTCCATGCATACTTTTTCTTCGGTCCTTAAAAATCAGTGTTTGTTCTTGGATTTCGCGAAAATTTTCGAGGAAATAAACAAAAATTCGCTGTATACTTTACAAAGTGAAGTCATGAATAATGCAAGAGTGTTTCTCAACAAACAAGGGCCACTCCTGTGCGTGTATAGAGAGCGAGGGCGCGTTATTTTTCATCCGGTTTTACGCGGAAGAGAGAGAGGTAGAGAAAGGTAGAGAGATGGAAAGGAAAAACACGGGATTAAGGGACGAGAGCGAAGAATGAAGGGGAGGAGGAGGAAACAAAAATAGAGTGAGGTGAGGAGGAAAGGGTGAAAGGAGGAAGAGAGGGCGAAAAAGGGGAAAAAACTTTTCCCTGAAATAATGCGGCAGGAGGAATGAAAGAGAGGGAGCACGGCCACGCGAGAATAAAATGTGAGATTGGTGGATGAGAGGAAGACAGGTAATGTGCGAGGCAGAAACCACAGAAGAGGGAGAGAAGAAGGTAGATAAAGGAAGGGTGAAAACGTGGATGTAGCGGAAAAAATTTGGATATCGGCAGCCTGGGACTGGGAATCATAAAAAAAGCAATGGTAAAAACCTTGAACCTCAGTACGCTGAGTCAAAGCTGTAGGGGAAATAGGGAAAATAAAAGGTAAATAAACTGTCGGCTGAAATATTGATGCCGGCAGGCCGAACAGAAACTTGAAGATGAGGCCGGTAGAGGGAGACGGGTTGGATGGAAACGTACGACCTGCATATGTGTGTGCTGTATTCGGAAAAGGCGAAATGCGAGCTCCATGGGCAGAGTTATGTGAGAGGAGGAAGGATAACCCGAAGGAGATACCGTAAACATCGATTCGGCTCCATTCGCGCTCTGATTGAATTTCGACGGAAAAGACCACCCATGGAAACTCACTTGTCACTATCCATGCTGCGTGTTTGGAAGTTTGTGCCTCCACTGCGAGTAAATAATGAGTTCAAATGGGCGAGAGAAAAGTAAGCAAGAGGTAAATGGTGATAAATCGCAGCTACAATCGAGGTTGAGTGTGGTGAATGTTCAATTTATATTCATGATGTGATGGGTTTATGTGGCGCACGATTTTGGTGATTTAATTTTTCTTAATCGTTTGGTCAGAAATTGACTCTATCATTTGTGTGATTGTTGAGTTTTATATTTTTTGATCTGGTTGCGATTATTTTAGATTCAACTGCATGCGTCAGCGATTGATTGACAGCATATCTCGTCCGTTACAGGAGGAGTCTTCTAGTATAGATGGAATTGCTGGTAGTTATTGTGAATTTGTTTCTTGTCATGTTTTGAGGTATACGGTATAAAAAAATTAAACAAAATTAACAGAAATAAAAAACAGTCACTAATTTATCAAGATATAACTTCTAACATGGACCTTTGGTTGTTGCCCGGATTATATTTCCAGGCTAGTGTCGCAAAAAAAACTCAATTCCACCCTGCGTTTCTATTGGTTGAAGGGTTGGACAGCCTTTTCCACGTCTTTGCCAGTTCAGCCAGAGCCACCCGCTCAAACTGTGGAAATTCATATTCATAATCTCATATCATTACCTCAGTGGCCTCGTGAATCACTCTTGGGAAGTATTTACTTTCCCTAGCGATCACCCTATTGTTATGTAAATCAACAATGTGGCCAGGTATAGATCAGGCATACACAGTGACGGCTGTGTGCCGGAAGTCCTACTTTTTCTTCCTTTTTACACATTTTAACAATTTTTTGTCTAAGAAACTAACAACACAATTTGAAAAATCTCATTAATTTGCTTTCGGTAGATAGATTCTCTAGAAAGATAATGAAAACCTTTCGTCCGTTTCGTCTGGACAAACGTCAAGAGATCATCATGAAAAATTTAAACAATTATACCACTCTAGTAGCGTTTACATCTCTCTGAATCAATTTATGGAGGAAAGAGATGGTGATTGTTCTTCTAGCCCTTTTTCCAAATCTACTGGGGGAGGTAGAAATTAGCCGCTATTTGGGCTTGTGTGTAAGAAAAACTATTTATGCGACATTTGCCATTTAATATAAATATTCGCACATATTCTCAAATATCTTCCTCTAACATCAATGCTATTCCTCCTGATAGAAAATATAGATCCTGATTTTTTTTCCAAGTGAATTCCAGTCTCAATTTCATATCTGTCTGGCTCATCGCAAGTGTATCTTCTCTATATTTACTCTTTGCTCTGCGTACAGATTTAAGTCACGCTTTGTGTTTTCCTCAACAGAATCGAGCGATGAATACAAAACAACGAGGAGAACGTCGAAGACATCTCCGCGCTCTTCTTCTTTTTCGCCGCCTGCACATATGAGAGCCGCAAAAACAATATTGCCCGGGGTCTTTTCCTCCCAGTCATGGCGAAAATTGGCCCCGAATGAAAAGGAATATGCTGAAAAGGGGGAGTGAATATCTGGGTAAAATAAACGAAAAAAAGCGAGGGAAGGTTTTTCAGGTGGGATGTCAAAGTGGGACGCCTCTCGGGTTAAAAAAAGGAGAGCTACAGAAAAAAAAGGCTAACGGAGAGATGAAAGGACACATGCAAAGGAGAAGATGATGATGAAGACTACGAGAACGAGATGGCACGCAGAGAGGGGCAACCGCGAGTGGGGGTGAAGAGGGAAAGAGGAGAGATAATCATTAATGTAAAGAAAGGAAAGGAGGGAAGAAAGTATGGGGACGGGATCGAAGAAAGGCGGCAGAAGAAAACTCGATGGATACACTCGTGGCACGGAGTGGGGAGGGCGACAGGGGCAGGATAAGGGTACGAGTGCCCCGGGCGAGGCAAGTTCAAGGGATTCCCCCCAGGGGGAGGGAGACAAGAGGCAAGGGATGACGGAGTCAGAGGAGGAGAAGAGGAGAGGAAATGGGTTTAGAGCACGTAGATAAGGCGCGGGGGTGGAGACCCACAAAATCCTCCTAAGCCAATCCCTGAAATGGATGGAGAAGGGGAAACCCGCGTCAAAGGAGAGTGAAGGAAAAGGAAGCTATTCTCTGTTCATACTTCGGTTCAGCCTTTTTGGGAGAATCCCTCAGGATCCTTCAACCCTTCTCTCACTCCCTTCCTATTCCCTGTTCTTTTCTCCGCCCAACTCTTATTCTCTCTCCTCGCAAGCCAAGTTACTCACCCGGAGGTTTCTTCCGTGGTATGATGCATTGGTGGGTTGAGGTTGGTAAAAATTGAAAACCAGAATATAATAAAATTGCCGAGCTAAGGATCAGATCAAAAGTGTAAGATTATGACTGTCAGTAGGAGAATCACGCGCTAGAATATGGGGAAAATATAAAATATAACCTCAACCTTTTGGTGGATTACATGGGATTACGCTCAGGACGCTGCCTACCCGGGCCTGATATGTATTTCATCTGCATCAAAGGCTAAATGGTTAGGCTCCCTATTTTTATTTACTTTATCTCACAGAGCAACTTCAACTGAGAACAAAAGAACACAACGGATTTGTAAAAGAATAAGAACGCAACAGAACTTAACCTCTGAATACTATTTACCCACCTTTAGACCATGAGCAAAGAATTATCCTTTTTCAATGGTATATTTTCTTTGCCGTATTCCATGAGTATAAGGGGGTTTCGTTTCACACCATCAATCAACTTATACATGGGAATTTTTAAAGGTACGCTCAATTTTATTTGGCAAATAAATGTGGTTGTTTGCAAACTTTATCGATAATGGACTTCAACACAAATTATAGTTTTCTTTCTTCATACTGCCTTTGCATCCTTGGCAGCCAATTAGTCTTCCTCAGGGTAGCTTCTGTAAGGTGGACGAGAGGTATTACTCATATTCATGACCGATCAGCTCAAAAAGATGAATGGAGCCATCATCTGGGCCAAGTTCTTAGGACATTTTGTAAATATTATTTGACTCAAATATGTTCAATGGTCTTATAGTTATTGATAGAAAAGCATGGTGACAGTATTGCTGGGCGGCTTTTTTTAGAGCTAGGCTCCGTCTCCCAATAATTAGTTGCAGCCGGAGGACAAGTTTAGTATCCCTGCATGGCTACCACGATTTTCAAGATGGCAAAAAATTCGTTTCCAGGTTTTAAATGCACCGCCCATTATCCAAATGGACTAACATGTACTTTATGACTCCTCATTGAATTACGTGTATGATGAATGTGTAGCTCTTGGGTTTCCAACCGGGTGATGGTGGTTTTTGACACTGACGCTTCGAAGGCGTAGCCTGTCATCGTCCTCAGGCATCACGCTCTTTCACCCCGAAAAGTCGGCAGTAGCGGAGCATAGCCTCGAGAATGGGCATAGGATCAATTTCAAAAGGAACCGAGATCCTTCACCGCGCTCCGAGTTATTGGGACCGGATTGTGAAGGATGCTGCGGAAATCAACAACCACAGAGACAGAGGTTTTCAGAACAGCAATGCGTGGAAACCAAGTACGAGTCTCATAAGAAAAAGAGCGGGAAAAGAGGGCCAATCAGAAGCAAGCTAGCCCATTCACAGAGAATATATAAAGTGACACCCTCCTGGCCAAAATTATCACTCTGAGGTCGATGGCAGACTACGCCTTCGAAACTTTGTCGCCAAAGCCACCATCACCCGGTTGGAAACCCGAGAGCTATACATTCTAAGCATTCGCCGGGAAAGCCTTAAATCTTACATACGTGTATGATCTTAAACGATGGCTTTCAAACATCATCCATATATAGTATCCCTCTTAGGTTCAGTTTTATTATTTTGGTATCGTTAACAACCATGTGCCTTCTACTCTCCGCTAATTGGCCAATCCCCTCTTTACATGCTTTTCTCTTCAAATACCGCCAACATTGTTTTATTCATATGCCCTTTTCTGTAATACAAACAGTCTTGAGCCCATGAAAGGTGAGTAGGTGATTTGATACAAGTTGAGGAAGGATGGCAGAGGTAGGAAAGGGGACCTCTCTTCGCAAAGTATGACTATAAACACGTTGCCTATGTTGCCGGTCTTTCGAGGGCGAGGAGAGACTGCTAAGCGAGGTGGATAGTGAATATTGGTGATGGCTAAGTGCCGAGAGTACCAAGTGAGTGGTTACGCAGGGAAGGCGCAAGAGTGGCAAAAGAAGGACCCCTTCTTTTCGATCGGGGAAAGATATTCGTTGGAATTTACGATTTTGAGACGAGCTTTGCATATGCTATCGGATAGATGGAGCCGTTAGGTACTTTAATGCCGAAGACAAGTTGAAATATCATATAAAGCTCAGTCTGTTGCATAGCAAAGTTTAATTTAGCGGGTAATGCGTTGAATTTTACGGTTAAAATAAGACATTTAAAGAGATGCTACAATGATATGCCATAGTGCATGTAAGCGTAAAATATGAATGAAATTACTAACTTTATTTGTCACTCTTGAGTTTTAGTGTTTCGCTTTGAATTTGAGCTCTACTTTAGGTGGAAATTTCCCAAACCTTATCCGACCCTAGATTGTTATAGTGAGAGGAGTACTTTCAGTACTATATAAGGTAGCGCGGGTCACGCTAGGTTTTTCCCAAGAGATTCCTCCGCATTATCATTTGAGATCGTCGGTGAGGGAGTAGTATTGACAGTGTCATACAGAGGACTCTCGTTTCCCTTTTGGTTGCTTCAGCTCACAGCAGACTCATTCTGACACTGAGCCTTTTCTTCATACTGCTCTGCCTTCCACTCGCATTGTTTTTCCTTCCTCTTGGCCTGAGACATCAATTCAAGTGTTAGAGATTCGGATGAAATGACATGCTGATTTGATGTTGAAAGAAAAATTATCCCTGCAACAGTACATTTCATTTTGCCAGAATTTGGAAGAAATTGGCGAAAACTATATCAAATTGGTCATATTTGATAGCTGCCAAAATATTGTCCATTTTATTTATTCTATATTGAGAAAACTGAATCCGTTATACCGTTATCAAATTGGTCATATTTGATAGATGCCAAAATATTGTCCATTTTATTTATTCTATATTGAGAAAACTGAATCCGTTATCGCGCACCTCCCCCATATTGCTTCCCCTTATTTCTACTTGTGTCCAAGTACTCAGTAAGAAAAATGAATATGAATGAGAGAGAAATCATGTAAAGTTCTGATCATATTTAGAAAAAAATTAGGTTCCCATATCATAGGCCATGTTGGAATCTACGCATTGAATTAATTCGTTTTCCATTGTTAAATAAGTGAAGACCGAGTATATTATTTGTTATAGCCGTGAACGGCATTTTTGATGAAACATAAAATGCGGTAGATTTTCCGAGATATTTACCGTAAGGGAACTCTGATAATGCAATATTACTGGCAGAGTCACACTCAATGATACTATTAAACTTTGGATCTTATCGTGATAATTGCGAACACACCCTCTTATTGAAATATAAAGTATTTTTTTCATTTTATCATATTTTTTCGCTTGAAGGATATAAAATACAACCCAATCTGATGGAGGTTTAATCCAAAACTGTATTTTGCGCACTTGGTCGATTTCTTAGGAAAGACAGTTGATATTTTAAGGGCACTGTGAATGGATAAATATGTATCAAATCCCTGATAAACAATGAATGCGTGAGTGTGAAACATGATGGACAGGAATAGAAAAAGAAAGTATATGAAGAAAGACTAGGGTTAAATAAGGTGTCCAGACAAGGGCAAAAATTAAGCTATCCAGGTAGAATGGGATTACAAAGAGAAGGGTGCATGAAGGGTGCATGAAGGATGCATGATGTAATAAAACGGCTCTTGCCGACTATTATTATGATTGAATATCGTATGATGATGATGTGTCTAAATATTGCCACGCATCATAGTTCATGTTTAGAGTAATTATTAAATTGAGATTGTTTAAAACAAAAGAAAAATGATTTAAAACGTAATTGTAATACGATGAAAGCTGTTCCCTGATAATGCCTAACAATGCTTGTATGGGTTTTAAACAATATGGTCGTTAAAGTGTAAGCAATCTAAACGCGTAGGAATGAAATTTGAATTTACTTTTGCAAGTCTGACTGACAGACTGACAGACTGGAAGCTGGGAAGCAGAGACCGAGCATCATTCGTGAGCGCTTTGAAGTGCATTTTAGGGTATCCGCGTCTACCTGGAAATGCCATCGCTGGAACGACACCCAGGACTTAAAGAGCTTTTCTGGCGATAATTTACGGCGGAGATTATCTCATGAAAGGACAATGCTGATGGAGCGGAGGGGAGGATAGATGATGGGGGGAGGGAAATTGGAGGGGAGAGGCCGGTTTACGCCTGCTTCGAACAATGAAGCATGTCACGTGACCCGGAAACGATAAGAACGGCTGACGTCCGCCCGGTCACGAGATCGTGGCCTTTAACGCTGTGCAATATAGTCGCCTCCCACTATACCACCCCCACTCCACACTCCCCCGTCCTCGGGCATCCCAAAAAGGGGAGGTTGTTTTATGGGACCAAATTTTCAGCAGAATCACGGAACGGGAATCAAAGGGAATTTTGGATTCCCCTCCTCGCCTGCTTACCTTCACCAGGGCTCACTTAGTGAGCCACATGAAATAGGTCATCGCTCAACGAGTGGAATTTCTTCTTACTTCGAGCGTGAATGGGCTCCGAAGAACTGGAACGTACCCTCCATGACCCTCTTTCATGCCAAGATGAGTTTAAATCTTCCCCCTAGCTGGAATTTTTCGAGGGGGCAGGCAGAAGTGTGGGGTTTTGGGGATGGGTTATTTTTTCCTCAACGCTCAAGAGGCACCATTCAGTTCGTTCACTTTTTTTATTCCATTCGAGACGGAATGGCTAAAAAAATGAAGTAATGAGATATTTGCGGTGCTTGCACTCTTGATGAACGATATAGCCAATGTTTTTCTGGAAGTGGAATGTTGGCCATTGAGCTTACACTTGAAAATTTCGTTATCTCTTTCCCTCTGTCTTCTTCTGGAGTTGCTCATAGGCATCTGACTTCATGTTTTTAAGAAAAAAGAATCGTCTGTTCGTCTGAGATGAATATTACAGCGTCTTAATTTGAAAATTGAAATTAATTATACTCCGTGAAGTTATTTGAATTCTAATAAACATATTCGAATTAATTGTTAGTTAATGAGATGAGTTTGGTCTGTATGTTATACATGTCATCCATTTTTATTTCATCACCTTTGTTTTCCATTCTGATGTCAGTAGCTTTTTCTAATGGTTACGTGTTAATTTATCCCATTTCTAGTTTGGAAAGTCAAGGTTTTTCATCAGTTTTCTCCGACCATTTTTACATTTGTTTAAAATATTCCCACCCTCTTCATCGCCACCTGTTTTTCATCATATATAGATACCTTCTCTGTTAGCTCAACTCACTGATTAATATTTTTGTCTTACTTTATTACTCTCTTTATTCCCAACATGTTTTTTCTCCGTCTAGTCCCTACGCTCTCCAGTTTTTCATCAATATCGGCGGAGAATTGGCGATCCAATTGGTTTTATCTGGGGATTATATCTAGCGATTTATTTCCTCGTCTGAATTGTGGTTTATTAACCTCATCTTCGTGTAATTGGTTTGCGCTTTAGGTCAGTTTGCTACCATATATGTGTGTGAACACTTGGGTAAAATGCTTCTAATTAGATTCACCTCTTAGATAAACACAAAATTAATGACAAAATGTTTGAAGAGGGGTAAAGGATAAAATTAAGGCTGATAAATTGGGGAAGGTATGATAGAAGTAGGGACGTGATGCTGGTAGCTGAGAGAGGCGGGATGCTGCCAATTGTGGGAGCAAAAGGAGGGCAATTTAGTAGGGCGAGGATGGTCAAGAAAGAGCAGCGTAAGGATAAGAGAGAAGACGGAGGAATTGAGACAATTGTCAAGGGAGTCCTCCAGTGGGGAAGGAGGTAATCTCGAAGGAGTCGAGCTAAAACAAGAATAAAAAAAACTCTAGTTTCAGAAAATTTTATTGTCGGATGAAATAGGTAATTTATGATGAATGAAATCATTTTTCAATTGAAGGCGAGATATCTTTCTGAATGTAGACAAAATGGATAAAGGGAGTAAAATGGGATACATTACTGAAAATGAGTTCAATCTCGTATTTTAAATGTGGTAAGCGCTACTAAATGTTTTTGCAACTAATGTACTTTGGATAAGTTGATTTAAGCTATTGTTAACGTCCGGCCTCTTCGAGCCAGCGTGTTCAGCGTCACGTTCTAAGGAGTTATTGGTTATTCGAGAAACGTTACGCTCGTTTGAAAAGCCAACATTGATTGACTTTTTTAACTCACTATCATTTATCAGAAGATTTGTCTTTCTCTTTAGAATAAATTTTAAAATAAAGACTAAATAGTTATGCCCTCTCAGTTATATAGTGTATCCTTTGTAAAATGAGCAGAAACTCTTTAATGAACTATCCATTTCATAGAATTGTTGATATACTAGCACCGGATATATATGCTGCTATGTGTCTCTAAAAGTGTATTCTATAGGGATCAGACAATTTATGAGAACTATTTTTAAAAATTGGCTTGGTGTGTTCCTCCAAAATTGTGATGAGTGTACCGAGGGGATGTGTAAATTTCAAAACTCAGAACCTCCGATCCAGAGCCTAATTCTTAAGGCACTAGGATTCCTTATCAGCCTGAAATACGTAAAGTCATAGTTTAGTACTTAGTGTATAGTGCTGTTCTTCAGCCTTATCTACAACTTTGGCAAGTACGACTGCGCACAGGATTCTTTCGGGTGTAGAAATCGTGTAAAAAATCAAACAGGTCCTGAAATGAATTCAATAGCTTAGAGCAGTTACGGCATTAAATCTTAAGTAGATATTTTGTTTTTGATTATTCAGTCATCGGCGCGTACATATAGCGATTGAAGTATAATAAATACTAATAATTGACCGATTGAAACCGGTCAGATGGAATGGAATTTATTGTATGTAAGAGGAATCTAGGTCAAGAATGTGTATTTAGAACATAACCCTGGCCATTAAATCCGATATTGAGCTTCCACGAGGTTTAATTGGATTTTTACCGCGGTTCTCCTTGTGAGACAAGCACGGGTAAACTGTGAGAATACAATTAGGTGTCGTCACCAATAGAGCCATTAGACGAGTTTGGAATGCAATTCGCATTAACACCTTAATCTCTTAAAAATGAATTATATGGATACCTTTTGACAAAACCTTGTTGATATTAGATGATGAAATAACAAAATGTGGCGATATTATATGGACGGATGAAGCTTTGCTCTAGCCTTTCTACTAATTTTGGATCATTCTCAAAGCATAGGATTGGTAAGTTGTTGGTTATCAATGGATATCTCAGAGTACACTCTGATGTATGCAAGTTTAGTTAGCTTAGTGAGGAGAATTATTTTGCACAGTTTGAAATATTTCTCTACGATATTTTCGTGTATTTTTGGGGAAAACTAGCTGGAGTCTTCGTCAATAGTAATGTGATGGTTGGTGGTTTTCAGGTAATAAGATTCCTAACAGCACAAAAGTGAAAACCTATTTTTGATCATGTCTAAGGTTCTCAGAAAGCGAATGTTTTTCATTTTATAGGGAATTGATCATTAAATTAAGTCACCATAATCGGTTTGGTTACTATACAAAATGCCAAAACATCCCAGACGACCGAAGTGTAAATATGCATGAAAAATTTGTTAAGTCATCAATAGCAATAATGGAGAGCCTAAATACTAAATATTTTCTCTGACCCCTGTCCAACAATAATGCTAGTAAAGAATAAGATTCTAGAGGGTTCACTTTTAATCTAATTGATATAAGATAGAAAATCCAATCTGTTGGAATAATTTAGCTAGCACTGGAAAATTATATTCCATTTTACTAGCGCGGAAATAAATCCATCTTTGCTTTAAAGGAACACTCTTCTAATTAAGATATCTGGGCCCTCGAATTCCTCATTCAAGACTTACCCCGAGGATTTTAGAACGAAATTAATGTGCTCAGTTTTGCATTGGGATGAATGAGATGGAAGATAAAAAGAGAAAAGGCGTGAAATTAAGGCATCATGACGGAAATATGTATTCAGCAAAAAGAGGAGGAGGGATAATTTAGCCAAAATGTCAATGAAATCTCCATGAATGATTAAAATGAACGGGCAAAGGGTTGATTTTTTTTAGGTGGTGGATGAGGGGTATTCGTTGATTAATCTTCTCGGTGCCTTCTATAGGGTTGCTAAAAATGGTGCCCTTTCAGAAATTTGAGTTTTCTTACGAACTCTTCACTCATAACCCTGAATAAAAACCTCCTCATTAAGTGATGAACTCATAATAAAGCCGGAATTTACGTTTTAAAGTGATTTGTTAAAAATCTGGTGTCTGATAAAATAGGTATATTGAAATGAACCTCAGTAAGAGTCGTTTAACCGCTATAGAAAACCGGCTGCTTCAGTAAAAATAATGACAATTCGTTAAAAGCTTTCTGAGAACCGGATCCAAGTTTAGTTGTTTCAAACTGCCTATTACGGAGAAAAAGTGGTCTCCTTCCTCAGTTTTGATGGATGCATTCTGATAAAGGAAAGGGAAGTAATACCTTTAGTATTGGAGAATCACCTTTTTGATGTATAACTAATTATTCTTATTTTATCATGATTTTATATTTTAGAGAATTTGTCTTAAATGTGGTATCTTAGATACCAAATAAGTATTCCGTTCGGCGCAAATTAGAATCTCGCATCCTAATTCAAAGACTAATGAATTTTATCTCGGAGCAGGATTATAAATCACCCTAATGATGCACGGATATATAGCCTGGCCAACTTATAGCCGCAGTAAAAACATATACTACGTCAAAAGTCTACTCTATTCAACTCGTTCCATTAGTTATGTCTGTGACAATTCCCCTGCGCAATTGAGTATTTTTTCTAAATCACCAAGTACTTGTTTATAAATTATGTGAAAGAATAATATTGAATTTTATATTTCAACACCCGTGAACTGGGGAAGAAATTCTTGCCTGCCAACCCAAGGCTGGTGTGTTTCAGGCTGTCTCTATGTGAATTAAATACATGATTATCGATAAAAATAATAATTATTCATTAGTAAAGCCACAACACTGAATGTTAGTGAAAACCTACCATGATTTGCCATCCTTTTCCTCGATGTCTAGGTAACTATTGATGATAAACGTTAAGGCCAATTGAGCCGGAAACAATCGTTTCAGATTAGCCTTCCCAGAAGCTTGAGTATTTCATCTATGATGAATCATCGTAATTAGTTTTTGAGGAAACCACAGTGCATAGAAAGTAATTAGTTAAAACGCCAAACTCTCCACTTACATTAATGGGGATACATAAGCCATGCTCTTCAGAGAAGACAACATTCCTCTTAAGTATTATTTTTCGACCAACTGCAGAGAATAACCTCAATGGAAACACATCGGCCGAGTGGGTTTGCTCCCTCCGCTGCTGAGAAGTCCGCGCCCTCATTCAGACTGAGCGGGGGAGCAAGCGGGGAGGAACGCGAGGAGACGCGGAGCCAAGAAGATGCGGAGCCAAAAAGATGAACGAGCGTCTTCTTGGCTGAGAGTGAGACAATGGGCGGAGGAAACGGACGGAGAGCGAGTATTCTGAATTCGGACGAGCGAGGGAAAGTCCACGGCCAAGCGGTCCCACGACCCGTGGGCGTAAGTAAGATGATGAATGGAAGGAGGCGTTAGGAGTGGACGAGGAGGAGCGGGAGAGAAGGAAGCTGTCTGCGAAGCACATCGCCCGAGGAATGACGGGAGATGGGAGGTCATGGAAGAAAGGAGCGGCTCGTGATATTTAAGGAGAGTGAAAAGAATGGACGATTGAAGAGCATCGCGCGTGGGAAGTTCCTTTAAGATGGAGGGAGGACATAAGGTTGGACAAACGGCAGTGTTTCATATCTCATGGTGAGAATATATGAGTATTACTCCTGCTCAATAGAAAATTAATTGAAACTTTTTAAGAGTTTAAAAAACCGCGGAGCTGTTTAACGTTTGTTTATTCCGCTGAAATGAGGGACGCAAGAGGAAGACAAATCATTTCTACTTGTTATGTCCTCAAATTATAAGCTACTTTGAATCTATATGTATACCCAAGTTTAATGGGCTAAGCGTAATGTTAAAACGTTTTCTTCTTTTATTTTTCAATTCCTATTGATTAATTTTCTGCTCTGCAAAAGGTGGCTTCAGGGTAGATTATTCGTAAAAAAATGGTGAGGAACCTTCAATATTCTCTAAGTTATTATGTAATGGTTTATGCTTTAAGTTATTGCATGGGATTGGAGTGATGAAGAGATAGGAAAAAAAGGGTGCCATAAATATGGGATATAGTTATTTTCTTAAGGAAAGACAGAATCATACAGAGATTTCATATAAATGTCCAAAAATGCATAAAATTATTTCCCAATATTACCGTGATTTAAAGGGTGTTTAGCGTTCACATGACTTCACTCTATTTTTTTCTTTTAGTCATTGAGTAATTCAGTATTAGATCTAACTACATATCTCCATTAATGTCACCACAGAAATGGTGTCATGTACAAAGGATGAACAAAGGCGGAGGCCTTTAAAGATGGAAGGCAGCGAAGAGCGGAAAGGTCATGAGGGTGTTGGGTGTGGCCCTGCTGTAAGACTAGGGAGCTAGTGAATTCCTTACGACCGATGGACTGGGGGAGTGGGATAGGTAAAGATAGGCGTAGATAATGGGGACAGAAAGTGAGAAGACCAATTTGCTGAGGGGGAACACGAGAATGGGCCCAGAAGGGTGGATTTTACCTTTAGGAACGGGGAGGCGGGCAGCTTCGTTGGAACGCCTGATGAGAGAGAGGGAGAGAGCGGAAAGGACATCGACGTCGGGGACTCTTGCATGCTTGAGTGTGTTTCTGGGAATTTGGGGAAATCGCCAGAGTGGAAGCAAATAGGATAATCGCTTTAACACGTGTGAGTGTGTGTGTGTGTGTGTGTGGGTGGGTGGTTTGGGGCATAAATGTGAGACCAAGAAAAGCGCAGAGCGGGATATTTCGGAATGGTTGGGGAGGGCTCGTAGAGAAACGGGAATTAATTGGGCTCGGGGAAGTTAAGAGGTAGGAATAAGGAAAGGAGAGGTCAAATTAAACTCAAGCAATTACGGTTCCCTCGAAAAACCCCACGGTATTCTTAAAATCAATAGTGCCAAGATTTCCGTGAAGTGTTTCTGGGCTATGCGCTTTCAATGGGCGGGCCAGGAATAATTTCTTCGCGGTTGTTAACGTTGTGCCTTTGTATTCTCTGTCTTAGAGCTAACGCGTTAGAATTAATGCGAAGGGTTTGCTTTCAAAATCACTTTACTTTGCTTTGGAAAAGTCTTAAGTTTTTTCGTAGCGTAATGTCACTGACAAGTAAAGATTAGGCTGTCACCTTAATTTTACTTACTTCTCGCATCATGCACTGTGCAGTTCGTGGTTTTAAATGAAGGCTAAAATACTCGGAAGCACTGCCAAAACAGTCCACTGGGGAGGCATAAAATATCGGTACGATATATAATGGCTGTCATCTTCTCCCGTCTCTGTTAAATGATAACTTTTACTATTTTTTTGATCGTCGGATACATTTTCTCTTTTCACAGGACTTCATATGAAAAATAGTATCGTAGAGGTTACCACTTCAGGAATACAAAAGTGATTTTTCTTTGATGTGACTTTTTTCTTTATCAAAGAATCAGTTATGCGATGTCTTAAAATAAAAAATAGAGTAAATTTTCTAGAAAAAACATATTAAAATATGAATGCGATTAGTTTAAAATGCTAATTACCGGTGCTAGATAGAAAGACTTGGTAGTTCACTGTTTATGAAATAAAAATAACAGTTATCCACTTCAAAAGAATCGGTGGTTATTTTACCCAAGTTTTCTTTGCCACCAATTGATAAAATGTCTCGTAATGCCCACTGCTTTCAAGTCTTTGCTTTCACGCCACATTAATCTGGCCTTCTTGAATTACGATCTGGCTATTCATTCACCCTTTCAACATCTAGTTTTTATATCGAGTATTATTAAAAAGCTTTTTCAACACTCCACCATATTAAAATTCTTTAAAAAGCCTCGAAGCGGGAAAAATATGCCTTTTTTTCTTATAAAGTCCATCCTCTTGTTTTGAACCTCAGAATAGACTGAATGATATCTGTTAAGTAAGCTCACTCAAAGGCTTTCAAACGCCGTAATTTTACTATATTAGTCGGAGGGTGGCCGCATCCCCGGCAAGCGAAGTAAAAAGGACGGGGAGAATGGAAGAGATTGTAAATATAAGAGGTTAGGATGTGAATTTATTCCGCAACAACGTCGTTTTACCCATGGTTTAGTGTAATACACTTGGGAGACGTAGGGCGAGTGTGAAAGGCCATTAGGAGGGTGCTCTTTTGAGAATTCAAGTGGGGCCAAGAAGTGGGAAAGGAGTAACAGTGTCTGAAAGAATAGAGAACGAGGAGGAAAATTTAAGCCTAAAAGAAAAAATTGGAGATTACAGCAAAGAAGTTTGTGTCGTACTGAGGTTCGAGCGAGAAGAAAGCAATTTGGAGAGCAGAGATGGAGCAAGTGAAAGGGTCATTGTGGGAATGGAGTGGATGATTCACTGAAAAATTTTCACACGCAAAAACATTTCCCCACACAGAAAAACTATGAATAATCTAAAGGTGCCAATTAGGACTGTATCATACGGGACAAGATACGTAAATTTCCGAATAAAGCTTTTTATGCATATTATCAGGTTATTATCGTGGAAAGTATTAATCCTATCTGATATCAGTCTTTTCTTCTTATGATAAGAAGGCATACTGCTCATTGATAGCTTCGTATACCATTGCTCTATACCAGGGTAACGTCTTACATATCTTACTTATCTACCTACTCTAATTGTCAAAAGTAGAAAAAAAATCACACCAAATCCCACCTAAATGCACAAAATCGCCAATGTCAAATTGTTGTTGTGAGGTCCCGTATCTTGATGAAATTATGTTCCAACTCGTATCGCTGCACAAGGTCTGTACGGTGCTGTTCACTCAGAAAAAAAAGCTAAAGGATTTCAACAGCTAATTGTTTATTTTCATAAGATCATGGAACTAAAGTTTCATAGTGTGAGCTTTGTATTTTTGATTCATCAAAGGGTAATTAATTGGCTCGTGTTAGTTGCATAGTATTTGGCAGCCCTTAATGATATTTGATGATATATTGATTGACGATAAAGCTTGATTTTTTGTAATCTTATTGTAATCCCACATTACAAAATGATTTGTTGGCAGAACTCTGAGGGAGTAAAGATCATCATTGAATTAGGGCCAACTATTAGTCGGAAAAAAAACAGAAAATATATTAGTAAGGTTGGGAATAAGTTAGGAAATGAGCTAGTATATATATATCGCGCGAATTATATTAAACATACCTACCTTTATTCATACTTTTATACTGAAGAAAGGCATTACTACTATTCTCTTCAATTTTCAAAACTCAGTCACCGCTTAAAATTTTACAGATCACCGATGTCAACTTTATTGTTATAAATAAAGGATAAATTCAGGAAACTTAAAGAATTAAGGGATAAATACATTTAATATAAACAAGACGTATTTAGGATAAATACGTTTTGTTTATATTAAATGATTTAGGATAAATATTATTATATAAAATATAAATAATATAATATACAATTAATAAGGATTTAGGATAAATACGTTTTCCGAGAGAATTGCAAGTGAAAATTAATTAACAGAATATTTTACGATCCCAGAGTGTGGTGTTATGAAGGTTTTATGGACTTTAAATTCTCATAATCTTTGATTATCTTTGAAGAAAATGAAAATTGAGCCATGTATCTTACTTTTTGATGGACTAGAAGGAAATTAAGATGGCTAGCCATTTCTTATAGCAGTATAGGTTTCCCATTTAAAAGCATGTGGGAATGAATATTTAAAGAGGGAGAATTTGTAAGCCATGAGTATAACATTTGCTTTGATGAAATTTCCCTGTAGGAATTAAAACTATAATTATAATATTTCGATAAAAAGAACGGTAAAAGTGGTTCTCTCGATTGTTTGAGAAACGTAAAAACATGAATGAATGAAATCGAATGATTTACTATCGTATAATAAACGGCTGGGCATTCATAGCGAATGGTAAGCATCAAACTAAGAGTCAAATTAGTCATTGGGGGTATCCACGTGCAAAGAAAGAAGATTTCAAACTTGTGGATGGATTAACGATCACATTATTCATTGTGGGTGAAAAAGCAACGATATGATGAGCAAAAAAGCTCTGAAATTATAATATTAATTTTCTTGGCGCAGTCATAAATGTAAAGACTAGGTACTACTTAATGATTGCATAAATAACTCGTCAGGGCTGGGTTATAACAAAATGAAATGTTAGATGCACAAGGGTCTAATTGTATGTTATTAAAGCTTGATCTTGTGCTTGGTAAGCATTGATGTAAATTATCAGCCTGAAATATAATTCATTCGCGATGATAATGTCGTCCTATAAGAGCTAACACCGTCTCAATGGACGGGGGATTAGCACCATTGAAGTACTGTAAAGGTAAAAGAGAAGGAAATGGACAAATTTTTTTATTACACACGATCATTGCATAGGTAAATTTATGAAGTTACTCTTAACGTAAAACTGTTACTTTAAGATGATAACGGAAGACAGAATGGACGAAAAGAAGTGCAGGAACAGAATATCAGGGAGTTTATGAGCAATTTAAACCATTAAGCTGTTATTTTTGCCCAAAAATGTTTGTTAATTGAAGAAAGATTGAAGGATTTCCTGAATTATCATAATTTTAAAGGTTACTCAGGTTTTCCACCGGATAAAACTCTCCATCTTGGCCGACGTTTCGATGAAGGAGTCGTCTATTGTCATCAGGGCATGAGTCATCGGAGATTGAGTCATAAAATCTTCAGATACAGTAAAATGCCTTTGACTTACCTTAACTTCTGATATATTGTGGGGAGTACACATGAAAAAAATATACGGTATAGCATTAAATAAACTAGGTTTTGTTAATCGTATAATGGGAAGGTCCTCGAATGAAAAAGTAAAAGAGAGATACTACTTCGCTCTGGTTAGGCCATACCTCGAATACTCCGCCAAAAAAATTCATAAGATACAAAGAAAAGCAGCACGCTTCGTTAAAAGCCGCTACAAGCAAACATATAGTGTCTCACAACTTTTAGAGGCAATAAGGTGGGAGCCCCTAGAGATTCGGAGGCTTCTCGCTAGGCTTAGGTTGCTAGATAAATTCAGAACTGATGTCTTTCAGAGCGACAAGGAGAATATTATCGTGACAACTCATTACATTTACAGGTCAAACAGAAGCGATAAAATAAGAGAGACATTGCCGAACAGACACTGCAGAATAGTGCATAAAGTTGTTCTTTCCGCGCACAATAAGCTACCACAATAAAAACTGAGCTCCAATGAATACACTCTCATAATACATGTCACCATTTCGCCTTCCAAAACCTTACATCTCTACAAGGCTGGTGACTTAACACCCCCTGTCACACACCCATGCGGCGGCTCTCAGGGTAGTGTGAAAATGTAGGTGTAAGATGGATTAATATATATACCAAGTATTTTTGACTTAATGGCAGAATATCATGTCACTCCATTGCAAGTTACGGGTTGATAATATGTAGTGTCATTATTTTGGAAGTGTTTCATACGTTTCTATAGCTGCAAATAACAAATTTGGAATTTTTTATCGATTATCGATTGTCTCAACTTCCATTCTGCTGTCAATGGGATCTTGGTTACTTTACAACCAATACACCCATCAATACCTTCATGAATGTAGTGGAAAAACGTTATCTATCCAGTTTGATTTCTTGACTCTAGTCCGGATTTGGTGACGGCCTGTTTGAGAGAATTCTTGGTTGAAATTTATACGTCTATCGTATGCTAATGCCATAGCATCAATATTCGTATTCATTCAAGTAATAACGTATAATTAAAACTTACAAGTATATACTTTTAATTTGTAAAACAGCGGAAAATAAATCCTGAGAAGTAATTTTAGATTTTCCTAAAGTTTGACTAGTAATCTCATCGGGGGAAAGGGAAAAAAGCAACAATTTTTGCCATTTACCAATATATTTTTTTGAAAACGGAGTATTTACTTACACGTCATCTCAGAAATAACGATATTATAATCTGTATACTACCTTCATTCCTGGGTTATTTATAAATGTATATGTAGTCAAACGGACACGACAAATAACCTTCCAGCTGAACGTCAGTTATGTGGAGATAAAAGCTGTGTTGGTACAGAACTCTTCAGCAATTAACATTTGCAATCCGAGGACAGTGTTTCTTTAAAGCCCATTTAACACGAAGTGTTAAAGACAGACGCAGGAACATTGCACAATTAAAAGTGTATGTTTATCCCTATCAGTCGTGCATAAATTATTAAATTTGAGCAGGCGCTGTATTTCACCAACTTGCGCTAATGCATTGGCACTTGTGTTCTTGCAATTCACCTCTATGCACGAGAAATTTGAAATGTTACGTTCTCACACACCACAACTTACATTCAACTTAAATTAAGTTGTATAAATACGTTCCTTGAGTAAAACGGAGTTATCTAGCATGGGTTGATAAGTGGACAATAGTGAGATTAACTTTAAATTTGTCTACCTTTTCAATTATGGGAGTAAATAGGTGTCAAGTACGGTGCGGTGTAGTTCCCGTGAAAGATTTAAATAAAAAAATAGAATACCAGTCACAGTTTGACAGAAAAGTTTTAATGTACAAGGAGTTATAGTATTTTCGTTAGTCATCTGGATAGTTCTCACATCCACACCTCAAAGGTACTAACGCCAACCATCGGTAATCCAATTATGTCTGGAATCTCAGCACAAGTTCTTTACTGCAACCAATTTTCATATCACCTTGTCATGGCATACAAAATCCTTGATTTTATACCATGCCGTACTATCTTTCTGGAGATTTTGCATCACAGATAGCTTTATTCCACTACTTAAAAATAAAATTTTGTTCTTAAATTTTATGAGACCTTTATTGTTCCTGAGTTTTTCTGTCCAAGGGGCGGGTTTGTTAAAAAATATTACAGGAAGTTAAGACGGACGTATGCAGACCGTGGTCTATTGTCCATGACAGAGAAGAAAATAGACAAATGGAAATAATCTAAAAGAAGTCAAGGTTCGAAGGGCTAGTCCGGAAATGCTTGAGATATCTTAAGTGCCTGGTGGGAATAAAAATAACTAAGGAGTGGGGACGGAAATCATCACGTTGTCCAAAATACCCACGCTTCTGCTACCTCTTCACAAAAAAGTACCCTCCTTTGATGTCAGCTGAATCCTTCCATTGTTCCATTTTTCTTCTGTCCAAAGGCAGAGGTTCTGAAAAAAGTGAGGTTTACGTGTTCTGAGCGCGGTGTCGAGCTTGCGACAGAGAAAGGAATAAGCAAATGGAGATGATAGAACAGAAGTCACGGCTCTAAGGGCAAGTTTAGCGATGCTCCGAGATGAAAGGTGCGAGGTGGGAGTTCTCGCATCCGCGGGACTCAGGGAGGGAGGGGGTCGGGAAAGGAACAAGAAGGGGGTTGTTGGAGAAGGACAAGGGCGGATGGTTTCCTATAGGGTGTAGGGGGGGAAGGTGGTAAAAGGACGAAGGGGATAGGAGGGAGATAGAGAGAGGTATGAAAGTTGCAAGCGCCGGGCTGTTTGTCGACCGGACCCCTCCTTTTGGCGGAATTCCAGCCCGGGACTCAAGGGAGGCTGGGCGGGAGGCCAGAAGTCGGTTGGATTCGGCGAAACCGCGTGGAAGAAACGGGCGGAGAAAAGGGTAGATGGGGGAAGGAAGGAAGAATGCGTTTTTGGCTGCGGAGGGAAGTAGAGTTTGTATGAGCGAGGGAGGGTGGAAGAGTTGTCGGGGTCCTTGGAGCGTGGGAGTTGGACGAGGGAGGGAGGAGGGAAGAGCGGTCGGGGAATGGGAAAAACAGAGAAAAGAATGAGGAGGAAGGAATGACGAAAGGAGAGCAATAAAGGAGATGATCACATGAGAAACGTTTCTGTCGTATGGGCAGGTTGAGAGGAGGCGCAGTGGAGGGGCAAAATAGATAGAGAGAGAGGCTGTTCTGGAAGGTGGAGGCCTGGAAATGGAAGGAAAGGTAGATGAAAAGGGGTGGAAAGAGCAGTAGATCGATTTTTTCTAAGGCGGTCGGGACTTAGGGGAGAATTTCTTTTGGTGGTGGGACGGGAAAAAGAGCTAAGCAAACAAAACGGAGATAGGGATGGGGAGAAAGGAATACCTTTCGAAGATTGAATCGGCTTCTTGGATGAAGCGTTTGAAGCGCAGGCCAAAAGTCCCTCACGTGCGTGTTCGGGGAAAAAGAGGAAAAGGAAGAGTGAATGGGACGAGTGAGAAGTTGCCGTTGGTGTGTGTGTGTTTGCAGCCCTGAAATGGTGATTGGATGTGGCTGAAGAGTTTACCTACTTCAAATAATATTCCGCACATCACATGATTGCAACGGGGAGTCAATCAAATCAGCCTCAATGTAACCTTTATGACGGAGCGTCTCATAACTTTCAATCATTGCATTACCAAATGATGTGGTACGAAGTCACCCGCACGGGTGCATATACACCAGGGTTGAAAGTCGCCATGAAAAAACAATTGACTTGACCGGGATACGAACCCGGATCTCCCAATCGCTGGTCAGATGTATTAGCCAGTTACTATCACCAAGCCATCTTTCTTCAAGACGAATTTTGAGGGGGGTTTATGCGAACTAGATGTTCATGCCTCATGTGTACATTGTAGCACACAAAGTTGTGCTTACAAAGCCATTGTCGCGGTGTTGTTATGTAACGACGAAATTGACAAATTTCCAATCACTGCATTAACAAATGATGTGATACGAAGTCACTCGCACGGGTGCATATACACCAGGGTTGAAATTCACCATGAAAAAATAATTTGACTTTACCGGGTCCGGTCAAGTCAAATGATTTTATCATGGCAAATTTCAACTCTGGTGTCTCATAACTTATTCATTCTAACTCATTCATTTCATATGCAGAGTATTTTTTTGTCATTAGGACGAATGAATTCGCAGTTTAGAAACGTATATATCCACTTTTAGCGCAATTTTTTTCGTGTTATAAGGCTTTAGTATTTTTAAGGATGGTAACGTAGTATACTTAAATTTTGCGTCCTATCAAATGTGTTACTCATTCCTGCAACTCGTTACCACAACTCATGATTTAAGCGGACAGTACAGAAATAATAAAAATATTGGCCAGAGGTACAATTTAATGTTGAAGTAATATGGCGCCAATTTTAAGGCATTTCTTCGTTCAATAATATGGTTATTCAATAGAATATCTTTTATATCAAGAGACTATGTTGCATTAGCGCTTAAGATTCTCGTACGTCATGCTCATGAATCACATGTTACTGTATAGCTCTCACTTCCTGGTGGAAGTGCTGATTTTCCTAACTATATTATTAGTCAGTCACTCGTTACCGTTTTTCAATATTCACATATTATCTTCTCCTCATACTTTACAACTTTCTATTTGACGCTTTCTCTTTACAATATTTCCACAGTATTTTTCTCATCCAATCTCAGCTGAAGCGTTAATTGTGTGTAATATGGAAACAAAGAATAGGAGGCGAGGTGATATGGAGGCAGAGAATTGAAGGGAAGGAGAGAATATAAAGAAATAAAAATAAAAAAGTAAGAAAAGGCAGTAATTTATGAGTTTTGCGCGTCTATTTTGTCTCACTCACATTCCAAACTCGTGGCAGTGGATTCCTGCAGCAACCCTGGTTACGCGAATCATCTGGAAAGCGAATAAAAAAAAATGGTGAAACGTCGAAATAAAAACGTAAAACGGCGCCTCACGAGTCCAGTGCAGGGTAGTACAATCATGAGGAGTGGAAGGAGTAGGCTGGGATTGAGTTGAAGGAGTTTGTTGGAGCAGGTGAGGCTAGTCTATTCTCGTGGAGTGGGCAAATGAACTAGGGTTCACAGAATACGGAGTTACGAAGGAGGAATAGTGCCGAAATCCGCTGCGGAAGTGCTAGATGGGTGTGGATGTTTCACGATTGGCTTTTTGACTAGTTTCCGCCATTCCCCACTGCCGAGAGGGGAATAACTGAGGGAAAAGGGGTTTTGGAAAGCGTTTGGAATGCAGACGATATTCTGTAAAGGTGCCCAGGAGGTGGTGAAGGCTTGAGTGGTCGCTGTGCATGAAGCCAAAATAAAAAAGATCTAAATAAAATAAAAACGTACGATGTGCAGAAAAGTTTCTCCGGACGCTTCTCTTCTCTTGCTATGCTTCATCTGACTGATAGCGCTAGCGGATGGAACAATAAAAGCGTGCGGACGGTTCCTGCATTTGAAGGTTGCGGTGGAGAGAATTGCTTGGGTCAGAAAAGTGAGCCAGTAATCGGGACTATAGCGAATGGGATATCAGTTCTCTCCTTCAACTGTAAACTTATATAGATTAACTGAGCACGCTCCTCAGGGTGGACCGACATTAATGAAAACTACTCAGACTTGGGGTTAAGCGTGCAGTTGGTCATAGTATTAGGCCTTATAGAAAAAAGTTTTCGACCACATAACTAAAGGTTTAGAACTTTGCGTGATCCTTAGTAGGCAAATTCGTTTATTTCAATTTTTTATTTCCTGTCCTCCATATTTTTTATTATTCTTGGTTGTAAAATATGGCAATACGAAATCTTTATTGGGAATATTTTTTTGTTTCATTAATAATAATAAAAATATATACCTAATAAGGATTCCTCATTGCCATATTTCACAATCTACGTGGTGAGAGAATTAGTAACCGTTGTTAAATATCCCTTGTTATGTTAAGCCACTCAACTCCTCTGTTTTCATACCCAATCTTTAATTTACTTCTATTCGTAAATTAATAAATTGAAAGTAGAAATATATGTTTGCTTAGTAATGATTAAAGTGGTTATTTAATAATTTAATGAAAATTCGATTCCTTTTTTCTCTGATGGATTGAAATATGTCATCTCCTCAGATAAGTTAAGAGTCATAAAATACATATTATTATCTATCTTTGGAGGATTCTGGAGTGCAAATGTCAATTTGGTAGACGCAACGATTTTTGTCTCTGCTCTAACCTATTTTTAACTATTTATCCATTTTGTGTTGCCTGCAATATGAAAATTATTTAACATTAGGCAAGTTATGAAACTTAGAAATATGAAATCAAAGTGTATACATTGCAACGTAAGAAAGCATGTTCCCACAATCTCATTTGGAATATGAAGTACATCCATTTAATGAAAATCCAAGAAATTAAATATTCACGTCTGGAATTTACGTCCATTGAGCGAAAAGTAAAATGCAGGGAGAGCAAAGGAGTCAATGAATTGCCAACTCCATCGTGATTCTTGATGAATATTTGATGTTTCATGAATTTTCTCTTAAAGGCCATTCATTTTCCCCTTTAATAATTCAATAATTTTTTCAAGCATTTTTTAAAATCTATTGCTTTTTTAACAGCGTATTGGGTTGGATCTTTATCGTCTGTACTGTGTTCACCGCAGTGCGTAGCAAATCATTTTTTTTATTTTACCAGTACAAGTCGGTGTCCTCAGCTAATCAGTAATTATTTTAAAATTACTATTCGGTAAAATAAGAAAATCGTTTTTGTAAGACAATCGTTTTTGGGTTAGTTCCTATCTTCTTCAAGAAATTTAGTCAGTAAAATCTTCAATTCATCTCCGCGGATACGTTTTAATTAAATAAGATTGAGCATATCTTTGAACTGACGTAAAGTGTGACTACGATTAAAAATAAGCTAACAATAAATGTAATGATTTAACAATGGAGATCCAATCAACTGTCATAGGCAAGAATTCATTTTGGACTGGTAATTTTCTCGAATATGTGTACATCTTTTTGTATCCATTCAATTACTTTCCCTACCCGTATAAAAATATATGTAATCTACATCAAGTACACATCTTTTACCACCATATTTCACTAGTTCGTAGCTCGGTAGCATTTAGTCTTTTCAGTAAGTAAGAAGAACGTATAGAGCCATCTGTGAATGACATCATGTGCCGTTTGGCATGATTAATTCAATGTTAGTAATGACTGATACACAATCAGCCACTGGAGAAAAAAGATCCATTGCCATTATATCAATATCCCTAGTTGAGTAGATAAATTGCTATCAGTGATTTCCTCATCTCCATTTCCCTTTCCTTGGGAAGTCTATATTAATCCCTGCATGAGGGTTACCTCCCGTGTAGGTTCCGGCTTTCAATCCTCCCTCTCTGTTAATTCTGCTTGAACCGGCTTACTCGGGCTTTGCTCACCATGAACACAACACGGGATGGCACGGTGATCACAGATAGCGCTGGAAGGTGGAGAGGTAAGAGTACCAAGATAGTAGCACCAACTGCAAGTGCTCTGCGATTCCATTAGCGGTATCTCTATTTATTGGTCCGTCAGAATAAAACTGAGAAATAAGTTACAACTTTTGTTCAAGTCTCAATACTTAGATAGCAATTGGTTTTATTGATCATGGAAATACTTTCTGTGTGAAAACTTTTATTATCTGTTTTCATTGGTATTCCAAATAAAACACATCCAAATTAACCAATCTAATACGATACTATTAATACCCGTATTGACTTGGCGAACAATGTTCGCACTTCTTTTCAAATCTTTAAGTTTTACTCCAAAAGAACGTTTCTTTCGATGTTTTCAGTAGCTAATCATATATTTTTTTCATTCTAAAAACAATAAAAAGGTTCTCTCTATATTATGAGACAATAATTCTTTAAATCATTCTCTGAATTTTTATTACATATTTCAATTCAAAAATCTACTTTTCGTAATGGTTATATTTTATTTTTCCCCCCTATTTCGTGGAGGACTGAAACCATACTTAGATGAAAGTTTTGCGGCTTTCTCTATCCGTTACTGTTAACTTTCCGAAGATACCCACAATGTATTCAGATAGAAAACTTGTGGAGCTAAATAAATTCCACATATTTTTCCAGCCGAGTGAGCGCGCCTAGATGGTATTTTAACTTTTCAGGGAGGTGATTTAGGGGCTTTCTCAAACTGTCCTTCTTTTAGAAGGATAAGGATCGGTTTGGGTGCCCGTATCTCATGGCCAGAAATAAGGGCGAGGGAGTGGGATAGAGGGAGAAGCTGCCTTTGGAGTGGGGCGAAGGAACCTGACGGAGGAGGGGAGGAGAATCCCTAATCGATCGGGAAAGGCCAAAAAATGTATTTAAAAAAATATTTTTGTGAGTTGGCAATGGGAGTTGAACGGATAAAAAATGAGTAGAGTGAGGATATATGAAAATTCCCCTCCCTTTTCACCTTCCACCCTTGCACGGGGAGCGGGGGATTGAAAGGGTTGGCCGATTTCGGTTCATTTGGGGCAGGGGAACAAATGGAAATCGACGGCATTTTCCGCTTATTAGAGCGATTAATCACCCGGAAATGCGCGAAGGTGGTGGCTTGAGGAACGAACGGGACGGAGTGTTAGGAGTGGAGGGAGGGGAGGAAACAAAATACGAAGAGAGGCGAATAAAAAAATACGAGAAATAACTCCTCCATCTCTTCCCTCTCTCTTCTTTGTGTTGTCAAGATCGATCCAGAGAAACGAACACAGTCCGGATACGAGTACATCGCGTGTGCGGGCGGAGTTCGCGTGGAAAAATGCTCAGGAAAGGTTTGCCATTGGGCGGGAGGAGTTTGGAAGGGGATGGGTGGGTGAAAGGGAGAGTAAATTACGAGATATTCCACACGCCCACCACCGTGAGTAAAGCTAGAGTCACACTCTATAGACCCTAGCGTTTATCTCTGCGTGACGCCTGACGTGCTACCATAATGTCATCTTTTCTTTTATCGCCTGAAAACCATGGGTTTCTCTTAGAGAGACCGGTTCATTATTCTCTGCTTGGAGAGAAGGCTATTACAATCATGAGTTCCTGTGAACCCTATAGCCAAGCACAACGAGTACATGTGTCGTCACCATTGGTAAATCTTAGCTTGCCAATCACAAATGTCTCTCATCATAGCATATGTTTCCGTCATAGGTTTTGGTGTCAGAGGGTTCAAAGGAGTGCATTTGTACACCCTTGGCTCAAGGAAATAGGGAAAATATCGAGAAATACCTCATTTTTGGGGAGTTGAGTATTTTCACTTAATTATTGGTTTTCAAAGAAACAAAGGCATAACAAAGAAGAAATAACGACATTTCTAAAATATTCGCGCTTTTTGTTGGAGGGAGCTTGTTCGTGAAGATTTTTATTGCTAGTCACGATCCACTGATGAAATCAACCATTGGTGTATTTCTCTAAAGGCTCCTGTGATTACCGTTGATAATCATTACGTACTTTTAATTTAATTCATAGCGCATATAGAAATTAAAGTAAGCATTTGTATTTCTTTTCTTTAAGTGAGTATGTATAATCATATTTATTAAATAAATACTGATTTGTTTATTAACAGGAAGGTATCATTGAAGAAAGAACAGCAAATATGAATGAAAGCCTGTTGCAACTAATAGTGATCAACATAATGAGGAAGTTAAGAATGTAGATGCTTAGCATACTTTGGGTTAAAAATATGATGTGTATACTTATCAAAACCTTAACAGTAATTACAGTAAAATCTGTTGTTTACGGGAATTAGGAAGGCTGAAAGTACTAAATAAATAAATTAAAATATTTAATTTTCGGAAAATTTGTTAGAAATATATGAATGTGGACCTAACATGTTGCCAATATTTTTACAATAATTATCATCAAACACCAAAATATATTTTATTCAACTGCAAAAATTCGAATACAATGTAATCAACCCCTCTCATTTCGAGGATAATGGAAAGTAATGCCCTTTTGCAATTCGCACTGTGTCCGAGAGGATCACTGCATGGACCAAGCCGCAACAGTATAGCATTTGAGCACAGTGAATAGAGTAGGGAAACATAGTCTCGTGTGATTCCGGCGGTCTTGAAGAAGTAGTTCAGCAAAGAGGCGAAAGGAGTGAGATGGGCTGCAAGGAGCGAAACGAGTGGGAATAAGAGGGGCGGAAGTGATTCGGAGGAGAAAAGGCACTGTATCACTCCGGGGGATGAGGTATCTCGCTTTTTTCTCCCGCAACTCCTAGAACTCGAGGAAAGAAACGAAGGTGTAAAGGGCACGTTTTTGGGATCATAAAGTTCCCGAAAGAATGAGATGAGGCGAGGTGAATGAGGTAGGTATCGTATAAGGTGCCGTTGTTGGTGTGGGGGTGGGAGGGGCTTGTGTGAAGAGGGGCCGGGGGAGTGGGGTGGAAGAGGGTGGAATCGACGGAGGAATGGAAGCGGAAAGGAAGATAAAAACAGATGTCGAATATCAAAGTTCCTCGGGCATCCCTGAGCTTTCCTTGATCCCACCCAACTCCTTTCTCTTCTTTTTTTCTTCCTTAAATATATGGACATATTCGCATGAAGTTCTGATCTTTGCCTCTGGTGCGTTTCATTTGCTTTTTCTCCTTTCACTTTTCTTTCATTCGATGGCATTTCCTCTCTCGACCTTCCCTTCGAAGATCTTAAGGATGACCTCGTGTTTTGGTCGTATTCATTGGCGATATAGACTTTAAATGCAAATAATTAAATTTTCTGATACTCCTGCTAATACAATGAGTTTGTCAAAATGAGATTATCATTTATCAGCCTTACTTCCATTTTTTTCACTGTGCCGGATATATATCATGTTTTACGTTCAAGAAGTTTTTTAGTGATATAATAGGTAATATGATTCAATTCGCATTAGTTGAGTGGCATGATGTAAATAATATCTAAATTGTCCTTACTCCTTTACTCCACGGACGCAGTGATTTCGAGTTAGTAATTACACTTATTTTGTAGGTTTCTGCAGGTAACTGTTATGATTCCGAACCACTAACACAACGCGTTATGGATAGTTAATGGCAAAAATATCGAAAGGGCCGCCATTATTTGATAATGTACGACAAAATCACCTGAGGCTTTGACGACAAACTTTGATTCGTGGTAGTTTGTTTGCTGTCAGTTTTCACGGCAAAAAATAGTGGCCTCATTTTTCATACCAATATATTTAGTGGAGGAAAGAATATGCTGGTGTTCACTTCATGGTGAAAAACCGACGAGATTCATTTAACTTTCATTAATAAAAGCAAGCAATGTGGTTATGCATCAATAAATTTTGCGCTAATTTTGGATGTTTAGTAAGCAAAATTTTACCGGCGTTAAACTTCTCATTCTGTTCGTAATATTTTAATTTAAAAATCTTTCAAATTCATGGAGTTGCGATGGAAAAAATTGCAGTGTTTTTGAGTGTTTTGTTTAAAGATATCATTTAAGTTAGGTAGTTTAAATTTAAGGAAATAGTTGAAAATCAATCAACTAGGAGTCATCAAATTTTTAAAATAAGCTTTTGTTTTGTGAAGTGCTCGAAACAACTTGAGCTAATGGATAAATCATAGCGCATGAAATCATTTTAGTAGACTCAAGTTTTGTAAATATAATGAGCACTCTTTTTAAGAAAATTGATGTTTTTTAAAGTTTCATTCTTTGGCTCTTTCTTTTATCCATCGTAGTTTTTCTCGAGTACGATAGAACTTGGTGAAAATGTTAACCCATTAGTAGGTTGGAAATTGTAGCTCAAGGAAAGCATTTTATCATTTTAGCAGCTTGCGATAAAAACTTTGGAAATCGTCGTGTGTGCTAACTATATGTAAAAAATTAATACTAAACTCTCCAAAAGGTTTTATTTGAGAAATGCTCCGTCTACCAGGACGAGGAAAGATTGCTCTTAAAATGGTTCTTTTTGTGGAAATAAAGATGACTCGAATACTCTACAACTGCTGCTACATCTCCTATTTGTTCAAGCCTCATAAGTACGTACGTATTGGGATAGAGAAGATAACGTTCTCATTTTATCGGTGATATGAACTCGAACTATCAAAGTTTTATGTACCTGCCTCATTTGACAAAGAATGAGGTAGTTCAATTTATATGCGAATAAATTTAAGGGCTACCACGAGAACACCACTTTCAAAAAGAGATGCTAAGTGCTCTAAATTATTTTTTGCTAGGGAGCTTCAAGAATTCTATTCTATTATTATTATTTTATTTTGGTGTGCATGATTTTATGGACTCCCTCATGAAATCTTTTCTTCCGCATCCCACCTGTGTAATTTATTTGATTTCTTCACTATATTTTCCTTAGGGTTATAGGGTCTAGTATGCTTTTTAGTGAGTCTAACGAGATCATAATTTTGAAAACTGACAGATACATTTTTTTGGCAACAGAATACAAGGAATAGCAATCCCTCTCCCGCTAACCATAGACCATTTGTCTTCTACGAGAAACGTATCCTATCCATCTACTCCCACGCCTCATAGCTACAGATTCGTTAATGCCCTTGCTAATTGACAACTTCCCATCCTTCCAATCCGTTAACCCACAATTAAACCTCTGGAAGATGTGATTTAGCTAGAGGGAGCATGTGATTGGAGGAGATATTGATTCACTTCACGCTGTCACCCCCACTCCTCCCTCTGTCTTTTCCCAACCGTTCCCCACCCAATCGCCGAATCCATGCTAAGAAAATGAAGACGAGATGAGAATTTCGGTGGAATTGGGTCGTCCAATGTAATTTTGCTCCGTATTAATGAGGGAGACCTCTCTGGTTCCTCATCGTGAGCAACGTGGTAGAGCTACACAATCTTACATTCTAGCATTTAAGGGATGGTCATTTATTATATGAAAAAATCGACATTACTTCTAGCTTTACCAAAAGCGTTGTGACCCTTATACTAAAACACGTACGTTAACTTATGAAGATGTAAGTTTCACTAATAGTGAATGATAATGTTGTTCACTTTTAGGCTTGGTTTAAGCGGATATTGGAGTTGATTTTTTGTTTAATCATGAGATGATAGTATTGTTTGGCTTGTATGAAACGCATAGACAGAGAAAAATTCTCTGAAAATTCCCAGCATGATATTTTTACATGCTTTTCTTTAACTTGCTATTTCATGGATTCATAGATCCATGGGTTCATGGTTACTCCTTTATTTTACCCTACATACTTTCTACTTCATTAGTTAATTAGTATACTGGTAAAAGTCTCCGACTAATAGCCGAATATGAAAGAGTGCCCCACGCTTTTCGTTGTGGTCTTATCTCTGTGGCTAATTTCCTTGAATAAAATTTAATTATTTCCAGTTCTAGGCTAAATTTTCATACACTTGAGAAAATATTATTTTCCTTTTTTTACGATTATTAGGTATTATTTTTTTTTAGATTTTTAAATAATATTTTAAAAAACCAGTCTTAAAAATACTTTTTAAATTTTTATTTCAGTTCAATCTAATGTGAACTCTATTCTCAGTGTTTCTTGAAGATATTTTTATCGTGTTAAATTATCCTTCATGTGATGATGATGATATTGTCCATCAGTCTTATATTGCAACTTGATGGTATTCATCATCCGTTTTACAACGTTGTTAGACTAATCAAATTATCTTATTTTGAAGATTTTCTTTATGTTATACGATTGGATACAATGAATACGGATCTATTTAAATGTCTATACTTGCGTAAAATTTGACTTGAATTCCGAATGCATCAATCATATAGCTCTTCCCAATATGTTTTGGCATCTACAGATTTTTGTGAAATATGAAGGGTAGTGGTGGTATGTATTGAAGCATATATATTAATAATAACATGTTTCAAAAGTTAAAATGACGAGATATCCTGCCAAATAGATTATGTGATGTCAAAAACGCACAGTATTGGCCCTGTAAGATAAATCTGAATGCTTTTACTTACGTGATTTCCGTAGAAGAAAACTAATAGCACACAATTAGGCATTGTTTTTAAATTATGAAGAGAATTAGTGCTATCTAGTTTCAAAGTAAAAATTGTCCGAATTATATGAAATTTTTAGCGACGGTGACATTTTTTTGGACTGAGATTTTTACTGTGTCGGGTATTCAGTGGAAATTACTCTTGAAGCACACACGCCGGGATACCTTCTTCGTGGAAGACTACTTTCCTTCTTCCCTTAAGTACGGGACGTATTTTTACAAATGCTCGTACGACCTCAACATCTGGAGATAATTGGTTCATCCTAGCTCAAAGCAATTTCTGAGATAATGGAAGGGCTCTGACTGCAAATTAGTGACTTTCAGGAAGTTTGCTGAAGTAATCCAAGTTCTAGTCATTGTATCAAATCTCTAGACATCACTCCAAAGTACAAGCGTCTTTTATGCTTTTAACTATTCACTTCTACCAATTAAGTTTACACGATGATAGTTACTTGAATGGGTAGATTAGCATTAAGGCCTTCTATGTAACACCGTTATTTTAATTTATTTTTCGAATTATATATTTAAAATCTTAAAGAAGTGGAATTAAGTGTATCTTAGATTTATTAAAGCAATTCTGTACACCATGTCTCTCCAGCTTAAGAAGCTTTCCCAGATAATTTCGTCACAAATTTTATGCATTAATATTTCTCGGTAAGTAGATTATTTGGCACAAATTTGTGCTTTTATAAGTGATTAAAATGTTTTGGCCGAATATTTTTATATATGATTAAAATGGTCTCGCGCTGTTTGCATACACATTTAATCATTGTAAAACAAATTTAACGGTATTTTAATCAAATGTTCAAAGTATAAAGATGTATGCATCGTTAATTTTAAAAATAAACTCTTGTAGGCTATTTCAGTTGTTTATACAAATAAGTTGAAAAAAATATTCGTAAATTGACCAAGAATGAAAGACACGTAGATAGTTGTTTGGAAGAGAGATCGTGTATTTGGAAATAAAGATATAACTCTTATTATCATTTAAATTTGGCATATACAGCGATAGGATTGAAAATATAAATAAATTAAGTAGACTGTGAGTAAGCAAAACTGGTCATGGAGACATAATTACCTAATGTCGGACACCTTATCAATAAAAAATTTCCAAGTTTGGAGAAATTTAATATGATTTCATCTGCGTAAATTGAATAAAATACCCGGCAATAGGTGATGACGTAGATCTGCTGTAGTGATAATATGCAATGTATTATATGGATGATTAAACAATAGAAATCCTGAATGGGATAAGGAGGTGGCTTAGTTTAGTCTATCACATCGCTTAAACTAGGATGTGAAAAAGTTGCGTATACAGTGATGTTTCACATTCTACTATACATCGTTCTTACTTTACTGATATTCTAGTGACATATTTTATGCAAAATTACTCCGTATTTAATACAAATTCAGTATTTTGGTACTTATTTTGCAAATTAGGTCTTATATTACAGTAACTATAATTTCAGTGAATTTTCCTGTAAAATATTTTTTATCTTTTGCAAATATAAAACCGCAGGATCATTGGTCTGGGTAAAAAAGGCAGCAGGGTTAAGTGATTAACTACCTTTTTATTTCATTTAATTGGCTCTTTATAACCCCGTTATATTTCTCAACTTCCCATGATTAAATTGCCTTAATATTCTAAGATCTGACATCATAAAAATGAAATTGTTAGGGCCACAGGTCTTTTCCACTTTGGAGACAAATTCGTATAATCCTTTCCAATATCTTAATTTGGAAGGTACTAACGGTATTAATGCTGCTCGCAAATAGAAAAAGAAAAAAATTATTGACGATCCATACGATACTATTTGTCTTTGGTACCAACATCACGATAATGAAGGCATTGAGTACTCTTGGAAGTAAATAGAGAAAATGCAGTTCAAACTAAAGGGATCAAAATCTCACGGTGGAGGAAAGGAAATTTTTAGTCTTACCTGCCTGCTGTGGGAGGAGGTACGGCGTACAGGGACGAATAAAGCTGAAGTGTTAGAAGTGGATGGTTGGAGACAGCAGGGAAGGAACGCAACATGGAAATGGGGTTCGAGGGAGTAGAAGGATGGGAAGTTGGGTTTATGGAAGAGGCTTACGTGTGGGAGGATGAGCTAATGTAGGGGGGCAGACGGGGTCGTGAGCATCCCCGCCCATTGGGGTTGCTTGTTGGAAAATTGTGCGAGGGGACGCATTATCGGCGGCGCTAGAAGAATGAGTCCAGAAGAACTCGACGCTCCGCGCAAGATTTCGGTTGAGAGCGAGGATCGGAGTAAGAAGGGTTTGCCTTGGAGACGGAGAGATGGCTAGGAATGGGTTGGCACCGAATCTCATAACGGCAAAGTAGCAGAAAACAGTTGTGGCGGAAGAGGGGAGATTTTGTAGCGTCCCACTGCAGCATTAAGAGAGGGAGAGATGCGAGGGATCTTAGCTCTGCTCTTACACTCTTCTCCTCTCCGTCTCATACATTCTTAATAATGCGGCCGAAAAGACGCCTCGAATTTCGCGAGGTTGGTAGAGGTGGGAAAGCGGGAGAAATGCCGAGATGTGTGAGTCCCGGTTGCGATGAAATGGCAGTGGGTGCTAAATGTGAAGGATGTGAGGAATTAGCCAGAGAGGGACGCGAAGAGGAGAAAATGAGGTAAAACCGTAGGATTTTGGGTAAGAATGTAGTAAATTTCCTTAGTTGGAAATATAAAAAGTTTTATTTGCTCAGTCTGTTGTCATTGCCGCACAATGTCTTTTTTCATAGCGTTAACGGATGAATGTCCTAATGATCATTATTAGGTATTCTGGCTGCAAGGTGTTTCCCAACGAGTTGTAGCACAAAATGAAGGTTTTCACTAACGTATCATTTGTTCCAGTATAAGATTCCAAGTTAAATATTAACCTTTAAATAGCTTAATGTTTGGGAACTGGCAAACCTGTTTATCCATATATATCTAATATAAAAAATATTGCGTAGGTACCATTAAAAAACTGGAGAAAATAACTTTTTAGCTTATCTCTGAGAAGGGGTCTAGAATGTAAAGGTATCCATGGGTAAACGTTAAAACATCGAATGCGTATTATGCGTTGCGTTGTAATTTGAAATTTTGAGGAACTTGGTTGGCAGTACCCATTTTGGGCGGAAGGATAAGTTTCTATTGATAAAAATAGATTGGGAATTTGCATTAATTTTGGAATACATGGCATTTATTCTCTCATAAAGCTTGTTTTTTAAAGACTTTTATTTATCTTTGTTTAACTGCCTCCATTATGTAATGCTTTTTGTCCTTCCCTAGTCATTTTATTTTCTCATTAAAGTTTTGTCAAGTTTTTTATCCAAATTATTTTATTGCTCAGCGGTTAATTATAATTAATCGCAGCTCGAGGCGGATATTTTTCTCGTTTCCTAATATCATCCCAAAAATAAAGAATATACTTAGCAAAAGTCATATTGACGTGAAACGCGAATGAAAAGGAATAACATAATGATGGCTTCGATGTGAGCAGAAAATATGTATAAACAGTGCCTAAAATTTCACCAGAAAATCTTTCTTTAATATTTTAGCTTTCAATATTCCCGGAAAAAGAAATTTTAGGAGAGAAGCATTAAATCCGAAACTTTCCAGAGAGGAAGAACTTTGAAACATTCTGGCAGCGTTGAATAGAGGAGGGGAGGAACATTTTCCAGAGATTTCAATGGCAGATTTGGGACTTAGGAAGCCTTGTCTGGGTGGATATTAGCTGGGGAAGAATGGAAAGCAAAGGCAGTTGAGAAGTCGAAAGAAAAATAAATAAAATTTTACGATGAAAGAGAAGTAAAGAGCGCGTGAAAGAAACAAGAGCGTGAATATCTGAAGAGAAATGGAGGGATAATTCCGAAACTTGTTAATGATATTGCTGAATCAGAACGGCGGGACATAAAAAAATACTGGAACTCGATTTTTGAGTGAAACGCAAGGTAAAATCGAAAAAAATGGTTCAAATTTGTTTTTAAAAAGTCTAATTTATCAGCTTCAAATAACTTCATATTAAAGATACACAAAAAATTAATCAATGTCTTTCCAAGAAAATCAGACAGGATTAAACGTAATTAAGCAATCAAACTTGAGACACGCTATGGGGGGATGTTGAACACGCGTTGTGGACACCCTAAAACTTAAATTACTCAGATACAAAATTTCAGAGACATGAATTTCCTTTGACAAACAGGTTTATTCCACAAAACACACATAAATACCCTTACCCTTGGTTATTCATTACATAAATATCCAATTAATGAATGCCGTCAAGATTTATCAGAAGTAAGATGAAAAACCCTTAATAATGTTTAATATCAATTTGCCATAATCATCATTTTAATATAAATTGCTGAGAATATGCATGCAATTATATTATCCAATATTCATTACCATTCCATTTCATAAATGATGTCCCTTGATAATTAGTTACAATAAAATATAATTGTCCCAATGACACACATGCATCAGGCTACTTCCCTTCATCTACATCTACATCTACGTGATACCCTGCGAGCCACCACGAGGGTGTGTGGCAGGGGGTGAAGATCACCAAACATGCACTATTGACAAGCAACTAGGATATTCAAGGGAGATATGCTAGAAAATAGGGTCACATGGAGCTAGATGGTTAGTATCTACATAATAAGGAAGGGATTATTGGTTGTTATTACATGCATCATGCACTACAGACTACTCTAACTATATTTCACCTACCTATCTCTTTGCTACGCTGCCTATTGTTCTCTCTTATAGTACGAGGGAAAAATGACATTTTAAATCTATCGGTACGACAACCTATCTCTCTAATCTTGTTAATATGATCAAACCTAGCATAATACGCAGGGGTTCTCAATATATATCTAACGTCATCTGTGAACAACTCTGTTTCGACTTTTCTTAAAAGGTTTTACCTAAATTTTAACCTGCGTTCTGATAGTAATTCCCATCCTAGTTCTTCTATTAAGCTCGTAACACTTATACAATTATCATAACGGCCTTTAACAAACCTAGCAGATCTCCTTTGCACGCGCTCTAATTCTTTAATCATACCTTCCTCGTACGGATCCCATATACTAGCGGTTATTCTAAATGAGGCCTAACAAGTGTAAAATAGCTTATTTCTCGCACTCTCTCATCGCATTTGCCTAGACCCCTTTTTATGAATCCTAAACTACCGTTTTCTACTCTAGTTATTTCCCTGATGTGTTTCCCCCATGACATGTCTTCAGTGATGGTGACGCCTAAGTATTTGCTAACTTCGCGAGTAACTTACAGTGGGGAACCTTGTCAAAAGCTTTTCTAAAGTCAAGAAACGCTGCATCTACCTGTGCGTTACCTTCTCCGGAAACTAAAATATCGTGAACAAAAAGATCTAATTGAGGTTTGCAAGACCGTCCTTTTCTGAACCCATGCTGGTTTGTTATCAATAAATCCTGGCTGTCGAGGTGTTCCATTATTGATATAACTATTATATGCTCTATTATTTTACATGATAGTGACGTTAATGATATTGGTCTATAATTACATAGCTGTTCCCTATCTCCGTTTTTATAAATTGGGGTCACGTTTGCTATCTTCCAGCCTTTGGGAACCGCGAGTTCTTCGAGGAATTTGTTAAACTTTAAGATACGGAGCCATTTCGATAGCTAATTCTTTATACACACTAGCTGGAATTTCATCAGGACTTGAAGACTTGTTCGAGCTAATGTTATTTAGTAAGGATACGATTCCGCTACAAGATATATCGATCGGGGGCATTGGTTGCTGAAATCGGTCTGGTATGATTTCGTACAAACTACGCCTTGGTTGATTAAAAACGCTCTGAAAAAAATAATTCAACAAATTAGCCTTATCTAAACTGGAAGTTGCTATTTCGCCTCTATCGTTTTTCAAGGAATTAACCGTTGATTTTTTAGTTCCCTGTACTTCCCTAACGTATGACCAAAATGCTTTCGGATTTCCTTCTAGTTGTTCTCCAAGTACTTTCTCTTGAATTTGCTAAACGCTTTTCTAAGGGCTGTTTTTGCGGCTGCTTTACAAATTTTATAATGCTCGATAGTATTTTTTAGACAGCTATTACCTACATTTTTCTTCATTTTTCTTAGTTTCGCGTGGCTAACTCGTTGGCGTTTTAAACATTTTCTAACCTCCGCGTTGTACCACCTTGGTTCCCTATTCTCGCTCTTATACTTATGAGGTATATATCTGTTGACAAGTGACCGTGTAATTTGGAGGAACTCTTTCCATGTATTGTCTGTAATTTTTGCTGATGTTCACGAATTTTTCAAAAGAAGCCTTGAATTCACGCCTAAATACGTTCAAATCTGCTTTACTATAAGGTAAATCTTTCTTTTTAATTTAAAATTTTGTTCAGTATTGAGGGAAAATTTTACGTGTACTACCTTGTGGTCGCTTATTCCATCGACATTTTCAACTTTAATAACTTTTTCAGGGATGTGTGTGGCAAGTAAATCGAGAACATTCTCCCCCCTATTAGGCAAATTTACTATTTGATGTAGTGCGTGTGATGCGAACAGGTTAAGCAATGACTCGCAGATTTCTTTGTCGCCCTTTCCCTTATGTCGATATAATGGGTACTCTTCTCCTAGCGACTGGTCTCGGTTCGGAATCACTCAGCCTGTCGATGTAATGGGCACCGCTCTCCATACGAATGGTCCCTGTTCAAGTCCGCTTAGCCTTTCACTGCAATCTCTCTCCGGTTGCCTAGGGTTGATGGGATTACACACACAAATGTGCCTCTCAGCTGGTATTCGTCGAACTGATAACTATCTCCTCATTGACTACATCTGATCACTGTCTCCTCTCTGCTCAGTACCTCCTGCTCGGTTTCCCTTGCTCTCCCTAGTAACCGATATGTATCGCTAAAATTTCGTTTAAGTTTTTACTGGTTTGTTTGGTTTACTCGTTTGATATTTGTTTGTACACATTCGTATCTTTCTTTATCATTTTAATTATCACACGCCCGCGTTCCGTAAAAAATCGATAATAATATCGCTTAAGAAAATCTCCCACGGAAGTCGACCCATATGACTTCGGCGGAGCTTCTGATGTAAAAATAATTGCTACCACCCTAAATAGAATGTGTGGAGTAGCCTGGTCACAAATTAATGAGGAACCTAGGAGATAATTCACGTTCATAGCTAATGCAACTCACTTCCATTAGAATACATAAGTTTTATAGATGTTTGAATGTAAAACAGCCCTATATGACATGATTTTACGTCATGTTTGTTTAAAAAGATGCATATCCATAACTTTCGCGATTATTACGAGTCCATGGGGAAACAATATAATGCTGCATTAAGGACCATATCTCACATGAGTGTATCTGCGCGTGCTTGTTGTTGCTAACTCAGCAGATAATGATCATTCGAAAGGCTTTCATTACGCACTAATTGCCGTTGATAAGGAGGAAATATTAAAAACAAGGTCTTATGGAGCCTTTTCCCTTCACTCACGAAAAATGCTAACGCCGTGAAAAATGTTAGCATTTATCGGTCATAATCTCGGGAAATAACTTTATTCCAATCGTGATAGGACTTACGTGTTCCTTCATAATTTTAGCATTGTAACTCTGCATTCTAAAAACCATTGACTGTGGTTTTAAGTTACATAAAAAAATACTATAACGCCTTAGAAACACGCACGAGCACGAAAAATGCGGGTTATATTCTGATTTTTTTTTCATATTTTGTACATTGTCTTGAAAGAAAATGCACCCAATATATTCTGCATCTGCATTGCAAGAGTCTTATTTCATTGATAATACTACAAATAGAAATAGTCTTTAGTTGCTCTTATAGCATCATTACACTCCTTTTTTAAACAACAAGACTTATTTTCATGCAGAACTTGACTAGATCTGTATATATTACCGTCATAGGATCTTTGAGCCGAATGTATATCATCATCTATTGTTAAAACTTAATGATTTTGTATCAACCACTGTGGAGAGGTTGATAATGCGTAATCAGGATTGACAGATGTTTGCAGGTTCCAATCATGTCTGGAAAATGAAACTCTTTTGGCCCCAATTTCTAGCTGAGAAATCCAAGAGTAGGTCATGAAGTTTAGAAATGATATATCTGCCCTTACTGCTCCTTTACAATTTCCTCCGTAGGCGTTGTCGATACTCTAGCCGCACTCAGGGTTGTACTGTTCCCTTTACCTTTTCAGGAAGGCAAACATTTCTGCGGTTGTGTGACTATGAACAACGGTGGAGGCTGAAGTAAGGAATTAACGGGAAAAGTATTGTAAAACGCGTCGGAATCTTTCATACATTGGGTATTACATAGAGTATTGCATATATTTAGCATTATCGTGTCGGTAACCTGAATCCCCTTCAGAACAGGCGTAGTCTATCACGCATATGCTCTTGTGACGTACGCCTGATAATTTTCCTGATTTTTTTGAAAGAAACATATGTGTAGTATAAAAATAAATACAGTGCTCAAGGATAACACTGGGAGTGGTTATTTTGAAAATTGAGCTTCATATCTCTCGGAAAAGCTACTGGCGATGACCAGCGCGGCAAGGGGGGAGGTGGAAGTAGATAGGGTGAACAGATATGACGGAGAGGAAGAGAGGGAGGCAGCGAGAGAGTGTGAGGCAGGAGTACCACACTACCTTATCTACAACTACACAGTGACACGGTGAATACAAGGGTGAGTTATCACCAACGTGCATCACACTATACCTCATAAACAACTTGTATTAAACTATACTTCATCACCATCTTACATTACACTATACCTCATTAAATTCAATATTACGGCGACTACAAACACATCAGAAAACACCAATTAAAACGTATCAATTAGAGAAATAAGTGCTGCACTATAATCATGCTACCGACGACCATACTACTTCCCAAAACAAGCTCAAATGCTGTTGGGTAAGAAGTTAAAATCACCCATTGCCGTGACTGTGATAGGAACCCAATATTGAGATCTCATAGTGAGAGAGTCTAAACGGGACGGTAGGTCGTTGTGCGTCATCCCAATTCTCAAAGCTATTGTGCTCACCGCAGTGAGAAAGGCTCCACAATGAACAACACTTCCTCTCCCGTTCAGAAGGACTCTAAATTTCATTAGCCCATGTCCCGAAGTTGTCGACTGCCCAATGCCAGGAACCTTTACTTTATCTACACCAATAGTTGAATGAACTATGCACTTGAGAGGCCTAAAGTGGTAATATAGGAAGAGGGGAGGCAAAGACGATGGGGAGAAAGATTTGGCGGAGGGGGGCGAGGAGATGGTCTGATGGAAAAGGGAGAGAACAAAGGTGGAAAAAGGAGGAGAGAAAGCCTTGGGTTCGAAAGAGCTGGAAGAAGAAGAAATGGCAGGAAGAAGGAACGGGGAGGGGACCAAGAGTAGGAATTTCCAGGCTCTCACGGAAAAACGGAAGAGTAGGCAGGGCTGTGTTTCATCGGTGAAGAGCGAGGGGAGGAAAGAGAGAGAGAGAGAGGGATTGTGAAATGGGTGGAAAGGGTTGTCCCACCGGAAGAAGGGGGTGGGAGAATGAAGAATGAACGCGGATTAGCGTCATACAACTGCTCCCGACAAGTTATCCCACTCTCGCACGCTCCCCCATTCCACGCGCACGCAAAGGCTCGCTTACGGGCTGCAGAAATTTAGAAATCCGTTAAAACGTTTTCGTGATATTCGGAGCCCCCTCCAGGAGAGCGTGCTCTAAAGGGAGGGAAGGGAGTGGAATGAAGAAGCATGTTCCCGTTAAACAAGGTTAAATAACGTTTGGGAGACGGACAGGATGACTTGTTGCTCTCTCGTTCACGGCATGTAAACTGAACGCCGGGTTCGAAAGGGGACAATGTGTTTATATTTGAAAATACGGTTATGTCTGCCGGAGGAAAGTCTCTTTTGAGAGTGCTGAGGCAATGGTTTAATGTTTCATGGTTGTCTCATGCCTTTCGGTAGTTTGCGCTTATTTTTTGAGAGCAAAAAAACAAAGTCAATTTAACGAAGGAAAAATTGAATGCCATTTATTTATCTCTAAAAGGTTTCTGAAATGTTTTTAATTTCAATTAGTTTCAAACACCACTACTCTTTTTTAATTTTTGGACTGTACCCATTGTCAGTGTGTGCACTATTTTCATCTTTTTGTAAACTATAAACGAGAGTATTTTTAATAATTTTCCCTTAAAATCTTCATAATATTGTCTTGTTTAATATTATAAAATCCGTAGTGATAAAAGTTAAACAGAAAAGGTATTGATAGGTTTATAAATTCACCTTATATTAGCCAATAAGCTGCCTACTTCTTCATTTTAAAGATTTAATTCGTACTGAAAATTGTCACTACGCGGACTATATATTAAAAACATAACGGCAAAACCTGTTTTGATTTTAGGTACTACTAATTTGAAATTGAAGAAACGTGATCCTCCTTTGTTATATTCTGCTTGATGGAACTTCTATTCTAAGCTCATGAAAGAATAGGAATTTTGCAAGGTCGTCAGGAGTGTGCCGAACTGAGGCATTAAGTCGCCTACCGGTTAGTTTTCAACGGAAAGTTATTCTCCTATTGGTGATCATAAAACTTTAGGTGCGCCATTCAAACCATCGTAAGACCGTATCGTCTTCCCAAAGAATCCGGTTTATATTTCCTTAAGACTTTTGAAAGATATGTCGCCGTTATGAATAATCGAAGTACCTACCCCTCCACCTCACTATTTTCTTCCTCAGGAATCCCAACGCTTCGATGTTGGCTCCAATGGCAAAAGAAAAAGAAAAGAATATTCCTCCTCCATTCTCATGACGGCTTAACTGGGCTGGTTGGCGCTCCCGAAAACAGAAAGTCTTTACGTCGTCAGAAAAAATATATACCTCTATATCCGAGATCGGGATTATGGTTGAAGAGGCAGGGGTTCTTGTGGGAGAGCTGTTGTAAGGGCCGGGTGTCGAATGGAGGTAGGGTGGGCGTTGAAGAATGGGGATCTGTGCTCTTGCGCGCTTGTGTGTGTCAATTTGTGTGAGAGCTTGTGTGTGTATCTGAGACAAGAGCTTCCGAAGAAGAAACGAGGAGAAGGGAGGCCTCTTGAAGTGTTCAGGAGGAGGAGTCGGTGTAAGGTTTTTGAGGAGGAAGGATGGGAAAACGCGAAGATGGCGAAGGATTTGAATTTCACGCCCATACGCCCGCAGGCTGCGTGCTTAGCCTCAGAAGAGTGAAGAGAAACGTGCGGATTTATTGTTCGAGGTGGCGAAGAATTGGGAGCACCACCCTGGTGTACGCACCCCATCGACGGAGACGCCTCACTATCCCTAATGCCTGAAAGGTTCCCCCTTCCCTCGCCCACAGGGCACCCTGCTAACAGCCTCACTTCCCACCCACCGTCACCGACAACCCCCACCAGCATGAGACCACTCCTGCCCGTCTCACGGCGCACCCATTCCCCTCCGAAAGTTCCACCCCTTTATACGTCTTTCCAAGGTCTCTCCGAATCTTTCTTTTTCTGCCTCTTTTGCACGTCTCCAGTTGTCTCTCCTTTATTGTTAAGAAATAAAGCTGTGCCAGATGTACGTTCGATGGGAGTTTTCTTGTCCGCGGTGCGCCTGTTGTTTTGACGATTTTAGTATTGATCCCATTTACTTATTGTGGAGCACATGATTGAAAAAGTAGAATTTGAGAACAGTCACTCCCGATTCCTCAATTTTTCCTTCATTAAGGCAATCGAAAAAGTGCAAGCCTAGTCTCTGAACTTTGATTAGTCTTTACAGAGATTTAGAGAAGATGAAAGGCATTAACGTGGTAATATTCTAAATTTAAGCTTCAGAAAATACCCTCCTTGAGTAATTTCATACCAGCCTGCTGCCAAGCCTTACACTTCTTAATGTAAAACTTAATATTTTTTAGAGTTTTACCTTGCTTATTTATTCTATTTTAGCTGAGATTAATGCAAAATGACGCTAGATTCAAACAGACGCAAATTAATACGGTTTTTAAAAAGCAAACTATTTCTCAAGTTTTTTTAAACAGGTTGGTTAGATCTTAATTTTGGCCAACTCTTCACTGCCTGTATTCCATTATCTGCATCTGCATCTAAAAAATACCGTGCAAGCCACCGCTAGGGTGTGTGGCACGGGGTGATTCCACACCAGACATGAAGCCCTTATCCCAGTTGAAATCCGAGCCGCATACGTTCCCCCGAAATGCCAGACGCATGCCAAAAACGCTCAGGATAACAGTGCACGGTCAGACCAGGAACTAAAATCATGCAATGTGGACGAATATGCTATCATCCAGTACACTACTTAAGATACAAACACTGGTTATGAAAACTACGACAGATAAATAGTTCTGCATGGTACTAAATCATGCATAAGCTATGTCATTCCGGAAATTGCATGCGAGGTCATTAGCTAATAATGATGTTAAGCAATTTATATATATTATAAGCGAAGCGTTAAGCGACAATATATATATATATATATATATATATATATATAAAGGTCACAGGCGTGACTGGCAGTTACATATAGAGCACAAAAAAAAGTAAAACTCACAGAAATTTTTATATATATCGGCGGACACAACCGCCTTCATCAGAATATTAGGAGGTAGATTTTTTTTTATATCTGTGCACTACAAGTGTTTTTCGCCAAGTGGATATATATATATATATATCTATGTATATATATATAAAATCGTTAGTTCATTCAATACTCACATAAATGTTTATAGAGAAAGGTATAAAGAAAGTGGATAGGAACACATAAAATCAACAGACACAATGGTGGTGTGAAGATGTAAAGATGGCCGATTCCAAGCAGAAAAAATTCGGATGGATTCTTAGTAGACCTGGTAGCTTGGTGGTCTGTTGGACGCGAAATCCAATGGTCCGTGGTTCGATTCCCAGTCCAGTCGAAATTTTTCTGCTTGGAATCGGCCATCTTTACATTGGTCACGGTTCTGCAGTCTATTTTTTTTTAATATTAAGCCTTTAATCGTTTATATCATAATAGTTTTGTTTTAGAAAAATATGTTGAACGTCCGGCAAAAAATTGTCTACATCAAATTTCCGTAAAATATTTTATCTATTTTTTTCTTTTCGATCGGATTGAGATTCCCAAACTATGTTCATCGTACGATAATTGTTTTTTGGGTATCGACACTTACAAAACTTTCGTATACTATCACTCTGGCCTTTTGCGATCCGAAATTGTTTCATTTTTATTATGTTCAATGATAAATCAGTTTTACTTTGGCTCTCTCTCTATCTACTCTAATTCCTCCTTTTTAGGAGAAGCAAGTATTTTTTACCCATCCATTCTATATCATTTTTTCTTTCCTTTCTCTTTTCGCTCCTGGATTACCCCCTCTCCCTTTTCCAATCCTTAGAATACATCATTATTTCGTTCTTTTGTTGCGCGGGGCCTTTTGAAGCCAATTCGTGCGTAAGTTTGAAAGTATTTTTTTTATTACGCCTCGCTTTCGTCCTCGTTAATGCCCTGTCATTTATTATTTTTCCGATCATTTTCGTGCTACCGGAAATATTTATAATTTTTTATGACAGGATTATTCTTTTTGCGAATCAATCATCCAGTTTTCTTTAGATTATGTTGTGAATTTTTGTTTTTTGAGATTAAATTGACAAAAAAGGCAGTCTTGCCCTTCTGCGGTCATTATTTATTCAATTTTTCTCGCGAACGTAATATGCTTAGTTTTGAGCCTGGTTTAGTCTGTTTAATCTGATACACCTAATAACTCTAGTGATGCAGATACTATTTCTTTAAAATTCGCTAGATATTTAGATAAATAGTCAAATATCTTCCCTCTATACTCTTTCATTTTGGCATGGATCGTTATTACGTTTACCATCATGTTTGTAGTACCCTGTCCTTTATGATCTTGTCCTGAATTACAGAGAAATCCATGTCCGTAACCTTTTGATGATCAAGAAAAATCACCTGCTGCACCACCTCTGTAAGGTCATGCATATATTGATTAATACATAATCAGCAGTATTTACCCAAATTCACTACAAATTCTACTTAAGTTGGAAAGTTAATAAGGAAATCTGACGACATATATGATGAACATTCTTTTCAAAACGACGAATGTCTACTTTTTCTGAAATAAAAACTCGGCAAAACATATGTTTGCACACATTATTGCTAAGGTGATATAAAATGCACATCCCCTCTGATGCTTTCCTTCTTATAAAAAATATGTTGTTGTATAAGATCATAGGTTCAAATAATGCTGCTTTAAATAATATCTGCTATTATAATGAAATTAATATGTAAATTTGTATGTAGTTAGATCACGATAACGTCAATTTTCCGATATTTATGTAGAACAAATACAACTTATTCTATTACAAGCACCAGGCAGAAGCTCTTGTAGAATGCTATTTTTCAATTTGATTTTAAACTTGTGAAGTATATCTGGTTGATCTAATTTCTAAATTGTTCACCCCGGCTTGACCTCGCTTTAAAAAACCAAAGGGAACAGTACCTACACCCGAAAAGTCCTACCTGATGTGGAGATACTATCTAGCAGGTGCGATGCTTCCCACCAATAAATCATTTTGTGAACAGAACATAATAAGGACAAAATAATGGTGACCTACTAGCTCTTCATTGATGCAAATAAAGATACATTGTGTGGTTTCCGTCCATCCACGGGTGAAATATAAGAAATCAGGTAGGTATGGGATGGGGAGAGACCTTTATAATCTCTGTAGCCTGTAGTTGGGATACTTGGGAATATCTAGGATAGTAAAATTAGGTAGACACCCAGTATTTTATAAATCAACTATTAGGATAGAGCAGTGTAATTTTTTCCTTCCTCACTTCGGAGCTTACAGATTCGGGACAATGGAAATAATTTCATTCAAAAAAATACTACCTATTTCCCTTGATGTGCAGTTTTGGACGTTGGCCTCCATTTCAAGCCCCAGACCTCATTATTGTAGACAGGGCCGCAGGAAACGTGCCCCGGTGATCTTGCATCATTATGCGTGCGTAATGCTTTGCACAACAAATGAGGGACCTCTTCAGCGAAGGTTTTCGTGTGCCCTTTTTCGCGTGCGGCAGAAAATAAAAACCGTCTAGGTCACGGGAAGAAAGACAGGAGGAAGAACAAAAGAAAGAAGGGATCCCGGAGCCGGAGATGCAGTGTAAAGGAGCGCGCGCATAACTTGTTTCTCCCCCGAACTTGATTTATCCTGGTATTTGCGTGATCGCCCCCCGTTTTCCAGCAAAAAGTCTTTTCGAGAATGCGTCCTCCAAGAGAAGTTCTTTGTAAAATATACCCTTTGGTGGAAGGGGGCAGAGGGAGAGAGAGAAGGAAAAAAAGAGAGAAAGATAGACGATGCCTTCGAAAAAAAACAATACTTTCTCGGGAGGGAAGGAGATAGCAGTGGGGGAGGAAGGAAGAGAAAAACCTTTAGAGAATCAACCTTAGTGGCTGAAGAAACACTCTCTCTCTCTCTCTCCTTTTGGACGGAGGAGAGAGATCGCTGAGCTTTGAAAGTCCCTTTCAGCCATCAGTCTTTGTGGAAGGACATGGCGAAAGCGACTGGGAAGGAAGAGGAAGGAGCAATGGGAAGCAACGGCGTAGAAAAAGGAGTGGATGAATAAAGAAAGCTTTATAGGTAGGGAGGTGGAAGGGTATTTTTCGGGGTATGCTCGCCAGCCAGCTTTCGGAAAGGGGAAGAAGGAAGTTTGGCACTGACAGAGAAAAACGTACTTGTAAGAGGAGTGAGTGGCACTTCAAATGAGAGAAATAATGACTGAATAGAATTGATAGGTTTTAATGAGCAATTGGAAGCGATTATCAATATTGGACTCATGAAACGTATACAGCGTCAGGAGGTATTTCAGTTTGCAGTGAATTATACCTATTCAAGTTAATATTAGAATTAAAATCTTCAATATTTCATTATTATTTAGTTATTTTTGCGATGTACATTAGATAACAATTGACTCTTGACAAATTATGATCTACTGACAATGAAAGAAACCTTTTTCTCCAAAAGTACGTTGCATGATATGAGCTCTTCGTTAATAATGAGTAAATAAAATATTCGTTATGATACGTAACGATTCCAAATCATTTTATACTGACATATATTTCCAGATTCGCATAATATACATAACAAAATAATGACTGATTGGAACTCAAGTCACTAAATTGTGAATCGTACGAGCTCTTTTTACAGGACCTTGATTCTGGGTTATCGCTGGAGTCTTCATCGCCATTAGAAGTAGCGGGAATGATTAATCCAGAGATTGGCTCTTTGCAGCTCTACAATGGCTTGGCTGCCCGCAATCTGTATATAGCTGATTGTCACAAATCTACGATTTGACATTATTTATAACATACCATATGTATCTGATTTGTGGTCATCATCTTTTATTTCACCATTAGTTACCCTATCTACTTTTTTTTTAAATTGATATCTCAGAATACGCTTAACAAGTTTTGAAAATGATTTTAATGAAATGCATAAATTTGAATTGTACTTTAATAATTTTTATGCACTTCTGATTTGAGTTTGTCTCATGGTGTTGTGTTCATAACAGTTTAGAATGACTAAGATAGCTAAGACAGATTTTAAGAACAAACAAAATTTTCCCTACAATTTTTTCTATATGTAGCTGTTGGAAATAGATAAGTATCAGGCGTGATTTGGAGGAACAGCAGCACTATAGGGGAAAGGTAATTTTTCACTGGTGCGATATATTTATTCTGACCTAGGTTTTAATGTGCTACATCAATATCAGGAGATTTAGGAAACGGACACCTAATGTTGATACAGTACAACGAAACCAATTTCAAAATGAATATATATTTACGACTAGGATTTTTCTCATCACAAAGCAATTGACTGGAAAACTAACATTTTGTCCATGTTCCGCTGAGGGCAAGAAAAACAATTAGGGAGTGTGAATTTCAACATGATGACAGTGTGAAAGTCAACATCGGTTTCTTTCAATTCTCAGGGCTTAATCGCAGTCTAGGAACTAGATGAGCTCAAAAAGGAAACTGGTTTTATCTAAGCCCCTTTATAGGTGGCGGATTATCCTGCTGTGCACAACAAATTTGTGTGAAAGGGATATAATGAGAGAAAGCATTGCGTATGAAACGGAAGGATGTTTTGTAAGGGAGCTTTAGAGAAGTCGCAATATGTAAAAGTGTGTGCTCCGGTGAATTATGAGGCTTTAATGTGTATATACCTCAGAAAACTGTGCCTTTCTATGTGGAGACGAAAGTTCTCATGACTGGTGAGATTGCAGATAGCCAGACTCCTCAATTATCTTAGCACTGCGTTAAGTGCCAAGAGGGATTAGATTTATACAATATGTTGAGTACTCACGTTGATGGACCCAATCGTCGCGGCGATCGAGATTTTTTAAGGTTGAAACCCAATTCCTACTTGTGTGCAGTGTGAAGAGCGCTTTAATCGTAATGCTCCTTCTGTCATATGGGACGGAAAATAGAAAACCTCTCAGTGACTTTCATTAATAGATTTAAAATGTAGATAATTCCATTTTCTGATCATTCATTTACCTTCAATCAATGCCCCGATCTACCGGGACTGCTTTAAAGCTTTTGATGGTCATGTTTTAAAAAGTCTTCCATCAAGATTCTTAAACCTTTCCCTAGAGGGGTATTAAATATACCCTAGAGGTCCATAAATAGGCTAAGAATTGGGAAGATGAGTTTTAGCTTCAATTTTCGTTAGGTGGTTATTATGTAAACTCCCAAATTATAGCTTAGCAATGCTCTTCTTAAGCAGCGGAATGGTCTTGAAAATGATTGCATAACATATTTTCAAAGCGAAATAGAAACCATCGTGATCTAGAACAGCCACTATCCTGAAATATCTCTCGAGAAATAATGGGATAGGACATCTGAAGAGATAAATTGTTACAATCATCTCCATACATGGAGGCACTGGCTTTGAAAATTGAGCACAGTATTTTTATGGTCCTTTCTCTCGAGGTTTTTTAGTTCCCATGTGTTTCCACTTATCCCCGCCCTACTTCCCAATCTCAAGGCCGACCCTTTAATTCACATCGCTGCCAGTACTCACTCATCTCCCACTTTTCCACACCCTTTGTTCCCTTTGGACACTTTTTCTCTTGCATTCTCTCCATCTCACACCTTCAAACCGAGTCTCAAGTGTCCGTACTTACGTAGTCCTCTCAAACTCACACTCTGATTCCGTCTCACTTGCGGAAAATCTTCGATCTGCTCTACGCTTCTCTGGTTTCTTTCTCTCTCTCTCTCTCTCTCTCTCTTGCAACGCCACTATCATTCCCAGGTCTTACACTCCTCTCCCTCCCTCCCGAAGGTCGTAGGGATATCTCCCCTTGCGCTCTTCATCTCACTCTCACTTTATTCCCATGTCTTGACGCCTTTCAAATCCGAGATATTTCAAGACTGCTCTCGCTCTCCCTATTTTTCTCTTCGCACGCGGGAGGAGGAAGTTGAGAAATGTCTCCATCTCACTTCAAACGCCCCCTTTTCCAAAACTCCTACCCCTTCTCCTTTATCCACCACTTTCAATATCCACCCTCTCCCCTTTCCTCCTTCCTCACCCTCAATGTCCCGTCCTCCCTAAAACTCCCTCCTCTTTCATCATTTCTTTTATTAAAAAAATGATTCCGGGAAGCTGAGGGGCAAGTCAGGGGGAGGGTTGTCTGAGATAAAGGGGGAAAGGTTCCATGTCCGGGATTTCCTAGGATAATCGTTTCCAGTTTTCTATGCGCAACTCATTCCATTTTGGAACCCTATCCATACTTTTTCCTACGATAATCCTCTCAATCAATGGTCCTGCCAACGTGCAGGAAAAATACCTCTTTTTTCCCATCGCATGTTTTTTCCCGCGTCTTAAATTCGCTTTGACCTCACAACTCTTTTGTTTTTTATTCCACTCCTTAAAATCTGGCTATGGAGATTTTTCCCAACCGCGCAAAATAAATTCAATCCTTCTATTGTCATTGCCATCTGTGACCTTCCTCGTCGTTTCCAAATCATCCGGTCTTGTGTGTTTTGCCTTTGTATAGCGAATGGTGTCCTCAGCGGAGGAGCCCCGCCAAAAATATCGTACTCACTGCAATATTGGAGATGCAAAAGTAAGACCTAGGGATATGAATTCAGCAGTACATTCATTTTAAGGTATTGGACCAGCTTTATGAAATTATCTGATTCATCTGTTCAACGGAAAAGTTTTAGTTGACGATTGTGTTCATCTATAGAGACAAATAAATGCGTTAAATAAGAGTTATTATACGGATGTGGGGCTGGGCCTCTTAAAGGTTTCACACATTCCATCATGAAGTAATAGTCTGAATTGCATTCACAATTTATATACTAGGATGTAAGAAATGCAATTAATTTGATAAAAATGAAAATAAAAACCAAGAAAATGATGCATTTCTAACTTCACGAAGAGAAACATAGATTATGCCACACCGCCAAATTTATCTCATCAAAAGCAAATTTAGAAAACCTCCGTTCTCTCTGAAAGGCTTTGTCCTCTTTTACTCATTACCAAGTGAGATCTTTTTCTCCATGTCGTCTGGTTTCGTTATTTCTTTCGTACTGTTAGGTATCGCGAAAGAAACTAACAAGACACTAGAATATTTTTCCCTCGGGGAAGACATCGTGCTCACAGAAGTATTGGAGACGCAAAAGTAAAAACAAGAAAAATCCCAGCAGTGTTCCTCTGTGCGGAAAGGAAAACCCTCCTGTGATCATTTTCATTCCCGACTCAGTCTCGTCCCTGTGGCCTCGAGGCTCTCCGATTCAGGCCGCAAGGATCCAGGGTCCATTTCCTCTTGATTGCTTTTCTCTTCTTCTTCCGGAGCTCTCGCGACGAGTAGATGCGTTGATTGATAGAATCGTGAACACGTTCCGTTTCCATTTCTTTTTCATTGGTATATGGTCACGTTTGAACGAGCGATGAAAAAATGTTTTGCTATTCTATCGAAGTATGGAAATGCAGGGAATCGAAGCGGTTTTATCATGCCTCTAGTAAATTATTGTATAAATGTACAAAACACTTCCCTTGAGACAGCTTAAGGCTTTTGGTTACATTATCAGGGACGATGAATGTCTTCTTTTTTAATCATACCCACCGATGTGTCCATTGTCATCTGCCCTTGAGCTACACGTCCGAAGTGGGTGGGGCTTTGCTTGGCGATCGCTGCTGAAAGGTTTGCAATGTGGCTGGTGAATTAAATGATGTTCTACTTAGTTACGCTACCGTTCTTTGAACCACTTTTGGTTCCTTGTGTTTGTTAACAATCCTATGAAGCAATGCGGCTAAAAGCTTTTGTGAAACTAAATGAGGACAGCTTCTGTTGCATGAGAAAGGAACTTCATGTATAGCTGTCTCTGTAAATTTTGTTGTCTGCCTATTATTATGTTCCTTTAACTTTGGTTTCCTGATGCACAATGCTGACTTATGAATCACGTTTCTTGGACAAAGGAAGTTGTTTCAGTTGATGCATTTTACCCAAAAATGAGGATTTTTATGTACAATGGATAACCTATTTTTAGATAATTTTTAAAGTCTGCGTAGTAATGGCAGTAACGAATAAATAAGTTATAGCCCAATTTCCATGCCTTATCAAAATTAAATTAATCATATAATCATTGCCAAATTATACCTTAATGACAAAGGAAGAGAAGCTATAGGGTTACTGAAGAATGTAAGAACGAAAGTGGCCGTGATGAACGCGAAACACATGCTGTTAAGAAAAAGTTTTCATGCCTAGAATTCCACCACTCTGTTCTCTTCCGGGAGAGGCACAGTCAAAAAAGTTGAGTTCTCCAGGATAGCCCTTAAGAAGCCGACTCTGAATTAATAACTTTCTTACCACTTCCCTGCTAACGTAAATTTCCATATTTATAGTACCATTCATTTGTTTCATAAACATCCAACGTAAATAAAAATCTCGGATAAAAATATTTAATTTGAGTATCGTGAATGTTGATTTGAATGTTTGTTTTCATGTGCCATTCTTTGTTAAATTGAGATTATTCTCCTAGTAACTTAATAATGATAACACTCAACTTTGTTATTCCACATATCTTTATTTTCTACGACCCGGGTTTCGACGTTGGACGTCATCATCAGGTAACAAATCAGGAGATAAATATATGTGGAATCACAAAGTTAAGTGTTATCAATATAATGTTAACAGATTCCACAAAGTTACGCTTTGTACAACCAATTACTCCTAGTAACTAATTTTCTATCAAGTCTTTTTATCAAAGTTTCTCTCTAGTTCAATTTATCATACCTCTGAACTCAGTAGACTACCGTAGTATCATTATCATATCTCTCGTACGTCAAAGGTTATTCTAATCTAAGAAGGAGACTTGAGCGACTCAGCTGATGGCGAAAGTTTCTTGAATAGTTCATTTTTGGGGACATTATATTGCCATAGTTCATGTAATGGTTATTTTAATAGTTTCTAACCAGTAAACTCGAGAAAAGTGGACCCTTTGCGCAGAATGTGAGATAGATTATCCATGAACTACCGTTTCAAACTTCAGCATTCTTTTGTAATCGTTTATATCCGCTTAGTACATTATCCAGGTAAAGTCATCCGTAATAGGAATGTCACTCTTGGTTTTAGCATAATATTTTACAGAAAAAACTACGAGAAGGCAGAAAACATGGTACAGTCAAAATAATATATATGTAAAATATTCCTCAAATCTGTTATTGTGAACAAGTGTTCAACCTGCATTTCTCTATGCCATCGTCAGAGAATATCTCCTGTTCTCTAAGTACATACGATTTTTCAGCCAAGCTGCGGATATTCAATACTTGATTCCTCCTTTAGTTTTGCCAGTCTCTCATATATTTTCCAATGATAATAACAGATTTTTAGATAAATGTGCTCAAATCAGAGTGGAATGCATAATAAATTAGCTTGCCCGTATAATTCAAGCACGAAAAAATGAACCAGCGACCAGGATTTATCTCCCCAGTCTACGGGACGCATTTTTTCGGGCCGGATCATTTACCGCGGTCGAGAATGAAATTCTGTCAAGGAATGAAATCGTAGGAGGCATTTTTATTTTTTGCGCTTACCGTGCTTCAAACTTGAGCCCCGGAGCAGAATGGATCGTAAACAAAAGTCAGCCGCAACTGCGAATAGCGAAGCGGTGCGCGCATATCCTCCCCTCTGCCGTCTCATGCCAACATCACAATTCGCATATCGCATGCCCCAGACTCTGCTTTTACTCCGCCTCCCCTACCTTATTCTACCCTCCCCATGAAACTTCACCCCCCTTTCCACTCCCCCCCCTTACCACTCCTGATCCTGCACGACCTGACCTCCACATTCTCTCCACCCTTTCATTTCAACTGGCTTTTAAATCAAACTTCACCTCTTTCCCTCTCCTATTCCGTCTCCTTCTCTTCCTACCATGGTTTTTGCTGCTTTCCATTCCATTTCCCATTCAGCCAACCTCCCCTTTCCCTCCTCCTACCCCCTCCCCAGCCCAACCCGCCCCATCTGCAACCCCCGAACTCTTTCCCCCGCCGATGTGCCATTCCCGCCCCCTCCCGGCGAAACCCCGACCCCACTCCGACGGGCCAACCCCACCACCCTGAGTCCCAGATTCAAGTTTTACCATTCTCTCCCTCGCTCCACCCCCTCTCCACTGATCTCCCAAGGCCTTGCGTCGCGGGAAGTTCCTTCTTTCTCGGCTATTAATCTTTCTTTGCAAAATTCGCGTGTCAACTGTTCCCAGCCCACTGTCGACTTCCACTGTTCTATTCCACTATTTCACGCGACTATTACCTTAGTCCCTTCACTTTCCACCTTTAAGTCCTACTTGGATTAGGTCGGATTTAAGAAGGCGCATGATGCATGATGGAGGCCATTACGGTAGTTAGGTTGAACCGAAAGTTCTCTTGCCGCAAACTATTTTATCCCTCCCGCGGTTCCGTATGTCTTACAGCTTGGCAATGTGACTAAGTTGATGTATGGCTTCTTCTTTTCTAACATAAGTTGACTGGTTTCAGAAGGAATCTTCATAGCAGGGAGTTCACTTTCGGATTACTTATAACCAACGTGGTGATCTGATATTTTTATTCTGATTTTCAGTGTTATTACTGCATTTATTGTTAAATAATTGCTTGTTGCACAATATTTAAAGATCTAAATAAATTGGTGTAAGTAATTACACACATACTTGCATACCAATCACGCCGCGCCGTTCCCTTCCTGGGTAGGCACAGTCACCAAGTTTCACTTGTTTATACATATTTGTACACCTAACTCTGCTTCAATAGTTTCCTCCATACTGACCTATCCTTAAGCCTCTTTGGCCTCATTTACCCCATACACTGCTTCATACATGCCCTCCTGTTTTGAAGACTCCTAATATTCCTCCTAGAATTTCCTCAACCACAATCAACCACACCTTTCTCGACCTACCTCTAGCACCATTCATTTCACTTTCATACATCTGTTTCGTTATTCGACTTTCAACCATTCTCTCAACATGGCCAAACCAACGAAGCACACTGCTTTCATATATGTCCATTACTGGAGCATCTAACCTACATTCATTTATTACCCACTCATTTCTGACCCTATCCATCCTACTTTTGCCACAAACACTCCTCGGATAACTCATACCCACGATGTTTAGTAGATTCTTATATCTTTCCAGACATACCCATGTTTTACTACCATACAACAAAGTGGGGAGAAGTACACTTTTGTACACGGCAATCCACTTTTTTGTAAGTAATTGCATAATAATATTCGTCGTCCCTGCAGGCTAGTGAGTAAAGCTCTCGTCTATCATCCAATTGCGGATTCAAGTACCGCATGGAATGAATTTTCACCACTCAGGACGGGTTCTTGAGTTTATCTCTTGGTATTGTTCATGCTTCCTATGTCAAAGTTAAATTGTGTTATTTTCAGGATAGTGGAAATATTGAAAAGATATGTAGCCATAAATCCAAATAAACCTTAACGTTCTCTATTAGAATTCATTTTTACAAAACTGAATATTTTTTACTTTTTCATTGGATATTTCAACAAACCATATGGACACGAGGTGGTGCGTCAAATTTAGAACAATATGAAGAATAACGAGCTATCATTCGAAGAGTATATGGGGGACAGCTCGTCGCCGCTGGGTATTTTAACTTCGACTTAGCGAATTTTTAGCGTAGTATATCCCTTTTTTTAGTTTCATTATAAATCACGAATTTTGATAATGAATTTGTTGAAAACAATAATGCATTAAATGATGAAAATGTAAAGCTTTAAATTACCCTTTCATCAAATATTCAGTTATGAAATTGCTAGAACTGATTAGAAAAATTAAATCCCATCATTTCTCAAAAACGTACAAAAATACCCTTGTCCTGAGGGGGATTTCTATTGGTAATTGTACAATACTTCAATATATAAATGAATATTTCATATCATTTTAGATGCTATCATTGCTTTTGTGTATAATTTATTTAATCAACTGGCGCAACAATTTTCAAGGCACTTCGCAGCATTTTTGGGTTTTAGCCAGATATTTGTAAATATTTGCCACTAAGGATTTTTTCCGTGCTTTAGGTTGATATATCCGTCCTAAAATTATATACGCCTATGAGCTTGTTTCGAGAAGCAGTGTGTCTTTTTAAAAGCTCTATTCATTTATATCTTCTCAGATGACCGAACACGGGATGAGTAGATACACGGCAACTATTGCCGTGTATCAACTCATTAACAGCCGTTATTTTGATATGTAAACGCAAATCTTTATATCATATCATCTTTGAAGAAATTTCACAAAATTAAGAGCTAAAGCTCTAATATTGCTTCGTTTTTTAGCCCAAAACTCATGTAAGGATCTATCATCAGTTCTTTAGTTGCTACCAGCATATACCTTCGGCAGGGTTAGTCGACGCCACCGGCCGTTCAATTTTCTTACCAGTCATATTAGAAAAAGAAAGTTTTTGATAATGACTTCGGGCATGGATGTAAAATTAGTGCTTGAATATATACCCTTCAACAATTTGTGATAAGATTATCGTATGTAATTTTAAAATGGTTTGATAAAGCACAAAATTATTCAAATACTCTCGATATTGTCTCACATGGAGGAAAAATAAAATGAAATCAAGTGGAAATAAAGTATTAAATTATATCTTCCAAGTTACCTAAGTCCAAAATTTGGATTTTTATCAGTGTAAGAATTAACCATAAAATCCACATTTGGTGAAAAATAGAGTTGTATAGCATGTAAGTTAATGTTTCTTTTCATTCTTAAGAACAAATTAAAAATATTCTTGACTAGTCATTGCATTTAAAAGATGACTCGAAATTCAATGTCAAAATTTGATTTGTGAATTATTCTTCATCCAATATAACTATTCTTTGGTTTTCTTATTATTTACTGCGCATTACTATTTTTAAATAGAAAAAACAGTCTCCTTAAAAAGACATAACCCTCCATATTTCTCTCTAGTTTGATTTTTCTTAAGTTGCCGTCCATATCTATGGACCTCTGCGAGCATTTATTTCCAGCCATCGTTTATTGTCTGTATCTTGCAAGCGATGGATAAAATTTATTTCTGTTTATATTTCAAGAAATAAATCATCATCGATGGTGGTTTTATTTTTCCCTTTTTATTGGACACATTGATGTATCGAAATCGGCAGTTGTGGAGTGGTGATGGAAAATTTTCAGCTTGTCTGAAATTGTGTCTCGAACACTTATTGATTTCATCCCAGTTGGACCCAGGCGTGTCGATCGAAGGCTTTTTTTGGTCGTAGTCTGGGTCGTGGTTTTGCCATTTCAACAAATGTCTGATTGCTTTCGGTGGGAAAAAGAATTCCTGGGGAAACGTCGGGTGAAAACACGGAATTTTTCGTTGAGAGACGAAATCAGCGGGAATCCCATTGTCTCCCAGTACGTTTCTCAAGATTACATTATGTGTTTTTTTTATTTTGCTACACACTTTGCCTTAAATTATTGTCCTCCCAGGAATATGTCTAAATGTATTTTTATTCGAATGATCTCTTAACTTTCCCCGCTGCCGGTATCAGGTCCACTATCTATTTTACGACTAGAGTTTGAATTCATGAAACTTGGATTATTTTGTTTCTCCGCGGATTTCCTCCCATTATCGTTTTACCTATTTATTGCTTGTTTCCTTCCAAAAATGAAAATTTTAATTTGGAGGTCTATCGAGTTATTTTCTTTAATCTACCTCAGTTATTCATTTATTTTAGTTTTTCAGCTTTTAGGTCTTTTAGCAGTTTTTATAGTAATCGCAATGGTGGAGAAATTTGTATCTCTATCTCAGTATATCCTCATTAATTCTCTTATTGGAGCAAAAAATCAGCCATCGTGATAACGCTTATCTTGAGTCGATGCTTCTTGTGACTGAGTGGATTTCAAGAGAAATGTTATTTCAATTAGTCATCGTGAATATTTTAGGACGAACTTTTGGCTGCAGATAAATTGCCATGCAACTTTAATGGATGGGAGATATTAAACCACATGTTTTCTCTACCTAATCGAGCATGTCATTAATTGTACCCAATTATATTTCATTTTTCAACACCTACAAGAATTTACGCGCCTTTTGCGGGCGGATGTCCGCAGTATAAGCCGCAAAAAGCTTTTCTTTTTTAACGCTGTGATGACGGAAATAAAAATCACCATCGAGTCATTATCAGGAAAAAGGGCCACCGTTTTGCGGCAGTATTCCATCATTACGTTATCGAGGCGAGATATTTTGGAATTCTCCATGCGATAGAAACCCGCAGAATCCAACATGGTGAGATATAGATCAAGCAACGAATTGACTCGGCCACAGAAATTGTTCCGACATATGCCAAGGCTGCGATAGGGGGAGCAGAAATTATCTGCGATAAACAAAACGGGGAAAGGATGTGATTAGTTAGGTAATATATAAGGATTTCGGGGAAGAGATATGGTGGTCGAGGGATAGATACGGTGAACGTGATTGAGTGGGAATAGCCGGGAACGCTCTGCCCTCTCTCCCCCGCCAGCCACCAGCGCCGCCACCCTCCGCCGCTGGGACCGCCGAGCCCCGGGTCGGACGACGGCGCCACGAATTTCAATGGCGCCGGGACCAACTCGTCCATTTGAACTCTCCGAGAATAGCCTTGCTCTGTCGCTCTTTCTCTCTCTCTCTCTCTCTCTCTCTGAAGGTAAAACTGGAGCAAAGCTGATACCTCGCGTTGAATTTTATTTTATTTGTACACACGCCCTACTGAAACAAAACAGAACCAATGCTCAATTTCCTATTTCATTGATTATCATGCTCTGGGGAGTATATAATCTTGCAGCATTACCTTCAAAACACCCATTATATTCCAGATTATTACCTTTTTTAGTGCTACTTTCGACAAACATTATTCGTCCCTCTTTTGTGCATTTGTTTTCCAATGACATATTTCTAAAACACCATCATTTCTCATCTCTTTTTGTCGCTTATCCTTTTCTGTCCTTATGCCAACTTTTCTCTTGGTGCACCAACGAATGCACTAAATCACACGCTGAGTTTGAACATTGGATAAGCTACTACTCTAATTATAATCAATCATTGTGTAATCTCTGCCTTCCTACTTGAAATTTGAGCAAACCATAGCTCTAGACGTAAGTCCCTATTTCAAGAAATAATCTTCCACAAGGCTTCCAGGCATCCGCGGCGCAAGTTTAGAAACTGAAAATTAAAGCGTTTGGATAAATCAATAACAGATGCATGCATATTAGTGTTGTCTTCTCCACCTAGGCCTCTACTTAAATACCTGGTTGAATATTATTTCTAACTAGTACTCTACACGGACGATTTACCATGAATAACGCTCTATTCAGCTAACAGAAAATCTCAATTACGTTAAAAAGCCCCAACTTTCAGGTACTATCAAATCATCGTAATGGACCAAGTGGCTTATTGTTCCAAATGTTGAAAACACATTTAAAAATCAAGGCTTTAGGGATTGTTAATAGAAATATGATTTCAAGTGATACGACCTTTAAGCGTGAGCAAAATCATTTTTCTGCCCAAACCACACAAAATCCGGAGGCGTTATTTTATTTTCTTCTGATCAGCATTTCACCTTAAATTGTTTTGAATTATGATCAGACAACCACTGCAGCACTTAATGCAGCAGTGGCAAAAAAAATAGTGCTCCACACTTAACTGAAATAGTTAATTGTTAGTCATCTCTTACTGCAGTGAATGAAACGTAATAGTTTTTATTGATGAAATATGCATATTTTTATGTCGCGTTCCGGCAAGAGCCATAAAAAAAACCTGACCTAAATGAGGAGTAATCTAAGATTAGCAACTTTGATACTAAATCGCATTTATTTTATGTTACCTAACGTGGGATACCCGCTAAAGTTTATCAAAGCGTGAACAAATTTATATACTGGCAGTTTAGCAGATCAATAATTTGATGGATAAAAATCGAAAAAGTTAGGAAAAATTATTTTTTAACTTATTGGGGGTCACTTATATACCGTAAAGTGAATATATACCGAATTTCCCCGATTAGTAAAATAAATTGAATGTTTTGCACATATCAGCCATTTTTCTCAATCCAGTAAGTTTTCATGTTACCCTTACCTCCATCTTGATCACAGTTGAAAAAGCTGCACCAACAAGGAAACATGTCCTGGAATACTTATTATTATGATTATATAATTTTTATTATTTTCGGCGTGTTATAACAGTAATATAGTCAATGAAACAATAGTATGTATATATTCTATCGTATACATTCAATTGAGGCTGTTAATCATCGAAGTGTATGAAAAGCAAAGCCATTAGAATCTCACCAAACAGACGAAGTACTCGAATTTTTCGAGTAGACAGGTTTTTCGAATCATTGTCCTGGCAACCATGGAAGCTCCTGCCCCCTCTGTTGATGTTGTGGTATAGTGAGAGGGATTAGTGGGGGAAAATAAGGATTCCTCGTTCCATCTCTACAGGACTTTTGTGACTGGAAGAGGGACAGTATGTGCCGAGGAGAGATGGCACTGTATTTCTATTAATTCAGTGGTGGTTCAAACCCAAGAGTAGTTGACTGCAGCCCTCCATCCTTCTCTTTATTATGCTAGATCCCTTCATCCTTTTTTTGCGTTTATCTCTGTATTTTCTCTTTGTTTACCCACTGGTCTTCCATTCAGGACTTTTCCCTTTATTTTATTTTTTTGTACTAGAGGAAATATTTTCAATAGGAAGGCAAAATTTTTTAATACATAGACCATATAGCAAAGATAGAAAAAATATATTTTTTTATTGATATTAAAACTTATACGCTGTGATAAATAATATACATTTAGAAACAAAATCGTACCACTGAAGTACACAAATGGTGGCGTCCTACTTTTTGCGGTCGATTAGTACCAATTCTATGGCGTTTAACTCTACACATTTCGGTTTCCTTCGCTCTACAACCGCTGTAACGGTTGCTTTAAATTGGTGGTAATCAACGGCTGATAGTTACCAGGCGGTGGTTTGGGCTTCACTTGGATCACCAAGTTTCGGGGATGAGGTTGGCTCAATTTTTAGCGAGTGAGGCCAATCCGTTCGTCTAAAACTCTGCAAATACCCCTCCGCTTGGCAGTGTTGCAGAGGTAGTGGAGTGGACTAGAGGTGGGTGTGGCAAGAAAGTTCTAATGGAAGTAGGAGTAGGGAAAGATTTTATGAATGGAAATGGCAGTGAGAGATAAAGAAGCCTCTTCCCATTTGGTGAAGTGGCAAGAAAAAGAGCCTTTCGTGAGAAAGGAAGTCTTTAATCGCTTCGGCTTCATGGGGAGGACGAGGAAAAAATGACAAAAACGTTTCCTTAATTATCATTTTGCCGCAGCTTACCATCAGTCAATTTTTTAGTTTACGTGGGCGAGTTGACGAATTGATTCTCCGCGCTAAATGTGAAATAGACATAGTTTTTAAATTTTATCAAATAATTAGGCCACATATGAGCAATTTCCTGATGAAAAAAGGAAAGCATCTACTTTGAAATACTTGTTTAAAAATATGAAATTGCTACTAACTGAGCATTTTACGAATAATTTAGTTGGCAACTGACAGAGCCTCTCTCAAATTGTTAATAATGGATTACCAGGGCTAATGAGGCGGAATGTGTACAAAACGGTTGAACTGTATGCAGTTTTTCATTGAGAAATCTGTAAAAAATCAATGAAATTGGTAAATGCAAAAAATCGAAAACCAAAAGATTTAAACGTCGAAACCGGTCACATTAAATTTCTCAGGAGGAAAACTACAAAATTTTCCTTTCGTCCCTAATATTTTCTTATACTGACAATAAAAGCCTCTTTTTGTAGTGCATCTAATTGTTTTGTTTTGACGTACAGTTTTGTATTCCATTTACTCTGACTGACGTTTCCCTCTCAGTAATTCCCATTCAAAGATCCGATTGGGGCACTTTTTTACCTCCGTAATATTTTTTCTGAAAGAATGCCATTTCGTCATATTCTGGTGAATGCAAGTCTGCATCTTCCCATGAAACTTATTTGTTAGTTTTCCATTTGTATACACGTCGCATTTCTCCAGCCGATTCAGTGAATTTTACTCTCACTCAAAACTGTGGCAGGTAATACTGGACCGATCTTTTTGATGTGTGCCACCAGCGACTTCTTCTGCATATACTATCTCTGAGTCGTGGACTTGGGTACTTCGAGTAGTATGTAGGAGGCAGAAAAATCTCGTAGCAGAGTTTTAGGTCTAATAATATATGCTATTCATAATAATTGCTGTATACCGTTGAGCAACCCTGATCCCCCTAAATAGTGCATTAATGTGACAGTTGTATGTATGGTCAAGGAATGCCATACGCATGCTTAAAAGAAAATTGAGAACACATGTCTTTACGTTCGTCTCTGAATATTTTGATAATACTAAACGTCCCTTTAAAATAACGATATAAATTAATTAGATTTAAATAATTTTATTAGAATATTCCGGTAAATGTGTTCCGTATTAAATAAAATAGTAATAAGGTTATTTGAGGTATATCGTGCAGACCATCTTTCACGATGGGCGTTGAATCCATGGAAGTCTCGAAACAACCGTTGAAGGACATCTCGTTATTATCATCGTGAGCCGTGTTCTTTCCTCCAGGAAAGGATAAAAAATTGAGACGTATTTTTTAGCTAAAAATCTTCCAGCACATCAGACCGAGAGCATAAATTCTTGTTTGAATGCGTCCTTTCACCGTCGCCTGCTTAGAGCTTTAAATCAAAGGTGATACTTATTATGAGTTATGAACCAAAAAGAGGAAACTCATGCTTACTTACTTGTTCATATGCCAAGTCAATGCCTTCCTTGAAATCAGAGCATTCGCTCATGTGAAAAGCCATTAGTGGAGAAATCCATTTGGGCGCAGAGCAATTTAAAAATCCTGGAAAAGATGTAAAGAGTAGACACGCCTCGTTTATGTGAATTTCTTGCAGAAATAGTGCCACAGAGATAGTGCATTATCTATCCTTAGAAGAATGAAAGCAGAGAGATGGAAGTGTAAGAGGAATCATCAGTTCATCCAAACGTACAGGTGGTAGGAGGAAGTACTAAGTGCCAGGCATCATTTTAATTTTCTCGCCCTAATATGAGCTTTTCCTTGATAAAATTACAGGCTATTTTTCTATTTCAGGAGAACATAAATATAGGTAAAACATTTCCTAGAAGGCACTTTAAATGGTAGAGACGTTTGTATGGGTAAAATAAATATCTTCTTCTTAAAACTTTAATATTCATTTTGTTTTCCGATTTAGAAACGAGGTTTTACAGCTAAGACTTAAATCACCTTTAATTGGGAGGAACGGCCGACAAGGATTTTATAATCCATAGTTTTTATTCTAATTATTAAATTAGGCTAAAATATAAATTACAGAACTGTTTTAGAGTGGTAACAGGACAAAGATGCTTGCTCTAATTAATACATGTATTTTCGTTAAGTGCTGTCTCATGGCGTTTTTCGAATTCATGAGGTTTATTTATCCTTATCTTTTCTTAGTATACATAGAGAGTGAAAGATTTTTTATGCAAAGCCATGTAAGTCTGTAAATTGTAAAACCACAGTGTTTTTGTGACATATCTAGCTTTTGTAAATTATTTTCTCATGATTTTCAGTGAACTGGAGATTATTAGACTTAGTAGACTTAGCCTAGTAGACAAGCCGTAGTAGACTTAGAAGGGGACATCTAGTTCCTCCACTAAATATCCCCTTCTAAGCAGATATGATGGGAAAACTAATGGAGTAATAAATTTTGGTTGTCGAATAACTTGAATTAAGTAATGTACAATACTGCAATATATAATTTTAGGTTTTTTCGATTGGTCAGTAATTGAAGTGCCACAGTGACTAATGATTAGATTATCTCGACTTAGCTTTCCGATAAGACTTTATTGTATTTGCGGCTCTGGGAAGTTATCATTGATCATATACTCTGGTTTTTAAATCCTCTTTCTAGACATTAACCGAATGTTATCATCTTGCATTTCCATCTTTAAGCAGTATCAAATAATTTCTCTCCAAACATGTGTTTTGAGCTTCCTTTCATTGGTGAAGCAGGATTTTTCACGTACTGTCAAGGTCTACAATAAATTGTACTTAAAAATGCCATTGCTATTATTTATGTTTCAAATTGAAAAAGGGTTATTTATTTTAAAAACTAAACTAAAAAAATAAATAAATTAGTAACTGCTCAAATGTTACCCTATAGAGTTCCTCTATGAAACGACGACCGTGTGCAATGATAGTCAGTATGAAAACGCATTCCAAAGTCTAAATTAATGTTTCCGATTCAAATGTGGCTCACTTAATGAGTTGTAAACGCAGTTCATGGTCACATTTTGGTAATCAAAGACTTTGATACGGATTAAATATGGAAACATTTGAAGGAGATGAATGGATGAAAATTAATATCTACTGACCAATGTATAACGAGTAGTAAAGTATCTCAGCAATGTATATTGATATTATTATTATGATAAAAATATATTTCTTTAGCCCATAGGAGACGTTCTCCCCGCTCTCTCTTCCACCTTTCACTCCGACTTGCGTCTCCTCTCCGTCGGCTGAGAAGTGCCAAACATCCTCCAACTTCAGCTTCCTCGTCCCGAATCCGCAACCCGACCGTTGGTATCCCTTCTCTTCCCCTCTAACTCCATCTCCCTCACTCTAGTGTTTCCACGCCACTTAATTCCGTCCTGAACGCCACTGGCTTGCGTTTTTGGTCAAGGTGGGGGTGAAATTGAATTACCCGTTAGTGTAAGAGACAGGTACGAGAAGGGAGAGCGTAGCATGCCGGGAAGGCAGGCCCAAGACGGAAGGACGGGGGGAGTGAGGGGGGGGGGAGAAAGAATGGGGTTGCGGGAAGGCCAGGAAGAGAAGAGGGACATTACTCCGCTGCCCGGAGGAGAATTAAATTCCGAATTAAGAGTAGGGGAAGAAGTCGGAGGAAAAAAGAGCCGGAGTTAGCGGTTTTGGAGGCGAAGAGAACAAATGCTGAATGGGATTGTCTGAGGTACGGGACAATTCATTCCTCTTCTCGAGCTTTCTAGGTGTAATTCAATTTAGACCAGCTTTTTTTCCAAGCATATTTAGTGATGCTCAGTGCACAGGAAACTCGGAACATACACTTCACTCATTAAAGAACTGCTCTTAAAACGGGAATTCCTTAAGAACGAATGAAACCGTCGTTTCGAGGATAATCTATTTCTTAAGAAGAGATTGCGACTTAAAAAGATGGAATTCATAATAAATGAAATATAGGTTAATATTCTCCGGTCAAGGTGAAGTTTTTGGACTACTTCATTCATCTCTAAGTCGATGTTGAGAGCTGTGTAATCACATCTTGTCATGTAAGCACGCAGACATATGACGATTAGTCGAACTTTTAGATGTCCTGATGCTGCTGTTGTCTTTATAGTGATAAATTTTATGTAACTTTTATTTCTCATGGTAGCAATACAAAAGTTAGATTTTTCTTTTGAAATACCCAAATACGTTTTGGCTTGCACAATGAATCTTAATGCAGTCTCCTTCCCAATCCCAATCCGATGAAAATTATTCTCCTTCTTCGAAATATTCGAAAGCTCCTTGCGCGAGCATTGGCGCTTTTCCACGTGGGAATCTGTCCTTGGGCGTTAGGTATTATATTCCCTCGCGTCATCGATATCGGTCATACGTCCTATTCTTCCCTCCGAAACGTTTTTGATCAATTCCCATTGGAAGACATACATTTTTGAAAAGTACATATACCACCCCGATTCAAGAACGGGAAGAACACATGCTAGGGGCACACAGATATCACAGATTCCGAACGTTCGCACACAAGCAATCGGGCACACATCGCCTCTAAAATGACCCATTTCTTCGATTGAATGAGAGTTCCCAAAAGGCGATACAGGTACCACTTTTCATTTTTTGCCCTCGTCGAGCAATTTCTTTTATTTTTATTATGCCCCGGCTAGCGCATTGCGTTTGTTGATTTTTGCCTACCAAACTCTCGGGTGCTTACTTCCGAGGCGATAGTATCACGTCTCTCTCGTGCACATATCTTCCTACCACCCCATCATTATCTCTTCCTTTTTCCATCTTTTCTTCCGCGCATTAATTTTAAATCGACACATCTCTACCATTTTGTAATTCATGCCTGAAGCATAAATTCAAATGGAAATTTCCTCAAAAAATGTTCACGATTAAAACTGACTGATAAAATCTTCGGAATTTTCACGGGGGATCGGGTTGGTGTGGTGGCTAGAGTACTCGCCTACCACGCGGGCGGTCAGGGTTCAAATATCTGCAGAGGCAGATGTGTTTCAGAGGGAGCCCGATCCCTACTTGAGTGTCTTGTGGAGGGCTACTAAAAGTAGAGTACTCCGTCTGTTGGATGAGACGTTAAGCCGTGGTCCCCTTGGCGCCTTTCGTTAAGAGCAGGCTAATGCCGACGCCGGGTTTCTATCCACCCTTCCTCCCTTACCTTTCCCCTATGGCGCAAATTACCTTAGCCGTCGGTCGCCTCCATAAATATCCAAATGTCCAAAAATCGGAATTTTCACCGCATCCACTTTTTTACGATCTCTATGATCCTCCCCTAATTTGTTTTACTTCTATGTTGGTCTTTATCTTGGTTTGATAATGAACATTACACAACTTGGTTAATACATACCAAGTGGTCCAGGTGGGTAGCTCGACTATTTTAGGAAACAATATATATATTTTCAGAGTCGATAGCCTTGTTTCGACGACAGTTCGGAACAACTTTCATTTTATTTCCTTATTTATTCTGGCTACTGTTTGGCGGTCATATTTCAGACTCTGTACGGAGCATTTCCTGTGCTTGGAAGAAGAAGTAAGTTCTTTTCTCAGCTATCGTCGCTCAAGGAATATGATGTTAAACTTGCCATGTTACTGCTAATAACCTATAATTACTAATTTTTATGCTTCCTTATTATTCTATAACCAAAATGTGAAGTTCAAATCGCTAAAATTCCAGAATTTTTAAGGTGGAAGGCAGTTTGTCAAATTCTGCATACTTGTCCATACAGGAACTCATGCATCGATACTTCATGTCGAAATAATTTTTATAATTAATTATATATAATTATATATAATTTTTATAATTAATAATGAATTTGGGAGTTTACATGTAAATGGATATGAATAAGACTTACCAAGCATATTCTTTTTCTTCAGTATGAAAGAAATAAGTGTCATAACTTGAATAGGTACTCAAAATAATGCGAAGAAAAAAATAGCGGAGAGCTATGTTGGAAGAAATTGCTTTTGGTAGAAATACTGGAGTATGAGATAAGTGGAAAGGAATATCCAGCTGGCATTTTAGTTGTAGGTAAGGAATAAATATAGATAGTTCTGTGGATAAGTTGAAAAACAGCGAGAAAGCGCTTGATATGGTGCATGATAAGAAAAGTTGTTGAAAAATATTTGAAGGGGGTGAAATACTTTATTTGAACAAGTGAGAAACGGCAACGGGATGCCAAAATCCGTGATAGAGGAATATAATTTGGAGTAAGTGAAGAAAGAACAAACAGAGACTATACTCGATGCATATGGATGGACGGTATGGATGCATGTTGAGCTGAATATTAAAATGGTTTACGGGGACAAGGACCGACTAAAAATGTATTGTGTAGAGTAAATTTTTCTTCTTTCATTCTTCTTTCATTCAAGTTTCTATTAATTGGTAGAACACCTTGACTGGTATGTGATTTTATTCTCTATCCATAACCTTTCCTTATCTTGTGTTGGCAAATGAGGCGTTTCCTGTTAGAAGGGAACTAATTGTTGGAATCTTGTGCAGAGTACAAAACTCTGAGCGATGAGAAGAGAGGGTGGAAGTTTTGAGGTTTTTGCAAAAGGCAAAAAAAAACTACCTACCCCTACAGCTAACGCCTTCTCTATCCTCCTAGTCCTTGATACAACGTTCCTATTTCGAGTCTTAATTCGTTCACCGAGTGTTACCTCCTTACTGCGTTTCAAAGTGAGTACAAATAAATGATCGAAGCTAATATATTCAGAAATGGAGAGGGTATTAAGATAGAATCTGGACTTGCATCTCCTCGGGTGCTGATTCCCTAAGGTGTTTTATACGCAGACTGAAGAATGCGGTCATACGTCTATGCTGGAGCCAAAGGTTTTAAAGACTGTGGATGATGTGCTGTCCGTGAACACTACAAATAATTGGACACCACGCCGAAGGTACAACGCAAGACCATGTATTTCGAGTGCCAAAATACCTGGCTTCAACACTAACCATATGTGTTACAGTATTATTTCAAGTTGTTATAGTTAAATAAGACTTTTTATAACCTAGCACTAGATCGAAAATAATATTTACTTATTTTTTTAACCATTTTTAGGTATTTTTTAAATTGTATTTAGCACGTGGCTCTTTACCATCAACCTATTCACTTTGTTCTTTAAAGATTTATTTTTTCAAAGTTGTCTTTTTCGTACGATAATTAAATGAAAATGAAATTATTCCTTAGTCTTTTGTAACTAACAAGAGGACTTTATTTTTATTTTGCAAAAGATCTTTCTCGAAAGTTTTTCTATTAAAAATAATGTAATAACATTATATCATTCATTTCATGATGTGATAAATAAGTGGGTTGCTTTGAGGAAAAAATGTGGTAAAGGAGATTATATATGATGATTAGAAATGAATTAATAACTTTGTTATCAATATGATATTGTCATTAACCCTCAACAAATTATATGCACTTATTTTAGCATCCACTCTTATCCACTATTTATTTTTTTGGTTTCTACATTTACCATTGACATTTAAATAAAATGTAAAAATATGGTCACTATATTGATGCTTGGTTAAAATGTTTATCAATTACATTAACCATTGAAAGGTAAGGAAGAACAATATTGTCTGTACTTGGTAAGGCATGAGTGCTCTGTTGAAAAATTTGTTGTTGTGGAAATTGTTGTGGAAAAATTTTATTTTGATGTTCACTGCGTAGCCTTGATGATGTATGAGGTAAAATTATATGTAAAGTGGGATACAAAGGCAGAGGAATACTTAAGTATGCCTAAGTCTTAGAGATAAGGCGCAAATTCTTAATATTGTGCTCAATTCATTCCAATGAAAGCAGTTTTTATATTTTATGATCTGACCGCCACGGAGGCTTGTAAAACTCGTCTCACTCAATAATCTCCTAGGTCATTTAGAGTACAAATTCCATTAATTTTCAAATGCTTCGCAAATTAAGAGCCACCGGTCGATAATCGATATGAATTACAAGAGGAGATTGACTCTTCTAGATAGTAATGAAAATAATGCGTTCAGATAGGAGGAGAAAGAAAGTCGATAGGAACACATAAATACACAAACGCATTAGTGGCCGGAAGATGGAATGATGGACGATTTCAATTGGAAAACATTTGACTGGACGGGGAATGGAACCACGGGTGTCTTGGTAAAATGACTTCTATGGGTCAAACCTTGGGAAGTGTTTGTTCACTTAAACCCCTCGCCGACTCCAGTGGTTTCATAGTAGACTGGATATATTAGTAGTCTCAGCATTCGACGCGACATCGGCAGGTCCGTGGTTCGATTCCCGGTCATCTTGAAATCAGCCATTATTTCATATTCACACTAATATTATATTTGTCTGTTTAAGTGTTTCCTGTCCACTTTCTTTCTCCTCTTGTTTGAGCGAATCATTTTTTATGCCGCCGAGCGGACTGCTGGAACTAATGAATGGTTATATACACATATACATCCGAATCCAACTCAATTCATTCAGTCTCCAGGGGTGGCGTTTTTTCTTCGTAAGCAAAAGTTCAGTAACTCCTTAGCAAAAGGAAGACTTTTAATTTGGTATCAGATGAGAGGTATTGAGGTGAGGTGAGTGGTAGGTGTTTCGTGAAAGCATTCAAGGGAGATAGAACGAGGGAAAGAGAGGGAATGTAGCATTTGGAGAGACTATGGATTGGAATTTACTAGAGGTTCGGTTAGTTTCACCATTTGGCAAACTTCCCAGACCCTTTAATAAGGAAGTATCGCCGTCCACCCTATCCAATAGACATCCCTTGCTGGTTAGTGTCCACGAACTACCCTGAAAACTCCTCTCACCCTCTTTAGCCCACACAACGTATCCCCAATTCATTGGAACCCTCTTTCCCTCCCCTCTCACTCAATTCCTCTCCTCCCTGAAGGCATTTCACGCTCTCTCAACTCCTGCTAACCCAAAACCCTCCACTACCGCGTAAACCTTTGTAACAACCCACTCAAGAAACAAAAAGAATCTTGATTGGTTCATCTTCAGTTGAGGAGTTTTATAAAGACTAAATTAGGGACTCGTGGGAGGGAGTATATTTAGATTCGGAGCTTTATGTAGCGTGAGGAGAACGGCGTGTATTTGTCTGTAGGTTGATGCACTATATATGCAGCAGATAACGTTTTACCGACAAAAATGCTAAACAAATTTAAAGTGCTTTAAGTAGCGTAGAGGTCACTACAAGAAGTGGATTATCATAGTTAACCCTTGACTGATTAGAGTATTGTCTCTTTCTCTCTCAGCTCAGCCCCTTCCTGGGGTAGAATACTATACAAGATCCTGCAGAAGAGCCCCGAAAACTCGGCTTTACTGGACATATAATGGGTCATGAAGTTCAATAAAAATTCATTAAAAATGGTTTATTTTCAATTTTTTATTAATAAAGCCGCACATAGATTATACAGAAGGTGTTAAAAGTAACATCAGAGAAATAGTTGCCTAAATCATTGAATTATATGAGTTGTCTATCGTTACTAAAGTAAATTAATTGAAAAAATCCTGAGTAATCAAAGGAACTGTGATGTAAGCTCCTTGAATAATGAATAAAACGCCCAAGATAGACTTCTAAAGACAGGAAATCCAAGTTTCAATCTGTAACTTGTCATTTGAACTTTATCGTTTAAATATCTGACTCAAATAGTCGGATTGAAGAAGGAAGAGGGACACTAAGATGGATAGTTATTTAGTGTAGAATAAATTTATACTCAAAAATCCCGTGGATCCATCACCTTCAACCAATGACCATCTTGCTAGCTCTAGGTTTACAGGTTTATTTTACAGATTCACACGTAACCAAACGCGGATATCTATGTTTCTCCTTTAAATAGAAGAAATAAATTATTGCTTTTTCAAGATAGGTTTCCTAACGGACAGCCCTCGGGAACGGCTTTGAAAGGCATTTTTGATGGAGATTGGCAGAGGATGGAATGAAAAAACGAGGCAGGTTTATAAAATCGTATTCCATGCTAAGGCATAAGCAATTGGCTGAAATATTTTCTGTGTCGTGGAAATACACGTAAGGTATCTATATAGGTATATGATTGTGGTATGCGTTTTGACTCAGGAAATATAATAGGAACGTCAAGTTTGCAAGAGATATACATGGAGATACATACTAATCACTATAAAAAACTACCGCACCGCTATAATCCCTAAAAAAATTTGTTGATTTTAGAAATTGAGTAGTGGGCCTCCATCATTTCAGAAAGACGTTATGAGCGGAGTGCTGTAATAGTTGAATCTGCGGCCGGAGGTTTAGGTCATATTATATACCACTTATAACAAACTTATAAATGGTGCATCGCTATGTCTACCCACACCATCAGAGAAAAATGGCGTTAGGATAAGAAAACCAATGGCACTTTGATAGGTAACCAGAAGTTAAGTCTCAACAAGATAGTACAGCACAAACCAGAAAAGAGTTCCGTAGTTTTTCCATGAGAATTTGTAATTCGTTAAAAATGAAAAAAAAATCGTGTAGTAACGTGAGTCCTTTGTTCGGCATAGTGAGCAATTAATACAATGTAAGTTGAGCGGAAAATTTCAAAAACAGCGATTGTTTCAAATGATACTGAGTAGGGAGCCACTGAACTCTAATTCTCCAGGCACGTGAGCTTAATATCCATAATTTTGGTAAAAATATACAAATTATAATTCGCAGCGATCCAAATAGCTTCTATGCCAGCTCTCGTTCTCAGTCAAATGAAATATAAAAGGAAAGAAAACGAATTTGGAGTCGGAAAAAGCGAAACGATGTCGGACAAGGAGCGTGATATTACACTGGTGTTAGCTCTTTGCCGAACTTCAATTTTACTTTTAGAGAATTGTGAGGAGAGGAAAAGGCAAACAAGGAGTAAAGAAAGAGGTTGGAGAGAGAAGAATAATGGGAAAAGAAATAGACACTGAGTGGGGATAAGTATAAGAGAATGATGAGCAATCAAAAGAGGATACATAGCACGGGAAGTTTCGCCGATAAAGAGTCCAAGACGAAATGGGAAGGGAGGAAAAATGGACTGAAAGAAGATAAAGGGTTTCTCTGAAGGCTTGTGTGATGAAGCTGTTGGGTTGGTAGCGTTCCGCTGAGTGGAAAGGGTTCGAGAAGAGTTGGAAAAGGTATCGCTGAGATGGAATGGTACAGTATGGTGTCGGCTTGAAAAAAATACAAGAACGTGTTTGAGAAGTAAGGCGAAACATTCTAGGTTTGGCGTGGCGACTGGAGTTCTGGCTTTTCAAACCGGTACCCTGGTTAAAATTTCACCCGTGTAGGGTATTTTTCATCAAAAACCAATAAAGTAAAATTGTTTCATTGGAGGCATTAATCATTTATTGTTGGTGAGTTTGTACGCCAAATTTCTTTTCACCGTTCGGTACATCATAGCGATCTAGATTATTCTATAAGTGATACTTGACCCTATTTTAACTCACATCAGATAACATTTACGGATTCCAGAATTGATGAACGTCGATGGAAAAAGATATGAGTCTGTATTAGGTGAAAACAGAGTTTAAGATGCAATGGATTTTGCTTTCACCCGAAGCTGCGTAGGTTCTTATACCCATTTCCTCGAAATAATTACACACTTTCGGATATCGGATTCGGAAAATTCGGATTTCCACGATTTCATTATCTCCGCTTGTACGGAATAACCATTAGTTATACTAAAAGTATATTAGTTTGAGCTTAATACCCACCATTTAGGCCAAATATAAAAATTGGAATACGCAGCTATCACTGTAGCTTCCAAGATAGCTCTCTTTCTCAAATAAACAAATAGTAATAGGTTTCAGCGCTTTCTACTATTTGATATTCATTGGTCGTTCAATTCCAAGATTGGTTCTCTGCCCCTTAGAATGCTAGTTTCCTTACTTCCAGGTAGCTTTTTCTATTTTCCTTCCTCATTATTTGGTCTATGAACTTTTTCTGTGTCTTCATCTGGGTACTTTTACCTGCATTTTACCTTCAGTTATGTTATTCACAAACTTATCGTGTCTTAGGGATTGTCCGATCCACATGGTTCTTCTATTTTGTATAATTTTTCACTTGATCCGTTCCTCTTCAACTCTTATAAAAACCTCATCACTTCTTTGTCCTTCTTCTTCATCTTCATCTTCAGCGCTTTCCTCTAGCACCAGGTTTCGAAGGCTTCTAATCTACTCTGGTCTGCTTTTCCAATCGTCCATGCTTCCAATCCATAGAATGCTACGCTCCATACTAATTTTTTCACACTGTTTCCTGGTTTGTTGTTCTATCTTCTTTGAGTAGAGCATTTGTCTTTTTCCCATGAAAGCCTTCTTAGTTTTGGCGATTTTTCGCATGCTATCCGTTGTACTTCGAAGATAGGTGAAGGAATCTACTTTCTCTAATTTCTCTCCTCTCAGGGTTGTTTCTGCATTCAGATTTTCTCTACCGCACGCCAGTATTTTAGTCTGTGTCTAATTTCTTTTCGTTCTGAATTCATGGAGAACATGGTCCATTGTGTTTTGTGACCTTTTAAAATCACCGCGATTTCCTGTTATGACTGCGATGTCGTCTGGGAAGCGGAGCATGTTTATTTCTTCCCCGTCAATCTTATTCAGCTCTGGCCAATTCCTTCTTTTTCTCTTTTTGCCTCCTCAAAGTACCATGGTGAACAGTGCTGGTGAGAGGTTGAATCCTTGTCTCACTCCTTAGTAACCTTTTGCTTCTATTTTTTCTTCTGTCTCTCATTCACGTTGTGATTACATGCTTCTCGTTAAGTTAGTGAATAATTTGTTCGTCATTGTAATCCATTACGAGTTTTTGCACCAACCCGAGCAACTGGTTACACTCAACATTGTCTATTTGTCAACAAAAACATTCACGTCCAGGAATGCGACAAAAAACAGTTCGTCCACCCTTAGGGCCGGGGTGACCCAGTGGTAGCATGTTCGTCTCCCATTCAAAGGGTCGTAGGTTTGAGACCTAATGACGGACAAAATTCTCTGGACTATGGAATCCAACCTGCTACCCGAACTGATCCCACTAATTGTCCAATGGTTCTGTATAATATCGGTGTCAAACTATACGTGTCTTAAAAACATCACGCTGTGTATCAGCAAGTTCGGAAACTTATTACCATAAGACGCTTATTTTTTGTAAAAGACGATCAAAAGTGCATCAAAAGTCTTTATTCCATGTTTATGGACTCATCAGTGTCATTTTGAGTGCTAGGTAGACAATTGTCTTTTTTGTCAAAGGATAACAGAAGTAACAGACGTAATCATCCCTATTTCTTTACTATGTAGAGAGCCCATCGAGTGCAGCACTGCATTCGTCAGGTGGAACGTAAAGCTGTGGATCCCATCGCATCCTTTTTCCGTAGTTAGAGTCGGCACCAGGGTTTTCTCCGCACTCCATTCAATCCACATATAATCCGTCCTTCAGTAATTCTCCCACTTTCCCTGAATATCGCAAACGGCCTAATTTTTTGCTCACCTTCCCTAATTTTATGCCCGATAAGACTAAAAGGAGATACTCCGGAAGTGTGGTGGGCTTCTAAAGTCTTTCGAGCAGCTCCATGAGTTGATGAGAATGAGACCCTTTTCATTCGAGCCATTTAATACATATGGCTTTCGCTGAAGTCATACCTTAGCAACAAGGATGAACACTTAAATGTGTTGATTAAGTAGAGTGAGCAGCGATTGAAACGATTTTTATGGAAGAAATTCCTGGCCTATCAAGCCAATAGCAGTTCTTTTCTATTTAAATGGCGCGTTTAGGCTTACATAATTACATCCATTTTCCAAAAGAGAAAGAACCATCGATTCCTTCACCAATGAGTTTGTCCCTCTTTCTTAACTTTTGCATAATTTTTGGAATAATGTTCTTGTAATACAAATTTTTGTGAAAGATTATCATAAATAAATGGTTTGTTGAAAATATTAATATACATTTAAATAATATATTTTCTAATGTTCATACCATTTACGACTTAATGTCTTTGTAATTTCTAGTTTTAATTGTGGAAAACAAGTTGCAAAAATTGAAGAATTTTTTAAGCTGGAATGTAAAGAACACTTATTTTATGAATGAAAAGTAAAGAAAAACAAAATAATGGCGGCATCATTTCACGTTGGAATCATCCTTAAAGGGTAAAAGGTTTAGAGAGAGACTGCGGGTTCGGGCGGGACTGAGGGAGAAAAATAAACTGGTGGCAAAGGAGGCGGCGTCGTTTGGAAGGAGCATGGGGTTAGGAAGAAAAATTATGAAGCGTATTTTGTGTGGAGCGAAAAACTTCGTTATAAGAGAGAAGAGGAATGGAAGGTTCTTTGGAGAAGATTGAGGGAACAGGGATTGGCACTCCCAAAGGGGAGGAGGAGGGGGTTTTATGGAATGGGGAGAGGGGGAAATGAGGGAGGTAACAGTTGAGGGGAAGGAATGACGAGAATAAAACTTGGATTTTTTGAGAAGGGGGTCTCTTCGTGGGTAAGAAGGTTAGAACTCCGGTTTCCTCTTAATCGTGAATGTGAATGCGAGAAATCCCAGATAATTTATCATGTGTTTACCATTTTCAACTCAGTGAAGTGCACTGCCGTGTTGACATCAATGTTGAGAAAACTAATTTTAATACTTGATAATTCCCATTATTATCCTCAGAAAATTTTTTAAATATGCGTGAAAAGCAAGTATTGTCACTGATGCTGTTGAAGTCTCTTCTTAGATCCCTAAAGAATAGGAACGTAGACGAAGTGTAAGTAGATTCATGTACATATCTACGTAATGACTAAGTGAATCCTGAAGAATACATTTCTTCCCCAGTAGCTACTGCGGAATTAGTATTCTGCTATGCACAACTTATAAATTATGTCACATAAAAACCTCAGTGCCTTTATAAATCTCAATTTTGCCTATTCCAATCAACCGCCATAAAGTGCATTTAGTAAATAACCCTGGGACGTAATTATTTTTCGGGGTTGTTTTAATGTGTTAAAGTGAAAATTTTAACCTTGGAGTTTTAACGTAAACAAACTGAATGAAATTGATTAAGATTTAACATTTACTTTTCGGAGATTTCACATAATTGTGTATGCATCCATGAAAAAATTAGGATTTTTGGTAAGATTTCACTGAAGAGCTTAATTATATTTTCATATAACTGTACAATTCATATAACTGTACTGTCGGCTGCCTATGAATATCTTACCCGGTGGCAAACCCGAGAAATTTACACAAATGTACAATTCAGTTTGTGAGAGTTAATATTGATTTCTGGGCACCTCTTTCTTGAAGTTGTTTCTTTTTTTTGGCGAAGGCAATCCGTGTTTACCCTCCCCGCTTCAAGAGTGTGCAGGGCAGAGGAGGAAAAAAAACCCTCCCACCTCCTTGCAAACACTTTTCCAGCCAAACCCTTGGGTTCATCCGCCGCACTTTACTCCTCTGCTCGCGTCGAGCGCTATGCTAACGAATCCGAGGCAGTTCCCCAAATCCATTTCTTCTCTCCTTCTCGAGAGCTTCTCCTCCGTGAGATTTCCCTCCTAATCCCATCCACCCCACCCACCCACACACGCCCTTTACAAGCCTCCGATATTTCCACACCCCCTATCTCCGTCCTTCAATAGCCCTTCCAATCCCACGCCTTCCCTCACTTCCCCTCCCACCCACAGTATCGGCCTGGAATCCTCCAAACTCCCACTCCCTTAAAAATCCTGGAGAGGCCTCGCCTCTTCCCTCCAGCCCGTCAAAGCTGGTTTGTTCTCTCCTCGAATACCTCCTATCCGACCAACCTCCTTCCCCTCGTCCCAGCTTCTCCCTCGGCATAACATTTTCCCCCTGCCGATTGCATACCCTTAGGTTCCAATAGTCATTTCCCTGGCCTCCTCCCTCCGCCCTTTTCCATTCCGATTTCGCGCCTTCTTCGTTCGAAGCGTCCCCTCCTCTCATTTCCTCCTTCCTCGCACGTTTCTTATTCTCCGGCCCCTTTTCATCCGGCCCGCGTCCCTCTTCCGTTCCGCCTCATTTTCTCTGAACATATGTGCCTTCAGCACGTGCACACATATTTTTCCTCTGGGAAAACATATAATACATTGTGTGCATATCTATTCTCATTTTTCTTAGTTTCCCTCTCCTTGCCATGCCGACATGTTAACAGCACCAGACTGTCTTCATTTGGCGAGTATTCCGTCCACCTATCATTATTTTCAATGCATTATTCAAATTCTTCAATGAGTGAAATTGAGAATCATGCCCATAAAATGTGGCATCGTGACTGCGGAGATACTTTACCATATCCAAACAATTTCAATACGTCATTCACGGAAGCGAAAGTCGATCTAAATGCTCTTTCCATCACAAACGTATATGTACACATATTTCTTTGGTTTCAATGAACAGAGAGGCTTATGAGAACAGGGAAATATTCAAGCATGAACTAAAAATAGTTATTGAATCAAAATATTAGCTAGGAAATAAAGGGTGATTTTCTTAATAATATGTATTCCGATATGTTGATTGCTTAAACGCAGGTATTTTTAGTGCTCTTAATTGTATTGAATGAGGCTGAATGCATGGAAATGCATTTAGCCTCATTCAATATCTAATTATCTCATGGACTAAATTAAGAAGTGATTTCTAGGTTTGAGCAAGCTTATTTATTTCCGCTTCTCCTCTGAACTTTATATCCAAAAAATATTTTCTTCTACTATTGGTAATGTAGATACTGGTAGGATATTACGTATTTACTCGTTAACTCACAAATATTTCTCTATCACTGGGTATATTTAATTCATTCTTGATTTTCTTCTGCGCCAAACGCCTGATTCAAAGGTTATAAAATTAAGACAATGGTGGATAAATGTTTCTCGGGTGTTCCTACGAGTAAGCAGATCCATAGGTCCCGACGTTTCGGAGAACTACTTGCTCTTCATCTTCAGAGGTTCTGAAACGTCGGAACGTATGGAACTGCCTACCTGTATGAACATTCGAGAAACATCTATCCAGCAGATACGCCGTGAAAAGCTAAGATCTTTCATAAGTTAATGGTATTATCTTCATTCGGAAATCAGACAATCTTTAGTGATATTTTAACGTATTATATTAGTTATCATAGCAACGGCAACAACACCTAGATGAAATAAACAAGTTAACAACTTACTATTGCCTTACAATTATATTCCTCAATTTTCAGGTATGTTTTTTACTTAACAAAGAATTCCTTATTGGGTAGCTTAAGCAACAAACGAATCTATCCCATTTGACGAACTTGATCACATTCGTCATTGTGAACTCTGAGAGTTCTTGATTAAATTTTAGCCAACTTGATTCTGAATCAAAGCTTTTGAGATTAATTCTGTAGTATATACTCCATTTGGAAGCCATCTTGTTATGTTATTCAAAATACGAAAATTCGGGAACAAGGAATATGAAAATATTCGGCGATATTTTATCAGATCAACCTGATAACATTGATTTTCCAGTTTCTCAATCACTCGTGACGTCCCCCGGCTTCCCTTTCTTTTTCATCTCAATGCGATATGTACCGCTCCTCAAACTACCATAACCCGGTTCCTCATCCCATCGCCATGGTGCCGTCTCTCAATCATTCTGCAACTCAATTCCTCGTCACCTCCTCCTCCTCAGCCGGCTACTGATCTCCCAAAACCCCTCCCGCTCTCCCTCCTCGTATCTTCGCCCTGTCATTTTGCCATTTTATCCTTATCTGTTTTCTTGATTCCTTACGAACGCATTCAAAATTTCTTCCCATTCTTCTTCTATGGCGCTCCAATCCCCCCAAGCAAAACCTTTTCGTTTTTTCTACTTACATCACCACCCAAATACGCCGTCTGCATTTGGAGCCCTTAATGGATGGATTCAAAGCAACAACTTAGCAAAATACCATAAGTAACTGCTACTTTTGTTAATATCTTTTGTAAGTGACTATAATACGTAATTTAACACTCAGAGGTACAAGTTTGGTGGACGGTAAAACTCACAAACTGCACACAAATTTGAAATCAGACAGAGCGAATTTTAGAACCACACGGAGAATATCATATTTATCTCACTCTGGACCCCTTGTACTGGCATAAACTAAGTAAAATAGTGTTACAGGCAGTGATGTAAATTGGTACAAAAGTGTTTTGTCCAACTTACTATTCATCATTCAAACACTAATTGCGGCACAAATCCGTCAGAACACTTTGGTTTTTTCCAGCCTCAATTCATTTTCCTATTCCCACCCTTCTTCATGACTGGTTTGCGCCTTTATAATGGTTTTCCGGGTTGTATTTACCTGTAGATATCCTTAATAGCCTCTTACACTCCATTCCATTTCTTTTCAATCCACCTCAGAACCCTTAATCCCCTCCCCAAATCCCTTTTGAAATCCCTCTTCCTCACCAACTCTCTTTTCCATCACCCTTTCTTCATTTCCTTCCCAATTTCGCTTCTCGTGTTCCAACCACTCCTCCTCCTTCGCATGAAAATTCTACCTCGCCATCTCAGTGGAGTTCATAGACCCGTCGGGCTCACGACGATGGCAAAAGGGGAGTGGAAATATTGCCCCATTACCTGCATGAATATATTTCGACTTCTTTCCCTATATTTTCTGTCTCTCTGGAGCTCTTATTTTCTTCGTTGGCGAAAGAAAGGAATCTTGAGCAAAGAAATAAACCCTCGCTGGTTGAGAGACAACCGGGAGTAATTTCATGAAAATTGATTGGAGGATTGAGATATATATCGCATGTATCAATTGGAAAAGGAAATATAATGAACCCAATCTGCTCAATTAAGGAATACCGAGACCTAATCTGCTCAAAAGACGAAGATGACTAGTTCTTAGGAGGAATCATTAAGTAGTATATTTCAATAATTTCGTTGAATGATAAAATGTGTGAATATGTATTCCTCTAATTTCACTGAGCTGAGTTTTTATGCGAAGTGAGAAATTATATGAATAGTTACTTGATATTCACCATACTACAATTTACAGAAGAAATACCTAGAAAATTTTCATAATATACATAACTCTGCATTAATTGTTATCTCATTTAAGTCATGTGTATAATGAAATTACTTATATGAACTAGAGTAAATATATATAATTCGACTGAGTATATTTTAACATAATATCAAAAAGCTAATGTTTCACACGGTCGAAGGACGCCATAGTGATCGATAAAACGTTTGTGACTTCCGCAATTCATCTAGTTTAAGTTTTGTCGATCATTGAGTATGTTTTGTACACGTTATTCCATTTAGTTGAACTTAATCAAGCAGGCCAACGTGATGCATGTAATTATACTATGCATCAAAATGGTGAATTAATTAATCGGTAAAATTAATATTAAAGAACGCAGCATCGTTATTTCTTGGCCGCAGTATTTGAGCCAACGGTGGTACTAATCTTACATTTACCCGGTGACTTACTAGTGCGAGGTTGTCATTGCAGTACACATGTCTCAAGTTATAATGTGGTAGTTGTGCAAAACTTTCAGAAGGACGGTGGACCTATTCCCCTACTAATTCCGTCACTCATATTGAACAAATATTCTCATCTATCTAGTGACGGTAGACGTGACAGATTCATAAGATGAAATTATTTTCCTTCTTACATGAAAAATAGATATACTTGTATTACTGAAAATAAATGCCAACAATATTTTATCTTTAGAACTCCACGACTGTTTATGCCGTAGACTTCATTATTAAGCGTCCGTGAGGTTTAATTTAATATCACATATAAAAATTCTATCCAGAAATGATCTCGAAATTTTTGGTAAAAGCGGTTTTTAGGTTGCATGTACAGTTCATACGCTACAAAAGTAATACCACGTGATATTATAACAGTTTTTATGCTGTAAGTGGCTTTTAATACATACTGTAAGCAAAGAATTATTATTTTTCTTTACAAATATGTGCCTTTTTTAATACAAGGTTGCAGACTTTAACTGTATAGTAGTTATAGTAGTCTTTTTATTTCAATATGTGATTACAACATTATATTTATCAATGGTACATAAAAAAATAAAGAGGATTAAAATATACTTGTACGGGAAGATATACTTTTAATTTAATTGTATTAAGAAATAAATTGATAAAAATGAAAATTAGCATTAATTTTGCTCTCCTTTAATCAGTCAAAAAATAGCACCTTTCTCGTTTCTTAAAGATACCCTATCCTTTCCCTCAGACGTTATGCAGCAAGAAAGAGATTCTCAAATTGAAAAAAATGCTATGCACAACTTTGTAGAGAGAATAAGGACGTAAATAATATTACGATGAAGTGAGTGTACAATTTTGACTCGCAATAGAGAAAATGCAGTATTGAGAAGAGCAAATACGGAAAACTTCCTAAGGGACGATAGTGCCAAAGTTGAAGACGATGCTTTAAGAGGAGGAATGAGCAGAAGATATGAGATGTTCATATCGTAAAAGATGAATGGAAAAAGTTTGAAGTCTGCTTGATATTTTCTAGCAAAGAATTCTCTTGAGATCAAATACGCGAATTTCAGCTGAAAAGTGAACTTAAAAAGTGTAGCAATTTCCAAATTTGAGAGGTTGAATCAAGATACTACACATGATCAATATATGATCTTTACTTTAAGGCCTTATCTGTCATATGGGCTATAGTATGTCTATTTTTTAAATTGGTATGATGAAGACCTTTAGCACGTTAGATTATCGACTCCGCTGATAACTTAATATGACCTTTACAGTAGTCCCACTTGTGCTATTCTCATCATTGGCATTGGTCATTCAATCCTAATAATGGTTGACAGTCCTCCAACCTTCCCCATCTGTTGCTATTCTGGACCATCTGTAATTGCGTACAGCTCTTGATAATGGCTTACATTATACATTACATTTCTGCGATTCCGAGCATTTTAACTGTTCCTACGTATACGTAAGCTTTCCTGTGAGAAATTAATCACCTTCTTCTTCATCGTTCTTACCTGTCGGCCTCCACAATTTCCTTTCCCCAATATCTGTTTCGAATCTTACAAAAACGTATCTACTTCAATTCCATATACCTCGAGCAATATTGCTCCGCAAAAGCAAACTCTTAACTTTATATTAACACCATATGTTCTTTCATAGCTTATTGTAAAACTAAAGGAAAGCCAAATGAAGCAGATCTAGATGATATTATCTCTACCAAATATACTACGATACTCTTCTTCTACAATCTTTAGAATTCAACTCATTGTTCCTCGCTATGTTTTTTTACTTTGCTGGTAGTTATTCATTGATTTTATATGTAGTTATTCATTGGTTTTTCAAATGCCTCTTTCGTAAACTGATATCAGATTTATCCATTGCAGCTATTTCTTTGTATCCCATTTCTTTGTATCCAACTTCTTGCATGTGTGTATGTGTCATGCTCTTTACGATAGATTCCACCTTTGAATTCTGCTACATCCACTGCCAGTCTCGTGCAATAGAATTTTTTAATATTATTTTAATATGAAAGGTGATGTTTTATAATTGTTTCTTAAAAGTTAGTGAAGTAAAAATATTTGGTGACTGATTAAAAAAGTAACTTAATTATTTAACGAAATTTAATTTGCTAATGGGGAAGAGATTACCTAATGAATAGGAGCTCCTGACCTACTTCTCCGGATCCTTCAATTTCCATGTTTGTTATTTACATTTTTCTTTTCTATTAACTATATAAAAAGGTTTCACATTATTTTGTTCTAAATTAGATCAAATTAAATGATCTTTTGTGGAATATCTCTCATTAAATTATATATTATGCAAGAACTTCACTCGAGCAATTTCAGTGTACCATCATTTCAGTGTCGGAATGTTTGTGTGAGGATATGCCAATGCAATAACATATACTTCTAGTTTCAAGACTAGAAAATCATTGATGCTAAGCGCTGGCTAATTTGTCACTCCTACCCAAATATTTATCTCATTGACATTTTTTTACATCTTTTTCTTGCTGCCAGCGAGTTTAATTCCAGTGCTTTTCTCGACTTACACCGCTTGAGTCACGAACAACAAGCTTCCGACTCGCTCCAGCAATCTGGTGGAGCCATAACTGGGTCGGCAGTGCTTCAGAAAACGGCTTCGCACATAGACCACTTCTGCCTGCGAATTTCGCATCTACGTGAGACATATCTCGACCAGAAAATCCCGAATAGAGCGCTCTCAACCAGTCTCACTTTCTGTACGTGACGCACTTGAGTGCGGGAGGGACGTGTAATGAGAGAGCCATGGAACGACAATATCTGTGTGTGCGTTGGGGATTGGGGCCGGAGGTTGATGGCGGAACATGGAGAACTGAAGCCAAAGAAAAAGGTGATTCGGCGCAGCGTACTGCCGAGTTAATGAACTTCTGCAAGGCGCCGTACAGGCTTGAGTGCTCTCTCTCTCTTTTAGGCTATGAGGTGCAATTTTCTGAATTTTGCACGTCTCTGGATTTTGCACGTTGTCGTCAAGATCTAAATAACTAAAATTTTTACAAATCTTTTATCTTTCATATATTTGCCAATGATCATTATATTTTGGATTAGTAAAGAAATTTCTGAATGACTGTAATCGTAATTAATGCAGATTTAAGAGATTCAAAGTAGGTACACACAGTTAATTTATCAGAATTTTTACCACACGAGCGTGTATATTCAATTTCGGACTGAAATTGCGATAATTCACCATTGTGTTTGCTATTCCACGCATAGCTGTGGGCAAAGTCGGGGCATTTTCCATTTATAGTGAAACTATTGGGAATGCAAATGGAAATGTTTGAATAGCGCAGAGTTTTAGTTGAGCTTTGGGGTATTTGGATCTCTTATCATTTTTCTATGCTCTCTTTAATGCTCCTTGAGAAGAATTAAATCTTACAGCTACCTGCCCGCACATATCTCTATATTTTCTACTTCTATCAGTTTCAAAGAGGTGAAGTAAATGTTGATATAGGGCAATACTTTATCCATATAATCAGCCTTAAACTCATAGGGTCTGAAGTTTTTCAAGCTCTCTTTACCTTGTGTATTGCGTCCATGTTCTATAGTTTTCAATGGCAGTGTTTTCATCATATCCTTTATATTTGTCTATTTTAAAGTATCGGTTTTAACTAAGCAGACCGATTTAATACGTTATTTGTAACTCACAAGTATATATTATTACTGTAGAATACTGTATAAGTTCTATTGTTTCCTGAGGCAGTGTTTTCATCACATGCATTGTATTTCTCTATTCTAATGTAGCGGTTTTAACAAAGCAGACAGCTTTAATACGTTATTTGTAACTCACAAATTGTATATAACCGTGTCGGGCATATATGCCCCAGGTGTACTCCGTATGTCAACTAAGAGGAATGGAGCAGCATTTCTCATTCACTTTTCATGTTAAGACCTTTCTATTCTTGCCTCCGTAAAATCTTTCCTCTTCCAAGCGGCAACATAAATGTTTTCAGCAATTACTCCCTACTATAATTCGATATTTGAGGCATAGGTTTTAAAATTTATCGATTTTGATGAGTACTGCTGGTTTATTCATAGATGTATTTTTATAAATCTGATAAAGAATCGTATTCACCATTTGCGGGTAATTTAAGAGGCTACACTGAAACAAGAGAATCTCGTTGAGACTCATTTCGAGTGAATATCTGCTTGCATACATAGAGACTTGACAGGCGGTATGGATTTAAATAAGCAGAGGAAAACAAATGTGCGGGAATAATGCCTGCAGCCGGGATGAGTGAACCCGGCGCTTTCGGGGAATTCGCAGGTCAGCTGGAGGAGAGATGAGAGACTCGGATCGATGAAGGAGAAAGGGAATAGGGAGTTGCAGGGCTTAGGGAATATTACAGGAGACAAGGATGGAAAGCGAAAGCGAGAGAGAGAGAGAGAGTGGAAACTGTGCGTTGGTTTTTCCAGATTATACTCTTTCTGCGGAATATCTCAAAACGCATTGCCTCGTTTCATCTCGCATCCAATTATTATGTGCTGAAGTCGAGCTACCTCGCCCTAAATGGTAGCATCCCAACTGGATTACTCCATACGCTGCTTGACTGTATAAACTTGCAAGTCGTGAGGTGAGAGAGTATATTAAAAGGAAATAAACAAAGAGATAGTATTCAAGGGAATAAGCTCTGTACTTGACATTTATAACGGAAATGCTCCTTGGTAAATGCTTCAAATTCTTATTCTGTTAACTTTGAGTGGAGGATTTAGAAGTGTAAACCTTCGAGACCCGAAGAACTAAGAGTTCCGTAATTGGAGTGCACTTCTTTAATTCTTTGAGGCTCAAACTTTGGAAAATGAAGACAAAAGTTGTCGTCACGACTTGAATGTGAAATTCTTTTCATATTGTCATATATCGTATTAACAAGGGTTTCCGTGAAAAATTTATGCTCTCACTGGAAGCATATGTGAGGAAGTTTTTGGACTCACTAAATTGCTTGTAAAGAGCGTACTTCTGGATCAGCAATTTAATGATCAAATTGCTCATAAAATAAGAGAAATAAGTTTAGAAATAATTCCTCACTAGGTACGAGGCATGTTTTTCATTGGATCAAAACTATTTGATTGGGTGGAAGGAAAAGTGCCGTGAAATGTGAGACCTAAAACTTCGTTAATTTAGCTAATAGGCTAGCATGGTACTTGTAAAAATTACGAAAAAAGCTTAGAAAATTCTATTTTTAGAATTCTGTATTAATTCCTATTCACCTATGCCTTAAGAAAGACGTTTTCACTTACTTGGGTGGGAGCATCAAAGAATACTGTAAACGTGTACTTTTGTATAGCGATAGTTCGAGAAAAGTTGGTGTCAACTTGGTTGAAATATTCAGCCGCTTAATGAGGTAGCAAGTCGAAACTAGCTATGAAATTAATGTATTACATGTGAAAAGCCACAACATCATTTTTTACCTCCATTATGGAGCAGTTCCTCTACTTCAGCCCTGAATCGTCGATTTTTGTACTAAAGTATCACTTTCTCTGAGGTCACTTGTCTTCCCTGTTTAACAAGAGTTATAATACACACGTAAAATCGTAACTCGCGTCCAAACTTGTTGAGAATTAGGAAACATGCTGTGCAGCGTTGAAGTACTAAGGCTCTAAATTGAAATGGATTCACTCTGGACAACCAACGCAATTTTGTGCCATATCAAGAGCTTGAAGCAATATGGAGCAAGAGAAAAAAGGCGCAGTAAATAAATAAGAGGCTTGATGATGTGGTAAAATGACGGATTACGACTTACTATAGTACTTTTCTAATATTTTCGTAGTTATTAGCTCGGGAATGCTTTGCTGGTAACTTTATTTAGAAGTAATCTTTTCCGAATGAAGTTATTAGGAGTTTATTTCATTAATGTCCCAGATGTGAGACACAGCTAACTTAAGTTGCATATTAAATGAATTGAAGGGGAATTCAGTCGGTGGTCAAAAACGCAGCATGCACACTGATACATGGGTGACAAGCTCTTTAATAAAATGCTAATTAATTTTAATGCATTCATTAATGGTGCATTTAAAGCTTAAGGCTGCACCTAAGGTTGTCTATTAAAATACTTAAGTTATGTGTACCTCATTTTGATAATAATCTATATGATGTTATATGTTTAATTTTGATATCACATGTAGATGAGTGATTTGTGTATGATGGCAGTTCCATTCTTTGACGAGCACTTAATATGCGTAGTTAAATAAATATCTTTTAGTGACCTTTTTGAAGCGCATTGTATTAAGAGAACTTTTCTCAGCATCCAACTTGGGGTGTTGCATGCACGGCCATAAGGAATGTGTAGCTACCTTATTTTTAAGCTCATGTTGAATAAAATCTCTAGCAGTCCGAGAATTTTTTAAACAAAATGGGCTTTGTAAGTTTTACCGACTTTATTTTCCCACTTAAGACATTAGCACTCTCCTCCACTTTTGCCTTAGTCTACTCCATGCTAACAAATAGTAAGTATCAGTTACAAATCTATCAAAAGCTTAACATTCGTGAGATATTTCCGAGAATTCATGCCGCTATCATCAAAGAAAATACTTGGCTATCAATTACATGCCAAATCCAGTCGTTCTCGTGCATACAACACCAGGATTTAAGGATGTTTCAATAAGCAGTGGAGCGTTTAGGACGAACTTGGATTATCTGGTGAATAAATAGGTACTCTAATCTGTCCCCTCAATTTGCCTAACACGTTTGGACACTCTTTAAGCATGTTCTTCGATAGACATGAGGGATTAGGTTCCCTAATTGAACAGTTTGGACGCAGTCATATACGCGGGGAAGGCTGACCACGACGAGCATGCGTCACTAATCGGCAGCAGCTCTTTAAATTGTCAGGGGAATACAACGTGGAGAGCGAGGAGGAAAATTGGAGGACCGCCGGGGGAAACGTGTCTAGCGGGAAAGGAGTGGGCCGGGGTGATGGCGAGGTCGTTCACGCGGAAGTGCAAGGTGTGGTGGCGGAGGGAAGCACCAGTCAGGCGAGGAAGGTCGGAGGAAGCCCCCACGAGAGAGGGGTCGTGGAGCGGAGAGGGTAAGCTTATCAGCTCCCCTGCCAGCCAGCGGGGTCCAATGCATCGCGCTCTCGCTCATAACACCAAGGGAGAGGCCGGGAGGGGCGAGTGAGCTTAAGGGCCGGACGGGTGGCCGGCCGGCTGCTGTCCCCGGCAGCAGTCGTTTCACTCGGGGCATGTGTGGCGGACGAACTCCCGGACGGCACGTGTGTGGCTCGGGTGGGCTAATTGAACGGCACCTGCGCTTTATCACGGGGACACTGCCGTCTGCCGTGCGAGAGGATGGGGGTGAGGAAGGGTTTGAGACCGGACCGTCTGGAGCAGGGAAGCGAGGAGCGCAAGCCGCCGCCAATCTGTCCATCTCCCCGGCTTAACTCCTAGTTTGGATCCCACTCAAACTCTACCCTCTGACCTGGAGGCCGGGAGAGAGTAGAGACTAGGTGACGAGCGAGTCCGACCCGAGTGAATGTGTGGGAGTTTTGAGGAGGGCCTCCCGCTGTTCACCTTCCCCCTCACCTCACCCCAACGAGGTCCGTTCGGCCACGCATGCATAATGCACCCGGGGGTGCCTGGGTGCGGCGAAAGGGAGTAAATGGGGTGTTGTAGGACCATCTCGTCCCCCCCGGCGGTGTCCCCTGTGCCATTTGGTCGTGAAATGCGGATTTGCCTCTCTCTCTCTCTCTATCTCCCCATCTAACACTCCGTTTCTCCTTCCTCCTTCCAACTCATTTCCTCTCTCCACTACCCTTCGGCCCCCGCTCCAGCCTTCCCTCCTTGTGCTAGGACCGCGCCCTGTCGAACGGTCGCTACGCCGCACGGCCCCTGGCGCCGTCCGCTCCCTCTCCTATACATCTCCGGCCCCCGATGCCCATTCGCGCTCTGTGCCGGATTGCATGCATTTCGCGGGATGGGTGATCCCACAGAGTCATACTTCCTGTCCCGGCGTCACTCACTGACCGACTTGAGTTGAAGGCTGAAGAGCATAGGGTTGGCTTTGAATACCATACGTGCTGAGTAAGGCAGTTTGAGCGAAATATCATTTTTCCTAGAAATAAATGCATTTGGTCTCATTCTAAAGAAAAATATATCACCATTCCATTGACACCAAAAATTTAACCCCTTACCATATTACTTTCGGAGATATTTGCCAAAAAATACCAGCTCATTTATATGGGAAATGCGACGTGTATGCACTCCAGAGAGACCTTATTTAACAAATGAGGAATTTCCTACGCTTAGATCTCATAAAAAAATCAAGTGTGTAGTTTGTGTGTTTCCTCAACTATTTTTGAAAATTAATCATATTGTCACCTCAGTAGGTTCTTGGGTGTCACAAAAACCTTCCGTTTTGAAGAAGTTTCAAACGCACTGCGCGAAAAAAAGGAGTCAAGATAAAGACTTATTTAGATATTTTAATTTAATTGCTTACAATTTCTGCCATATAAAACAATATTTTTGCACCATTAATGATGCAATATTTAATTTATGTGTCCTACAGCTGGTGAAATTAAAACGTAAAATTCGAATATGGTCTCTATTATGACTAGGGATCTATCTCGCTCGGACTACCTTAAACGATCGCAACTTGCCAAAAGATTTTTTTCTTTATTTGGAGTCACCTGTTACCCCTATTGTGTCATATTCTTCTATAAAAGTTGGGAGAAAATAATTTTAATTGATATTTAATTTATTTTGACCGAATTCATTTATTTTAAATTTGCGTAAAGGATAAAAATCCTTGTAATTGAAGCTTTGTGATAATTTTTAATAATTAATAAAAAGTGACCCTCTTTCATTACGGATCCAAAGCCATTGGAGTTTAAATTTCCTAGACGGATCCAAACATAGCACAGTAGATAACAAGTGACAGTCATACCTTTTATGAGAAGGAAATTTATCTTGGCTTGCAGCCATACACGTTTTTTTTGCAGACTATGGGCGGGATGAAAGTCAACGGTCAACAATGCTAGGGGAAATATAAACCAAATCATAGTATCCGAAAAATATAATGGTTTACAATAAAAGTTCTATTGAGACGAAGGTTTCTTTGATTATTCTTTTACTTTCATCATATGATGATACTGCGGATATTTTGAAGTCAAACGTAAGTGTAAATATTTTTTAATTATAGTAGGACTGATTAATGGAACCTTTCAAGTCAAAAGAATCAGTCATGCTGGCTGTGAGGCAGAGAAGTGGGATTGATTAATTCTCAGTTCCCTGAAAGGAATTTGGGCACACCTTACAACTTAGGTCTCCTGTTAGACGGCGTGATATAACTTGAGTAGTCGAAGTATATAAAAAAATTGATCTAACGCTCCATCCAAAATGAATCAAGCACTCTTGGATGGGCAGGATAACATGAATCAGACTTCCTTGTAGGACACAAGAGAACTACAATTAGTAGGGTAGTCTCTTGGAGGACGGGGACGAATGGGACGGGAAATAGCCAAAGCCGCGCCGTGACACCCCGTCACTCCGAACGTCTGTCCACGTAAACATCTTTCCTGTCTCCGTGCGACGCCCTACTCCGGCCTCCCCTACACACTCCCACGGCATACCCTGCCGCGCCCGTCCCGATCCCCTTGAGCTCCCTCCAACGCCCAGCTACGGCCTCTCCACCCCCTTTAAGGTCGTGAGTGCACAGCTCCACGTGGTGGCCGGAGGGCAAAGCAGAGCAGATCTTCTTGACGCCCCCAGGACCTGAGGCCAACCTAAACCGGCCTGAAGCGAGGAAGGACAGTGCGTTACTCGAATATAGATATGGCTAGGAGATATGGATTCTGAATCTCCAACTGCGATGCGGAAGTGCGTTTTGAACAAATTCCAGTGATACGGGTGCTGAATCAGCGAGCTCACTGAATTACCACATTTAATTATCCTCAGCTGGATGGGAAATGTGGGCAAAACATCTTTTCGAGTAAATTTCAAACTTAAAGAGAGCTTATCATCATTAAATCACTCTATTGAGAAATCAATTTTACTGTGAGACTTATTCTTTGAGATGCACTTTTTCAAATAAAACAAGGTCACTGGTGACTTGGCGGTATGACATTTTATTTGTCTATTCAATTACCGTATTAAATAAAATATCACATTCCAAAAATTGAATGACTTTGTGTCTTGTACAGTGAAGTCAAGTGCCTTGAATTATTACATATTGTGTAATATCTTGACTCGCTTAGTTTGCACAACGTATTACAACGTATTGTTCCTCATCGCTGGCCTGATTACATTGCATGGGAAATCCCTTGATAACGCATATGTTTACCCGGTGTATGAGTACCACGATGCCCACATGATAACTGGCACCACAAGAACGAGCAGTCCCATATATGCAGTGGAAAGGAAAACTCTGTGATGGGAATCGGGGAGAAAACTGTGAGATGAGGAAAGACAGCAAATATGTTTAGAAGATATCTTTGATACCATGTTAAACGGAAATCAAAGTATTCTAGTGATGGTCCACTAAATAGATTTACCCTACGACCCGAGTTTCGTCACATAAAGGCATCTTCAGGTGTCAATTATCCTCAGATGTCATTATGTGACAAAACTCGGGTCGTAAAGAATAAATCTATTTATTGTACCATTACAAGTATATTTTGATTTCCGATATGGAGAGGTTCCACAAAGTCAAGCCTGAATTTATTAGTTATGCCATGATAAACATTTGAGTAAAAGAACGGAACACCCATATGAACTATTTGAACGACTACATATCGGTAAACATAGGGAAAGATTATCTACCTGAAGGCTAATGATATCTGATAGGCCCAAGAAAACTGAATTATTGGCATGGCATCGGAAAAATTTTACTCAAAAATATCGTGTCACACAAGACGAAGGAAATCGTTTGAATGTCACGCATCACTGACTGTGGGTCGTAATATCTCGCATCCTCCTCCTCATGGTAGTGGTAGAGGGTGATGGGAGATGATAAAATGGGGAGGCTAGAGGGACCAGTCACCAATCGAATAGGGCACGTGTGCTTGCTCGTGCCTGTGTGTGGTACGCGTGTGAGCGAGGAGTTTGCTCGCGGGGAGTCGAATGTTAATTAACGCCGCACAGCGCCCCGTCGCAAGTTCCGGTGTCCCGTATGTCCAGAGGGATCTTCGACGGGGGGTCTGTTGGCACGGGCGTCGGTCGGGTCAGGGAGGGGGATGGAAGGGGGTGGAACGGCTTAAGGGAACTGCCGCTTGGAGATCTGTGAGGGATGGATGGGCATGGGGGTTGGGCCGGCGGGTGTCAGTCCGGAGATCGCTGTTTCCCAAGGCGAGAACGCCAGAGTGGAGGAAGCACGTACCTTCCCCCGGGAGAGATGGACTGCGTGTGTTCTCGTTGCCTGGGATATACTTAGGGGCGTGGAGTGATAGATTCTTAGCAACGATACATGGAATCAAGGGTACGAGATGGCAAATAGGATCCACGTTTCAATGGAATCAGGGCATCGTCACTGGTATTTGAGTGAGGCTTTCCGTGTTTCCATGCGCGCTCTGTTCACGGATGACGGCTCAAGTCAATCATCTCCAGCCACGATTGTATGTGCATTTTTACATGGAATGCTTACCAAAGTGATGGTGGTGTGACTGTTGCCTACAGTTTATGCGTCCCGACTCGGAAGACAAGGCTAAATAGCCTTCCCTGGTGAATACATTAGTCAGGAGGAACGACTAATAACCATATTTGTTGCACGCAGGATTAATATGACTCTCTTGTGCTAATTACATTTCTGAGATATCCGTACGGATACTAAGACATGAAAATAACATTAATTATCGAAATGTAAAATTTGTACCAGGCAATTGACCAATTTTGTTCACCTATTTCCCTAACTTCATTGGAGTAGTAAATATAGCTGAAAGATAATTCTGTTACCAATCAAATACATGAAACTGTAAAAATAAACATGAAAATTCAAAAGAGCTTTATTTCATCCGCTGGATTTCACTCAAATAGATCAAGTAGCAGCTGAGACTTGACAACGATTTTAAACATATCTTTCAGATCCGTTGGGACACTTTACTAGGTATATATTTTTTAGACTAGCTGGAAACCGTCGCCGATCTTCTCCATTTCTATTTCGTTCCTTGAAAAATTCTGTGAATAACCGTCCTTTCACTTATCTTCAATTATACAGGTTGTCTCCACAAACTAATATTACGCTTTACGTTTACCTGGTGTATTCGTAAGCAATATTCCTGGTAAATATTATATTTAAATAATCGTGTATGAGAACTGCATTTTACCCGGATATTGAATTAAGGTAAAGCAAAGGCAATAATGCACCTCGTATCATCAGTTATGTGTAGAATTTTAGGTTGCAGTCATCCTGATGGCATAAATGGTAAAATTAGAGATATATGTGTCCAATGATTCTTTATTTTCATGACTTAGTATCCTTATGGATATCTCATAAATCTAATCAGAGACGAAAAGCATAATTTCATAAAGTTTCTATAAATTAAATGTTTCTTTTATATTCTTCCTCGATAAGGTGCCTTGTTTATGAATATGAAAACGTAATCTGCCTGAGCATCAAATATCCCGGCAATAAATGTTACTAGAGATAATCGAATACAGACCCAGATAGGATTCGGAAACCCTGTCCCTTAGTTCATATGCCACCGTGTTGTTCTATGGACAAAGGACCCATTCTTGTCGCCTCACTGTCCTATCGCCTTGCCAGAAGGGTCATCGCCTCCTGTAGTCAGGCAGTTAGTGTTGTGTTCACGACCACGCCCGTTCTCACCCAACTTCACGAGGTCAACAACCGACCACTAACTCGGAATCACGAACATTCACAGCACGCGAATCCACGGCTTGCTGAGGACCTAAGAAGTATTGTGACATCTTTGTTCGGCAAAGTAAAATGCATTCTTTATACACTATTCATGCTTAAATAAACCTTTGTGAAATAAACATCATGGGTTGATTCTTTTTGAAGCCCCTTATCATTATAATAATCTACATGGGCAACTAGATTTGAATTGTGTGTCAACAGCTCGTCTCTGCCAATAGTCTGCTGTATCAAGAAAGACAAAGAAACGTGAAATTTAGGCAACACACTCTTTAATTTTAGTACTTATCGTTTACCGTGCTATCGGAATTTATTTGCTTGCAACCCTCATTAAGACTCGTTCACAAGCGTGAATCGTGTGATAATGAAAAGCAAGACGGTGTGAGAATCATGTGTTAATCCAAAGCAAGACGGGCTTATTTAAACGCGAATTGTGTATAAAGTGGCTATTTCAGTGAGACATAAAACCAACACATATGCTGAGGATAATTCTGTCCGATTCGACTCCAATGACCATTTCCACCAAAATTAATCAAACCTCCTCTGTCTGTAGACGTTTTTTATTATTTACGATGTGAGATTAAATTTTGATTTTAGGAAACGATAGCATCACGTGAAATTAATGAGCAATAATACATTGTACATTAATGTTCAAATATTTAAGAAAAATAATGGTTATCTCTATAATGCTCTCAAGTTACAATCATCGTTAATTATTTAAGACTATTTTAACTTCATAAATTATTGTTTTAACTTTAAATCTCCGCATCGCTTGCCGTATACACAACAGTCTCATTCGTAAATGCTTTTCAAGAGTGTCACGTACCAAATACATTTTATAGCAGAGGTATGAAAGATGGTTTGCATGAAAAGGTACCTATCATTACTGAAGTTAATAATGTTGACCGTGACGGTTGTAGGGGCGCCAGTAGCGTTCGTCATTTTTAAGATGAACGTACCTAGCAATAATGTAAAAATTTTAACCGCGAGAAAAAGGTTGTTTGGTTACAGCGATAGAATTCTACATTTTATGTCATCATTTGAACTCGACCACCGGTCATTTTTGGGATATATGCATACTATAGCCCTAAATATGCGTTAAAAATCTACCTCAAAATCTCGCACTACTTAGATTGGAGCATGTTCTCTGGCCTTTGCCATGCTCACCAATCTGGAACTTCTTCAGCCAATTAATGAAACTAGTCGCGCGTCACCATTTACTTATTTGTTTGGATGTTTGGAACCGAAATTTGACCAAAACTTTGCATACATTCTCCTTAGTGATGTCTATGGATAATATATAAAACATTTCACTACGCCAATATACTGTTAATGCAATTCAATGCTATTATAACTCGAAGCACAGTGGTGTATGATATTTCGTAATAATGTGATTAAATATAAACATGTTTCCTTTTAACCGCGAAATAATACATTTCATTATATTAAAACGGTATCTAACAGATGTCAATGTGTCACGTTGAATGGATATTAACATATTAAAATTGAATATTTGTCTAAATTTTGAATATTTGTTACAAATTGCTTGCTTGTGAGCTTACCCCTCGAGTGTCGATCCTCGACCGAGCATTGCCTCGAGGTCCTGGCTGCGAATTACCACACCGATCCAGAATCCGCCTCTCACTCAAAAAGCCTGGAGGCAGAGATCAGTTCCGACTCTTAAACATAAGACACCTGCAGAGAGTGAGATGTCGCATTTATTTCTATTGAGTATTTGCTAATTAATTTAAAGCACATTACTGTTAGTGTTGTAAAATATTAACACTTTCTCATCACAAAAATTCATAATAAAAAGAATCCAGAATTGGAAAAAATTGGCCAGCGACTATTCGATTACATGGATAATTTAGTACCGAATAGAAAAACTAAATATTTTTCTGTAGAGAGACTTTTGAGTTACATTTAAGGATAGATCTCAGTTTCTAATCTTATTCTTCCTAACTCATGACTTAAAATTTAGACGGTCCGTGATAGATATATTTCAAACGAATACTTGATTATATATTTCGACATAATTATGACATCATATCTGTTTTTTGAGGTATCACACTTATTTTATAAATTATCTTGTTCATGCAAATCAAACGTGGGACAAAAATCTGGCCAACTTCACACATCAGCACATTTTAAAGTTAACTACACGTAACCACTGCCTTACAAAAATGGTTGTCACTGTAATTTTAAGCTAATGCAAATTTGGCAATTGGGACTTTTTTGCTGTATTTGTTTGTCCCAGCATGGTCTGTTCTTATCACGTTATGTAGCTACGATCTTAAACACATCTAAATTCAATTTAAATATTTTACAGGCTAACTACGTCTACGTTTCTATGCAGGCGTCTACCAGGCTGTCCACAAATCTCTCCCCTCGTTCACGCTTATAGTGGGAGTGGGTTTGGTTTTGCTAACGACTCAAGAAGGAGGCAAGTCACCCGATAGTCGTCAGGTTCTCGTGCATCAGTGAAAATTCAAGCGTAACTATACTAGATTCACATGTACGAAACAAACGCGGAAAAGCGAAAAGTTAACCACAGGCCGGTGGAAAGTGGAGGGGCGGATCTCGGCCGCTGGAACACTTTTTGATTGATTGACTTTTCTATAGAGAGACTTTTGAGTTAACATTTAAGGACAAATCTCAGTTTCAAATCTTATTCTTCCTAACTTCTGACTTAAAAGTTAAATGATCTGTGATGAATATATTCCAAGCAAATAGACTTTATTATTTCGACTCGGCCGGTGGAATGTGATTGGTTTTCCGCCTTCCCTTCGTCCGTATTTCCTTCTCGTTTTCCGTTCATGTTAAGTGGTCCATGTTTTACTGATGAAGCTCGCGGTATGCCAGCACACATTTGTCTCATACTAGAGCCAGGTCCGCTGCTGTACCATTCGCGCGTAACGACTACATCTACATAATACTCCGCGAGCCGCCGCATATGCGTGTGGCAGGGGGTGTTAGGTCACCAGCCGTGTAAAGGTGTAAGTTTTTTGGAGATGAAATAGTGACGTGTTCTATACGAGTGTATTTAGAGTAGCTCAATTTTTATTGTGGTCGCTTATTGCTCGCGGAAAGAACGAGTATTTTTAACCTACCTGTTCGGCAGTATTTCTCTCTTATTTTATCGCATCTGCCAGACCTAGAGATTAGTGAGGAGCCATGATAATATTCTCTATATCGCTCTGAAAAATATCAGTTCTGAATTTATCTAGCTACCTAAGCATAGCGTGTAGCCACCGAGTCTCTAGAGGCTCCCACCTAAATTCCTCTAAACGTTGTGAGACACTATATGTACACTCGCAGTAGTATGACGTAGCTAGTAGTACTATGATGAATGAGTATTCAGAATCCAGGCTGCAAAACGCTATAGTGATCACATAATTTCCTGACCCTTTGGCTAATACCTTTTCCCCTAGTTTCCTGTACTGCATTTTGAGCTCGAAAAACTGCTATGTTAAACGGTGCATGGTTTTCCATCCGAAGACAAACAGAGAAATTTATTGGAATTCGCTCCTTTAGATACTTCATTAGAAATTGCAGATTAAAGTTTGCAAAAAAGCTGTGAAAAGACGTCGCGTCGAAGACGGCCAGTTATGACACACTTCTATGATGATTTCAAAGTAAAAACGGTAGGACCATGACAAGTAAGGATGACCATACTCTACTAGTTCTGTAGCTGTCTATTCTTCTCTAAATGAATCCCTGGGTGACTAAAACCACCTCTTATCCTATACCGCGTCGTATCTTAAGAAATTAACGTACTCATATACATATGTTTTGCCTCTGCCGCCAGCTGCACGCAATTATACAGTTTTTTCTATGGAATATCTCTGGCCCGCAAATATCAGTGGTTTTTAAAATTACGCATACACGAATGCGATAAAGTTATTTATCTCAAATCTGTAGCGGAAAAATAAGTATAATAATAGTCTCGTGATATTCAAATGAGTCTAATTCATTGATGTTAAATAAAACAGTCACTTGCTGTAAGTACAATCTACAGTAGAATTAATTGCCTAAGTAGCGTCGCGTCAATAATACAGAGCAACTTTCAAGTGAGCGGAAAATAATGGTTTTTGCGTAAATTTGGAAACCGGTGTGGTAAAATCGTCTCAGTTGATTGCATAGCAAAAATGCAACTATTCAACATTGAATATGTTTTTCCCTTTATATTTCGTTTATTTCCCTTTTATATTGCCTTCATGAACATATATGACTTGATTACCGACGGTAACTACGATTTCCTTTCATTTAGATATTTACACGTGTCAGTTCTCTAGACCCAGTCTTCTCTGAAAATTATATTTTTCTTTATTATTATCAAGATTCGATTGTGCATCAAATTTCTGCCTACTATCTAGAATCTATTTCTAATGGTGTGAAATATAAACAATCAATTATCCATACTCCAAAATTTGCAATCAGATTGATTAGCAAAGGATTCATTTCCATTTTACGACCATTTTCCGGCCCTTGAAAACTTGCCGCCAAAGGACTTCTTCCCGTTCTTCCATCCACCGAAGTGAAAGTTGTGCGTGCTGGCCTCCGTCATGAAATTAATATTTTCCCTATTTTCCCTCGCAAGTAAATATTCACATCATAGAATAACACATGAAGAATAATAGGAGAAAGGTAGTAATGGGTGAGGTAGTGGGGAAAATGGAATTTCCGATCTGGAGAGGGAAAAACGAATGTATAGATGGATTTGGTCGAAAAAATACGATTGTCGAGCTGGGAAAGCTTTGTGAACGGGAAGAAGACGGTAGGGAAGATGAGGTCAAGGTGAGGAGGAGGTTTAATAGTGGAAGGAGCCTGATAGATGGAATATATTTGCAGATACCAGAGACGAGACATAGTCAGAAATAGGTTGGGCTTGTGGAGGATTAGAGGGGAACCTATGGAGGGACAAATAGAGAGAGAGAATGGTCGGTCTGGAAAATTCTAGACACGCCCATTAACGCTTCAGAAGGTCGTCACACGGAGCAAGTCGTATTCGACCGAGGAAGGAAAAGACAAATGAGGTCCGAATGGAAGGAGGGCTGTGGGTGTGGGAAGGGGAGGGGCTGGAGGGAGGGGCTGGAGGGAGGGATGGAGGAAGGCGGGGGGTAAAAATGAAGGCGGAGGAGGGTCTCTCTTACTTAATGAGCGGGCAAATGAAGTCTCGCTGCCACAGCCAAGCTGCCCCGCAACACCCCTCCAACCCACGATCCCTTTGAATTTTTTCCTCCCTATCCCCAACTCCTCCTGAGATGGAAAAGGGTGCCTTATGTCACTCCTAACTCGCCCCTCCGAACCCTATTTCTCCTCCTCCCTCGCTCCTCCAACCCTCTCCGCCCTTGTTACGGAGCCAAGGCTGGGGTAAACAGAGCGAGAGGAGTAGAGTTAAGGAAAATGGGTTTCGCCTCACATATATAACGCGGGTCACTACTCGCAATTTTTTCTCCTTCCACCCTCTCTCTCCTCCTCTATCCCACGGTCTCCTGGTCCCGGCGCTTTCGACTACTCCATTCTTCTGCACACCCGAAAGAAACGAGAAGTCATTTTGGGTGAATGGGAGCGACTCCAGTTGAGAGTTCGAATAGGATGCATGGGGCCACCGACCACACTTAGTTTCGACAGCTCTCCACGTCATGCACTCCATACCAAACCATCCCATTCTTTGATAAACTCGAAGGTTTTAGGCCTCACTTTGTGCAAATCCATAATAATGAATTCAAAAACGATATGGTCCTTTTTTACAGTGTTTTATTCTAAGTCGACCAGTTTCGTCGCATAGGCGACGAAACCGATTGACTTGGAAAAGAAAACTGTGAAAAAAGTACCATGTATGTTTAGAATTCATCCTATTCTTCCATAACTCCTTATTTTAACATTGCCATTTTCTTTTTACAATCAACCGCAATATGCCTTCAGGATCACTTATTTTAGCATCCTTGATTTTGGTGCCTCATTAAGTATCCATTGTGTTTGTTTCTTCCACTTATCAGCTTTTCAGATAAAGATTTTCCACTTGAATTACTCAAATAACTCTTCATCGGTAGTAAGTGTTGCAATGGATCCTCTCCTCCCCTTTTGATCCTCTCCGAAAATTTTAGTTTCATCGTTATTAGATACATTACTATTTCATCTAGTCACTTTAGATAGGCTAATGCTTCATTCTATGTGATGTTTTTCTTCAAATTTGTTTAAAATATTTATTTTCTACTTAAAATTTTCTGTTTTTATTTTGTAGTTATAGCTTTCATAAAATTGATTTTAGACGATTATTCTGACGGTGGTGAGGACATACGGAGGAAATTGTTAAGGGTGGAGTTGAACTAGTTTTTAGGCAGATCTGCTTAGAATTTCTGAACGGAAAGTGTATTGCATGCTACGACGTTGAAGCCATAGCCGAAGTCAACCGGAGCCGTATTGTTTTTGAGACATCCAACCGGATTGATTGTGCTTTTTCGAAAGTCGGCTCTTTTTGCCGTAAAATTGTTCATTTGAATCCGCCGTTATATTATGCGAGAACCACAATCCTACAAAGTGAATCCACTAAAACTTAAATTTCAATATAAGTTTATAATATATATATATATATATATATATATATATATATATATATATATATATATATATATATATATATATATATATAATAGAAAAATAACTCTAGCATGCTTGCTAAATCGATCGAATCCTCTATAAACGGAATTATAATGAGGGTTACCTAATCAGGAATTTATAGTCAAACGTATTTGAAGCTGTTCTTAAAATTATTTGGCGAAGGCTCATTAGGTGGACAAATGTCTATATTGTTATCGAGTTGATTTTGCAAGTAGCTTATTTGAAGCTGTTCTTAAAGTTATTTCGCTAAGACCCATTAGGTGTACAAATGTCCAAATAGTTATCAAATTGATTTTGCAAGTGGCCAGAAGTAACCGGTTTTTAGAAAATATCAACTAAAATATATGCTAAATGAAAACTTAAAAATCCTTTCTTCTTCTTAAGAAACTTCTCTTCATCGCTCTTGTCACTCAAGCTTAGTGCTCACGTAAAAAGCTCAGGGAAGGCGAAAGTAGAAACGCGCCATGATGGAATCTCCCATGCAGTCGGCCATTTTATAATGCACCTAAAACCAGTAACTGTAAATCGCTTAATATATGAATTCGCTTTTTGTGTAACTGCCCCATCAACCGATTCTTTACTCCAAAACTTTTTCATCAATCCAATTTATCTTTTATTCATTGACACTCAATTAGTAAGCAATATATATTTGTTCACAAAAATGCGAAAAAACCATGACTTTTCAGGTAAATGTAAAATGACTAAAATTTATCTTTTACTGAAAACTATTTTTGCAGTGACCATGCATTATAGCCTCTTGTGGTCGAAGTCCTCTTCTCCATATACCTTCCTTGCTGTCGGTGAGTGCAAGGGGAGAATTTTAGGGCAGGATGAGGGGGTGTCATGACAAGGTCACCGGGAGGACAAGGGGATGCGGAAGTGTGCGAGAGGGTGGCCAGGGAGAGATAGGGGTGGGTCGGGGGCTGGACGTGAAGGGTAAGTGGGAGGTCTGGGAGGAGGATGAGTGGGGGAAGGGGGTTAGACGTGAGCATGAGAGATGAATTGCCGGCAAACATCGTGGAGAAAGGGGCTCGGTGGTGCTACAGGAGTTAAAGTCCCCTCGAATCTAGTCCTTCGAGGGGTGAGGTGGGGCATTCGGGGGCCTAAAAGGGGCGGGCAGGAGACACGCCGAGTTCGCTCCCGTTAGGATGGATGAGTGGAGCTAAGTGGAGGAGACGCGAGCAGGAGGGGAAGGGTATATTTTGGCGGGTGGGTTATGGGGGAGGAGGAAATATCAGGGTCTCCCAGGGTGCAGAGAGGCTAGGTATCGAGAAGAGTGGAGCGCTACGGGGCAGGGTAGGAAGAGGGGAGGGGGCTTAACGTGAGAGTGGCTCTTTTTGGCGTGGGAGGGTCAAAACAGCAAAGGGAGGAGGGAGATCCGGGAGTCGGGAGGTCCGGGAGGTAGGTCGCGAGGCGGCGTCGGTTACGGAAATTACGTTTTGGAAAGCGTGCGAATAAAGTGGAATTTATGTCGCGCCCTCATTGAGCTGCGTCCAAAAGCGGCGGTGCGAGGAAAAATTTTAGCGCCCCTTGACGCATTGCATGGGAAAATTTTATTTATGCCATATCCCTGTTTAGCTATTTAAAAAAATTATGTGCGTTTCCCCTTGCTCTTTGGCCTTTTATCTACACCATCCGTCCTGATGAAAAACGCGAGTTTTTTTGTGCAGGTATGGACACGGTAGCACCCACAAATTTTAGTTATACTTCATTCATCAAGAAGCGTTCGGAATGAATTTATAGTATTTAATTTTTTTAGCATTAATAGAATAAACTGGATAGTAAGTTTAGTGTGTAAAAGACGTTTTTAACGGGCTGAAAACTTTGACAAAATTCTACAAAATATGTTTTGAATGATTTTGTAAAAGTTTTTAACCCATTCAAATTGATTAATAGCGGAACTCCATCCATCGAGTGACTGAGAATTAATTATAATTTTTAATTATATAATTTATGGTTACTTTAAATAATTTCGAAGTTGAATTTAAATAAATTTTAAGCTACTGCATTGGAGTAAACCATAAGTGTCATTACTGTGTAAGTCTATTCTTGAGCACTAGTATTTCGTAAGAGGATTAAAATTTTAAATACATATAAGCGCTGAAGTCATAGGAAACTGTTATCAATTTCAGTTATTATTAAGCTAGTATTACTTACGGCACTTAATACTGTACGCAATTGAAAAAGCAAAAAAAATGACTTTAAGTTTAGTAAAAATATATATTGGAATGGCATTAGTTACATAGCTTAAGAACGTTAAAATTCAAACTAAAATCCATAGTTATTACAGCAGAATTGCTTTCTTGTGAAATGACTGATTGAATAAATATTTGAATGAATTTCATTCCCTTCACATTTTGATAAATATTTCTTTCCCTTGCAGGTAATTTGGCTTGAGCGTGGGCGTTCCCTTGAGATGCAGAACAGATAAGTTTCAAGTTCCACAACTAATTTATCATTAAAATGTATGTTCCCGTATTATAATATGCACGGGGCTAATTAGATTCGAGTTTTTTTTACAAAATATCAGACTCGGGTTAAACTGATGCAATTACTTTCGTCATTAATTCATTTAAAAATTCGCGCAACATCACGGTCTTGTTCTGTGTCCCATGGCGAGTCGGAAAAAAAATTATTGTTAGCGTGGCTAAACTACTGTAAACCGCCTCTGCTGGGTATGAGCCATTTAATGAAATTTTAAAGGCGAAACAGTTACTGCTCGGGGGAAGACGGGCACGCCATTAAAACGAACGCTTGGATGCGTGTAGTTGCCTCAGAGTCTCTTCATGTTCGTATCCGAACACGGCAACGCGGGCGAAATTAATAAGTTCTCATTTCGGCCCACCCATGCCCTTTCTCTCTTTCAGCCCGTGCAGGGATTTTTTTTTATCAAGACACGAAGCGAAGATGAACTGGATGCCTTGTTTGTGAATGTGGCAGGGGACACGAGCACGGCATGGATGGCGGAGAGAGTAGGGCATGGCATGACTAAAGAGGAGCTGTACGAATTCGGGGAAACGGGTGCTGCTGAATTGATTTGTGAGGTTTTTGCGTATAAAGGGAAATAATGGAAAAACGGGATTGGGACGTGTGGCTGGTAGGGATGGAGGTCGTGGTTGCTTGGAGAGGAGTTGGGGAACGATTCCTCGAGAGGGGTGACAATGGTGAGGAGAGTGCAGTGGGGGAAGGTTGTCCCAGTTTTTGAGGAGGATACGGAGAAGGGAGAATGAAGAAGAGAGAGTGTGGGGCGACTTAGGTCAGAGGGAGTTGTAATTGGGAGTTGCAAAGGAGGCATGTTCGCTTGCGGGAAAAGGAGTTGGGTATTGTTGCGTGCGGAAGAGAAAGAAGCGCTCTTCTGTTTCCATCTCTCTTCCCTCCCCCTCCTCATTCGCCTCCTCTCTCTCTCTGGGATGACGTGCAGCTGGCTGTGTACGCGAGGCCCTCTTTTGAGAAAAGAGCGAGGCACAGTGGTGAGAAAGGACTGGGAGCGAAGGCCGGTAGGAGATGGTGATGAAGAGGAAAACCCTAAGGGGCCCATGGGTGGTTGTGCGAAATGGAGGACGCAGATAAAAGAATTCGGAGCTTTTGGAGTGAGAGTGCATAAGAAAAGAATAGGAAATAATTTTATTACTTTTGGAGAAATTACCATGAAATATTGTTGAAAAAATACAAACCTCTATGGCAAGATACTTAACAACCAAGCCAAAGTCAATGGTGGTCGTTTCAATGAGAATAAGTTACATTAGAACAGAGGTATTGAATAATTTTCTCATCATACACATTGAAATAAAGCACACTAGCAATGAGTAATGTTAAATAAAACTGGAAGGAAAATTTGATTCAGTGAGACATGATTACGAATTAGCATTTTACACTGGTACCGGACATGAAATATTCTTTCATACATTTTTTAACAAATGGGGAATGGTATACTCCTAAAATATTTGATGAGAGGAGCAACCAGAGAGACCACTGAGAAAGACAGATTGTATCATACGTGAATCAAATATATGAGAACATCCAAAACGATTAATTACGAAGGATATGAATGTGTTTGCGTAAAACAAGAATGGAGCGATACAGTTACTAGAAAGCGATCTCGAGATACTTGACTGTCAATGGTGACGACGGGGTACGTCTTAAGTTCCATAGGGACAGCAATTAAACTTAAATCTGTATGATCGCTTTGAAGTGGGATGAGATCGAGTACCGTTGAACGCGAAAGGATGCGGAGGAGGTAGGTAGAGACGGAATGTGGAAGAGGGTTGAGTTGAGGAGAGGTACGGGGATAAAATTTACAATCACCCGGAGTGGAATCGCGTGTGAAAAGAGCCGGAGACAACATTGGGATGGGAAGGACGAGGTGGGAATATGGGAGGAGGGTTGTAAAAGGGATGGAAGGGGTGAGGAAAAATATGGCCAACGGTTGCGGGGAGTGGGGTGGAATAAGGGGTAAGGAAGAGAAAGAGGGAAGTGGAAGAGGCAGGGTTTTTTTGGGTTTGGGTAAAGGGAGGTTGAATGAAATATGGCGAAACGTAGGCATCGCGCAGAGTGACGTCAGGGCGGCCCGCAGCGCGAAGACTTACACTCGTAATAAACGAGCAGGCATTGTGCGGCCCGGGTGCGGGTGAAGCGACGTTTTTAAGGTTGGTGCGACATCCGCTTTGCAAGTTCCCTCTCCCTTTCGTCCTCACAAATCCTAGAGGCCCTCAGCACTCTCTCCATTCCTCCCATCTCCCTCCCCGCTGTAACCATTCTGCCCCCTTATTCAGGGTGGGGCCCACCACGCCCTGTATCCACGGTGGGCTTTTCCGCCTCCTCTATCCACGACGCGGAAAAAAAACCTCCGTTTTTAAAGCGGCGCAATCCAGTCCTTTAGTCCGACATCCCTCCGTACCGCACGCACGCATGCATTATTGCCCTGTCTCCCACCCGTTACCCACTGCCGGGCTTTCCTCGCCAATCGTCCGTTACCGCACGATGACCCCCGGGGTCCGCCAATAAAAAGCCTTTAACGCCTGCTTCCCTCGTACATAACATTCTCCTTTTTATTCCCTCAACACTTATCTGCCTTTCACCTCTCTCTCGCCCACCCTCTCCCTCTCTTAATCTCTCTGTCTTTTATCGTCCTTTGAGCGAGTACCCCTTTTCACTTTTTCATGTTTCGCGGTAAGAACCTGCTTTGAGAATGTTTCAAGCTATCGAGCAATTCACACAAATCCGATTCTTGTGGAATTCTTCGCATGCAAAAATATTTTTTTATCCACCATTTTATCTACCTATCACCTCCATAGCATTAGACTCTTTAAGGCTTTTCTTCATTCTCCATGACAAACTCAATGAAAAGTGCATGATAAGAGGCTTAACTTCCTGGACGCCATCAAGATTGATACGAGTTTTTAGAGAAACGCAGGTAATTTATCCATTCATTTTGCAGTAATCGAGGTAATTGATGTGAGTTTTGGAAATAATGGTCGCTCTACGTTCAATATGTGCCTGAAAAATCTGCTATTTTATATATAAAGAGCTATTGTCAGTAGTGGAGTTTATTACATAATTTAAGACACACAATGAGAAAAAGTTATTCATCTCAATTTTTTTAGAAAATGTGGCACCTTGAGGATACTGATTGTGCAAGAGGTTGATTGTGGAAAAATCAAGATCCAGTGAAAAATATATTAAAATTAAATCATTCTGTCTGCTATGGCACTATTAATGGTACTGTAAAATGTATAAGCAAGACAAAACGTTTGAAATATTCGAGTAAAACCTTCCCAAAGGCTATGTTTCATGCCCACATTGATTACTCTATTCCTAATCAAAGCATCATTAGAAGGTGAATTATTGATGATTATAGATTAAGAATTGGCATTATTAACGAAATCCGTGCTCTATCTTTAAATACTTGATTGTTATAGCTTAATTTAACAGAATACAGTTTTACTTAAAAATATTTTTTATAGTAAAAAATTGAAAGCAGTCTTTTCCTCAAATTTAAATGGTTCATTACATTTTTAAATACATAAAATTAAAGGTCAGATAATCGTAGTGCTTGAAATTATGCTCAGAGTATTTTGTTTGTGATTCGTACGCCAAAATTTAGCTATCATTATTGGATGTAATATATTTCATGTTTTCTCGTCTTTTCCTCCATTTGACTACAAGTGTTGGGTTGCAATCATGTGGTACTCTTCTATCCCTTTGTAAATCAATTCCTTTCATCAATAATTTCCTTTCAGTATTGTCTTTTTTCGCCCCCACCAAATGCGCTTATTGTCACACATCACTACATCCCTTCTCTTGAAATAATCATCTTTTAAACATCCGATTTGGCTAATTTATGCCGTTCATTCCCTTTATCTTTTTAATAATTCATTTGGTTTCTTAATAACGTGTGATACGAGAGTTTTTAATTCTGTCCCATTAGTTTATGACTGCATATAATTTTAGTTAGGTGATAAAGGTTTCACATAACAGTCGCTTTAGGCTAAATATCCTGAAATTATTGTATGTGCAGCATACATTGCTAGAATTTGCTCTCTCTCTCTCTCTCTCTATATATATATATATATATATATATATATATATATATATATATATATATATATATATATATATATATATATATATATATATATATATATATATCTTGATAAAACTCTGGTGAGTATCCTGGTGCATAATTGGAGAATTAGATTGGAATTATTTGTATTACAGGTAGTAATAAATGGCATATTTCTTTATATGGGTAGTAAGAGAATCTCATTAGAATAGAACTTAATTAAACATAACTCTTACTGAGAGAATAAGTACATATATTTTATTACAGTCTATAATATTCTTATCATCATTGTTATTGAAAACTCTTAGTTTATTTTAGTTGTGAAGTTGTTTAAACTTTAGTAGTTAAGAACGTTTGTTGTGAACTTTTAGTTTTACTTCTTGTCTACTGGTACTGAATAATTAAGTACCTTCATTTATTTTCTTGTTGATAGATAGTTTTTTTTTCTTGTCGTAAAATAGTTTACTCTCCGTTGCCCATTTTTATATAATATAGATAATGTTATAAAAAAACTTTTACGTAAGACCGTTTATAAAACCATCGAATGATATTCAAACTTATACGTATAGCCAATTAAAACCTCTTTAATTACTACTTTTGCACTTATTTAATTTAATATCATTTAGTTAGGTTGAATCCATAAACACAGATTTTATTTCTCGCGTGCTTCATCAGTGCTTCAACCCCTCATAGCTCACTTGCGTTACATACCTGTCCTTCCTCCCCTATCTTTAGCATCCTTAAAGTGAAAGTCAGTTACCACCCTCTGTCAGCCCCATAGCCATTCCCTGCAGGAAATAATCTGCTAGGCCTTCAGCGTTTAAAAAAAAGGGTTTTAAGATTAGGATGACTTCCTTTAGGTCTGCTCTTAACCTCCTCAGGAGCTCACCCAATTGCGAGTCCTTAGGGGCTCGGATCGCTGGGCTTGAGAGGACGGTGCACGAGCTCCGTGCCCTGATGGAGCGGTTGGTGGCAAGTCCTGGAAGGTCGCGGGGGAATGGGGAGGGCCCAACACCCTCCAAAGGTGTCAAGGTCCGGGGAAGCTCGGGCACTGTCACGGGATGGAGGGTGGAGGAACTTCCCCAGACTTCCGTGTCTCCGGAGGAGTCTCCTCCGTTGCTTCGGACGCATGGATTGTGGCCTCAAGGCGTAGCTATGGGGTCACCCTCCGAAAACGAGGATCGGCAAGGGCGAAGGCTGAGCCGATTCCTGTGAGCAATAGATTCGATGTTCTAGCGGAGGCTGAGACATCGGAAATAGAGCTGGGAGGTGGGTTACCGAGTGGAAGTCGTGAGGGAAAGGAGGGAATTGTAGTCATAGGTAGTTCTAATGTCCGTCGTATAGTGGCCCCACTGCGTGGTAAGGCCCGAAGGGAAGGAGACGATGTACGGGTCACCTTCTGGTGTATACCAGGAGGCCAGGTGGCACAGGTGACGAAGGCGATGAAGTCGGCGGTCAAGGGCACGAACTGCTATAGGTTGCATGTAGTGGCCCATGTTGGGACCAATGACGTTGTGGGTCGGGGCTCAGAGGAGATTTTAGACTCTGTGAGAGATCTATGCTCCGAGTTCCGCCGTATTCGCGGAGGGTCGAGTCGCAATATGAGGCTTACCATATGCAGCTTGGTACCTAGGACGGATCGGGGTTCGATGGTTTGGAGCCGAGTGGAAGGCATATACGAGAGGCTCAGTGATGCCTGCGGGAGCGAGGGAGCTGGGTTCTTGGACCTTAGGCCATTGCTGGATTCGTGTCGAGTGCCATTAAATCGCTCGGGTGTCCATTATCCGTATGAGGCATCGCAAAAGGTAGCGTGCAGGGTATTTAAGCATACCCAGTGAGTTTAGCATAGACGGTAGGCAAGAGAGTAGGTCAGTTATTGGGAACGAAATCAGTGCATTTCCAGAAAGTCAGATAATAAAGAGTACACAAAGTTTAGGGCTTAGGAAAAGCTTAATAGATGACAATAAATTAGAAACGTTTAGGGAAGAGAGTAGGTCAAATAGAGGGCCATTAAATAACTTCAATTCAACAGGATAGCAAACAATAACGAGTTGATCAGACAACACAGTATAAGTTTAGCGGGACGGAAAAAAGCATAGAAAAAGGAAAAACATATAAATCAAAAAAACACCCATGAATATCCAAACTATCGCATTCCCAATATTTAGAAAACAGATATCCCACAAATACAATAAGCAGACATATTAAAATGGAGGAATTTTCAGTAGTGGCAGTTAATTGCCGTAGTTTAAGAAGCAAGATACCTGAATTCCATCACCTTATAGATAGTACTAATTCTGACATAATTATAGGAAGGGAAAGTTGTTTAACAAGCGATATTGCTGATAGTGAAATTTTTCCAGTGAATTTTAGGGTATGCAGGAGAGATCGAGAGGGTCGACCGGGAGGGGGAGTATTTATTGCAGTTAAGAACACAATAGTCAGCAAAATAGAATTGATTCCCGATAATATAACAGAAAGTGTATAGTGTTCCATTCAATGTGCTAATTCGAAAGTAATATACGTTTGTGCATACTATAAACCTTCCCATTCCGATGTACACTCAGTATTAGAAATCGAGAAAGAGATCAGGTCCATTAATTTCCACAGTAACGAACGACAGATTATTGTAGGTGGAGATTTCAATACACCATCGATAGATTGGAAAACATGTAGTCATAAGTCTGAGGGTAGGGACAAAGAAATCTGCGAGTCATTGCTTAACCTGTTCGCATCATACGCACTACATCAATTAGTAAATTTTCCTAATAGAGGGGAAAATGTTCTCGATTTACTTGCCACAAACATCCCTGGAAAAGTTATTAAAGTTGAAAATGTCGATGGAATAAGCGACCACAAGTTAGAACACGTAAAATTTTCCCTCAATACAGAAAAAAAATTTAAATTAAAAAGAAAGATTTACCTTTTAGTAAAGCAGATTTGAACGTATTTAGGCGTGAATTAAAGACTTCTTTTGAAAAATTCGTGAACATCAGCAAAAATAGTGATACAGACAATACATGGAAAGAGTTCCTCCAAATTACGCGGTCACTTGTCAACAGATATATACCTCATAAGTATAAGAGTGAGAATAGAGAACCAAGGTGGTACAATGCGGAGGTAAGAAAATGTTTAAAACGCCAACGAGTTAGCCACACGAAACTAAGAAAAATGAAGAAAAATGTAGCTAATAGCGATCTAAAAAATACTGTCGAACATTATCCAATTTGTAAAGCAGCCGCAAAAACAGCCCTTAGAAAAGCGTTAGGTGAATTCAAGAGAAAAGTACTCGGAGAACAACTAGAGGGAAATCCTAAAGCATTTTTGTCATATGTTAGGGAAGTACAGGGAACTAAAAAGTCAACGGTTAATTCCTTGAAAAACGATAAAGGCGTAATAGCAACTTCCAGCCAGGATTTATTGATGACAAACCAGCATGGGTTAGAGAATGGGACGGTCTTGCGAAAATCAATTAGGCCTTTTTGTTAATGATATTTTTGTTTCCGGAGAAGGTAACGTACAGGTAGACGCAGCGTTTCTTGACTTTAGAAAAGCGTATGACAAGGTTCCCCACTGTAAGTTACTAGCGAAGTTAGCATCATACGGGATAGACAGTAATATAGTTGGCTGGATAAGAGACTTCTTACATGAACGCGTTCAAAGGGTGGTATTAGATAGTGTCAGCTCAGGCGAAGTAAAAGTTACATCGGGTGTTCCCCAGGGAAGCGTGATAGGCCCAATTTCATTTCTTCTCTACGTAAATGACTTGAATACAGTTGTAAGAAATAGCAAGCTCCGTCTTTTAACCGATGATGCAGTAGTGTAGAAAGAAATTAGAAATGAAGAGGCCAGTCAGTCTTTAGCTAAGGATTTAGATAGGATTGATGATTGGTGCGATAGTTGGCAGCTAGCATGAAATTTGAAGAAATGCACGATAATGAACTTTCGGAAAAAGAATAGCTTTCCCCGGAATAATTATTGCATCAAAGAAAAGAAAATATCTCACGTAGATTCAATTAAAATACTTAGGCGTCACCATCACTGAAGACATGTCATGGGGGAAACACATCAGGGAAATAACTAGTGTAGAAAACCGTAGATTAGGATTCATAAAAAGGGTTTTAGGCAAATGCGATGAGAGAGTGCGAGAAAGAAGCTATTTTACACTTGTCAGGCCTCATGTAGAATAACCGCTAGTATATGGGATCCGTACGAGGAAGGTATGATTAAAGAATTAGAGCGCGTGCAAAGGAGATCCGCTAGATTTGTTAAAGGCCGTTATGATAATTGCATAAGTGTTACGAGCTTAATAGAAGAACTAGGATGGGAATTACTATCAGAACGCAGGTTAAAATTTAGGTAAAACCTTTTAAGTAAATTCGAAACCGATTTGTTCACAGATGACGTTAGATATATATTGAGAACCCGTTGAGTTTTATGCTAGGTTTGATTATATAAACAAGATTTGAGAGATAGATTGTCGTACCGATAGATTTAAAATGTCCCGCGTAATTTTTCCCGCGTACCATAAGAGAGAACATTAGGCAGCGTAGCAAAGGGATAGGTAGGTGAAATATAGTTTGAGTAGTCTGCAGTGCATGATGCATGTAATAACGACCAATAATCCCTTTCTTATTATGTACATACTAACCATCTAACTGCATGCGACCCTATTATCTAGCATGTCTCCATTAAATGTCCTATTTGTATGTCAATAGTGCATGTTTGGTGATCTTCACACCCTGCCACACAGCCTCGTGGTAGCTCGTGGGTATTACGTTGACGTAGACGTATAAAGGGCTAATCTAATTATTAAATCTCAAAGAAACAAAAATCATAAAAAAATTTCCAGCAATATCCGCCCAATTTTAGGATGTGTATCTATACGTAATTCTGTCATGAAATCTTTAGGATGATTATTCATGGAATAATATTAAATGGCTCGGCAACTTACCTGGAGCGTCAGCTTTGTCGAGGAGTTATTTCAACTATTTACTTGCCCTTTACTTCGTACGTGTTCCGTTATTGCAGATTAATCTAGGAGAAATGGTAGATGATTGGATTACCACACGTAAATTGCAGTTGCCGAGATCAAAATTGCATGCATGTACAAAACGTGCCTTAGAAACTCGGAGTGCATTGGTGTGGTTGATGTGGATGATGGAATATATAATTCTTCTTATTCTGTGAGGATACTAAGGGGTACCACTTCACCAAAATAAAAAACAGATATTTACAGCGGGGAATGATGGCTCAATTTAAAAATGATTGTTTTTTATCCGAGTCTCTCCTAAATAGTTCTTTGAAATAGTGATTGTAGTTATGATTTTAACTGAATTTACTTCAAACCTAGATTGGGGTAATAATAAGTCAAAAGGCTAAAAGATTTGGTACCGATGATTTAAATAGTGAAAAATTCCTATTCCGAAATCAATAAAATGGCAGGCAATGTACGACAATGCTATTAGGTGTAAAATTTTAAGTCAGCCTTCCATAGTAAATTAATATTAGTCTCAAGATTTCTGTAATAACATGAAAGAGTGATAGCCTTCTTTAGCAAAAAAGCAGCTCTTTGTTTCATTAATTAATACAATCAGGGAGTAACTCTGACTCCAATGTTCTCCTCATGACAATGAGCTTTAGGATAAGAGGCTGAAAGAAAACCGTGATTCAGTGAAAAGCGCTGCATAGGATAAAATTTCAGAAGAGAAGGTGGAAAGAAATGAATGCGCGGAAGTGAAGAGAAGCCACTGTCAAAGGTTATCCAGAAATTAAGGAGGGGAGAGTATTCTTGTCACGAAAAATCGTGACTGAAAATTTGACTTCTCCAGCTCGTTAAAACGGGCTTCAACTGCGGTGTTAAATCTGACCGTGGCATTGCATTGAAAAACTTCCACCTTTTTTAAAAGAAATCGCATAAAAGTTAAGCATTGTCCTCCATTGGTCGCCTTTATGAATGGGCGTGAGAGACATAATGGCTTGGGATGGGGGTAGGAAATGAAAGGGAGAAACCGGTGGCCAAAAACCTATTGGACCACGCGCCAATCTGGCTCTTAGCCCTTCCTCCTTCCCTTCACTTCTACAAGGGCCCCGTTCTTTCCTCTCCGTGGCGTGAATCGAAGCGTAGAATGGAGCTGGTGGCGGAGCTCGTATTTATATAAAAAGGCAAATATTTGTGGGGGCAAAGAATAGAATATGAGGGTAGAGAGGGCTCCATCTTGAATATCCCAGCTCTTATTAATCGAACGGAAAGGAGTGCCGAAATGAATTGACGCTCTGGAATATGGGGTCGGTGCACGTGATTTCATCACGCGGCCACCGCACGGGTGAGGGTAAATGGGCGCCACAAAGGGCTAGGGGAGATTTGATGGTGGAAAGAGGAAAAGGAGAAAGCATGCAAGATTGTGGGAGAAGGCGTTGAAACGCTGGAAAGCTGTGTATGGAGAAAAATGAGTGGAGGGCAAGGTGGGTTTCTGATGACCCTGGAGAGGTCAAATGAATAAGGAAGGAAATGGCAGCAATGAGGGGTGAAAGGAATTTAATGTTTTTTTTTTGGTAGGTTCCTATGGTTTTCAAGGGCCTAGCACTTTATGCCTCCCACATCTCCGTTCTCTTTGGTCCTCCGTGAAGACTCGCTGCGCCTGCTACGTACTCACGGTAATGCCTCCGTGATCCGAAGAAAGGAAAAGGTTATGAGAGGAACTGAAGCGGGGAACTTTTTTATGAGTCGGCCTTGAATGAAAGGCTTTGGAGACGAGAGAGAAGATGGATTATACAGCTTTCGAAATGAGGCAAGGAAGACGGTGGAATAAGTTTAAGAAGGAAAAGAAAAGAAAATATCTTCTCCACTTCTTACCAATCCCAGTAGTCTCGGAAAAAGCCCCGTGACAAGAGTTCTGAAGCTCTGGACCTATAGCAGAAAATTGATTTTTGGAGGCTGGTTAATAATAAAGTATAAAACTCTTGGTATTCAGAAGACAAAGAGCATGAATTTGTATGAAACGAGGCTCTGAGTAATTTTTCGTAGACTTTCGGCTCAAAAGTATCAAGGAAAGACAAAAGCTACTTACCTTCCTTAAGTTATGTACATCATTTTCCTGCAAGTCTATGGCATTGCAGGTCTTGCTCTTCTGTAATGCATAAATTTTGCTATATAAGCCAGTAATTCTATAGATTATTATGAGTGAATAGAGTAACGAGAAATTAATTCTAAAAAACATTCTTTATAGCGATATATATAAAAATATTCAGTCTGTCTTGTTACACGTGGCACTTTTACGAAGAGATGCAGGTAGTTGTAATATGAGTGCTTCTTTTTTCTTTTCTTTTAAAACAAGATAATTTACATTAGGTGGTTCATTTTTCCAGTTGCTAATTCCCAAGACTGCGAAATGAGATTCAAGTACTCTGGATGTTCTCTGAGCTCCTCATGCGAGCTTCACGACGCAAAAGAACTCTTCGACCACGTATTGCTTCATTGTTACTCGCGATGAGCGTTTTAAAAACTCGCTCACCTATTTTACTTTAAGTGCAAAAAGATGTTTTGAAATTGACTGGGATCATTTTTTTTTTGCATTTGAAGCATTTCTTTCACGAGAGGGATGAATTGCAGTCGGGTCGAAAAGTACGATGGCTTGAGAGCTCCAGCTAGGGCTGTGCTTAACGACACGTGGGACGCCAAGAAGAGGAGCGGAATAATACAAGAATAATAATAAAACTAGAATGACGAGTGTTCTTGTGGGGACAAATAAAGGAGCTTTGTTGTGTGTTGAGGACAATGCAAGGACGAGGGAGGAAGGGGCAGGCAGGAGTTGAGTATTTGTTGGGAGGGTGTGGGGTTCGAGGGAGGGTTGGCGGGCTGTGAGGAAGTTTGAGATGGACGAGATTGGGCAGAGAACGAGGTATTTGCTGCCGTGGGGAAAAACCCTGCGGGGGCTGGGGGAGTTAGGGGGGCACATCTCTTGATCCAACCCCACCAACCACACTTCGTGCTTTCCAAACCCTCTTCCTTTCTTCTACTTCTCTCGGCTGCTTCAGCAATGTGGAAGCCGGCCCAAGAAGAGAAAAAGAACAATGGAAGAAGAAAACTGAAGAGAACAGAAATAAAAATGCAAAAAGGAATACGAGGTGTGAGAGTAGGAGACGGGGAGGGTTGAGTGCGGAGTGTTATTCGTGGATACAAAGCAGCGGTCGATGGTCCTGCTGAGATCCCGGTGTGTGAGGAAACGAGAAGGAACGAACGTTATCCCCTGCTGCTCGTCGTCACAGTATCCATTCTACCACCGCGTCCTAACGCGGTATCCTCGTCACTTTTCGCCGGACATGGTCGCTGCGCACCTGCTTCCCTAAAACGCTCCTCCCATGTTTGCCATAATTTCACCTGCGTGACGGTAGTCATTTCCAAGTGTTAGGTCAGTGCTCTTAGGAGATGAGTGCTTCATCAGATGAATATTTTATTGGTTAAAACTGACTCTCTCTCGATGAACATGGAAAGAGTATTATTTTGTCGAAGGAAACATCGGTGTATTTTTTATATTCTCGCGTGTCAAGCATCATCTGTACTATTTTTCAAAACGTTAGTTTATTGCTTCCTACCATTCAAGGCTTATATTATTTTAACCTTTTATGCCATTGAAGTCCACAGGACTGGGATTTCCGTACTATCTTCGACCATTTCTCTGCAAATTGTCACTACATAATCACTTCATAATTAATTACTGGGGCTATTGCACCGTGGTTTCCTCCTTAGTTGCTTGTTTGTAACATATTCGGTTACTTATGTTTGATCAATAATTTACATTTTTCCCGAAAATAAGGCGCGGAGTGCCTTATAGCTTGAAACTTGGGACGACAAGCTAATATTTCCTCTCCTTTTGGATTATAGCTCATTCACAAGCATTTAGTTTTGCTCTTTTAGCAACACTAGCTACTATATTCCTAGGGAGGAGTTGATAAAATTTTAATAAATCTTTAATTAGTAATTCCTCTAGGTAATTTAGGCCTCTAGGTTAATTTAGGTATATTCTGAAAAAATATATGGCAATAATTCGAAAAATGTTCTTTAGAATATGAAATTCATATAGGAATCCATAGTTTTCAAGAAATTTATTCCCAATAAATCGCGAGGCAGAGCTCAAAGAAACGTTGAACTATAGTACAAAAAAATCATAAGAGCAGCCGGAGAACATTATTCAGAGAGAATATCCTATATCAATGGAGGTCGATAGAGTGAACAATGAGAATAACATTTTTTAGCTTATTTTTAGATTATAAATACTTACTGAGATTACCTTGAAAGTAAAATATATGAAAAGATTTCATCAATTGAAAGATCTTCTTCCCTAGTTTGAATAAATAGTTATCCTATTTGTTAACTTATGATCTCTAAATCCAAATAAATTTCTCTTTAGGTCCATAATGTGAAGAAGTGACCACCTAAGTTGCACAAAGCTTTGGGCCTAAGCACGTTTTACATGGATCAAGTGTTTGCACAATCTGATATACGTACGAACGTGCATTTAAAAGGGCATCTCAAAGCAGTGAATTGCAAGAAAGTGTGCGCCAATACATGAACGCGAGATGGCAAAAAGCTCCTGCTCTAATTCAATTATTATTGCACGCCAGATTGAGGAAAAAAATACCGTTTAAAATTGTGCTATTTCTTGCCCCGCGTAAAATGGGCTTTACATCCTGCAAGATACGGCAGTCACCCATTGAGTTTTATAGCTCACCAGCGGAAGGTACCCGTTAAAATTCAACGGGTCCGAAAAACATTGAACTAATTTTATAAGAAATCCACAAAGCCTGAAGAATACTGTCATTTGAGGTCATTTTTGGAGGTCGTGACCTATCTTGTACGTTGTGTTCGTTTTAGTAGACACGCTGACGGTTTTCCGGGTGCACGTAGAGATAAGTGACTGTTCTCTTTCATGCACGGGAAACCCAAAAATGGGTCACGCAGACTCATTACTATATAAATAACATCCAGGTTGATGGATGGTCACCTCGTTCCTCCGGTTCCCATGATCCGTCTTCTGAGATATATTTGTATTCACTGATTAAAATGAGTTGCCCTATTCAACGTTGATTATCTTAATCAGGATCGGAGAGTAGAGTACAATCCAGCGGTTGACAACGTCAAAAAGAGCTTTTGCCGCAGCAGCCATGTTTATTTGGCCGGGACTGCACCTTCGGTGTAAAGGGTAGCCATAATCAAAGGTATAGGTTATTAAATCAAAAATCTAAGGTGATTCTTAGTTAAATTGCCCATTTTCATACACGGATGTCCTTCATTGAGCAGAATTTCTCGTTCTTCTTTCGGGTATGAAGCATCTAGTGACGTCATGATACTTTCCGCCATTCTAAAACAAATTGAAGCTTCTAAACAGATGGGTCTATATTTGAACCAGATTTATAGCTGGTTACACGTCCATAGGTTGGGTTAGGATGACATTTGTGCGGTTCTTAGCGTAACCCGAAAAGCACCACGGGGAGGTGACCGAATTGGTTTCCCATTTTTCTTGATATATCTGATTTTATTTTATTTTTCGTGTAATGTTTATAAACACTGATCATCATTAAATCATCTGTATCAACTCATTAGAAAATAGACTTATATACAATATCTACAGCTTTTCCGTCAGCAGTGTTGATAAAAAGGTTGTTGCAGCTCGAATCGTGGGAGTAAGCCACGTAAAACTGTGACTTTCCAGGTGAAGGCCAGCTACTTGAAGAGTTTGCCCAAGTGATTTGTTAATTGTCATAGAAATCAGATATGTCGAGCCCGGAAACCGGGGAAATGACGCTGGGAAGCTTGTCTTGCAGCACCCTGCTCTCTTTGCACGTGCCGCCCATCAAGAGTTTCATTAGATCGCTGGTGGGCATGTCTTTAAGCATTAAAGTCCAATATTTGTCGTTCTTCTTGCGAGGGCTCATTTTCTCGCAAAGAAGACATTCCTCTTGCTTTAAAAGATTTTTTAGAAAAGTTACTCTCTTTAGGCTTGTTGATGTATATATTTTTAATCCAAGGAGGAGAAACACAGCGGCGAGTTAGTCTTGAATAGGCATCTCGATGATTGAGTGAATGTAAGTTAACTAACATTTAATACTTTGAAATATACATTAATAACTCCTAACGTTTATGATGCGGGAATCGGCCTAAAAACAGTTCGCAATCGTAATGAGAGGGATATGACTCCACTACGTGTAAGACATCTGAGTACTTAACGATAATAAACAACACTGTTTGTTGTAGCAACAAAGGCATTTATACCATTATTATTTGCTGCAAGTAAGTATTCTGTTACATTTAATCGCATGTGTAGTCTATTTAATTCCTTTATGTGTGTTGTTTACTACGTAAGTGTACTCTCATATACACAGAATGCCCCTATGAGAGCTACTTTGAGAATATACATTGAAGAGTATAATTGTTGCAAAAATTAATTGAATTTATCGATTACCCCGCGAAGCTATCTAGCATGGGGCCTTGGGACTCTAGACCCTTCTTTCATAGATTTTATTTCTACGTACTACCATGGACCTGCAGGAAAACTTGATATTTTAATGCTATAGGCGTGGATATCCTTTGAAAATCGAATATTTGGTTGCCAAGGATATATGCTATTGTTGATTTTAGAGAAAAAATCGAGATTTTCCAGCTAAAAATATGATTTTCAGACAAATACAAAGCGTACAAGAAAACTGATTGAAATAATTAGAAACTTCATTTATTCAGCTGTCCGTTAAAATATCCCAGCCCTCTATTTGAGTGAAAGTACTTTTAAAAAGCAAAAAATGAAACCACTGCACCTAACTCAATGCTTAGCATGAACCACCAAGGCTACCACTTTTGGGGCCCTGAGGGCTTTTTAAAATAGCTTATTTTACGACCAGACATATTTTTTGTCTGCATTCCACACTTCAGCTCAATCGTTTTAGTAGTTTTTGTGAGATGGAGCAACGTACAGACAGAGAGAGAGACTTACACCATTACATTGTTTTATATTTGTAAAGATAATGACCCGCGAAATCGTCAATGAAGAAATAAAATTTATATTGTCATATAATTACATATATTTTACTTTTTCTTTTATTATTTCGCCACACTTGTTTATGTTACACTCATATATTATGGTTCTCTACTCAAAGTTATCGAGTTTTCTGCTCATAGTTTTCTTTCACTGTAATGCGAATTTTGCGAGATTTGCGAGAAACAGAGATTTGAAGTGCAAGTTTCTACGTTTTCTATCATAAGAGAACCAGAAGCATATAGTCATCATCCACACCATGCGTATTTTTAAATATTTTGCGAGTAGTTTTTGGTCAGCTTATTGCAACTTTTTTCCCTCGAAGACAGGTTTTTTTATGTAAAAATGAAAATATACCTGCGGCTTAGAGTACTGTATCTGCCCACATCTTCTGCACACAAAAGTAAATTTGTTAAAGTATTCCTATTCGGTCTGTATTGGAGAATTTTATTTTAAGTTCATTTATTATTGGTATTTATATCAAAATGATTTAATTCCCATTGGCTATAATAATTAGTATTATTAGAGTGTTTACAATAAATGAGGATAATCTAAATTTATAATTCCACACTACAGTTTTTAAGCCGCTAACAAATCTTTTTGTACAATTGTACAATAATGACATAAATTTAATTCAGTTTTCCCCGACCACTTTCCATCATTCCATCATAAATTTTGTTTTTATGGCATCATTTTTAATTGAAAAAGTCGTTAGTTATAATGTGAATAATTAAGAAAATGATAAATTATTTATTTTACTCGATATTTTAGCATATTTTAGAGTGTATTTTGTAGCAGCCACCCAAACAATAATTCAATAACTGCTATGTATTTATCTGGCTCTCATTTCATTCTTGCATACGATGCATGTATACTAAATATTTTTTATCACTTAGTAGAACTTTTCTCACACTGGGAATCCAAGATTCAGTCGCAATGAACTATTCTGTAAACAGTAATAGAAACTCTCAGATATATTTTATGAATTAAAAATATTTCAAGCAATTTAACTTCAAAATGACGGAAATCATTCTATAAAAGAATTTTTTTAAAACGAAATTCGAACCATTTTCCGCGCAGACCATACATCTTTTTGCCCTGAAAAATCCTTGCGATATTTAAACTCGTAAGTTCGTTTGTTGTTACTCGAAGTGGAGTGATACGTATCCAGCAAATAAATGAATGCATCGGATGTCGTTCTTCTTCTCTCTGACTACTTCTTATTTTATGAACGCAATAGATAGATTTACGATGGTAGAAAGAACATAAAAAGAACCCTCGTTCCCTATGTAGCCGAACGGGAAATATTTTTTTCTCATGCCTCAGTCTTTTGCTATGGGATTCCTATCGAAGCCGATTCTACTGTGAGAAACGAAGTATTCGCCTGAAATAACTTTTCACTCATTGTAGCTTTAGCAATAAAAAAGTTGCTGGTACTAAACTCATGCGCTTTTGATTTTGAAAAGGCTTTTATTTTGCTTTATGCTTCGTGAAATCGACAGAAGCGTATGGATGTAAGCTTTTAGAACGATTCTAGCGGTGGGAGGCGTTGAAAGAATGAAACCGCGCGTAATCTGCCGCACACCAATTGTACGTTCGACTCCTCTGTGCGGTCATGGGTCTTCATCCAATTCTCCAATCTGTCCCTCCAACTCGTCCCAGACAAAGATGGTTGAACATCCATTCATTTCATAAAGCTTAGTCTTTAAGCTATCCCGGGAAAGAAATCAGGAATCAGATGTTGGTAATAACTTCACCAAACTCCTTTTTATTGAGTATTACAGCGAAGATATGCTCGCTATACTCGAGCTCTGCAGCCGTATCGATAAAATGAGCAATAAAAATTGTTGACCAAAGTCCAACTATTGATCATCCCCTACAAGCATTGCTATATAAACAATATGATGACTACTCAAACTCTGATTTTCCCCATTGCTTCACGAGCATTTGATATCTAAACTGTTCGTTATATTATTTTATCCCTCGATTAAAGTCGAGAAATCAATCCCTTGTTCACCTTTAATGCACAGTCAGTTGCACAAGATAAATACATTCATCCTAATTCGATCATTTGCTTGTGATCATACGTTACTTTATATCGGAAGAGACCCGATAATGATGGGGTCATTTTTTCATCCCAGTGACTACTTACATCGCGAGATGTGCTAAATGCAGTACACCAATAATATGAACTAAAAATAATATTTTTTGCAGTCTCTAATTATATTTCTGCATCATATCGTCTTTTTCCGGCTGGTGAGAAAGTTAAATTATTTTAAGAGTGGAGTATAATTTCAGCTATATTGTTTAAAATTGGGATCTGAAAGCAATGCTGTAGAGCTAAATGATGGTATAAGTTCTGGGATGAGAGTGGCTGGTGAGAATCGAATTTCAAATTCCGTATATTATTTCATCTCCAGGTATGAGAACCACCTCAATAATTTAGGTAAATATATGCAAGTTTTTTTATCCTACGTGCTGCAAAAATGCCTAATAGCGTGGGATTTTCCGTCTGATAAATGATCAATTGTGCACAACGTGCGTTTTTTGTAACAACAAACTCCTAAAATAACGCACACTAAATTGTATCTCTCCTCTGTACATAGGAACCCTATATTAATATTCATCGAAAACTACAGAACTCTATCCCTTGAGATTTGGTATTTATGGTATTCGGGGTTCGAAGATTTCATTGGACCTTTAGCCTAAAACCCTTATTTTTTCCATTATGAGAGCAATGGCATTAATGCAGAGGTTTTTCTTTTTACTCAATCAAATTACTTTCGATTACGATATATGGTTCATAATTCACTATCAAATTGTAGATAGAATGAAGAATGTACATCTTGCCATTGATTTTTATACATTTGGTTTCGTATAAAATTACGTTTTCAATGGAAAAATAATCAATTTTATCCAATTTCAGCAATAGATTGAATATGGTGGCTATTAACATCACTGGATATTAACTGGCTGGCTATGGTGGCTATTAACATTAACAAGCTATTAACAGGAAAAAGCCTTAAGGGCATTTTATGGCTTATCTTATGCTATTGAATAAGAAAACTTTTCTTACATTTATCTATTTATAACGTTAACACACATATGACAAAAAATTGTGTATGCAAAGACTGCAGTATAGTAACAATAGCGCTAATAGGGCGGCTGATCGTACTCGCTCCGCTAACGCACCCAGCGCCATTTGCGTACGTTATTTGCTTCTATACCGCACCAGTTACATAATGTACTTTGATAATTTATTTCCTAAATCAGTTATCTGAAGCATGAAAACAAACAAAACAAATTGGTTCACCAGAATTTGGCGTCATCATGTCACCTAACAAGACTCTGAAGAGCAAATCAAAATTGCGAGTGGGGTCCTTGGGTAAATAACGCTCTGGCATTCCTCTGCTTTCGTAAATATCGTCTCATATCTCTGGATGGGAAGTGTGGTTTGGGTGAGAATGGCGCTCCCTGCTGCGAAGTGAAATTCAAATCAATCGCGGGAGAGCAAGCTTGCAACGAGCTTGGAAGGAAACGCGAGGGGTGGACGAAATGCGATCTCTTCCCTTCACTTAATCAAGCAACTTTATTCCACCCCTCACTCCAACAAAACCCTTTCCTGGCCAAACTTAACCAGTCGTCGGGAGTGTCTCACTTTATGAAGCGGGTGCGGTCATGCCCGAAGCAAAACAATGGAATCAATTTGCGTCCCCCCTTCCGGCAAAGAGAGGAAATTTAACCGACTAATTGCATGATTTGGCTGAGTTGTTTTTACTGACGAGGGAAGAGAATGAGTAACTCAGCGAGACACAGAATATGGTGCGGTCTTTGGCATTCCCGTACTCCGGAGGCAATGTTCAGGAATACGGGGAGAAACTGCAGGGTGTTAAGTGAGTAATCGCTATGAGGTATGCTATAATGACGAAGTCCATAATGGAGAAGCATCAGTGAATGAGTCCCGATGAGAGCTTAGGATATGGATTGTTTTATGAAATATGAACAAATTTTAATATACTGACTTTGGACAGATTTGGGGAAAGGTACTATAATAAAAGTGATAACGGAAGGAGATATGAATCCGAAAAATGTCTGCGGAAGAACAAGGGTAGATTGAAGGATGCTTAAATCAGTGAGCTTTATTAAACTCATACAGTTCCATAGAAACTTTACTTCTGGCAAAAATTTGTATGCCAGACGAGAATGTAACTTGCCATGAGCGCATGTGAACTCTTGTTTGGAAGCATCAGTATGAGGAGTAGCGAAAAAGGGAGCAAAATCGGAGGTATGAATTAGGAAGTATGAAGAGTATACCATGCTCATAGAAGATAAGACTGCATATTAGAAAGCAGTGTTGTTGAACTATTATGGACTCCAAAACTCTATAAATGGCAAGCATTGACTCCTAGATAATAGGTTGAGAAGAAATTGGAAGCTTTTGACACCTAACATTGGAGAAAATTGCTAGAAATTAGGTGGCGAACAAAGTTATTCGAGGGTGAAGGAACGTAATTGGTTACATATGGGTAAATTTTTTCCCAAATCTACCTGCTGAGAATATAGAAGGTGTGCACTCCCTCGTGATAGACCAATTGATAAATATTTCGGATAATCGAAGTAAGAGGGAACTAGTTTGTGCGGCAGCTTAAGTATCTTACCCTCCCCCGGAATTAAATCCTCGAGTCTTTAGCTACTCCCTACTAATTCACTTTGGATAGAGAGAACTTAAGTGAATCACTCCATTTGTCGGATGGAAGATTATTGCGTTATCTTCTGGAGCCTTTAGTTAAGAATTGGCTTATGCTACTGCGAGTTTTATTCCCATCCTTTCTCTATTACCGAAATTATTCTTCCCTAGCCAACTTTCTCTTCTTCCCTAAGTGAAACGGTTGTCCTCAGTTGTCGATAATCTATATTCGTTACATTCAAAATTTGTCTGATTGCGCTCTTTCGTCCTTCCCTATCAAATTCTAGCCCGCTCACTTCCTGGCAATTCTTCTTATGAAATCTTTCTAATGAACTTTTTCGTATTATTTCTTTTCAATTATATTCTTCTCAAACACATTGTGCCTCAGATTGCGTGCAATTAATTTTGTTACTAATTATGTACCGTTTTTCATGTGACCCTTATCTCATCGACTCTTATTAGTACTTCTTTATTTTTTATCCGTACTCTTAACCTACAGCTTCTGCTCCTTGGATCAAGTTTCAAAAGATCCTAATTCTTTTTCATCTGCCTTTCTACTGGTACATATGACCTTTCCTTAGATTATCATGCTCTGAACAATTTTTTCCTTACAGGTACGTTTTTTCTCATTAGTTGAATTATATTGATATATTTCAATCACCAAATCCCGAATACTTAACCAAACTAAGAAGAGAAAGGCATAATTTCTTAAAATTAATGTAGGCAGAAAAAAATAGGGTGGAATGGAGAGTGAATGCAGTTATCTAGTATAATTAGAACCGAGAGAGTGATGATGGAAACTGTTTGCTGAAAAGAGATTAGAGTGTAGGGCTACCGCAAACCAATCCTCAGATTGATGGGCTCTCCTGATGATGATGATGAGGTAAAGAGAAGAGGGAAGGCGTCCCACTCGCGTGGTTTGCGAAGACTGAGTAATGGGAAACTATAGGAAGTGAGTGAGTACGCGTCGTCGAGAGATCGTTGGGAGTTAGGCAAGGGCGGGAGACTGGTTAAGGTTGACAGAAGAAGGCGGGACGGAAGTTTGCAAGTTGGAAATTGAGGACGGGAGGGTGGAAAGTGTTCCCAAGTAAAGGTTTTCAGGTGGCGACCGAAGAGCGAGTCTCATGGAGAGGCGAAACGGAGTGTGGGAGTGAGGAAGGCAGGCGGTAGATGGCGGAAGAGATAAAGAGAGTGGAGTAGGAGACATTCACGGGGTAAGGGAATTGGGTGCCGTGTCCTTCCGAATAAAAAGGGTGAAGAGTGGGTCCTAAAGGAAGGCCGAGGATTTTAGGGATGAGAGGGCGGAGGGAAAAGCGACTGCATGCCGTTGGGAGGGAAAACGAGATTAAGTTCGGTTTTGTGATCCGCGGAGTAAATCTAAGGTTTCAGTCCCGACTCCTCCCATCCACAGTCATTAATTCTGGCCTGTTTAGCCAGATTGGGTCTGTCTTCAATATTATGCAGTTACCGTCTCTCGGTGCGTTCACTACGTCACCCATTTATTATCTGAAATTTCCGCCCGTTACCCCCTGATATCCATCACGATGGTTTTCTCGTGGCGGTATTTAATCTGTTTCACATACCAGGGAGCTGATATGGGTAATTAAATAGCCTCAATCACAATTTCACATGAGAATTTACATCGCAATGGCTGACTGTCAAATCAAATAACATCAATTCACCTCACTGTGTGCCAGTCGGTGTCGTTAATTCGAAGACCGCTTCATGCATAAAAGGTATCGTGTCATATCGGTGATGCCATTGGGAAAGGAACATGAAGCTAAAGCCATTTTAAGTAAGAGTTGGAGACTTATGCTGTAAAGGGAGGACAATACTTTGAAATTGATTACAGGTTCGTGGTAAATTATAAGAAAATGCTCAACGATTGTACGTGTGGAAGAAGGCACGTAGCATGAGGTTAAAGGTTAGAGAACCTGAAAGAAGAAATACTGCTAAAATACCTCTGGTTTTTGTTTTAGCGTTTTTATTTTAAATTTGAATAAACATTGAGGTGGTCTCCGTGGAGTTATTTTACAAGTCTTCGAAAGAAGAAATTCACTGAAAACATGTACATAATCAATCCTCATTCCTTCTGCTTGATTAACCATTACCTTTAATAGTAGACCTAGATAATGTAATAGATCTTTTTATAGCAATTATTCATTAATTTTTCAATAAAATGTTTAAATATATGACAATGATGAAATGGATATTTCTCCAAAAAATGGCGGGATTGGCAGAAATATCAAACACTATTGTAAGGCAGAATATTTTAATGAGAAGCGCAGTTGAAAATAATGTAAGAATAATGGAACACTACAGAAAAATGTATTTTTCAGCGTAGACTTTCCATGAGTATTCCTCTTTTTATTAAAGTTATATTTGAATTGTTAAATTATACACCACGTTATATTCCACTTTATTTTCAACTAAAAGTGTGGAATATATCTTGGTACATTACTTAACAGAGCTTGGCGTTAAATTTTTCCACCAAGCTATATCTGAGATTTATTCCAAAATTTTTGAGATTCCTCGCTTTCTAAAGTAATTTGCTTTTATAGGTAAAAAAATGATTCATTTGTCTGTTAATTCAAATTGAAAAACTAGCGACGCCTTTTGAGTGAGCTCTACTTCATGAAACAATGCGAATGATTAACTGCATTGCATAAAAAACGCCGTTTTCAATATTTTGGTAGTTCTATGTGTGAAATTTGAAACAGGAGATGTCTTGGTGACGTGATAACTGAGAATAGAGGGACTTCGTAGTGATTTCTAAAGGAAATTAATAAAAAAATGCAGGGAGTGCTTCAACTCTTACAGCTCTTGACATTCAAAATCCTCTCCTTTCTTTCCTTAATTCTCATATCATTTTTGTTTTAATTGGCTGCCTCATTACCATTTACCCTCACGCCCCTTCCGTGTAGCTAACGAAGGCAATCATCCGTCCAACCCTTCCTTTTACGAGTGTCGCTGACGAAAGCCACGTCATTAATTTCCTCAAATACCGCATGCTATCGCAAATATCTTGAAGGACCTCCCGTTCCAACTTCCAACCCCGCTCTCCTGTCTCCCTCCCGAGGAAAACCATCCCAGACTTAGATCGCGTGCACATTCATCTCCTGGGGAAATGTTACCCAATGCCGTGCACATATTTTTAATCTAAAAGACTTTAAATTTCTTATTGAGAATTCTTTTCCTGGTTTTTAGATTAAGACTATAAGAAAGTCCTTGTACTGTCGGCAGAATCCTAGTACTTGCTCTTTGAACTTGCTTAAAATATACCTAAAGGTATCGGGGCACGTTCATCCATCTCCAATAGTGTAAATAAATCGCATTGGTAGGGTATGGATAATACAATAGGAAACAATGAAGAGCTGAATCTAAAGAGTAAAAGAAAAATCACATATATTCTGCTTGGTATGGCATACAAAGTGTACATAAACATTATATATGTAAAATTTACATATTCATTCACGGACTGCGAAAATGGCGTAAAATTGATAATCGACTTCTTCCTTGCAAATCAGGAAAAGATAATATTGTTAACAATTCCGAGGGTGTATAGTGATACAGATATGAACAATGACCACCTTTTACTAATTTGAAGAAAAATACTAAAGACTATATAATATGTAGAAAACAAGAAATCCAACGATTGAGCATCAAAAAATAAACCTATTTTAGGAATAACCTATCAAATCTTTAAGCAGTAAAAGTTTATCAACGTAAAATGAAAAAATAGACCCTAGAAAAGATTTCAGTGAGTAATGGATGAATCTTATAATAATCATCTCAAATGCAGCCGATGAACCTCTGGGATATTAAGCACCAACAAAGGAAAGGAAACATGTAAAGGAAAAATATAAAGAGATTTGGTTACACGTAAAACAATTACCAACAAAGCCAACCAAGGAGGCTGGAATATATACAATTATCAATAAATAAACGGCATCCTAAGGAGAAACCAGACCATAATGCATTTAAACAAAACAGGAAAAGAGAATTCTAGACTACATCGAGACTATAAATAAAAAAGACTGGATAATTATGAGAATCTATGGACAAATGGAATACAGGATAGGGACAAAAATAAAACTGAAACAACAGATGAAAAACCCGAAGCGATATGGCAGCTAAAGAATTGGAAGCAGCACTTATGAGATCTAGAAATAAATTAGCTCCCGGACATGACGGCATCAACAATGAACCAAAAACCAACCGGTATATAGTTAGATGACCAGACAAAAAACGAAAATTTTCAAATTTCTTTAACATATGTCGGAAAACCAAAATCATATCTGTTGAATGGAAGACGGCAACAGTCTACCAGTTTTCAAGAATAGAGATGCGAAAACTATAGAGGTATCTCCTTACTTAATTCTGCTTACAAAATGTACTCCAGAATAATTTTAAGCAGAGTAAACAGCATTGCAGAATGCGTTTGATCAGAAGTGCAAACTGGTTTTAGTTAAGGAAAGTAGATTTGACAAATAATCAAGCATATCATTAAGAAACACCGAGAAGAATGATATGAGAAACATAGTTTTTCTTACATTTTATAATTAACCTTTCGACAGCTTTGAGAGAAGTCTGTTACAGAGAATTTAAATAAAAGAGAGGTTTTTCATTATATTTAATTGAAATATAAAAAGTATGTGGTTGTCAAAACAACCATATCCTACGTCAAAACGACCGAAAGTGACCTTTATCTCTCTCTCATTTCGTCAAAATATGCAGTACGGATTCCGTTTTACCACATCGTTGAACATGCGCAATTATTTGCTAAATATACATCCACTGCCTATTTACGGGAGTATTAAAAATTGAGCTTTTCGCAAACCTGTGTTAGGTCATGGTTTGTTGTCTCCGATATCTCCGGACATGAAATACTTGTATCAAAGCAAAAAGTGCTCATTTCAAAGAAAATGAAACGGCGAATTTTGCTGTGTCGTCATTTATTCAAGATTTTTTTGTTTTTTCAAGGCAAGTATTTTTTGTATAAAATTTTAATTTTAACACTTCAAACACGTTTTTCAAAAGTTTTACCTCTTGATTTGGCTTATGTAAATATTGTGTATCTAAATACCTAACCTATAAAATTTGAAAAACTGCGGTAGTAATTTTTGCCTCAAGGAGGAAATCTATTTTTGTGTCTTCTTATTCGATTTTTACGGCCAAGTTTCGTTGCATCCTATACTGAGGGCCAATGTGTTTATATCAACATACGATTCAACAACATTATGTATCATTTACATTTAGATGGCTGAGTAATAGCAGAAAGCCACGAGTTAGAAAGTGTAAAATCGCAACAACGCTGTTCTAGCGATGTCTTCATTTCGGCGAATCCCAAAATGTGTTCTCTTGATTTTGACGCTGAGTCTCATAAACCCTCGTCATTCTTCATGCTCAACGATCACGTGTTTTCCAATATTACAAATATTACTCGTTTATTAATTAAATATTCGCGGATATTTCACGAGATTTTCCAAAAATTCAAAATAATCGTCGCTGTTATGCCTCTGGCACATTAGTTCGTACAAATTTAAGTTATTTGCGATTACGACTTTATAGTTATGACCCGATTTTAAACTACAGGGCTATTTTACTACTATATCTGAAGGCCAAATGATTAAGTGCAACCACTGCCTTAATATTGCCTCGAAAGACAAAAATATTAAAGCAATAGTGAATTAGGCAATTGACGCGTCATGGTCGTAAAAATTTGGAAGTCTTTGGTCAGTACCCTAGTGTTGTGATTCCTAGTTTTTTTATCAATCTACGATATGCATTTAAATAAGGGCATAAGTGGTAGCGTAATCCATGTATCCAAGGGAAAAGGAGAGGATCTCAGAATACACCAAAGGAGTTATTTCTTCTTAGATGAATACGGCAGATAAAAATGGTAATAATTGGACTATGAGCTAAAACTAGTGCATGGAACATATCGTTTTTTCATAGAAAAGAAAAACAGCAGCGCTGGAAAGAAATTTTTCCAAAGGGGTGCATTTTTTTAAACAAATTTCGCTGAGTGAGAGAGAGGTTTGGAGTGGAGCGTATGTTTTTCACTCGATCCATACCGAAGTTCACTGCAACATCGTCAATCTCTTCGTCCCTTTCTCCACTACTCTCATCACCAGCAACACTCTCCCCACTCTCACCCTCTCTCTCCACTTTCATCTTTTTCTCCTTTCTTTCCCCCGTAACCGAGCTCACTCCACGGGAACGATTGGCTGAGATGGGAAGTGACGGGGCCACACCGTGGGGTGCTGAGTATTCCGATCGATGCTCCAGAAAGGGAAGGAGGGATGCAGGAAGTGGGGCGGGGGGAGGTTAGTAGAGGAAAGGGAAGAAAGGGGGAAGAGGGGGATTTGGCTCTCGGCTCGACGTAGGAAGAAGGCTGGAGAGGGACAGGGAATAATATGTTGTGCGAGAGAGTTAGGAAAGGGAGAAAGGAGACTGGTTTCAGAGAAACGAGACCACAAAAAGATATTGTGATGGTACGCGGTGGGTTAAAAGGGGCGGGAGGAGGGTTAGACCGTGTGACAAGTGGAGAAGGAGGGAGGTTGTGAAGCAAAGGACCCCGGGGGGCTGGCGGTTGTTTGTGTGTGGCGTAATATTCATGCGAAAACGTGGGAGTGTGGTAGCGAGAGGGAAAACTAAGCGGTAGGAAAATGGGAGAGAGAGATTAACGTGGGAGAACGTGTATGCCGAGTTATATAGAGCGGGATTATTTCGGTTTAAAGACTCATTGGGACCCTTTTGGTAAGGCAGAAAGGGAGACTGAGTTTTAGGTGGAAAAGAGGAGGGAGAGGGAAAAAGCAAACTAGAGCAGAAAAAGTAGGGACTGTCTATGTGATATAATTTGCATAAATGCTAGCAAACATGCTCTTCAAATACTAGATAAATATTTCCATTATAATTTGGGTGCAGTGATCAATAGTGCTGCGAGAAATGAGAAAGCTACTAGTAGATACTTCTATAGACCGTATTATAGGGACTAAGTGTAGTTACTGATGCAGCCTACACTTCTACTACTACAAGTAAAATGTCGGTCGTTCAAAATAAGTGCAACGTTCGTGATAATGTAAATAGAGAATATAAGTGGGTGTGCCAATAGGTATTTTAATAGCTTCCTACTTTGAGTAACTACCATAATTATTGGACATGACATGGATATGCTGAACCCGTGAAAATGTGCTCAATGAGTGTATCTATTGGAGAAATAGCCCAGAGATTTCGCAGAAAAAATATTCTCTGTAATAATTGAGTTTCCTTAATTCAATACCGATATTTTTTGGGTATTGAGTAAGATTTAAAGATACCTTTAATACAAAATGTTCGTATATATTCAGAAAAGTCAGGCATTGTATTAGAATAGACTTTTTCTAACTCTCGGGATTGATTCGCAAGATACTAACCACACGCACGGTCCTAAGGAGCAAGCAAAGTAGCGCACTGTCAGCGGGATAGAGCTGACGAGATATGCAATTCAGAGCGACAAGGGGGAGTGGGTCGGGGAACAAAGTAAGGCCGAGAAACTCCGAGGACAATATTCGGTGGACGGCGAGCTCCGGGGGGAGGAGGCGAAGGGAAGTAAGCGGGGGAGAGAGAGGAAGATAAGGAAAGAAATACCGGGAAGAGAGGAGGCAGATGTGACAGGGGGAGGTGGGAGGGGAGACGGAGGGGAAAGTTAGGAACGTAAAGAGGATGGCGACTTGAGAGAGGGTGGTAGGTGTTCGCTGAGAGGAGGTGCGCGGGGGACGGAGAGCTGGGTCTCTTCCAGAGACGTGGAAGGAAGCCCCGTGGAATGGAGATTGGGGCAGCTCGGGGAGCTCTGGAGGCCCGAGGGACCGGGAGGGGGAAGGGCCGAGGGAAAGGGGTCCCTGGGTGTGGCGTTAAAGAGGAAGGAGAAAGTGCCAGGGTTTGGGTGTGGGGGAGGGAACCCTTTGAGAGGGGTGTGAGGGCAGGGGAGGGGGGGGTAAGGGAGTGAGGCCTCCCTCGTAGGGTTGGCTGGCTGGAAGTAGGGCCCCAAAAAGGCAAGGAGGGAGGAGGAAGCGTTGGGTGCGAGAACGCCGGAACGTCTTGCCAAGGGAAAACTTTTCATTCTGTAATTACATAACAGGTAAGGCGAAGCGTGGAGTTCCTAATTAGGTTTTCCGAACCAATTAAATTAGGAACGGCTCACGTCCTTTTTTTCCTCCCCCTCTTCCTCCTACCCTCGTCTCTTCTTTCCCCCCACTCTCGTCTCCTCCTTCCCCACCCCCTCTTCAGCCTACCTCCCTACCCCTCCCCCTCATCTCTGGCATCCTTCACCCCGCGATATTTATACGCGATCTTTCTTCCATTATTGTTTTTTCTTGTATTCACTCCCATGGCATTTCCGCGCGTCTTCGTTTTTATGGGAGAGGTAAGGCCAGAGGGGTGGGGGATGAAAACCACCCACACTTACACCCAATGCTCACAAAAGGAGCGAGTCTCAAGGTGGAAAGAGAAATGCCGGTGGATATCGCGGGGCTGCAACCCCCACCATACACCCGCTTTCATCGTCGGCGGCCTTTAGGAGTCTCGGTGGCGGAGGAGTTGGTGGGGGAGGGTGAATACCAGAGTGGGGGATGGGGTTGGTAGTCTCGTGTGTTGAGTGTGGCCGTGAAAGGTTTGGCGAGGGAAAAATACCTAACGGGAGAATGGAGGTATCGAGGCTGAAGAAGAGTTCAAAAGTGTGAGGGGGAGTGTGGAAGTGCCTGTTAGGGCAGGAAGGGAGGTGGGGGGTTGGGTCATAGGGAGGAGGAGTGTGACAGGAAGGAGGCGAAGGAACAGAGCGAGGGGCAAAAGGCGGGAATGCGGAGAACAAAGCGACGTTTTTCGGCGTGGGCAGAGTAGGTATCGGTTTCCAGTGGAGGTAATTGGCAATGTGGAGTGGGAATGGGTTCGAAAGAAAGAAATCACGCGAAAGGCTTCCCGTCAAAATACTGGTCCCAATAAATTAAGAGAAGGGTTGGGTATGGGGAAAAGACGCTTTTACATTTCAACGTCAGAGGGGTATTGCAGGTGGGAATCGTTGGTAAAGATATTTTCGAAAGGTAAAGAAACAACTGACTCGTATTTTCTTCTAAAATGCGAATGAAAAGAAAGCCAGAGGGCCTGAAAAGCAGGTGAAACTAACGTTTCGACATAAGTAAATGATTCAGTTTTGAAACACGTAACATAAATTTAAATAATTCTGATATTAAGTAAAATTAACCGATGTAGTTTAGCGGTATTTCACGTATTTATCAAAATCATGTATAGAAACCAGAAACAGAAGTTGGGAAAAGTTTACAGCAAGAATTAATTTCCTGTCCGTAGAGTGTGAAGTGGTGCACCTCCAATCGAGTGCCTTACGTTCTAATTGAAATCCATACGCTGTTCATTGACGAGTGTGGCCTCTGTATAACGTTAGATGCTTAGCAATTTATGAACTATACAAATAATCGAGGCTGTATTATTGGGTAAAGATAATCACCGGAGGATTTTTATCCTTAGCTGCAATATTGCAGCAGCCAGATAGCATGGAGGTTTCACTATACCGTGGAAGAACTTCAATGGGGGCTGAGTGTGGAAAGGAACTACGATGAAGATAGAGAGGTAGAGTCAACAGCCTGTCGCTTGCAAGGGATGCTTCTGTAGGGTATCCAGCGGATTGTAGGGAATAACATATTCAGTGAACATAGATGTTTTAGGAATTAAAAAAAACTCTGGTTATGAATTCTTTGAAAAGTACTTTCACCATGAGATGCATATGACCGCGAGTTGCATTGATGATCCAACTTATTTGGGTATGGTACCAAAATCAGAGCTGGATTCTCAGCCAAAAACACTATTTATCACTAATACTTAGATCCTTGCTTTGCTTCTAGTGCTCCCGGCTCAATGTCTTCACCGGTAATAATTCCTTAATAACGTCCTTTTAATATTAGTTTCAAACACACTATTATATTATGCGCCGTAAACTTTGATACAGTTTATTTTGACATACTGTATGAACGCTTTTTATATTTTTGTAGAGTTTCTCGGTGAGTATACGAGTATTTTTAAAATAAATAATGATGTTGGTCACAATCATCAATCATCGCTCAATCTTATAAGTAAAAATATTCTGATGGATAATATTTCACTTAAAACTGTCACAATGTAAACGAAGCGTACGATTCAACTTTTTGAGTCAGATATTCCTCTATTTATGTACATTTTAACATATTTCATATACCTTAATTGAAAATGGTTTTATTAGGGCTCTGAAGGACAAAAATAAAAGTTTTCAATGAACTTGTTAAAGTTTGGCCTTCTTTTCCGTCTTTGCTTAGGAAAACACTACTCACTATTTATTTGTCATCCCGCGCAGCATAACTTTGTTTTGATACCAGATTTAATCCTCGTTTGGCCATTTTTAGTGTTTGCCGGACCATTCCAACACATTTACTGAAGTTACGTGTTTACCAATTTCAACTGCCATTCCTGGATATTATATATCCCCGAAACTACATTAACTCTGGCCTTTTTTTATAAATTCCTCCGTGATCACAAGTATTATATTGATGCCTGATTAAAAAAATCTAGCACAGCAATTATAATCTGATTCTTCATGCACTACAGACTGCATCACTTCCACATAATGAATCAGATGTGTGAATATTCCATCGAGAGTTATTTTTGAGCTGTTATTGCACTAGATGGTTTGTATAATTGCTATATGGAGGCGATTTAATCTTCATTCTATTTATTTTAGGCATTATGAACTCTAAAATTATGAAAAAAAGATGGCAGGATATCATGGGGCGACTTTGTTATAATGACTAATACTGATTACAATGTAGAAACACATCTATGAAAGTCGCACATGTTTTGTTGAAAAGCGCGACCAAGTAACTTTGCACCCAAACATTCCTTTTGATGAATATTTATAATAAGTTATGTATATAAATAAATTTACTTTAAAATTCACAGCTGCCCTTCATTTCGGTGACTAGAACAACTTTCCATACTTTTCTGAAAAACAATCAGTGCCATAATAAAAGATAACGTAACAGGACTGTTCCAGCCTCTGAGAATGTATTTTCAAGTGTCACCAATATAACACAGAAGCTTATGGGAACACACAGCCGAAACTTTTTCTACCTCAAACACCGTGGAAAGCCTGGAAAATGTATGATAGTGTTGAGGGGCATATGTGTCACAACGCTGAACTCGTCGACACTTACGTTTACGATAATTTGGTTATTCAGAGAAATTGTAGCTGACAAACTATTGATAAATGCTTTAAGTGATGGTATTTAAAGCTAAACACACATTTGTGGTAATCATGAAACAAATGTGAGTTGAATACAAAACTGTTAGGGGTTGAAGAATTCACAAGCTATTTATTAGTTCAAATTATTAGTCAAATAATCATTTTCTAAATAAATACTATCACTTAAATTCTTAGATATTTGAGAAATAATAATTCATTCAACTTGAGCTATTGCAAATGTTTTGGTATTTATATTTACATAAGGACACAACGGGTCAATTATCGTTAGAATGTATTCAATTTCTCTAATATGATGAATAAAATTTATATTTAGTGGCCTAACGTAATCCTTGTGGCTTCTAATGCTATCATTGCTCACATTGAAATTAAATATAACACAAAGAATATATTTTGTCCCATAGTTGGGAAATAGTTTTATCAAGGTCTTTCCTTCATTCTTTGATATTTGACCCATGTACGGTGCATATCCTCACATAACAATCAGAATTCTCTCCTTATAATTATTATTCAGATAAAATAGTCGAGAGAATTAGTGATGATTGAAAGAAAAAATATTTTGCTTTTGAATTTTCTTCAGCCACCCTAATATCAGAAGTTTGAAACCAGACGCTGCTATAATTTTTGGAGGCTTGCTACGGCTTCGGATAACGTTGAAGATACAGCCCGGGCTAAAGGAAGAGGCACTGAAGGCGCTCACGTCGATTCCTAGCTTTCCTTTAATGAGACCGATTTCTCGCCCCCGTTTTAATGAGACCGTAGTCGAATCCCAATGTCTGTTTCTGCTGCATAAAACGGCCGCTGGAGAAACCACGGTGAAGCTTCATCCAGCATCTCTTCCATTACAGAACAAGGTCCTCACACAACAGAGTAAGGTCGTTCGCTATCTATCTTTCAAGCCTTGACCTTCATCATGCTCTTTAAAGAATCGTTTGGCCTAGCTGAGGTATGGTAGGTTTAGAGAAAACCTTAGCACAAAATTAACAATCTACCCGTGCATGAGGTGCCCTTGGTGCCTTTGCATCGTTTGTGGCACAAATGGGTGTGGTGTAGATGCCTTTCTTCCGTTTTTAGACAAATGAATGATAGAAACTAATAATCAAGTAGTGGTAGCCTGATGGTTCATAGATCAAGATTCTGGATTTTTATTAACTTATTCTATTGTTCGTCATTTTGTTATATTTGATTTTCCATCCACAAGTGCTTTGATGTCATTCCTTGCATTCAATTTCTATTCATATTTTTCCGCATTTGTGTTATACAGTCGTCACTGGGAGTCATTCTCCTTTCATTTCTTGACTTGAGGATACCTTTAGTCGATCTCGCACTGCTCCTGCCTCGGCAGTGCACCCGGGACAGAGGTATATAAACACCGCCACTGACACGGGTTAGCGAGCATATTTTGTTTTTTCGACCTTTATATTGATTATTTACATGTCCGACTCCTTGTCAACATTTTATGTAATTATTTCAGAGTTGCATGGTTCTTGAAACGAGGATGAAACCCATATGGGAATTTGAATCTTAATGCGAATGCAATGAACATATCCTCGGGGTTATAAATCGTGCCCCGGAAATCTGAGCCCTGGAAATGACTGCCTATTTTCATGTATGTAAAACGAATATATTTGGACCCCATTTCAGTTCGTATCTTTCGTCAGTGCGTTGTAACGAACCATACAGGCAGGCATGTGATTGAACTGCAAGCATAATTCCATTTTTTCCCTGTAATAAAGTATTCCACGACTGCAGTCCTCGGCGCCGTAACCGATACATATACGAAATTATATTGAAATATGTTGTTTTGGAATATTTGATACAGAAAAATTCCTTGGTATTTGTTAGCATCAATAATGATAATATGGAAATCATTATTTCACGTTTAGCAGGTAATCATACAATCCTTGTAAGCAGAAGAGATAAGGTGAATGTTGAAATCACCCTGAGAGGGGATATATTAGAGCAAGTGGATTCCTTCACCTATCTCGGAAGTACCATTACGTGGGACGGATGAAGTACAATGAACATCAAGTGAAGAGAGCCAAAGCTAAGAATGCGTTCACGGGAAAAATAAAACTACTGTACTAAAATGAGACAGGACTATAAACTAGGAAACAGTGTCTGACAACAATCGTGTGGTGAGTAACACTCCATGGATCGGAAGCATGAACCATTGGAAAAACTGACCAGAGCAGACTAAAAGCCTTCAAAATCTAGTGCTGGAGGAGGGTACTGAAGATAAAATGGAAATGTAAAGTAAAAAATGAAGTTTACAGAAGAGTAGAAGAGAAAAGGACCTTATGGAACACCGTGCAGAAAAAAAGATGGATTGGACAAACCCTGAGACAAAATGGGTTTATGAAGAACGTATTTGAAGGCAAAATAGAAGGAATATCCCCAGAGAATGACCCATGAGTAAGTTCATGCACCAGATTAAGAGGAAATTGCATAGTAAGAGATACCAGGAGGTAAGGAAACTACCATTAGATAGAGAAGGGTGGAGGGCTGCATTCAACCAATATTAACTTGAAAAACCAATGAATGAATTAATGAGGAAATCTGAACGTATGTAATCAAATTATTACCAAATTCATTTCATAAATCACATGGCTCGAGTTTGTCAAGCAAAACAGACCCAATAGGCACAGAATTACATCGGAATGGTGCAGATATTTTTCTTATCACTTTAGATATCACAAATAAGACCATTTGTAGATAAATAAAAATTGCTTTACCCATCTTGAAAGAGTTTCTACAATTTAATTTCTGGAGTATGGTCGTTAGAATTTTCTCCAATTTAATTCTAAGTATATGTATTAGTAAACTTATTGAGTTTGAAAACTCTTCAATTCTAAAAATGGCAGATCTTTAATAAAGGTTAGTTTCTTAACCTACTTGATTTAGATGTTACTTTTAAAATTCAACTGAATATGAAACAGTATTGCTTCTATATTTTTGTGCAATATAATTTTATTTGCGGAAGTATTTCACTCTAAAACATAGTAGTTGTGGATAGAGAACAAGGTACAATGCGCTTTATTCATTGCGGAGGTGTCCCATAGTCACGTTCAAGGATGTCTTTGAATTGCCGATCTGGAATTCGGGCGTCAGTCTGATTGGATGGTTTGAGGACAGGAATGAGGGCAGATGAAGGTCACTCAACGGATCGCGTGGAAGGTCGTAAAATAGGGGCTTAGGAATGGGGTCGAACGTGAAGTGTGTCCGCGTCCCTCTATTTTGCCGTTCAGTGGAAATACTCTTCTCCTTTCAAGCCCCAATTGGCGTTGCGTAATAAAGGCGCAGAGAATTGGGTTTCAGTGCTCGCTAAAGTTTAAGATCATGTGCCCCATAGTTTTCAAGTTGGAACAGAGGACATGTAAGATACCGAGGGCAACTTCAGTGAATGAGATAGGACAGTAATAAGAAATAGAGAATTTGGGAATAACCCCTGCCAAAACTGTCTAAATGCTTTAAATAATTGGGACACTTTCTGATTTAAAAGTAAAACTCTAAATTAATGTGGCCTAGAGTTTTAACGATAAATTAACGAAGCCTAGAGTTTTAACGATAAATTAACGTAGCCTAGAGTTTTAACTACAAATGAAACCAAATGGTAGAAAATATTAATTCGCCATCGGTGGTTAATTATTGGGAACGAAGAGAACTAATGGCGGCTCATTATTGAACATTTTTAAGCGTTGTCGTCTTGTGTTTTTTTGCATGTCTGTCAGCCGGCTTCATTCACCCACGACATTCCAGACTGCTGCGATGAAGGGTACATGTTGTTATTTATCTACATTTAGATTACGGCTGTGATAAAATAATGCACAATCACACTTAAAAGCAAGAGAACATTTGTTAATTTCATTTCATAAATAAAAGCTACCCCAACACCCCTTTCCACTCTCTTAAGCAATGTGCTGTGCGATTTGCGGGTTTTTACGAACTTATCGGAAACAATGAGGCAAGAAGCAAAAGTGAAGAGTTAAATTTTGCTAAAAAAATATTTTGACCTGCTTCGAAAGCGCAATTGGCTTTGAGAAATTTAATTAAAAATTTGATTGTTCATTTCGTGCCTCCGAGACTGGATTTCCCTACAAATTTTGAACACGCGGGGCCTCTATCATCTGTTCCCTTGGTTGCCTATTGGAGCAGTAAGCAAAAAATGAAACTCAATTTCCCCAGATCAATAGCCATACTGTATTCTGTGCTATGTTCAAAGGATACCTGTTAATTAAACCTTTCGAAATGCTGCCGGAGAAAAGAAATGTATTGGTCAGATGCAGCAAATTGACTGATAGCAAAATAATTCATTCGCGTATGGAAAGTGTTTGGGCAACGGTACATAACTGCCTACGGCAGGATGAAATGACTCCACGATAAGTCTGGCATAATGTGCATTCTAATATTTTGTATATTTGTAATAATATTTTGCCGTAATGCATGCATAAGACACTAATTCATTGTACTGGCATGAATAACTTATCATAAGAGCTTAGTCCTCCTCTGTGGTACGCAAGGAACTAAGTACTGGAAAATAGCCAGCGTCACACCGATATTTAAAAATGGTAATAGAAGTGACCCAGGAAATTACCAGCCTACATAGTCAACGTCCATTTTATGCATGATCCTCGAGCACATTATCTTAAGCAATATTATGACCTTCCAGAATAATCGTAACCTCTTACATTATCCCTCTGTTATGCATTATTTATAATAATGACCTAAGTTCTCGAGTTAGCAGTAAATTAAGATTATTTGCAGACGATAGAGCTATCTTCCATGAAATAAGCGAGGACGCGGACTTGGAAGTTTTGCCATCGGATCTAACAACGTTCATTCGTGGTACCAAGAGTATCATCAAATGTACCACAGTTCATTTCCTGCGGAAGTGATCACAAAAATGCCATACCTACACTGTGGGTGAAGTAAACATAAAATCTTCAAATACAGTAAAATATCTTGAATTTACCTTAACTACAGATATATCATGATGAACACACATACGACACATATGCTCCACAGAGTTAAAGATACTAGGTTTTGTTAAGCGTTTAATAGGAAGGTCCTCGGATGAAAAAGTAAAAGAAAGATGCTACTTCGCTCTGGTTAAGCCACACTTCGAATACCCGTGAGCATTTGGGACCCTGGTCATAAAGATTTAACCAAGAAAATTCATAAAACACAAAGAAAAGCAGCACGCTTCATTAAAAATTGATACGAGCGTACATATAGTGTCTCACACCTTTTAGAGGGATTAAGGTGGAAACCCCTATAGACTCGAAGGATACGTGCTAGGCTTAGACTACTTGAGATATTCCGAACTGAGATGTTTCAGAGCGACACATATAGTATAATCATGATGCCTCCCTACATTTATAGGTCTGACAAAAGCGATATAAAGAGAGATACACTGCCGAACAGATATGTATGTACAAAAAATCGTTCTTTCCGCGCACAATAATCGACCGCAGTAAAATCCGAACTCCTCTTAAAACACACTCACAATTGATGTCTCCATTTCACCTCCAAAAAACTTTCATCTTTACATGTCTGGTGACATAGCAATCCCTGCCACACGCCCGGCTGCTGGTGGGGTAGTATGTAGATGTTATTCAGAGAATATTATAATAGGAGAGTACTGTAAATTTAGGTCACACTATTACGGCCAAATTGGAAAGTTATCGCAAAGATACACAATCAAATGATAGTTGTGAAGCGATTTTTGAGAAAAAAAAGAAGAATTAGCAGATTCATAGATGTAATTTTAGTGGTGGAGCGTTGGAAGCAGTCTGATGTAGAGGATATGAAGGAGGAAGTGACAGTGATGGGAAAAGTGGAAAATAATGTATAAGTGTAGGAGGATAGATCAGAACGGTAAAATAATGCCCATTATTTATACTTATATGGAGTGGATTTTATTAGGTCGTAAATTATAGAAATATACATCGTGTCCCTAACACCTTATTTCTAAGTACCTTCTCTTTGAAAATAATTTGTATGCAAATTCGCTCTACGAAGGTAAATTTGGGAGCTGCTTATAATGTTACTAGGTCAATGGTATTAAAATATAATGCTCCATCTAAGGTATTCTAGAAGTAATTGTTTCAAAATAATTTTCTTGTGCATTTTCAAAACCTAGAAATGTTTTTACAAAAGCTTTCTTATAAACTCGGACCATTCAGCTGGACTTACAGCTAGAAAGTATTAGTTTTACGTGCCCAACTTTAATCTATCTTACATCTCCATTCCTATATTGAACCCCTCCAGTATATTGATTTAGAACGTATTTATTACTAATTTATCCCCTGTTATCCGGGATTTCATTACAGCTACCCTCCTTCATGTAATTGAATATCATAAAATATACGATTTTTTTCATAATAATGCAACTAGAATGGGTCTGTAGATTCTAGCAACTTCATCTATTAGCACAAATGATGTTTCAAGGATTATCCATTCGTATTTTTATTTCTTGTACTATGAGAAAATCCATGAGTTAGAAATGAGCAATATGCGGCTAATCTCGGGAAAAATATATTTTTCATTTTCTTCTGGTAATTTAAAATTATACGCATACGATCGTTTGTCTTCTGAAATCCTCCTCATGTTGGAATTGGTAGCCACTGGTCATGAGTGTTGGCTAAAATATAATCCATGATCTAACGAAAAATATTATTCACTCGCTTTTTAAGATGCAACTAGACAAATATTTAACACTAGAACCCCGGGACCTTAGGCCATATCTACAACCCCGGCACCGGTCATTTTGACCGGTAGTACTTTTTCCTCTGTTTTCGAAGAAATTTGTTTTTATTCTTCCTGTGTGTCTTGATTTGGATAAAAACTTACAATTTTAATGTTTGGTAATGGATTTTAGTGAATTTTTATAGATTATAAACTTGGTTGCCAACCTTTTGCGTATAATTATTTGAAATTTTAATTATTTTATCACTAATGATGAGTAGAGTACATTAGGAATAAGTTACATGACTTAGGGATCGTTTTAAAAAATGGTAATTGATGGCTATTTAGGTAGGTAATGTAATGTTTTATTAAAGATCTTTTATGGGTACAGTTAAAAACGACAATTATTGTAAATTATAAAAAAATTTTATTCCTTGGGTCAATAAAAATCTTAAACATATATTGGTGGCCACTTTGCAAAATCAAGTTTAACTAAAATGTATTAACCAGTAGAAAAAAGGAAATACTTCAATCATTTTAAATTAGAAGTACAGCAACGAGTCCAATATTTTTTCCACAATTAGGATATCTGCATAGCACTTGCTTCAAAGCACACCTTAAAAATAAGGATCTTTTTTTATAACCCTGTGCATGATCCACACACCCGCTTTTCGCAGATGTTACAAAAATTGCTCTTTTTGTTTTCTCTATAATACCCAATCTGGCATGTCCGCCTCTTCTTTCCGGATATTTTCTCACTATCACCAACAACCTCACGAGGCCTAAATGCCGTAGTGGCTGCCCTCAAATTGTCTCCTAGCTGCAGGATGAAGCTTCGCCTACTCATTTTTTCCCTGTGAATTCTTCAAACAATATCCGCGAGTAAATTGCCGCAAATCGAGGATCTTGTATCGCACGTGATATGGTCATCTTTGCGTTCCACTGTGTACGGAATATTTTCTGAACATTTGGTCTAATACATCAACCGCGTGTTTTGTCTTCTTGTAAAATTTCTGTTCACTGTTTCTGGTAACTTCTTCTGATAGTCCCCAACTAATATGTCTGGATGAATTTTGCTTAATATTAGCACATTTTTCTTTACTTTTCCTTGGTAAACAGGGAGAGTTGCATCATTTGTAGTAAAAAGCGTGGTCTCGTACAATGTCGCACGCATCCCTCCCAGGTACTTCCCGTCTAACTCAGTTCATAGTTCTAACGAAAGAGGTATTACAACTATTCAGTTCTCTTGCAAGCTTTAGTGATGTAAAGAAATTAACGGTAGTAATATTGCGTCCTTTGTGTAGATATCGCTCACTCAACTTCATTATTACGTATTCTGTAAGAGACTCATCTTGTGTTCGGTTTTCATTTTCACCCAGATAAGGAAATCTATGGCAGAGGTACTTGGATTCTACATCTACTAATAGCCAAAACATAATTCCAAATTTGTCTGGGTTGTCAGCCATGTACTGTAGGAATGGACAACGGCACTTTGTTGGGTACAGCTATTTGACGGCCGGGAGGAAAGCTCCGGGCACATAACACAAGTAGCAGTTTTCTATGAATTTATTCCACGGGTGCAATGCGAGCGTAAATTTATCTTTTTGGAGGCGCTGAGATCGAGATTACTTTTCGTCTAAGCGTATGTAACGCATTATCTCAGCAAACCGGTCCCTGCTCATCGTTTTCCCAAACACGCGTGGACCCCACTTCGACCCGCTTCCTCGCGTTAGAGCTATTGAGAGAAGCACTATAGTGCTCTAGAAAAAAGTTGTACTTTTCTATTTGCATTTTTCTATTTGCATAATTATGCATAATGTAATAAATACTACCTTGTGTGGTAATTGATGCACTTGCCCCATCAACTGCGTGGTCATCACTTGATTCAACATCGGATGAAGACCGAACATGCGCTGCGTAATCATCGCCTGAAATCTCACTCACTGGATCTTGATCATCCACGTCAGACTGCTCTTTGGATATTTCATTCAAAACTCGCAGGATTTCAAAATCGGAGAGCCCTCGGCTACCCTCCATATTACCTGAATGCGGCCAAATCCTAAAATGACAGAGAAGAGTACAGTTGTGTAAGGCGAGCACAAGGCGACGAGTCTGAAGCTACACTGGCTGAGGGAGTAAGGGAGCGGAGGAGGGTGAGAGATCGTCCGATGCATAAACTACTACTTTGTTCACTATGGAAAGACCGTTTTCTACTATGTTGTCACCATTTATCTCCTAGCCGAATGAAACCCATGATACTCATGATATATGCAATATACTTATATTGCGTCCAAATACACAGGGCGTGAGACTCATAAAGCATTCGTCCAAAATCTTGCCAATATAAAATTCTCAATGGAACTCTTGTCTGACTATGTAATGGAGTACACCCGAGGCAACAAAGAGAGACTGCTATGTTCTGGCATCATACATACATACATACCCATCACGCCGTTCCCTTTCGGGGTAGGCACAGTCAAAATGTTTTACTCATTAATTCATAATTGTGCACCTTACTCTGCTTCAATAATTTCCTCCATACTGACCTATACTTGCAAACCTCTATTGCCTCATTTACCCCCATACACTGTTTCATACACGCCCTCCTGTTTTAAGACTCCTAATATTCCTCCTCCTAAGAATTTCCTCAACCACATTCAACCACTACTTTCTCGGCCTACCTCTACCTCTCATACCATTCATTCTACTGTCATATATCTGTTCCGTTATTCGACTCTCATCCATTCTCTTAACATGGCCAAACCAACGAAGCACACTCCTTTCATACATTTCCACTACTGGAGCATCTAACCCACACTCATTCATTACCCTATTCATTACCCATTTTTCGAACCTATCGTGGGGGACACATATAAGAAATATTTGTGGCAGAGCCCTGAAGAAGCTAGGATTTGTCAAGCGTGTTGTGGGAAGATTATCGGATGATAAAGTGAAAGAGAGGTGCTATTTTGCACTCGTCCGGCCACACCTTGAATATGCAGCGAGCATATGGGATCCGGCGGAGAAAGACCTAGTCCATGAACTTGATAAAATACAAAGGAAAGCTGCGCGATTCGTGAAAAACTGCTACGGCCGTACAGAAAGCGTTACACAGATTTTGAAAGATTTAGGGTGGGAGCCGCTAGAGACTCGGAGGCTACGCGCTAGGCTTAGATTGCTTGAGCAATTGAGAATGAATATCTTTCAGAGCGACACGGAGAACATCATATTAGAACCACATTATATTTTCAGGTCCGACAGAATCGATAAATTAAGGGAGATATTTTGCCGAACGGATAGGTATGGGAATTCGTTTTTCCCCCGAACAATTAAGGACTTTAATAAATGCTAGGCGGAACTTTGATTTTTTTTTGTTGACGGCTGGTGTCCTAACACCCCCCGCCACACGCCTTTTGAGGCGGCTTGCGGGGTAGTATGTAGATGTAGATGTACCCATTACCGGACCCTATCCATTCTACTTTTGCCGCAAATACTTTTCAGATAACTCATACCCACGGCGTTTAGTCTACTCTTATGTGTATCCTGACATACCCTTGTTTCACTACCATATAGCAAAGTGGGAAGAAGTACACTTTTTTACACGGCAGTTCCCGCTTCCTTAGACAAGCACTCATTCCTTGATATGCTCCACATGCTACCTACCACTTTCCTTCCAGCATTCGCACGTCTCTTTATATTCTCATCTATTCTTCCATCTTTCTCATACATCTTACCTAAGTGCAAAAAATCATCTACCTGTTCAATTACTTCACCATTCGCCCTCATCATACAGCTATTATCCTCATTCTCCTTATCAAAAACTACTACTTTAGTCTTGCACGCATTTACCTTCCATTCCATTCTCTCCTTTGTTTCACAAAACTTATCTAGGAGCTTCTGTAATCCCTGTTGACTGTCTGAGATCAAAATAGCATCATCCGCTTATAGAAAAACTCGCACGTTTACATTTCCAATCAAAACACCGTCGTTATCACTACATGCGTCTCTAACACATTTATCCATAAATACATTTAACAGCCATGGAGACATTACGCATCCTTGCTTTACACCCCGATTTATTGCAAACCAATCACTCAGAACCCCGTTAACTCTTAAATTTGCCTTACTATTGTCATACATTACCATAATAACATTCAATAACTGCCCATTCACTACATAGTCACTCAAAACCTTCCACAACTTCTTTCTATTTACTCTGTCATATGCCTTGTCTAAATCGACAAACGCACAGTACACTTTCTTTCAGACACTCATACATTTTTCTATCACTTGCTGAAGTGCAAAAAGCTGGTCACTATATCCTCTCCCAGGCATAAACCCACACTGCACACCCCATATTCTGTCGGAAGTAATATTCCTCACTCTTTTGATTAATATTTTACTGAACACTTTTCCCGGGATACTCAATAGACTAATGGCCCGATAATTATTACATTCGGCCTTTCCTCCCTTTCCTTTGTACAACGGAACGATGATAGCATTCTTCCAATCCGTTGGAACAAAAGAAATCTGTAAGCATAAATTGTATAGTTCACGCAGTCTACAAATTAGTAATTTACACCCGCACTTCAACATTTCACTGGATATCCCACCTATGCCTGCAGCCTTCCCATTTTTCAATATTCTCACATCCGTTGTGACTTCCTTCTCATCGATATCCTTTTCCATCATCACATTCTCACATACCACTCCATAAGGCTCATCCTCAACGCCTGCAATATCATTGTACAATTCTTCAAAATACTCCCTCCAGCAGTCCCTGATATTGCTCTCGTCCCACATAATCTCTCCACTTTTGTTCTTTACCGCATTCATTCCCCTACCTTCACCAATCTTAGCCCTTTTTACCCACTTCCAAAACAGCTTTTTATCACCTTCAAAATCACTCTGCATTTTGTTATCTTCATCTTCACGCATTCTTTCTTTGCTCTCATTCACAACAATTTTGCATTCATTCTTTTTCTTTCTGTACATCTCACATACCTTAATACGCTCTTCCTCAGATTTGGCAGCAATCATATTCTTGTACGCCTCTTACTTTCTCTGACTGCAATTTTCACTTCTTGATTCCACTAAGCATCACCTTTCGCTCTCCTACCACTCCTTTTCCACATATACTTTCAGCACATTCCACAATCACTCCTTTTAAACACTCACACGCATCATTTACGTTCTCGGTTCTGATATGCTCGTCCCATTCTCTCTGCTTCAACGATAGAGCATCCTCAAGCATGCAACCATACGGCATTCTTACCGCGCTGTCTAGCAACCTTTCTACTTTTACACTCAACTGCTAACGCGCAACATTCTTCCTTGGTACGCACTTTCTGCCCAGATGCACTTTGGAGAGGATCAAATAGTGGTCTGTTCCACATTTAGTACCCCTCATCACTCGCGTGTCCCACACTAACTCCCTCAATCTCTCATCATACACAATAAAATCAATCATGCTTTTACAATCGCTCCTTTGCCAAGTATCCATATGCATTCTCTTATGTATAAACTATGTATTCGACACAAACAATCCTTTTTCCAAGCACACGCTCATCAACACGCCCAACCACTCTCTCAGATGCATCCCGCCTCACACCAACCCACCCATTTATATCACCTAGTAAAATTATTCTCTCACCAGGATTGCATTCATTCAAAACCTCTCTCAGTTTTTCCCAAAACTTATCTTCCACACTGTCACTCTCTGCATCCACTGGTGCATAGCACGCCACAATCACAACTCTCCTTATACCTACTTTCATGAGAACCTAGAGCAATCTAGGGGATACTAACTCGTACTTCCTTACTAGCAACTTAGCTCTCTCATTAAGAATGAGTCCTACACCTTGACTGCCGTGTTCATTATCGACAACTCATGACCTGTGTGTTCAACTCCTGACCACAATTCCAGACTACCGCCATCTAATGTAACAGCATCCCGCCCGTTATGTTTAGTTTCACATACACACAAAACATCCATTAATCTCACTTTCATTTCATTCTGCAACTCATGCTCCTTTCCATACACTCGTCTCACATTCCAAGTACCGAGAGTCCAGTTCGTTTCCAGTCCGTATCTTGATGGACCAACCTTATTCAGCTTCCGCCGCCCATCGTGGCTTCGGCTGTCCGAGGCAACATTTTGACGTTGAGCAGTAAGTTGTAATAGAGTATGCAAGGTTACCAGCCTTCGCAGTACCCGAACCACGTGCAGCTCTTCCTGCTATCGGTTACGGCGCTCTACCGGTCAGTTTTGGCACATGTTCGCTAGTATGCCACAAGATAAACCAAAGCATAGTTATACCCTAGGCCCGCTTTCCCTGTTCTGCTCAAGCTAGGATCCCTTCTGAAAGGACTACCTTGAGAGCCAGCAAACTGTTGCCCGCGACCCACCACTAGGAGGTATATGCGGTGTACTGACACACCGGGTCACTCTGGCATCATACCATTCTAAATATAATATCTGAGGCACCAAATTGCTTGTATTCTTTGATTTTATTTTTTTACTGGAAAAATGACACCAGTCGAAGAGCGAAGTAGACAAAAAATTAAATGCCTATGTACAGGACTGGAATACACTAACACTTTAAAATTCAAGTACCACAATTCACAGACCCACAGATTGAATAATTGAGTGGGAATATGTACCGGTCAAAATGACTGATTCCGGGGTTGAAGGTAGAAGGGTGTATAGCTCGTAAATGATAAATAATCCATGGCTAATACTAAGACCAATAAGACATCCCATTAAAAAAATAAAAGTCACAAAATTTCAGCACACTGCATTGTATGAAATGGAAATTGCAGCGACATGATTTTCAAAACCGGTCAAAATGATCATTTCCGGGGTTCTAGTGTTAAGCTGGTGCAACATTTTTCAAAGAGGGAAAATCTGCATATTCAAAGTTTTCTTAAAAATAATTAAAAATTACCGGAAATCAATGAATTGAATATACTATGAGTAGTCACCAGCAGATGTCAACATTTTTTACGTAATTGAAACTTTTATGCATAAGATTTTAGTTGCTGGTTTTTGACTGTCACTTTTTTCTATCAATATATGGCATTACGTTTTATGTGAATTCCGTTCTAATCGCAATTTACTTTGTGAATCGCAAAACTATGCTTATAGTGAAAGATAGCCTTAAATTTGCTGACAGAAAATACTACATTTTGCAGTTCTTCAATAGATGTGTTTAGGTTTGTCGTAGTTACTGTCTTCCTGTCTGTGGACATCGTTGCTTGGTACTATTTGCCCACCGTGCTATTTCAGTTAACACGATCTATATCTGCTCGCTATCCTGCGAGGCGCCGAATTAACGCGTGTTAGGGGGTGTTAGGACATCAGTCGTGTAAAAATGTAAGAGATTAAGTTTTGGGAGGTGCAGTTATGACGGGTATTATGGGAATGTATCTAGTGGAGCACATTTTTTATTATGGTCGCTTATTTTGCGAGGAAAGAACGAGTTTCTCTACTACTTGGCAATATATCTCTTATTTTATCTAATTGTAACTTAAAGTGGAATTAGAGGAAATAAAAATTACGGAGGTAATCAAGATGCTATAATTTTCTTTATCAGATATCCCAAGACAATTTTGTCATTTTCGGGATTTAAGTAAAATTTAACTTCACTTGTATGGTATACTTTTGAGGAAATATTAGAAATATATCTTTAATGCCGTGGCAGTGAATAATCCGTTTCATCAAACATACAGTTAAGCCAAGCTTTATAAAAATATTTCCTCTGTACGACCTAAATTTTTATAAATTTGGTCGTATTTCATCAATAACCCTCTCCAACTTATTGACATAAATTATGGTTTTATTGCCAGCTTTTTCGGCAAAAGAGTGTTTGTATCTGAATTATATTATGAGAAAAAATAGCTAGATATTTAGTTTAACATTATTCACTCAGTAAGTTATCAGTTGCATCAACTTAATTTTCAGCTTCGTTTTGAAAACAGTGTGACGTAAAATTAGTGTCACTTAAGGTTTGAGGATATTTATCAGCTATGAAAATAAAATTTAACCGTTTTCGAATTAACCATTACTGATAAGCTCTTTATAAACAGACCTTTAAATTCATACTCTAAGTAATGTGCTATTTTGCCTCTCAAGTTTCCACTCCTATCTTTTCCTCCACCCCAACTGACTCCCACTCTTCAAATAAAGATTTGAAATGAGTGAAAGCGCTCCTTATTATAACATAGAGTGTTTGAACTACCAAACGAAGTCTAGAGAGTTCCCACCTTTAATCACCACACTGAAGCCACGCAAGTTGGATGAGAGGCGGTGGGTGGAAGGTGGAACCTGTCCCCTCTCCCAATGGGTAGGCGGAGGAGGACTCCAGGTAACGGGTTCAACGGATTTAATAAACTTCCATACTGCTTCTCGCACACACAAAGCCACTCCGAGTGGAGTGTGGAGGTTTTTGAGGGCGACGGGAATGAGGCTCTTGGGATTCCCGGAGGAGAGTGGGAGTCGGCGACGAAGAGGTAGGGTTGGCAGTTGGCGAAACAGATGTGAAAGTAAGACGCTGAGGGTGTGCGGCGGTATGATGAGTGGAAAAAAAAGCCGAATGTGCGAGAGTGGAGGGAGAAAATCCAAGGAATGGAGCTTGGCAAGTGCGGAATGGAGTGGTCTCACAAGTTTGGCTAAGAGAGAAGAGACAATTAATGGGACAGGCCAAAACGATTCGCGGAACAGAAGAGGAATATTTGACGTGCGGGGCAATTATAATGTTTTGATAGAATGAAGCGGATAAGTAGACAGGGAGTGACAGAATGAAGGCATAATTTCGCTTGGATTGTGAGAGGAGAGGGGATGAACGATGATTAAGGTATGGAAATTTCCCCTGACGCTCTCTGATTAACTCGTGGCGCGAAAGAGGAATCGCGATTCTGACATGTGTCACCATTTCTGCGTGAATTATGAAGCGCCAACTTGATTACGATGAGGGATGGAAAAGAGAGAGAGAAAAAAGAGTCACAATGGGTTGGCACGGTGGAGAATGAAGAATAATTGCCGAAATATATGGTATGGCTCGCGAAAAAAATGGCTGCCGTGGGGTAAGGAAACAGGAGAAGAAGGGGAGAGGTTTTCGGGCAAATAAAGAAGCGAGAAACGCGGATTTCAGGAGATTGGAGTGGGACGGTGTGGGACGGGATGCGGTGAAGAATCCGCGGCGGGTAACGCAAATTCCGAGGGAATAAGGATGAAGGAGAACACTTCAAAGAAATTGAGTTGACGATCCCCACCACCCCACTCCATCCAGTCCTTTCTCGCCTTTCTCCCTTCGGCGGTCGTATGGAACGAGCCCTAAAAACTAGAGAGAGAGGAGGATTGAGGAGAGGAGCGTTTGGAAAACGGTTTTCCCGGGGGAAGATGAGCGGCTGGATGGGATAATGAGGGCGATTCACGAGGAATGTACAAGCAGTTGGGAGAAAGGAAAGGGAAAAATATGGGATAGGATAGAAAGGAGGTAAAATAAACGCTTCTACAGAGTAGAACTTTCGTCGTTATAAAAGATAGGAAAGAAGTTATGAACGGAGGAGAGGTATTGTGCGGAAAAAAATGAACCTGTTAGATCAAATTTTCGCTCATTTTTGCATGTTGAGCTCAAATTGGTTTGAAAAGGGGGAAAATGGTCCAGGCTGAATGAAGGAAATCGACCAAATTCAGAGGAAATTGGCGATAACACGTGTAAGTTCAACATTATTAAATAAAAAATAATAATATTCTAATAATGTGTAAACAAATCTTCGTTGATAATCTATGGGATGAAATTACAACGAACCGAAATTTTATTATAAGTTTAAACCAACGTAAAAATATCAATCGGTGAAAAAATGAAATTATTTACTCAATCGTAAAGAAACTCGAGTCAATTCAGCCAGAATTTAATTCTAGGAAGGTAAGCATAAAAAAGAGTGAAATCTTCGGTCAATATTTAAGAGTTCGGGGGGAATATGTGTAAAGAGGAGAGGGACTTTTTTGTGGTGAAGCGTATGATCTGCAAATGCGCCTCATTAAGGGCTGCAGCCGAAATGTATATTGAAAAAAGGTAAAAACAAATTTCATAGCGCATATGATTATGAAAGCAGGAAACATACTAGGGGAGTTACGAATTGATAATCTTTTACAGTACATAAGATTATGAAAGCAGGAAGCATACTAGAGTTGTCGATTGAAAAATCTTCCAGTTGACCTTAGATCAGCGCCTTAAACATGGGGAATCCTGCCTCCATTGTATAGCATATTTTAATAGTGAAAGTGGTGTTGTGACTTTATAGAACTATATTTTGGTGTTGAAAACCAAGACTTGATGAACTTTCAGCATTCTTAAATGAAAGTGAGCTTTGAAAGATTAACATTGCACATTTTTAGGGTTTCATTAATAAGAGTCTCCAAATTGTTTTCTTTATGTACGCATCTGGGATGAATGTAAAATCATATGAAAAAGTAACAGTACCTCTAGCTAGTATTGATGTGAGTTTCAAATCTCTACTAAACCTGGCGTCGTCTCCCCTGCTCTAACATTTAAAGTAATTAAGGATGGGGCATTTCATGACATTATTTGAATTAGTCTCAGAAGAATAATTTCTCAGAATAATGGTCACAAAATGGTGTAGCAGGTATTTACTATTTTACTGCCAACTTCGATAGCACATAATTTTCAGCAAGCGAAATCGAGGCAACCTCATGATGCGTTTTAACTTATCTAGAGATATTTGCTGCCAAAAAATCAGTCCACCATAGAATATTTCATGCGGACATTTGTAATCTTGAAGGACATGGTGATGCAACGAACAGAACATATACGTGAAAAAATGTAAACTGGGCTGGCTACATTATCCTGCAAGGTAAATGTCAGTTCCTCTTTAGAAGACTTCGCGAGAATAACTTAGCAAAATACATTACGTAAAATTCTTGATTAACTGAAAATCTTTAAGAAAATTGACCATTAAACCAGTTACCTTCACCATATATACGACGCTAAAATCGTTTGAAAAGGTTTGATGGAATATTATTAAATTTATCATTTTATTATAAACGGAATATTTGTAAATCTTTGAAGCAAATTCACCTTCTTAAGAGTAACTTAGCTACCAAACAGAGTAACGATTGGGTTGAAGGATCCAATGCGGAGGGGACTTTGGGGAATAATATGAACATTTATTTTGGATTTTTTAACGAAACTTGGGTCCTCTTCCTTAAAATTATACTTTGAGCCACATCATTACTATGATAAATTGATATTACAACAGTAAATTCCTGAAATAAACAATTATAAAGGACATCCAGGTACACCAAACTGGTTTTTAATATATTTCCTTCGTGCTCCCCATAATTTCTAAGCTCATTAATGGCGCGAGGAGTTCCTCATCCTTCCCTACATCTTGCACTTCATTCCTCTTTCCACTTCAGGCTCCATCGTGTCATTATCTCTTTATACATACTCCATGCTCTTATTCAGTCTCGTTGAACCCTCTTCCCCAGAATTCTTTTCATCTTTTCCCATGACTGTCACTTCCTCCTTTATATCCTCTCCATCAGACTGCTTCCACCGCTCCTCCACTTAAATTACACCTATGAATCTACTAATTATCTTATTCTTCTTTCCTCAGTAGTAGTTTCACAACCAGCATTTAATTGTGTATGTTTGCAATAAATTTGCGATTTGTTCGTAATTGAGTGATTTAAATTTACGGTACGGTCAATTTCCTACAATAACATTTTCCGAAAAACGATTCAATTTGTTTCCGTTTATACCACTGAGAGTAATTATGAATTTGGGTTGTGCGCATTTGAAGGGCTTTTAACCACCTAAAAAATAACGAACCTCCGGTGAAGTGGTTTCTCACCTTCATACTCCCTTAGCACTTGATGCTTGGTTCGGGTACACATTCCATAGTTTAGTAAATTATCGAGGTTTACATTTCATATTTCAGCTGTTGTAGTAAAACCAGTAGCTCAACACAATCCAAATTATAATTCGTTACCAACTTATAGCCCATTAAAAATGGTGATTAGTGGTTTAATCCATGACTGGAACTAAATACTTTATACTGAGCTACTGATTTTAGTATCGGTTGAATTCAGTTGAACTGCCTGGTGCCCAAAAGAAATGCCTTCTCTGCTTGAATCGTAATCAAATCACCACCTCCTCTCCCCCTACTAGATCCATGTTGATGGTTTGTATCGCGTATCCATCAGGAACTTGTTTATTTTTTTGGGGATATCTTCGTCTGCTAATGGTTTAAGCTCCCTCTAATATTAAAGTTAATTTTTTATAATAATAACATAAATATCTGACATTAAAAATGAAAATAATATTATCAAACTGACCATTAGATAACTTTATTTTTTCTGTATTTTTGATGATATTTTCCAATGGCTAATGTAGTGGATGATAGATCTGATATTATTGAATTAATGTAAAAATAACCACATCTCAAGAAATGAATTTTCAGTTTGTTACGTCTGCTTACACTTTCTATTCGTCAATGTTGTTAACCATTATTGCCCTTCCAGAGCACTAATCATGGCGTTAAATAATTCAAGTCAAGGCTCTCCTCTCGTTTAAATAATCCCTTTCCGAATTCAAAGAGTGGGGCCTCGTTAGCACTGTGAAAGACAAAAGACGGAAGACCTTCTCATACACTTTCACTCTGAGATTTTCCCCTCTCTCTGCTTGTGGCAAGGCGAAGGAAACCTATAATCGGCTTAAATACGCCTCTTAAAACTAAGCAAGAATATCAAAATACCGAAGCCATTCTTTTCCCTAGATTATACTCCCTCTCACAAGACTTGTCCCTTAAAATTCTTCACTTCCTGCCCTATTAGCCAAAGCCTAATCTTATATTCTACCACTTCCCTCTCCCCATCTATTCATTTTTTTAACCACCAACTCAAGGAGCTTGAAGCGTTATCCTTGCTACCATCCTCAGGGTCTTTGCCTTTTTCTTCCTACTCTTTCTATTTCCGTCATCCTTTTCATGTTTTGCACGTCATCGTTGTCCTCCTTTCAAGTCTCTATCTTTCGCAATGCCACAATCAAGTGTGACTAACATTATAAGAGTTAAGGCGGGGAGGATAGTAGTGATAAAAATTGTTTTATTATAAGTAAGTCCTCGATTATTTAGTTTTTTCTGGTATTTTGTGACCTATCAATATTGGATTACGTGCAGTGTATGTCAATGAAAACTACGTATAAAAATGAAGTTATATTCCATAACCAATCTAGCCGGCATAGTTTGTCATGATGACATGCTGACGGTAATTAGAAGGGAAGCTACGTTGTTTATATTGTAAATACACTATTCCCGACAAGGCCTCATAGGAATGTCCATGAAATACTGCAATAATTCAGTTTTGGCAAATTGAGAAACTATGTACCAAACATGTAGATATATTTGCATTAGATTGAAATAGTCTACTATCTGGCTAGCAACATGAGTATAGGAGTATTTTCAGTGCACCATACATTATTTATTTTATTAATTTCAAAACAATATATTTAATTTGAAATATATTTTATTAGAGAAATGCTTACCACTACGTGTATAGTACATCTGCAATTCTTTAAAATGTACATCACTAAGAGGCATAAGAGCCACTCGTGAAAACTTTGTGTAATATTGTGAATACAGTAATTTGGTCTTACCTTTGAAGATAAAAAATTATTCCTAAATATACTCATTGTATCACTCAATTAGTTGCAAATTTAGCTTCAACTACATTCTTAAGACAACGCTATTCAAACCTTATATCAATAGATTTCGAAAAAAATAGTGTTAAAATGCATAAAATGTCAAAACTATCTCTGATTGACTAATTGGACCCAGAATCATCAATTATTTCATGGTGACTTAACTTATTGCACTAATTACATTTCCTTGTCATTGTGCGCATACCTCTTCACTGCATTTCTCCTCATTTATCCATCACAGCCGTGTCCCGCGCCGTTCTATTTTGCCATCTCGTCTCTCACTCGTGCTAGACATTCTCTTTGTTCCCGTAACGTTTTCTTTTTCTCTTTTCCGTTATTTACCTCCCTCATGATTTCCCATAAGATTCGACTAGGCCACCCTCTACCACTGCCCTCCTTCTTAGGGACCCCCAGGTGGGGCGTTGGTTTTTACCGTCGAACTGAGTCTCAGGGGCAGATTCTTCGTGATTCGGGTGCCGCCCACCCTACTTTGTTGGAAAACCCTAGTGTCTGATACTTTTCTTCTCAATCTATCGTCTTTCAACCGTTCCTCTCCTCGTTATTCGCCTCTTCCGCTCTTTCAGTCCTTTCGCTGCCTTACACTTCCCTCACATCCCAAGCACGGAAAACTATCAAATGCAAATGCTCTTGTTGGAAGTATGTTCTCCGTTTTACTGAAACAATCCATTTGTATGAGCTATTGATTGAAAACAATCGTCGATATTTAAGTCTCCGCAGTTAGATAGTGTGATATATTTTCATTCATTAGGGTTTTTCACACATTTATTGTCTGATCTCCCAACATGGTTTTACCAGGTTTTACGGGGGGAACGGTGGAATTCAGAAGGACTGTGTCAATGAAGCTTTGCTCAGCGTTTACAGGCTTAACTATACAATAAACACTGTAGTGAAAAATATGAACTTTGTTCGTTGTACAGATCCCTGATGATAATAGCTACGCGTCGAAGCTAGTTGTATTGTAACTAAACAGTGAAATACCCAATATCTGTATCAATATTTTTTAAGTGTCTAATTAGAGTCTTTGAAATACCCATAGCACGTATGAGTGTCTCAGTAGTGCAAATATTCTCCTTCAATCGTAGAAATGTAATTGCTAAAATATGTTACTCACGTGCTTAGTGCTGTGGGATGGTGAATCCGATCATCGATATATCGATGTGAACAGTATAGGACAGTGAATTAAATTTAAATTCATAATCTCTAATCGTCTTAGTCGTAGACGTACACTGTTTCACCTCACGGTGTTGGGCGTAAGTTTTGAAACTATATCATATTTCTCCTTAAATTTATAATTATTTGGCATATTTTTTCACAGTCGTAATGAATGATGTAAAAACGATGTATATGTATTTCAATTTTCTTTGCAGTACCGTAACGTTCAGCAGTTTTCACCTACTGGTATATTCTGAATCAAGTATGAAATACATTGATTATTCAATATTCTCCCTTCCTCAGCAAATATTCAGAGGGTTAAATATAACATGGAATGATGATTGCGGGGCTGATTAGAGTGCCTAAGAAATTTATGGATAAATTAGGGCCTACACTCTCATTTTTACTTCACGGGTAAAAATCTACGAATTACCGTTCATAAACGATACATCTACCCCAGTCTTGAATGTTGTAAATGATTCTTAACCTTAAATAAAACTTATTCTTGGTAGGTTACTATGCGTTTACTTGATATATTAATAGCTAGATCATATTTTTTAAATGAATATTTGAAGAGCGTTTAAAGATGCTTTAATCAATGTATATGACAGCTCCACGTTATTGTATATCCAATTTGCATGAGTAACGCTAATTTTCACTACTTTTAGAAATATAAGAGATTCTTTAGCAAGTATGTAAGAGAAGGAATTTTTACGAGCCAAAAGAGTCCATAAAATTGCATCTATCATATACATGGCTATTTAACACCTGATATTTCCATTATATCATATTTTCTCCAAGCGAATGGTACATGGCAGTATAGTGTTGACTAATGCGTGGTTGAGTACAATTCGTCTTTGACAAAGTCTCTAAGCGTAATGAATATAAATATATTCTAACTGCAACACTTTGAGAATTAGAGTGTGTTAGAAATAGAGTTGGAGTGCACCATATAGTGGATATGTTTAAATCGAATTATCAATGAATGTAATTTCTTTGCATTCGACTGAACAGTAAAATGAGACAAAGTTTCTATAATTACAAGAAAAGCATCCAAGCTAAGCCATCATATAGTGTTAAGCTCAAAATGCGTGATGGTTTTATCAAGTGAGGGAGAGTTTCATCCAAAGATGGATTGAATGGATTGGATGGGAATTCCTAGTCACCCACACCCCTGTCAAAATGCGTTTCAACCTTCCATATCACTACGACCCGATACTCAGAAAACTCCTCAAACCTCCACCATCTCCCAGAGCTTGCTTCACCCAAAGTTCATTTATACACTCTCGGTCGACATTCTCATCCTCTCAGATTCCCCTTAACTCATCGTAAGCCTGTCCTCCACCTCTCTTTCTCTATTTCTAGGGAGAGTGACTCCATGAAATACGTCGTGACATATTTTCTCAGCTAGAATGATGTTTTCTCGGAGAAAGAACTGTTCTACTAGTTCAAGAGATTCCTTCTACTCTTAGAAAAACTGCTTACTCATTGAACACTCACACACCAAAGTTGATAAATATATTTCACCAAAATGGGCTAATTATGCATGGTAACGATAAGTTTATTTCCAGTTCATTCAATTTTTATCCCAGGAGGAGTATGCTATTTCTAAGATTATGATCATAGTAAGAGGGTCTAAATTCTTTCTTACAATTCTTGTATATAACAATTTTTCATCGAACACCGAAGCATTTTTAGACATCCAAAGGTTATGAGTGATTTAAAATACCCCTATTACACATAATATTGTGTACAATAATAATTTAGAATGTTTTTTTTACATATAATGTAGCATCCTACTAGCAGGAATGCTACGTATTGTAGCGTAGTACTGTAGCATGGTTAAAACATGTTTTCGTTATAAATCCAGTTTATTTTCAAATTCAGGTTTCTTAAAGAGAGTTTCTAAAATTTTATTTTTGCTTCGTTAATAGTTGCGTATTATTACCGAACCTTAAGCATTACTCCTTTCATGTTTGAGCCATCTGGCCTTATTAACATAAACTAAACTGAACTATATTGTCAAGATTATAGATAGGTTCCCGCAGATTGCCATCCTGTATTGAAATTGCTCGTCATTATATATAATACTATCGGATTGAATATAATTTCCCACTCAACAGCTATTTACACTCTTTCCGACTATCTCTATAACATTATATTGCAACTTGTTCGACAAGTCTTATTGCAAATTTTCTTTATCTTAAAGTACTAAGTCATTTTTATGTTCCATTGAAGTACAGTCCTTACTTTATTAAATGATTATCGAATAGCTGTACTGTCACTAATCGCGAATATTAGTCATCATAAAATGGTGTATTAACTATTCCTCCTAAATTTAAAGATGTATTTTTCTTGGTTTGGAATATCCAGGGTACACGAGATTTTAACGTATTTTATCCAAGCAAACTTGGAGATAAAACTTTGGATGCGATTAGGGAAAGAGCGTGGCTTCATTTTTACTTTATCGCTACTTAATAAAACGTTTTGGAATGAGCTCTGAAGATATTGTAAGAAAAAAAAATTTCAAAAGATTACTGGGAAATTAGATTGAGACGTCTGCTTAAACTTGAAACTTTTTGGGGGCGATTACAGGCTAATTATAAAAATTTTTAATCATCAGGTTTTCTTATCTTCTGCGTGATAACTGATTTAGATCTAACTATACCGTTCCACTATGGAAGTATATGGCCTCGTACCACGAAAGTTATGAAACAATTGGCATAGAAATAATGAATTTATGAAATCCTATTTTTAGCTGATAAAACTGTGCATTTCTATGAACAAATCATGACTTCTAATCCGAATAACTGAAGTCAATGATCACTAGTTTCTTCACCGTCGCCAAGATCACGAAAATAATTTTTCGTCTAAATACTTGAAAAAACAACTGATCTTACCTTTTTTACTCTTTTTAGCAATTTTCACATTTTCTTGACCTCCCAAATAGTTGTTTTGCCACATATTGACGGAAAGTTCGTTTTTATATCCCGTTATTCTAGAGAAAAGTGTCAGTTATCCTATTTGGTCCATCCGCATTTAAATAGATACAAATAAACGTCAAATTATAATTACTAATTCATGATTTAGATATAAAAATGTGTTCATCGGATGATTCCAGAGAGAACGGTGAATAATGGGGAATTCCTGGATTTTGGTTTGGAAGCTCAAAATATTTCAGAGCCCTTGACTAAGGAAAAATTAGCCGGGCGATAAAATGGGTATGGTAATATTTTTTAAAAGTCATGGATGTTCATAGTTCAGGAAACAATCGAAAAACCTTCATTAAAAAAGTTCAATATGTGCCAAAAGTATGACGGTAATTTGTTTCATGAAGAATGCTTTTAGTAAACCATCGATTCAGATCTGGAAAATGAATCGTACAAATTACGTGGGAGAAGTAGAACTTTACAATCTATGTTTTCCCGCTCTCGCCTTCGACTTGGGTGCAATATCACTTGAGTCACAAACCTATACTTCCCTACCTAATTAGTGATTTACCTTAGGGCTCATTTTAATATCATTTATGATCACTGGCATGGAAATTTATAATTACAATTTTAATTACCATCAATCAATCACCAATTTGCGGAAGATGGACAGGAAAATACAAAATCAAAGTGACTGCCATCAATTTTCAAAATCTGTTACGCAGTATAAAATATATGAAACACCTAAGTTCTATTCCTACGAATTGTGTGGGAGGGGGACTAACACCCAATCATTACATTGTATACATAAGACTTGGATCGGTGTACTGCTTACTTTCAGACTGAATGCGGAGTTCTCGCCCACAGCCTTGCTAAGTGTGTAAAAATACTTCTACCTCCACCTTTCTCTCCCTGCCATGCCCTTACCGCCCTGCTGCCCTCCTTTTCTAAAAATATCACACCAATTTCTGAAAAATTCCTCTCTAAACTTATGTAAAGGATAGCGCTTCAGAATATGTCAGGAGATGCCTTATCATGGTTAAAGCAGTTTTAATTAAAGTATGTTAAACTAAAAAGTCAAATTTCATCTAATGTTGCTTAAATACCAAAAAAACACTTGTTAAAAACATTCTTTCAAATATGGGGCACTGTTGCAGAATCTGAAAAACTTCGTTTTTTAGCATTTTACTATCATTAGTTGGTTCATGATTGATGAGAATTGATCGAAACTTCTGCAAATAGTCTTTAGTGAAGAGTTTTTCTACCTAATTTGGAATGCTTCTTGGTTTCACGAGCCATAATTTAGGGGTGACGAAGAATCTAGAGTCTTTCTTTGGGCCTCGTTACTGCTCCTCAAAGCACTCCGTTCCTGTAAATCTTATTTTTCTGTCGCCTGTCGTATCCTTCCACTATCAAACCCAACGGCACCCACTGTCTTTTCTCTTCCTTCCTCGACATTCATGTCGTCCACCAATGCTCTAATCGCTTCTGACGCCGACGAGAAGCAATAACGTCCCATACTCCTCGGACCGAGAGGAAGGGTTGGAGAGAGAGTTAGAGAGGGATGGGGTGAAGTGGGGGTAGAAGTGTGATAACTGGGGTCAGAGCCACGTTGGGAATTGAGTACCGGAAGAGGGAGTAAGGCCGCCCAGGGATTCCTGGTGCCGTTGGCCGCGGCAGACTACGGCAGCGCAGGCCGATTCCCCCCCCCCCCGTCCTCCTCCCCTCGCCCCCCCAACTTCGGCCCATTCTGCGTCTTTCCGATCACGCCTTCACCATTTCGCCGCTCCCTTTGTGCATCAAGTCCCTCTCATCGTTTTTCCATCGGCTGCTCGGGAAATTTGCCGAGCAAGTGTGTGAGGTGCAAGCAAGGAGTGAAATTACTTCTGTGATAAAAAGAGTTGGCTGTTTCCGTTCGCGCAATCAGTCCGGTTATTGAATGGCCGGAATCAAAGAGCGTGGAAAATGTTTTTCTTTACGGCATTATATCAAAGTGAGTGACGATTTAGGACAGTGTTCAGAATTCCTATTGATTCTATTTATTCGGGCTCCAGTTCAAGGTTAAATTTTTACATGCTTACATTGTATGTAAATGAAACAGTAGTTAATGGTAGTAAACAACTGGAAATGTCGTTAAGGTGAAATCATTTCCTCAGGAAAATAAAAAACAGTTGCTAGTACAATACCATGTGAGAATATTTTCTTTAAAAAATCCTTTACAATATGATAATCGATCGCAATTTAGAGAAAAACGAACAGTTTCAAGCTTGGACAAAAGGTTATAGTCAAGGGTAGGAAAAATGGAGAGTAAATATTTTAAGTTCAGCCAATGCTGTTTAAATCGTTGAAACATACCAGTGATGAAAACCTTAAGTGTGGCTAAACACATTTATTTCTTTACTACTTCAAGGTTTCTAAAATCCGGGAAAGAATAAGATTATAAAGATTATTTCTGTTACCTCTATTGACTTTTATATCGATATAACGAGTAGAATATTTTCTCACTTAATGTTTATGTATTGAAGGGGTTCTGAAAGATGTAGTACTCGATATAATGCTTTCATTTGCTCGTATTTTAATCCAGAAAATGTTTCTCATGAACGATAGGTCAAGATGAGTAATTTGTTAATAATTAACATGCTTGTTTATTGACTCCTGGTCTATGAGAGGTTATCTTAAAACTTGATATCCCTAGAGTCCTTTCTCTCTTCAACTAAGGTGCAGTTATAGGATAATAACTATGGAAAATGATTGCATCAAGGAAACTCTCCCATTGCTAATCCCCTATAAAGCTTTCATTGTTGCCTTTTTACCGTCTCCTCTGGTTTTCAGCCTGCGTCATCACCCAATTATCTCGCTAAACTTCTAAGTCCTCGGAAAATCAGTTTTATCCAAGTATTCTCAGTGGGTGCCACGGCGCGGGCATTCGCCGTTCTCCCTCCCCGCTTCTGCCCTTTTACTTCAACCAATATCCCGAGTCCACACCCCTCCTCTCCCCGAACACATATCCACCTGCGCCCCCACCCATCCTCACTCCACGAAAAACTCCGTCGGGCGCCGCTGCTTCCAGCCCCCCCCCCCCCCCAACCTCCTCTGAAGTCCCCCCTTGCCCCTTGAGAGAGCATCAGCCCTAATCAAACACTCCCAGGATCTCCCCAAGACTTACATTCGCCATCCCATTTGATCAATTTCTCCTCCCCCCCCGCCCCGCGCCACTCCTCCAGGTCCGCTGCCCTTAATTCCTACTTCTTCGCTTCGTCCCCCTCGATACCTCTCCTCCTCACTCCCCCGGTCATTCTCCGCCCGCACTCAATTCCTCGCCAGCGCCTAGTCTACCTCTCTTATTTTTTTCTTTTGCCTCCCCTGCCTACCTTCAACTTCAACCCCTGAACATCCCTCTCGAGTCAACCCCACTGTCACCTCGCGACATTTCTCCCTCACTCTCCGATCCCGTGAGCTCTCCTCACACAACTTCTCTTCATTCCTTCGTTTTTTCACCTCCTTTCCATCTGGCTACCTCCTCTCGCCTTGTTTCTCCTCCTGTTAGGTTGACGGAGGAGACGACCAAGCTCTGCCATTGATCATACAGTAATATAAGACCAGTGCCGTTAGAACGGTAAAACATTTGCAGATGACGTTGATGATGAATTGAAGTGTATTCGTCAAATCAGTTGCTGGGATACACTTATATTTTAATGCTAAGTAATGAGCTTTCTTCAAATCCTAGCAGCGATAGGTATTCAGTTGAAAACAACTTCTCGCAACGACCAGTATTCACTCAGATTTGATTGGATATTTGCGGAGGAGACCGACGGCAAAGGTCATTTGCGCCTTAGGAGATAGGTAAGAGAGGAAGTGAGGATAGAATCCTGGCGTTGGTATTAGCCTACTCTTAACGAAAGGCGCCAAAGGGACCATGGCTTAACGTCTCATCCAATAGTCGGAGTATTGCACTTGAAGTGCCCTCCACCAGACACTCAAGTAGGGCTCCCTCTGAAAAACGTCCGCCTCTGCAGATATTTGAACCCTAGCCACCCGTGTGGTATGCGAGTACTCTAGCCATCACACCACCCCGATTCCCCAATGATTACCCAGATTCTTGGAAAGGGAAGCCTGTATTTCAAATACTACACCAGTTTTAAGCTCGCTTAAACTTTTTATAATATGTAAGCTTAAAGTATCGGATCTAATCCTTACATATTTACTTGTTTTATTCGTCTACCACGGCCTTCAGTTTATACATAGAGCGAAGAGAATGGCAAAAAGTACCTCATCCAATTTTTCAATAGTCGTGTGACTCTCAGTCGCAGTCGCAGTACAATCATGCCAGTGTTAAGTAAATACTTGAAGACTTACAGACATTAAGACTTAGATTTCACGCGTCCAAAGAGACAGACAAACGAACCTGCATGATGGACCGTCTATGAAAAACCTGTTGTTTCTTCCATTGTGATCACTATAGCAAATACATTCGCACAGTACAGTAAGAGTTCATTCTTACCAGATGGGGATAAGGGACGTATTTTTTCACAAAACAGTCATCATCTATCTAATTCGCACATTATCAGAATTATGTACACATGTTTAAAAACGCATTTTTTCGGCATTTCTTAGGCGTGATTAAGGGCGACTGAAGATCGAAAATGCAATTATGGCAGAATATATTAAGGCGATAACCAATTATAAATTAGGTGATAAAAAATTGTGCAGTTAATTTTGTTAATGAGTCTGTGTCGCAGTTAAACTATATTTAGTAGAATAAGTATAAAAATTGTTAACCACTCTCTATTTTGTTTTTAATTTATATTTTTATAATATTATAATTTATATATATATTAATTAATTATAATATATATATATAATTTACATACCGTTATCAAGAGAAGTTGTCGATGATATTTTAAGAAGTTGTGAATGGGAATATGAAAAATACAAAATTGCAGCACAATTTCAATACTATTTATCCCTAATCCACCCTTGTCCCGTCCTCATTCTACACCAACTAAATCAAAAACTTTCGTGAAAATTTGAAAATATTCCACAAAAATGTACAATGGACAATATGTGAATCTCTTAGAAGATGGCTACCCTCAAGTTCAGGCATGTAGGGTGAGAACAAGAGCAAATGAGCATGGTTCAGTGGCCGTAACAAAAAGAAATTCCAGTTTCCCTATCCGTGAATTGCTTGAAACGCTCGACGATCATTTGCTGCGGACATTTAAGACTGGGAACGTTATGCAATCTGCCGGTATGTGTTGCATGGAGTTCTTTTTTGTCACGGTATAGTATTATCAAGGTGATGGCCTAAATCTTTTAATCATATAAATTAATTTTTTTCCATATCGTTTACCTCAAAAAATGTTTAATCACATTCCCTAACCGCCTGCCCATCAATGCACCTACCTGTCCTTTTTAGTGATAGCCTAATCATCTAACAATCCCTTCATTTTGAGAGCATTGAGTCAATTTCATTTTCGTTAACTTTTTATCTCAATGATTAAATTCCACATTTGTATCCTCCCTTAGCCTATTTCTTGATGGTGGCCTTTTTTACTTACATGCTTCTTACCTCTTTACTATTATTTTCTTATCTGGGTCACTGTTGTTATAGCCTTGAATCGGGATATCTCTCTCTCCCGCCGCTCTCCTTCTATCCCAGGTTTTGCGTCTTCTCATTTTCCTTCACTCTATTTCCTAGAAATCGATTCGAAAAACGCTTTCATGAAAACGACCGACCTCGTATTTCAGCGAACGACTTGTCAAGAGAACGTTTGCTCGAAGCCGATACGGCTGACGTCATGAGGCACATCTTTGGATGTTTTGGACAAACATCCAACGTCACGTGCTCCCGAACGAGTTTTTGGTTTTCCCGGATAAGTAATAAGTCAGTTAGCGGCTAAAAAACCTGAATAAAATTGTTATATATTATTTATACCATGCCAGTTAGTCTGCAAAAGGTTGTTGGGCAATAGGTGAGGTCCATGATTTGGTAAAATTAAAACTAGTGTAAAATATTGCAATCAGAGTTCGAGAATGATTCCGAGTATTAGCATTAAAATACAATGGTTACTGTAGGAAATTTTATCTGTATATTTTTATGAATAAAATAATCTTCGTGTTTATCTATCCAGCAGATTTAATTGCTATCTTTTTTATAAACTTAAATACAAGCAGTGGCAATCATTACTTTTCCTCTTCGGGTCCATATTTAATATAGTTTTCTTATATTCTTTAACATATACTTGCGCTTATATGTATTGCCCTTATGACTTAGTTAACTTATGTACTATGTAAAATTTTGCAACAATATAAAATAAATTGAATTAATTTATAAGGGCTAAATTAAAAATTATGAAATAGTTCTAGATCAAGTTTAGGTCATATCGTCTCTAGGACAATATTTCACTCCATTTTGTTATGATCGAACTAAATAGTAACATAAATAATATAGTAATAGTACTTGACATAGTTATGTAAAAATACTACTACGTTTACAATGATACATTTATCGCATTGGAAGTACTTAAAGCAGATGCGACTTTTCATCTTAGGACACAGAGATATGTATTCAGTTTCCATTTTTTTCTACAAATCGCTTTGGTAGAACGAGAATCGCTTGAATGTTCTTTTAAGGAATAGGAATTTAATATTCTTTTTCTACTCTGCTTTGAGTTGTACTATCCAAAACGTTTCAAAAACTAATGAATTAATTCATGCGCTACAATTAGGCCAAATTTCCATAACATTAAAACCACTTATCCCATTTTTTGTCCCTTAAAATATAAATTCACATTTAGAATGTATCTTACAAATATATTGGTGTCTATGGTTGATGGATAACCATAGAGAGGTGTTATTACTCTATTTTTCATTTTAAAAAGATAATAAAATATCCATTTAAATGATTACAAATTCTATTTTGAATTAATTCCATCGTTTCCTTATACGTTTTCATGTTTGTTTCTCCTCTCTTAATGTAAAAACCAGTCCATTAAAAACAAAATTTTCATTTACAAATTATTGCTCATTTCTTTCAGTAAATATGCTTATAATTTTATTTAATATGTATAGGCATTTTCTCTTAATTAAGACTTAAATGTGCTTAATATTAATAGTTTCGTTCTATTTTCAGGTAATTACCTCAGCTGTGATGGCTGAAATGGGAGGGGAAGCTATATTACCGTGAGTTACAAGGAAAAATTATTCACATATTAAATTTGTTAGTGTTTAAGTCACATACAATATCCTCAAATCCTAGTGGTGAGATGTTTATATTCCGTGTCACGATAGCATTTTACAAAAATACTATTCTTTAGGATCTGGTAGTATTATCAGAATCCAGCTTTCCTATTATTATCATTCGTCTGACTTTCTAATTGAGGCATACATGATTTTTTATTTCTTGCAAAATCAAAATATTTTGTCGAATCATAGAGTTTGTAACCTAAGTAAATCTTTGATATTTTATCTTTCTGGACATTCTTTAATATAAATTTTAATTAGGATTGCCCAAAAATGACGCTTTATTAAAATACACAGCTCATATTGACCAGTTAAACGGGCACATTATACATAATTGGTATTATTAAACATACAGTTAAACTCGCCATTTGTTGCAAATTTTAGCCGTATCGTTGGTTAATAATCATGAAACGCATCAATAATGATGTCTAATAAATAAGCCAATATTTTAATATTGATCACTACGGAGAGCATTTATCTGAAACAAGTTGGATGTAGAATTAACAAGTCGCAATGTAAATTTTACCGAAGTATTGTAGTTCCCTTACCACATAGTTATCTATGGGCTTCTGATGTGATACTGAACCTTGGCAGCTTATAAACACGTTCTTACTTCTGTATCCTACTCAATGATGTGACTCTTGGAAGACTACGTGCATTCTATTCCATGCTGAGTCGATAAAAATAATCAATTGTTCATTTTAACTAAACTGTATATTTATACGAAATCATATGCTTTCTTGAATTTTTAGCTACAATTTCATCTACCAAGTTCATGTAGGGTGAATATATTCAGGTCCTATAAAAGTAGGGAGACATTACTTCATTCTAACCCCGCCTAAGTCTTCTGACGCCTGAGGCATGCTCAGCTCAAAGGGGAGCTTGGCGTCAAGTAAAAAGAAAAGGAGAAAGGGAGACGATAAGTGGAATGGATAGCGGAAAGGAATACGGTTTCACAGACCTCTCCTTCGCTCGGGTGACCTTCGCTTGGGAGTTCGTGTCGCTTGTCTGGACTATGGGGAAGCAGGAAGAAAAGGGAGCATGCATTATGCATGGAATAGCATCCCATTTGCGCTGTCCAGTCGGAAAAACAGGAAAGCCATTCTTTCCCCGTTCTCAACTTGCTGTCTTCAAGACCTTAGTGGTCTTCCGTGTTGTCCTAATTTGATCTCACCGGAACCAATCCACTCTTATGTTTTAATTTTAGGCATAATTCTAATATTTCGGCGTTCTTTGAGTTTTATTACTTTCATGGGGAGCCGCTTGAACTAGGTCTTTTATTCTTTCCAAATTTACTAATATATTGACCCTCAATTTTTTCTGCCAATAAGATAAACAAGTACCCATTGGTACTATCATCAATAATATTTCTGGGGATTATAGTTGTAATAGCCTAAGATATTCGTCATTACTTTTAAAATGCTGCGTTTCTCTCCCGTGGCATTAATTTTTGGCGTGTGTACTAAATGGTACTGTAGGCCATCAGGAATTTATTTTAAATAGTTCCAAACATACATATATATATATATATATATATATATATATATATATATATATATATATATATATATATATATATATATAACTGCACTTAGGATCACTTAAGTGACGAATATATAAAAGTTTGCCAGAGGAAGGCAGACGACTAAAAATTACGATTAAAATCACTAAACCCCTTTCCAAATCAATCTCCCGACCTACTAAGTCCCTTCCGACGCCGTGCAATCGCCCACGTTGCAAAACTTGTGGCATCCTTCTCACCCAGCCTCTGCCTGATAAATTCCTTGCCGCTCATCTTCCTTCCGTCCCCTCACTCTCCTGCGTTTCCCATAATGTTGTCTATATCCTTCTTTGCCAATTATGTCCTAGTTTTTACATCGGTTTGACGACCACTCCCCTTAACATCCGCATGAATGGCCACCGCTCCAGTTGTAATGAACCACCGTCTATTTCTGTTTCCCTCCCTGTTGCCACCCATGTTTCTTCCCACAACTCCACCTTAAATAATATTTTTAAGGTTGGCATTCTCGCCTCCCTTCCCCCTTCCTCCTCCCCACTCCAAATCAAAGATCTTGAGTCCTCTTGCATTTACTTATTCCAGGCTTTCTCTCCGCCAGGACTCAATAAATCCCACTAACTTCTTCTTTCACCTCTGCCCATACTACTTCTTCCTTTCGAATTTCTTCCACTTCCCGCCTCCCGCCCCCACCTTTCCTCTCCCTCCCCCTCCCCTTCCCCCGTCCCTCCCCTCCCTTCCTTCCTTCCGCCTCAGTCCTCCCTTCCTACCGCCTCAGTCCTCCCTTCCTTCTCAGTCTTCGCTCTTGCGACCAAGGTGCTAGTGGCACCGAAATATCAAGAAACTTTGTAAGTGTGTTCATCATTTTTTTGTTTTCTGTGTTTGTCGTCTGCCTTCCTCTGGCAAACTTTTATATATATATATATATATATATATATATACATACGGTTGAAAATTTGGCTATAGCACGCTATAAAAATGAAATATGTACTTAAATCTTACTATAAATTTTGGTACACCGTTTTTTGTTGCTTAATATTTGCGGAGCCATGGAAAATGTTATAGTTTTCCTTGGATTTCAGAAATAACCGATTATCTTGGCTAATGACAGAAAATGTAGCCTGGGCCTTAGAGGACTTACATTTGACTAAATTATCAATATTACCAAAATTTACTGAGATATCAGTTGCGGTATTTTGCACCCCAATCTCTCAATTTGCACTATAGGTACGGCTTGTACATAATATTTAAATTTGGCATATTGCATTGATTTTTATGTTTAGGACCAATCACATTGCGGAGTACATCATTTGCTACGTAGAACTATTTACACAGCAAGAGGCCTACACACTACGGCTATTTAAGCTAAATACCGTATATTATTTCTTCCTCTTTCTCACAAAATACGCCGTCGGAATTAATTAAGGGTAATATGAAAAAATTCTTACATATATTACTAAAATGAAAATGTACTTATTACCTGGAAATGGTAACTCAAACACGAAATTGTAATGTAATGCCTCTGAATATCTGGAACAATTAGTAGATAGGTGAGAGTAGAGGTAAAGCGTATGAACGTTTGTTTGAACAAGTTTTAAATGTTTGGAAGTAAGTTTTCTTTTCTGAAGTATTTTTGATAGAATTTATAGTGCTTTCTGGCATAGTGAAACATTTCGTTATTTCTTAGTAATTAATGGTAGAAATTTTTACCTGTGTCTCCTGTTTTATTAAATGAGTCCTATTAACACTACAACGCCGGTGCGGTCATTTTGACCGCAGTTGGAATTTAATTTTCATGCCACACGTTTAATTTTTGTTGTGTAAGCATTTCCTTTCGTGACTTATCCTAACATTATAATGGAATTATGTTGGCGGAAAACTTTTTTTGATAGGTTCTTTAGTTATTTTTTTATTACTGCTTATACCTAGAATGCCTGAGCGGTCAATTTGACCGCATATGCAACGCGTAAATATGAACTGTAGATTTTTCTGCTCTTATTTGTTTTATAATGAATGTAAGTGTTCTTGTTTAGCAGCAGGTACATCACTTTATGTATTTTATAAATTATAACAATATAACCTTTTGGGTTGATGGATGGCGTGGGTTGATGTGTCGGATACGCACATTCTTCCATCAGATATAGTACCTCTTACTCGTTCTGTTACGTAATATTTGCGGTAGATTCCACCTCTCTTGCATCCAAACAAAGTATCTTTTGCTCGAAGTGGCCTATAAAAAAATGTTACACTAGGTTGTAAGCTGTAGTCACTTGTTATCCGTCATTCATACAAAGTAACACCTGCACTTACTGTTTTTTTTCGAAGAACGTGGAAGATATCTTCTGTCACGCATTCAAACATTGTATCACTTGCTCTTACTGATTAGCAAAGATTGTACGCTGAATCATAGTGTAAGATTTTGTTGCTTGTGAACCAACACTTGACTGTCTTTACATAATATGTAATTCAGCGTCAGTAAATCGTTGGTTACGCTAGGAGCGAATACTGGGGTCGCTTTTGCTGAATTATCAGTGGGGTTTTGACTGTGACGAGGAAGATTCTCTCGTCATTATGTGTATCTTTTTTTAGGGATGGAAAATCGACCTTAGCGCACCCAAAAAGCTATACTGAGAGAGTTGCGGAATACCGCGGAAGACGACTCCGGTGGAGAGACCACCTCTGGCTAGGACATGACAGTAGACATCACGCAAAACGAGGGATAGATGATAGTTGCGCTAGTGCTTGGAGACTGTTTTGTAATGAAAAAATTTTGAAGCACATTCAGAAGTACAGTATTGCAGAAGCTAAGCGATAGCTGAATTTCGATGATTGAGAACTCTCTCTGAAAGAACTTGATGCATTTATCGCTATCCTATTTATCAGAAGAACTCTTGCGAAATCCATCAGTGTTCATGATTGCTGGTCAAAAAAATTGGGACCTCCAATTTTTGAGCAGACCATGGGAAGGGACAGCTTCTGTGCTATAATGAAATTTTTAAGGTTTGACTTCAATATCAGCGTGGAAAGAAAGAATAAAATCCGATAAGTTTGCTCTGGTTTCAGAAGTTTGGGATGAGTTTATCAAGAACTGAGGCGTTTGTTACGTTCCCAGTCCCTGTTTGACCGTAGACGAGCAGCTATTTCCGTCAAAAGCAAATGTCCATTTTTTCAATACATGTCAAGTAAGCCAGATAAATTTGGTATCACATTTTGGATGCTGACAGATGTCGACTCAAAGCATAATTGTAATGCACCTTACCTCGGTAAAGATGAATTGCGGCCAGATAACATCCCCTTAGCGAGCATGTGGTCATGAAACTTGCACAACCTTATCTAAAAAATGGTAGGAATATCACTACAGATAACTTTTTTACTTTTCAAAATCTGGCAGAAAAGTTAAAATCTGCCGATAACAGCCATGTTGGTGCTCTGAACAAGAAGCGCCGCGAAATTCCTGATATATTCTCCAGCTTGAAGGCTCCAATTTTTGACACTAAATTTCTGAAAAGCAATTTCAGAACCATAACCGTTTATCAGGGAAAATTCAATAAAAATGTGTTGGTTCTAAGCAATCTTCACCCCTCAATTGAGATTTTAGATGACAAAAAAAAGTTTCCGAATCTCTGATAACTCATTTTTGCTCCAGAAATGTGATCAAATACGAATCACGTCTCGTAAATTTTATTGTCACAACATCTATTGACGTTTAATATTGTTTATGGAAGAATAATTTAAAATGTTATCCTTTCTATTGCTTCAGAAATCAAAAGAATGGCCTATTAAATGTTTAAAGCTGTTTATGACTTTCATTGCATTAAATTGTTATGAATGCTTTCTCGAATGAACGCAACCCCACATTGGTCCAGATGTGAAACAATGCCACATTTGTAGCTATGAAGACTCTCTAAAGCTATTATTCTGACAATATTCTTAAAAGGCTATCCAAATAAAAACATTTTCTTATGATATATCAAACTGCGGTCAATATGACCGCTTAGGCATTCTAGGTAGGAAGGAAAGTTCAGGCGTTCTAGAGTAAAAATCATTCCAGTATAACAATAATTAATATCAACATAAGAAATCGTCTGGTGAGCATTTTTCCAGTATAAATAGGTTTGAATTATAAGTTGTTCCTTAAATTGCACAAGGACTACCTTCGTTGTATAATACTGGCATTCCATAAACAGGAATAATCATTTTCCTCGTCCAAATTTCACGTACTTCAAAGTACAATCATCAAACTTACTTTGTATCAATCCAAATCTCCATATTTTTCCCGTGCTGGGACAACTTGTTCACGTGCGTTACTCCGTGCAACTATTCAACCTTAGTCAGACCGGCCTATTTTTGCTGATACAACCCGAAAACCGACGGGTGCACAAGGTCTTCGAGAGACCTACGGGTGACAGGGGTAAACATGATGCCTTGCCCTTATTGCCTTGTTCCTCCCTTCCCCAATATTACTCTATTCTAATAAGGATGGGGCGTGACGTTACCCGAACTGCCATTGTTGGGCGCTCATGTTCTCTCTCTATCGTTCCCCGCGTCGCCGGCCCTCTTATGAGCTTCAAATCCTCAATACGCCCACCTTCAGCCTTTTAAAAATTTTCAATACTCCCTTTCCTCATTTCGTGATGTGATTGAATGTTGACGTTAGTACGCGCGTTACCTTGGCATAAGGGACCCAACCACGGACATATATTATGGATTTAGATCTTTGTAATTGTTGCCCAGGCTACGTGTCGCCTAAATTTCCACTTTTAGTCTACTCAGTCTTTGGCGCCACTTCGATTAGAGTCTTTTCAGTTGTTATTGTAAACAGATGGAGTTAATTGTTGCTAAAGTGAGACTGTGGTGAATATTCAATAACGATCAAGAAGATATGAATAACTTGAGGCTTTGAATAATATCTTGCTATTTTTGTGACCTAAACGTTACTTTGTAAACACTAGAGAGGAAATATCTATTACAGAAAATGTGTAAGAGGTTTATGAAACGTCCATTGTGTGCCGACGATGATGTTTGCCAGACTCCGGTTCAAATTTGAATGCATTAAGCCTGTTCGGCTTAAATAAAGAATTTAATATTCCTTGTTTAAACAGAACTTGCTTCGTACCAGGCTGCGAAACAGGGTATCCGTCTACGAGGACCCAAAATAGGATACTTGGATTGAAAAATAAGAATCTGTTAAAGGCGGCGGTAAGTACATTCCTTTTTACCTACTCTGCAATGATGGCTATTGGGAATACTAATGAAGTCACCTCGCATTATTATTAAATTTCCGTATAGCGATATCCACGAAGTGCTAAGAAGTTAATTGTGCATTTTTGTAATTAAGTTTGGAAAGGAATGAAATATATCTGTAGACCGGACGATATTAAAAAAGTGTATAATTACGTCCCGCGTGTAGTACTACATTTTTAATCCACTACATTATGATTAATTGTAAGTAAAACCCATGCATGTTCATGGTAAAACCAGTACCATATGTTTCTTTACAAACTTTCGACTATATTTACATTTGAACTTCCGTCTTTCATCACTTGGCGGCACCACTTTCCAAAAAGTTGTTTGTTTACGGAATTCTAGAAAACAGTTTTGGCGTCGAGATAACAATCTTTATGGACCCAACTATCAAGTGCAGATAATTCACAATCAACCTATTTCAGGCTTTTCTCACGCGGAGACTAGTTTTTATACAAGAATCAACGTTCTTCCCACTGAGATCGTCGTCAGGAGAGTAATAAACTAAGTATTTTATATTCTGTTTACTAAACGACTGACTATTGTTGATAAAACTAAAAAAGAAATATAAATGAATTATATTTTCCGTTGATCACATTGTTGATAAAACTTAAAAATGAAACGAAAATAAAATATATTTATGGTTGTTTACACATATATTTGTGAAAAGATATCTTTTCCAGACGCTGCATAGGCGGCAATCGTCTTCCCAATCAAAATTTTACGGACGTTTGGCTATTTTGATTGCTTCTTGAATCAAAGGGTGAATAATATGAAGCAGCCTAAGCTAGCTTAATTTGGGAGAATTTTTTTTCTGTGCTTCCGATCTGAAATAACCGATGACAGTTGAAGTCTAGAATTCTCTTGCCTCCAGCACTCTTTTATATTCTTAAAGCCTTATTTTAATCGGCTGTTGGGTTTTTCTTTTAGTCACAAGAACACGGAATCTCATATATTCCTTTTTTAACGAGGAGGAATGGGATTTGATGCAGATGGATCGAAACCTTTATTTATCTTCACCGACCCAAACAGGGTTTCAATGGCAGTTTTTCTCAAGATACAAGTAAAACGGTCATTTGTTCCAGAAGAGAATTGGAGAGCTGCAAATACGCATGGCTTGGTCTAATCCTTCGTGGCTCTGTCTCCTCTCATCACATTTAAAGATCTCATTACCAATTGAATTGAGTTTCCACTTCCTTTTCAAATCGAATGGAAATGCTCCATCTCCTTTTTGATGCTAATTTCATTCCATACGGCTCTACACTTCAAAGTCTTTATTACACATTACTTCCTGCGCGGGTAATTATGTGAAGCCGCATTTAAATACCGGTCCACTTGTATCTTTGCTGAAAAATTTGAACGCCTCAGTCTACTGCTTGCTAGTGTTCACGTGGCTAATACATCAAGGAGTGGTATGGAGCAGTCTTCTTCAATTTCCTAGGTGACTTTGATAATTTCGTGAGTAATGCTCAAGTGTTCATGGTATTTGTTAAGATAATCAAGACATAATTTGTGACTTCCACAATTTATTGATAACTTTCGACCAGTTTCGGCTGTGACGCCATCATCAGGTACAGAGTATGGTTGTCAATTCTTTATGTATCATACAGAGGATCATGGGAGTTTGAGGGGGGGAAGAAGGGAAGGAGGGGAGGCTTGCACCCATATTGGGACATGCTGAAGGTGTAATTTTGAATGAATCATTTGGTGCCAGGGGATTTAGCGTTTCTGGGTGGGTGTTCATGAAGTTATTGGGGAGGGAAAGTGATATGTAGCAGGGGGGATGGGTTGGGGAATATGACCTCGTTGAGCAGGAGTTTTGTGTCTTCCAGGGTGATTGCTCGTTGCTCTAATGCATCCATCTTCTCAGAGAAATGGAGTATTTCTGTTGTGAAATCACTCCGGTGTCCTGTCTTTAGTAAGTGTCGGGCGAAAGCTGACTGGTCGTCTCTTAACCTCCAGCACGCCTTATGTTCCTCGGTCCTACTTTTAAAATTGCGTCCAGTTTGACCAACATACATACAATTACATTCATAACATACTAGTTTATATATTCCGGATTTTAAATCAGGATCAATTAAATCTTTTGAATTATTCAAAATTATTGTTGTTCCGCCCAATGCAAAACTGGTTTCTTTCGATGTGTCTAATCTGTTCACGTGTCTGCCCGTTGAAGAAGCCCTCAAAACTGCCGAAAAATACTTTGGACCCAAGACTATCGCTATCGAACTTTTGAATCTGATGCAATTGTGTACAAAGCAGAATTATTTTATATTTGAGCAGCAAGTGTGCCGCCAGAGAAATTGACTGGCCATTGGTTGACCTCTTTCACCCTTTCTATCTGATATATTCATGGACAATTGGGAAAGAAATCTTTTGAACTGTGACATTACTCAAAAATGTTTTATATTGGTTTAGATATGTTGACGATATTTTATGTCTTTGGACGGGCAGCAAGCGACAATTGGACAGTTTTTTAACTTTTTTAAATAACATCCACCAGAAAATAAATTTAACAGCCGAAATTTAACAGCAAAAGGGGGGTCAATTTTAAATTTCTTAGACCTAACTATATCAATCCAAAATAATAGACACAGGTTCTCCATTTATAGGAAACCTACGCATACCGATTCCGTATTACCTAAGAGCTCATGCCATCCGTACTCGCACAAGCATGCATCTTTTCATTCAATGATTCCCCGTCTTGTTAATAATCTAATGTAAAATTCAGATTTTTATTTAAAAAACTCAATAATTTACGATAAATTGCCAATAGCAACGGATATGGTGAATCCCTTATCACGCGAATTTTGAACTGAAAACTGAAACGTCGCGCTCTCTCACAGTCCTGTTCCTTGTCGCCCGTCCAACCTCAAGAAAAAAACCAAATGAATAAAAATACCATTTATTGGCCCACTGTCATATACTGTAGCCAATGCTATTCCAAAAATTAATTTTAAAGTTTTTTTACAATAACAATACCCTGGGCCGAATTTCAAGTAATTCAAAAGATTTAATTGATCCTGATTTAAAATCCGGAATACATAAACTAGCATGTAATGAATGTAATTGTATATATGTAGGTCAAACTGGATGCAATTTTAAAACTAGGACCGAGGAACATGAGGCGTGCTGGAGGTAGAAAGACGACAAGTCAGCTTTCGCCTGACACCTACTAGAGACGGGACACCGGAGTGATTTCAAAACAGAAATACTTTGTTTCTCGGAGAAGGGACGGAAGATGGATGCATTAGAGCTACGAGCAATCAAACTGGAAGACACCAAACGCCTGCTCAACGAGGTCATATTCCCCAATCCATTCTTGACCGTGCGCCGATGGGTAATCATCGGCGGCGGACGCCGGCTGGAAAGTCGGCGTCCGGCAGCGTGACCGGCGGCGTACTCATTCAGCCATAATAAATTTACAAGTATTTCCGCATGTTATAGCATAAATTATTCGTTGTTTCTCATTATTTAATGTGTTCAATTCTTTATTTCATGTAAAAACTTATTTTACTTCATTTTTATTTACGCTTGCAAGAAATTTCTTTTAATTTTGAGTAGGTATTTAAGCAAATATTGTATCGTACGTCTTCTATCAAACCTAATATTATACCCTTTCATTACTAAATTTCATAAGAAAAATTCATCACTAATTTACCTGTTATCTCAAGTGCGAGTGAAAAATTTCATTGTAAACAGATATGTCCATTTCACTGTTATAATTTTATTTATAGTTTTTCAAATATGATGAAATACCATGCAAACGATCCTGTATGTATTATTATCGCCTCTTCTATTCATCTATGCACCGCATTGAAAATTTTGACAGCGGAGGATTTTATGGACAAGGCCTCCCGTTTATTAGATTTTTATTAAAAATGTAATATTTATAGATTAATATCAGCATTAATCAGATGAAAAAAGGCAATATAAAAAAATTAACTCTTGGATTCGCAGAAAAATTTCAGAAAAACAATACAAACTTTTACAAAACATTTAAAAAGAAACTGTTGGGGTACCAACCCCATAACCATTGCTTGAGAAAAGAAAATGGAAAACTGGAATTTAACAATTAAGACAATGGCTGAGAATTTGCTAATTATTACGAAATGCTTCCGAACTGTCCAGAACCCAAGGAAAGATTCCCACCAAAAGATCCCAATGAGAACAACCCTAATTCACAGGCACCAGATTAAGAAGAAACCACAAGACAAATTAAAAAGTCCCAAAGCATTAAAGCATCAGGTGAAGATGGAATCATAGCATAACTCGTGATAGCAGCTGGACCAAAAACTATAGCAGAAATAACGCAAAAAATACAAAATTTTGGCGAACTGAAAAAATCTCTAATGAAATGGAAAATGTCCTTATTAATCCATTTTATTTAAGAAAGGAGACAGAACAGATGTAAACAACTACAGAGGAATTCCACTCCTTCCTGTCACATATAAAATTCTCTCACAGTGCTTTCTTGTTCAATTACAACCTTAATCCAAAATTGGCGAATATCAAGCAGGCCTAGGGCTAGGTAGATTACTCCCGGAACAAGTTCTAAATCTAAAACTAACAATTCGGCACTAAAAGTTGTACAGCAAGGATATTATCTGCACCTTCGTTGACTTCAAAAAGGCCTTTAATTCAGTTAATCGCGAATCTCTTGATCAAATTTTGAAAGAACAAGGGCTCGGCCCTAAAACACTTGCAACCATTAGACCGATCCCCACTGACAAAAAATGTTAAGTAAAATTCAGGGGAAAACTTTTGGAACCCTTCGAAATCTAAACAGGAGTGAGTCAAAGAGATGAACTCTCAACATTACTCTTAATTTATGTCCTAGAAAAAGTAATTCGAAAATGGCGGAAAGACAAATCAAGTCTAAAAATTGATCAACCAATCAAATTAGGAATAGCAAATATAACAATAGACAACCTGGCTTTAGCAGAAACCTTCATGCCCAGGCGATGTCTTGCACTTCTGCAGGGGGTACTCGGCAGCGGCCGATGACCCATCATCAAGAATACGACGTTTGGATTTTCCATGTTTTTGTTCTTGATTCCCTCTTCCTCCCCAGCATACGCGCTCTCCCAGGATTTCCCAAGCCTTTACGCTTTTTGTTTCCCCCCCTCACCAGCAGCGGCGAATGATCCATCTACACTGTAGATTCTACAGACATCTGTCTGTAGGTTCTGTAGACATCCGACTTAAACCTATTGGACTTTCAATGTTCTTTTCTCTCCATTGTTTTTTCGGGATAGCTTCGGGATACTAAGATGACTGTTATTTAGGCTGTATTTCTGCTAGCTCGGGTACGCAAGTTAGTGACCCTTTTTGGATGAGCTCTCTGGGAAGAAGTACGAAATCATTCATGGGGACTTATGTGTGAAGGCTCACAACGTTGAAATCACGGAGGAAATCCATTTTACAAAATATCTCTTTGCTATACTAGAATTGAAGTAAAAATATCTCGGTGGATGATCAGTTTTCTTCATCCTCCTACATATTTTTACCGCGAGGCGTTAAAAAAACACACTCAAGGATTGAATACCGGACGAGCAAATCCGATTTTCGTTTTGGGTACCCAGAAATTATTAGTTGATCTCGCATCTGTGTGCATGTCTGTTTGGATTTTATGTGATTTGCGCTATGATTATGATTTTTTCACATTATAGTTATCCACGCTTGTAACCTCACTCGCTCCGTTTTCCATCTATAATGTGCAGTTCTCCATCTCAAACGCCATATATTTTATGAAGCTCTAAATATTACTTTCCAACAAACCTTGACAAACTAATATAAAGCCGAGAAAAAATTGTTTATTTAAATGGTTCGCAAAAAATTCTCCTTCTTCCTTACGAATCTTCTTAAATAGATAGAAGGACAATGGGGATAAAGATAAGAAAAAGTAAAAGACGAGAAGTGAAGCTGATAACGAACGAAGAGTCCTTTTTGCCAAATGTCGGGGAAGGTGCGGGTAGCAGAAATTTTCAATATATATATATTTTCCCATTTGATACTGCTTCCTATATCTTTTATGTCACCAATGTCAATTATAATCAATTAGTATTATTGTAAACTTTTACCAAACACGCTAATCTGAATAGGCATAATCATATTTTGAATCTGCAAGACAAATCAAATAACGTAGGGGAACACTCAGATACTCATAAATATTTGAATATATGCAAGCACAGTGTGTCTTCATTCTAAGCCAACCATTTAAGTTTTCCACGGTGACGTTTTAAAAAATATGCAAGAGTTTATGAATAAGGGATGGTGACGGATGGACGACGAGGAATTCTTAATGTAATGGACTTTAGGTCCAAGTACGTGCTGCTCCCGTTTTCATCTTGGAAAGCACTTATTGAAATGAAGTTTGCGTATCTTCTCCCTTTTAGATTTTGTTCCACGTGACGAAATTGCTTTGTTGTCATTTCTTTTGAAATTTTTTTTAATAATGTAGCAGAAGGAATAGCAATTTCTCGTCCTGTGAAACTATTTGTAGTGCAAATTTTTCTCGACATCGGGAGCTGTCCGGAAATGGAACTCTGTTGGAGATGGTTTTCGATGTGTAAGACAAAAGCATACTCTCAGAGCTGGGATGCAGTTTCACCATTTTACTTTGATGAAATTTTTATGTACTTCCATGATTTTTTGTTACATTATCGATGAAAGTATTTTTCAATATGTAGTCGTCCTCTTTTAACGCACACCAACTGTACCCATTCATATGAGTTTTCTCTATTCCTACCTTCCACTTATAACTAGTAACCTTGCTAATTTCAACTTTGAATATGCATATATCATTATATATAAGGTATATTATGGCTTTGGCTTCTGATTCCCTCCTACGTCTGTCAGTAGTCTATTTATTCCTATTCCTTCCCTAAAGGTTCTTGTAATGGAAAACCTTTTAAACCATTACTAATATTAACAAAAATCTTTTGAGAGAGTGTTTTTCACACTTCTCCTCGAAAACCACAGAGCCAATTGTCCTAAAATTTTACATGATTCTAGCGAAGAAGAACGTGTACGGTTTAGCATATGCTGTATAGAATAGGCCCCAGAGTCATCAGAGCCATTAAACCCCTAAAACGAGACCCTATATTCTACTTAGTAAATGATAAAGATAAAGCCCGTTTATTAAACAAATATGGTGAATTTTTCTCACATTTAAATTTAACCTTCAAATTACTTTGTTAGTTTATAATATTCTACTACCATGATTAAAGAAATGGAATCTATGCAGAGATTTATTCGTTATTGTTTTTAAATAAGTGACAATCAAGGCCTGTGACTGAAATTTTCACTTATGGATGCCATAAATAAATGAGATGTTTAATTTTTACGATTGAAAGTTTTGATATGCTTCAGTCTTCCTTAAAAATTACGCTTAAATTCCCAAACAAAATATTTTTTTTTAATTTCGACGATACTATTTCTTTGGCCGCCTGACCAATAAGTAGGGAATTTCCTCGGGCCTATATGGCTCGTATTAATTATAAAGATCAAAATTAGCAAACTTCAGTAAGATTTTGATTGAGGTATTTTGTTCTCCACCTTATTATTTGAGCTAAATGGCTTTTACATAGTATCTGCATATAGCACATCTCACTTATTCTTATAATCATGGCCAATTAGTTTGCGTTGTGTTTCTACGCAGAATTTTGTTCAATCTTAGTGACTTACGTACAGCACGAATGAAACCATAGTACAGTCTAAGATATCGAGAGGAATTTTTGGGGTTAAAATTGGCTTTTAAGTCACTTCTTCCTATATAATCCTGGAATGAATGAAGTAGCGAGCCATTAATCTTCAAGTTTTTCGCGTGGGTACATACATGTTAGTTATCATACTAGCACATAAAAATGTCTTTTTGTAATTTTCCTACTTTTCTTCTCAAGAACGATGAGACAAATAGAGCTGAAAATTCATGTTTTTAGCGTAAGTATTAAGTACTCATTATTATTTCTAGGAGTTTCAAAACTTGTAACAAATTACCCACACAGGTGACAGCAATCCGATAAAAAATACATGTCAAGTTCGTTTTAATCATAAGTAGGCTTTTTTTCTTTTGCAGGGCATATATTAGGAATAATAATTTCAGACATTTATCCATTCATGATTTGTTTCAATGTTTCGAACAATAAAATATTTGAGTAAAAGAGTAAAATGGTTACTAACTGGGAAATTTTCTCTGATTTAAAACATTAGGATGCTAAAAAAGAAGTAATATTCTCTCCTGTATACTCGTAACTAGTATATTATTCCTTACTTATTGCATAATTTTCACATGCGTGCAATACCAAATAGTTCTGGATCACAGAATAATCATACTATTTCTGGAAAAATTGGACATATACAATGAAATAAGCCACTCAGCTCCACTTTAGTCCCTTGTTGTTCACTTATTCCAAGAAAGAAAGATTAAAAAAATAACAACTCCAAAGTGACTTGAAAAAATTGTCTCGTGGAATGGGAAATATGGGAATCAATTTACAAATCAAGGCAGAAATCATACTTTTTACTTCAATTAATGATAAAATACCATCAGCTTATCTGATTCATTTATGCGAGAGTGTTAATGCATAGTTTATAGTCTGATCCGACATATTGGCCTGGAAGTTATAAAGCAAACACGCATGAGTTTTTTTCCTTATTTGCCAATAAATTACCGATACTTTTTCAACCTCTACCTCGTGCGTTAACCCCTCCTTGGCGTCACACTTTCAAAGAGGACCACCACAACCATACCAGTGAAATACCTAACTGTTCAACAGCGGATCTCTTTTGTTTCCTCATTTTAGTCCTCGGCTTGTGACCTCCGAGTCTCGAGCAGGTGTTTTTTTGCGGGGCAGGGTTGGCCAAAGACAGCAGATAAGCCGCCACCTCCTTGTTATTATCCGTTTTACCTGTCCCTTTGCTGGGAACTAAACGAACCTTTAACCTCGGGAGGTGGCTAGGGGGCTCACCAATTTGACCGCCAACCAGGCCCAGAAACCCTTTTGGGCAAAAGCCAAGCGATTTCCGCTCGTTTCAATTTCTCCATCCGGAAGTTCTCCCCGCACATCAGTCAACCACGTACGACACTTCCTCTGAACCTTTGGTAGCATGAGACTCCCAGATATCGGTCACTTTCGTGGAGTAATTCTTCATCGCGGGTGCCTCGAGTGAGTTCTTTCCTCTGATCGAAATACTGAGAGCCACGACAAATATCTTGTAAAGGAAAGGAGTCTAACATAATTACCTCGGCTCATCTAGTTCACGCTCTGACGCAAAGAAATTGGATTGACCTAGAAGTAGAACGATTTTTGTTTTGTAGTGTTCTTCCTCTTTACAACGCGTGACAGCAAGTTGGTTTATAGTTTATTTTTAACGCGTGAGTTTCATCCGGCTGCAGTAGATATTCCCCGTTCTATTTAATGATACTCATCAGTGCAAGTTCACGATCGCAGTTTTGAGGGAAGAGGGAGTCTAAAGCGAAGTAAATGAATCAAAAACTGAATCAAGTACTAACTATCTAAAGTATTCAAACTAGTGCTAATCCCAAACTTCATCTCATTCAGTAAATATTACTCGAGGCTACCCTTGGAGAACAGAAACAAGTCGTTTTCTGCGACAGGTATTATGTTGCTTCTCAGACAATTCTCTGAAATTTGAATTGGTTTATTTCGTATTCCTGGTGAAAAAATCATAGATGGTTGGAATGCACTGTAGATGAGGGACAAATATTTGATGCTACTGATAAGGGAAATTTCTTTACTCCTTACATTTCTCTTAAATATTTTCATTATTTATTTCTATTCAAGCTCGTTTAATTTCCGAACAATATCTGTTATGCCATGTCCATCGACAAATCACTAGTCAGAATCTGAAGGATGCTGGTGTTAATTTGGGAAATGACTATTTGCGTCATGGCTATGCATTTATCACCAGCCCAAGGTCATTTCACCTACTTTCTGGCTATCCTCTAATCAAATGGCCTAAGAGCTACTTCTATTAATTCAAAGAATTCTAAAGATCTCTATTATTTTTAAGCAATATATCGGTTAAATAGATTTAAATGGAAGTGAGTAAAAATTATCTAGTTCTTTACATGTTCCGTGCCCTGACTACTAATAAAGTTTTTTTCTTCATCTTGGAGTACATCTTAGTGCCCATAAAACTCATTCTCTTTCTTTGCTTGTCCTATACCGAGCAATATCTCCTATATCATACTCTTTACTCACCCTTTGCCCCTCATTTCCTCATGCAACCTACTACCTAATATCTCCCTGAAGCTATCTTTTCTCACCAACCGCCGACTTTGTCACCTGGTCTCTTACTCGGTTTCCCAAATTCATCTCTTCCATTGCCCCTCTCATCGTTTCCTTGAAGTAATTTTTTGAAGAACGAAAGAAACAACGGGCACCCGTATCTGACGCCCCCATCTAAAACTGCCCACTCAGATTCTCCAACGGCCACCCTCACCTAAGCCCTTTCGCCTGCATATGAGTTTCGAATCTGTACTATGTACCCCTATTTATCCTATTACCAGCATGAATTTTTTTCCAATGAGCTTTGTTCAACTCCGTTTCTAAACTCACTAAAGATGCAAAAACTTGTTTGTTTTTATTCTGATTTTTTTCTATATTTCCATCACCTTAGTTGCATCCCTATGTGAAATCCACTAACTGAACCAAAAATAGTCATCAATCAATTAAAATTTAGATCTTATCTCAAACAATCGTCAATTGCTGAAACTAGATTTAACTAAATATTCTATATTCTTCGCATTTTAACTTATTTTTTTCTTCGGGATAGATATCAAGATTATTTTTCACAAAGTAATAAGGCCATAGTAATTCCAAATGTGAGTAATGTCCTAGATACAAGACTAGTAAGTTACCGATGACACAAGTAAGTGAATAATTACACGCAAATAAAGTAATTACTGCATAATAATTGGGAAACGTCATGGCAAATCATAGCTTTATACGCTCATAGTGAGTAGAGATGCAAAATGAAACCATTTCAACAATCGCTTTGCCAGCCTAGCTACTCCTCCCAGTTCACTATCACTGCATGAAGACTTGTACTTTTCAAGGAGAATCCGACACATTCAGGGAGCAGGCGTAAAAAACCAGAACGCGTTGATGCAGTGTGAAAGCATCGGCCTCGGGCGATTTGCTGTGCGGTAACGGCGAAGAGTGAGTGGGCAGCCGGAGCACGTGGCGTACGCATTAGAACCCCGCAAGGCACCTTCTTCTCCTTCCTCCTCCCTTTCCTCTCCCTTCATGTCCGGCATCTCCGCTATCACGTGACCACCCTTCCCTTTTCCGACCAGCCGGAGCCCTCCGTTCGCTCTTTCCCGAATTAACGCACGCAATCCGGCGCGTTCGAGTTCCACACAGGCTAGCGCGGCCTCACAAGGCCTACTCTCGCACATCCACCCCACTTTCGCCTCCGTCCCTTTTATTTCATTTCCCGTGGAGTGAGGTTCTTCGAATTCCTCCTTCTCGCTCTCCCTCTCTCTACCCTTTCTTTCCTTCTCCCTCGTTTCCTACCTTTATCGGTCGTTCCTCTTTCTCGCCCGACGCCTTTCCGTCTCTTCCTCTTCCCAGTTCAGCCAGTTCTATTTTCGTCTCTCTTGCTTTTCTCCTTTCTTCATTCTCTTTAAAATTTCCCGATAGTGTTAGGAAAGTATTTATCTTCTTTGACGCGGTATTTTTGTTGATTTTTCAATTGCGATTTTTGGTGAATAATTTTTAACAAATATATCCGCTAGCATGTACATTGCAGGTGTACAGGTAATATTGCGGATTTACGCATTTATGAATTGTAAATATTTCTTTGAGTACGGATTGGCTTATGAAATTTTTGTGCAGTTGAGATGGTATAATTTTTGTAATTTAAACAAACAATATTTAAACGGTAACCCTGACAGTCTTTAGACTAGCTAGAGGATTTTTTCAGACTTGAATTGTGCTAAAAATGTCTACGTCTGCATAAAACCAAGTAGTTTGTGGTAAACTATACTATTCTCAATCAAACTGTTCTATATAATAATAATAATAGTAATAAGGCGTCTTTGTTGGGGCAAAATTGAGACTAAGGCAGTCCCTTCTCCCATCTAACCCCTCGTCAGATAAATACATGAAATAAGTGGGAAGAAAGATATTTACACGTGTAGGAAAAACGTAAGTAAGAAAAGAAGAGATATTCTTGACGAAAAAACCCACTGCTGGAAACACCCACACATGAAGGAGAGTATGAAAAACCTGCGAAAACCTACAAACAGATTAAGCTAATGTAACACAAAAAAACAATGAATGAAATACATTTTTTTATTTTTTTTATTTTTTTATTTATCTTCACTATCCCGAGTACAGCACGTGAATAGCAGTAACAACGGACGAGACACAAACATCCATGTCCTGGGCAGATAATATGCTACCCGCGACCCTCGGGTTAGCGTACGAGGACTTTACCCCGCCGCCACCGGGGCCGACAAAATGAACGACGAACATTATGAACGATAATAATAATAAAAAGGGTTATTCATACATAACTGCAAAGTTAAAAATAACACAATAAGAGGTTAAAAATTAATAAATAATAAGAACGTAAAATAAATAAATATGTTAAAAAATAAAAATGTTATACGTAGGTATAGATCTAAAGCTGGTATGTGCCACACTATATACATATATTTATATTGCTGTATAGCATGACATAGAACACCCAGAAGTCCATATCACTATGATATGTTAATCAGTACACTGTTGCAACTTGATTTTACATTCCTCCTTTGAAAAGACGAAAAATGTGAGAACAAAGCGATGTCGTACGCATGCGTTCTCTGATGATGGGCTGAGTGGTTTTTCTTTCGGAGAGTCGTCTTTAAATTAAAAGACGCATCACAATTTTTGTAATAGTATGACATTAGTATTTGAAATGAAGAATAAATTCCATAGTTACAGAAATGCCCTGCAATATCTATACTGTACCTGATAACAATGGAAATCAGTATCATGCCAAGGAAAAAATTTGAGTCCACCCACAAAAAACCAATAACCCTTCTACTTGAAGACTGAAGGTTTTCCAGAACACATTGCATTAATTTTTCTGAAAAAGAAACGCATAACCCACAAAGACACACGTAAAACCAATAATCCTCCCATTTAAAGATGCTAATTAGCTGCAGGACAAAATTGCATTGATATCTCTGAATATTAAACCCTTAACTGCTTTACTTTTTTGTTCGTTAAACGAAAAAGATTTAAAAACTTTTTCAACTTTCAATTCCATTTTGAAAAGCACCCTCTCCGATATTGCCATCAGCCTGCTTGTGTTTTCGCCTACCGGACGCCTTTCCTCTTCCTACTTTTCATCCCATTCATCCATTTCTCCTTTCACTCCTCTTCCTTCTCCTATTCCCGCAACCTGGACCACATCCTTAAAAGGCAAAAAAATGGGAGGCCCGCAAAACCTACTTTCTCCCGCCGGCCATACCTCTACTACAAGGGCTGCCCATTCTACTCCATACATGCAGACCCTCGCCCGCTTCCTCCTCTTTCTTCTCAACTCTGACCGGGCTTCTCTAAGCCACGAGCGCGCATGAGACCCCAGAGCACACATTCTAATCAAGGCTACCGCCCACAGCAAACGCTCCAAAGGGACACGACCCAAAGTGTGGGGGCTTAAGGGGGTGTGCGGGGTGAGAGAGTTGGATACGTCATGAGAGGGATGGCTGACGGTTGGACTTCACAGAAGGGAGGAGCGGGTAGTGGGTGAGTGGGAAGGCGCGGGGTTTCTGCTGCGGCAAGGAGGAGAGCCGGAGTGGTCGAGGGAAGTGGCGGTTAGGCGATGGTGTGAGCGTAAAGGAGGGTCTGTGAGGCATCTCGCACGGGATAGCGGAAGCGCCGAGGAAAAGTCTAAATGGATAGAAGTGAACTGGAATTCGTCGGAATGCTAATGAGCTGCGGACACTGTGTATAAGGAGATGAGAGAGATACCTGAATGAGTAGGTGGAAGGATACCCGGAACAAACAAATCATTAATGGGCCTGTAATTTGCTCTAGAGCAATTTTTCTCAAGGAAAGCGGTTTCCTAATTGGTATATATTTTTCTTAGTACAGAAAGAATAATTGGCTAAAAAATGGTCGTAGGATATACGCAGATTAAATTAAACTAATCATCCCTTAACCTTATAAATGGAATACATGATAAAAAAGACTATTATAGAGTCTAGACTATAAAAGACATAAAATAAGACTATGGATAGGTGGGCAAGTGATACTTTGATTTTAAAATGGGGATTTTTGTGTTATTTGAACTCTGAATGTTTGTCATACTTTGCTGTTTTTGGGGAGTACATTTGCTGGTGAGAATATTAGAATATGTCCTGATTTTTGTGCTGAAACTTGATAAGTGGGGGAGACTCGAATGATGACACTGGGGAAGAGTGATAACAGACATAAACCTTGAGTGAATTTCTATGGTAATAATCTCCAGCTCCCACTGTGACATCAAGATTGGAAGATTGGTGTGTTAATCTACTGGCAAACCTCTGTTGCTCTTAATATTTTGGTGTGATGCAAGAGGTTGTGGTCTGCACCCTTAGTTTTCCAGTGCATTCATAATTTCCCCCCCCCCCCAACTATAAGTCAATTTTTCGTATTTTCTCCTAGTGGATGTAGCATTTTTTAGCATACACCCATTTATTTCCTCTTTGGAAAATTTATCCACTGCGGATTGTTTATCCTCCGGACTTAGCCGAAGGACTTGCCCAAGGCGCGCCCAGGCGCGCCCCGCCACTGACGCGCTAAAGACATCTGTCGCGCCAACGACGATCGCGAACTCCAGCCATCTCCGCGACTCAGCATCTCCTGCCAGCAATTCCTGCCTGCCAAGTCCAGCCGTCACGTCCAACCGCCACGTCCAACCGCCACGTACAACCGCCACGTCCCCTCTCCACGTCCTCTCTCGTTTATATAGCAGATGGAGACGGAAGACTACGAGGATGTGCTAAGGCAGATGTGCTGGGCACAAAGGCAAAAAACCAGAAATCCGCAATCGGAGATGAAGAGTAGTTCCTAATCTCAAATTGCAATCTTACACCGCATGCGTTCCCATGGCACAAAATTACCTCCCCTCAAAGGCTGCCAATCACCTGTTCCCCCTTACTCCACCTCGCAACTTTCACTTTTGATCTTGCCGAAAACTTCCCCTCCGAGGTAACAAATCGCCTCTTTTCCTCTGCTCACCCTTTCCACTCTCCCACCGTCTGAACTTCCCCTCCTACGACGAAATCCGCTAATCGGTCTCTTTTGATATTGACCGTGGTCTTGAGAGGTTCTACTCTTGCTGTCTTGTATAGTTGGTGATTGATTTTGAAACTTAGACGTCAGAACACTGGTTGGCTGACCCTTACTTTGTATGTACATGTTAAGTTGCTGAAATATATTATCTTTCATTTGGTGGTAATTTTATATACTTGATTGTTCCCGATTCGTCCTGTTTCTCTCACTCTTATTTAGGGAAGAATCTGTTTTTATGGCATTCTCGGAGGGAGACACACTACGACTCTCCCCTCGGTTGCTTCAAATGTAATGCAAATAGATATTTTCAGACCAAAAGGAAGGAAGGAAGGTCAGCTTGGAATGATAGAGAGGCAATAGAACGTTTGAGAATCCGAATTCATTCGTTGCTTTCTCCTGAAATCTTTCGTTTGACGATGAGAAGTTTTAAGTAGAGGGTAAAAATTTAGATACACAAAAGGAGGAATATTGAGTATTATGGTGAATATGGAACACAGATAACAATCCAGTGACGAGGATGTAGATGGCAAAGAATGAAGGAGTTATCGAGGCACCTGTTCTTTTATATCCAACGGGAATGTGAATTTATCTATCGTCTAATTGATCGTAATTCATTCTATCCTATATAGTCCTACTTGCATAATCCTATCAGCCTAATTTTTCCTAAACAAATCTTTAACAAACGTTCATATTTACATCATATGGAGTATATACATTCCAATAAGTGCATAATCACACCACTTGCATATAAACAAGACTTCAGGATAAGTTTCGTTGAAGCTATGATGCATAAATAAAATCTGCCAGGTCTAGTCCGCGGTGAGTCACGGTGAAATTACATGTAGTTGCTAAAAAGATTTGACAAATTATTCTGTTATTTCCGTAGAGATTGTTCCCAGAAACTATTATTTATATTTTAGAAGGTGACTTGAACTGGAAATATATGCCTAAAAACTGGATGCCACAAATATGTAACTCTTTTTAAAACCAACCACCGGCAAAAACGTGTTTCAGAGAAAGAAATAATTCTAACAATTCATTTCAATCTTACATGTCACCTTAAATATAATTTTTCAGTCTTTTGCCACAGCCAACGTCATTATGCTCACTTCAAGATGAAAAAAACTATTTTCAAGAATTTTTCAGTCACCAAATTTCCTGATATCCCGTTTTCTCTGGTAATATCTAATACGCTTCAATACACCAGAAAATCGACCGAGCTTTGATATCACGGCAGATTGTTGTTTCGTGACCACAAATATTGTGGAGAGCAAAATATTAAGATGGAAGTTCAAGCTAATGTGATAATTGGTATAGTTTGATGGTTACGCTGTTGATAAACGATTGATGGGTCGAAAAATAAAATTGTGCTTTCTGAATTAAAGTAAAAAAGTACAGAGAGGTTGAGCGATTTTGCAAGGAGAATATGGCGGCCCTAATACAAATACAGTGGCCCATCATCCTTGGCTCCCAGGGGGCTAAAGAGTGAGTGATAGACGGGATAGGGGTGGCCAAGTGGCGGAAAGGAGTGGAGGAATTTGGCCGCAAGTGGTAGCGGGATGGACAACACTGGCCGTAGAGAAGTGGTAGGGGAAGGAAAGTCTCATCCGTGGGGAATGTGTCCTCGAGGATTGGAGGGTAGAAGACTGAACGGGAGAAGTGACCGTCTAGGCTGGAGATAAGCCAATTAATAAACCTCAGTTGGCTCAATACAATTAATGCTCGGAAACAACATGAGAAAAAACGACGCGGAAAGATGAAAAAGCCGGCATCTACTATTGAGAATGATGATTAACAAGAGTAGGGAGAAATAAAGAGGCAGAAAAGCCCTCCCATCTTTTACGCGAAGAGTCTAACTCAGCACTTGGGAAGAATTCCGAGAGTGAAAGGAGGAGAGGATATTGGAACGGCTTCGATGCAAAAACCGAGAGGACTGTGGAGTACTGGGATAACCAAACGAATGGAAGTGGGCACATAATGCATCCGCCAGATGAGGAAAACAGAGAAGTGCCATTTCATCTCGTTTTCCCTGAAAAACTTAGCGGAATAAAGTAGTACTTGATTAACAGTGCTGCTACGTACATTTCCGGCGGGATTGTAAACTCCATGGTGGTTAGAGAAGACCTCCCTTTACCCCGACTGTCGGACGAGGTGGCAGACTTGGTGGTTGGAGGCGGGTGATGAAGGGACACAATTTAAAGACGAATCGTCCCCTAGACTAAAAGAGAATCGAGGTGAGGTATGGCTGAGTAAGGGGACAGACGCGTTGGATATGTGGTGGTGGTCTGGGGGGCGGGTCGTTCAGCGCCCGTCTCGCTCAAAAGCCCAGGGTGGAATCAACTCTTCAAATCCCGAGCTTCCTTCCCAACTCATCGCCTGCCACTCCATTCACCTTTCGTACCATCATCTCCTCCCCACACTCTCCACTGACACTCTCCACTTTCTCTCTCCTACCCACACCTGGAAACCCTCTCTTCTGCCTCGTCCTCTGCCATTCAACTCTCAACCTTTCTGCCACCCGTTCTCCCTCCCCAACCAAAGTGGTGGAGAAGAACCCATTGATCCCACAGCACCACTCTTGTGAAAGATGACAGCCAGGGCTCTCCTTTTGTGCACCAGCTACTGTATCCCTCATCGCTGTGGCTATTGAATAGGCTGAAAATAGGTTGCATGAAGTCATGGATATGGTATGAAGTGAACCTAAGGGTATAGGTTATTAATCTATTAATAGCCAATTATCGTTTGGTAACATGAAAGATGAGATCAAATTATTGATAAGAAAAAATAAATGTCTTTCAGAAATTCTGCAGTTGTTACAAATTCAATCTGATTCAATTCAGTTGAATGAATATAATAATATATGAATGTATAATAATGAATATATAATAATATAATGAATATAATGCTAATAACATGAATTAAATCAATTCATGTTATCAGCATTATATTTTTTTGTACTTCAAATAATAATAATAACAACTATAACAGCCAATTAGTATAAAACGTAAGTGTTACTGACATATATGTTTTATTAGAATGGACAGTGGCAATAGGTAGCAACTTGATCATCGTCAATGGTTGTAATTATTAGGTGAAAGTGAAGAGGGAGATCATAAAAACAGCGTTTCAATTAGTGCAGAAATGCATGCAGCCGCTGAAACTTATTCTTCCGAAACTGCGTCTTCCTTTGCAACACATTTAGCTTAACTGTTTTTTTGCCAATGCGCTTAGGATTGGAATATTATCAGAGTTCTAAGTTTTTCGTGTGGTATGTGAAACATCGTTGGAAATTGGTTGGTTAGTACCGTTGGTTTAGGGGAAAATTACTTGAATATTTGCAAGAATAAATTTGGTAGTGGCAGTGATATCACCGAAGGTTCATTTCTGTATTCTTTTTCCTGGATACGTTAAAGTAAGATTGCCAGTTGACATTCCAACTAATATTGTGATATTCCTATCCCTAGCTTATATACGCGTGCGGAAACCATAGGAACGCAAATACAAGTAGTATAGGGTCTTTGTGTTCACCATTTATCTCCACGGGTCATTTTCTTTCCTCCGGAGGAGGGCTCGATGTGAACGATCCCATTCAAAAGATAGATTCCGACAAGCATGCATGGCGTACTTTAAAAGCGAGTGCACCAAAAGGGGAATCCAAAAGAAACGTGCAAGAGAGGAGAAGTGACTTTTTTTACCTCTTGCTAAGACCGGGAACCGTCGCAGCCGCCGTTGGCTAGGAAGAAAAAGCTCTCTCTCTGAAGAGTACGGAGAAGATATCCACGGCAGGGGTGGAAGACGAGGCGGCCGGACTCCGGATAAGGAGCGCGTGGGGGAGGAGGGTTGGTCCAGATAAGAGTGGACGTTCCGAACGCTTTGGGCGATAGGAGCGGCGGAGGACTGGGGATTAGTAAAAGAGGCGACTGGAGAGACAAAGGGGAATGCGAATGTGGAAGGAAAATCCATGGAAAAGGGTGGAGAAAGTCTTCGCCTGAGAGGAGGAAGATTACGGGTTTATCCTTATGGAATAAAACGTAATGGGAGAATTTGGAATGGAACGCTTTTCAGGGGTTCCCTTACGTAAAAAGGGTATCTCTGAGCTGAGTTCCTTTGCCTGGGAGAGACGAGGGAGAGAAAGAGAGAGAGAGAGAGTTGTTTGAAGAAGCGGAAAGAGGCCGAATGAATGACTTGAAGACAGACTGGTCCCCGCTTGCCTACTTTTGGTGACCCTTATCTTTTTATTCTGTTTGTCGTCGGTATGAAAGGACTTTCATTGCAGAAAGTTCTTCATTCACCTGCTGTAGATGGTTATAACGTGATGGAAGTTGGGAATGCCTGAACCTTTTTCGTGGCAGTGGATTTTACAACGCAGAGGTGAAATATTGATATTTCACTAATGTCATATTCGCCCTCTTACTTAATTAATCATTCATTTATCCTTGATTTCCAAAAAGTTTTCTGAAAGACTAGCATAAATTAACTTTGTGATAGAAAGACTTTCTGAAAGACTAGCACAGATAGATTTTTTTCTTCTAGTTGAAATTGTCATTCGGAAAACGGAAAGTTTAGAATTAGAAAAAATTACCATAGCATCTAGTCATACTTCTCTGAAACTCCACCGTTGAAAGTAAAGACCAAAAACTTGATATTATAGTCACTATTTATTTTATTTGATCAGCTACTCGTTGCATTCACCCAAAGCTCTTTCTTGCGGCACTGCGCCAAAAATTCGACTATGAAAATAATTACTCACACCTTGCCTTGACTTACTCATTCTCAGTTAATTTATTCATCACATTGAACTAAAATGATTTGCTATATTTTAATAAAAATAGCATGTCTTTGCGTTATAGAAGTACAGGACTTCAAAAAAACTTCATTATCATTTAAATTTAAATTATTTAAATTTGTCAAATTTATCTTCCTGCGATATCCATGAATAACTATCATTTATGAGGAAGACTTCTCAAGCTACGGCCACCGTAAAACATGACATCTAGCTGTAGCCGCCAAAAGCTGCTTTGAATGCATTTAAAGGTAAAACAGTTTTCTGAAGTAATAAGAGCGTTTCTAGTCAAGTAATGGGGAAGTCATTATCTCTTCGTTTCAAAAGTACCCTACCTTTGTTTTCCTTCCCTTGTCCGTCGTTACTCTCTCCGATTCTCTCATGGGAGCCCAGGGGGTCCAGTAAACGCGTGTAGTACACAGCTGGAACTGTATCTTTTGTTGGAAACTGTAATGGACTCGGTCATGATAAGACCTTTTTCCTTCGGGAACAGTGAACAGGTGTTCTCCCGCGTGTTTTTGGGCCATCCAGACAGAAAAAGCACCTAAGCTGACTTAACTAGAACCTGACTCCACGTTTTCATTCCATTTACACTCGCAGACCAAACGCAATTTCTTCGCCCCATTGCTGCGCATGAGGGAGATTGTATGCTCGCCAAGGACGACCGACGCCAGCAGAGACTCTAGGCTTATCGTGTCTAGTGCGCAATCGCTTCAATACAGACGATTTGATGATGATGCAAATAGAAGACGAAAAGTTTCTAAATATAAAGGTAATGTTACAGCTTGCTCAATATTTCCGAGGCCAATCACTGTGAGAGAGCCATTGACGATATAATTCAGTGTAAATATTTTCATTTTTGTGGGATGGAATTGAACAATCCTTATCATTATACAGTAAATTTCAAACATGCTTCGATATATGAGGCTCAACATGTAAAAATATCTAGGATACATTACAAATTTTTCTAAAGTAATTGAAAAATATTTGGTGATTCGGATTAATTTACCATGAGTACCGAAGAAACGATGTGAAAAGGTTTCCATAAAAAAATGATTACCTGTAGTTATCAGTTTTATTCTCTTTTCTTTCACTTTTAATACTTTTTTGAGTTCAAGCCTGGGAAGCAAATTGTATGTTGGAAACTGTTTCATAAATTTATTTGGGTTATCTAAATATGATCATTACACTGTGGTCCGGGAATCAATTTTTAATCTTTTAAGATATAGTTGTTATTCAGAAGTGAATTTTCGTGGAATTTTCTTGTTAATCTAAACAAAGGTGTATATTTTTCGCTTTCGCAAGCGTGATTTTGTGGAATTTGCTTCACATTGTGAATGAATAAATACCTTTACTTGAAAAAAAGAAGTTATCTTTTCATACACAGTGAGTGGGTATTATTAGAAACGTAAAATTATAAATTGTTACCATAGAAATTATAGTTACTCTTTTCCTCTGCATTTATTCTTTGAAGCTTTATTGTAATGCGTACAATTCTAAAGACAGGGATTACGAGTGTTGCAATAATATGAATGACGTTTATCTCCTAAGTCGAAAAATTATCGAAGACATTAGGCTGACGCCTCTTGCTACTGCAAGGGAGCATTTGAGCCTGCTCTGAGCGATAACTCAAAGCATTAAAATTATTTTTTATCCTGAAGATTAACAATGCCTAGAGCCATTACCAGGCAGATGCGATGCGATAGAGCCAGACAGATGCGATACAATAAGAGAGATACTCTGCCGAACAGATAGGTACAGAAACTCGTTCTTTCCTCGCACAATAAGCGACCACAATAAAAACCGATCTCCTCCAAATACACTCCCATAGGACGTGTCACCATTTCACCTCCAAAACTTTTACATTTTTACACGGCTGGTGACCTACTACCCCCTGCCACACACCCATGCGGCGGATTGCGGGGTAGTATATAGATGTAGATGTAGATTAGGCCTGTTATTTCGTGGAAATTTAGTTAGTGAAATTAAGGCTGCCATTAAAAATAACTTGCAACCACTTCGAAAATATACCCTACGTCATCACCATTTATCGTAAAGTTTTTTCTCCAAAAATGTAGCTGTAGAAGATCAACTAATATAAGCATTTATTCATGATAAAAATGGCAGCCATACAAAAGTTTTTAGATTCAATACTCAAAAGTTTTTAAACAAAATTTGAGCGTTTTTGTCAGCCACTAGTGCATATACACTATTAGCGATACATAGAGCCATTTGACGCTTTTTTGCTTATCCATTCTTTCTATCTCGTAATAATCATTGTGATTTATTCCTTTTAATATACCTGTGATGTTGTTGGATGAGTCCTCATGTCTCATTTTATCCTAAATGCATTCTCATATTTGTACCGAATACCGAGCCTAGCGGATAATATATTGTGTGTTGCCATGAAACCAAAAATTCAGTTAAGGTGTAATTTAGGTTTGGACCCTTTGATGCTCCCGTTTCATGGAAAAGTTAAATATTATTTAAAGTGGATACGTAATAACTTTAATAGTGATTAATACTAAAAATAATTTGTCATTGAAAAATAATTAATAATGGTTTTGCTCGTAACCATTGGAGAAAAAGTTTGAGAATTGAAAAATAGTTACTATTATATCCGCATAAAGGATAGAATAATACCAGACTTAAATTCGTTATACCCTCATTCCTTAGCGCCACACCTCACTTTTTGTATTGGGCACCAATGTAATTGACAAGCGGAGCGTTTTCCATCACCTAAGAAATAATGAATCCATTACTTAAAACAGCATAAAAATAGCGTAAAACTTAGGAAATTTGGCAAAACTGTCACTAATTCAGTTTTGATCTCGTATTTTGTTTATGTCTTTACAATCGCTCACAAATACTAATAAGACAGTGTGAGATGACAAATAAAACAAGAACATAATTTTTGCGCTTGACAGCCACACAAAATTGTATCATACGTAAGGTCACGTGGATAATAATAATAAAATTGTTTCGCGAGATGTTTCTCTTCAGTCAACATGATTATTCAATGTGAGAGAACAATTTGAGGAAAATAGAAGTAAACCTTTGAGGACAATGAATCGCAACGAATCTACCGATGAAAATGCAGGAAAACAGGAAATTGAGGGAAGGCTTTTCCTTTTGGTGCTGGAAAAAGGGTAGATGCTATCTCATTGTGAGGGTAATCTTGGAGAAAGAATAGGCCGCTCGTGCGGGGGGAAAGTGTGGAGGAGAACGCAGTTGAGAGAGGAGAGGGTGCGGGGGAAGGGAAACGAATTGATCGGAACTATAGTTTGAAAACAAACGATGGGAATTTGCGGTTCGAAAATATCCCGCCGCGACCAATGTGACGTCACTATCAAAAAGACACGATCTTCGCGCGGGGGAGGAAGCAAACGCGGGCGATCTTCTCTCGCTGCGTACCCCAGGGTCCTCTCTTGTCTCCCTCCCCCTCCCTCTCTCTATCTCGGAATGGAAACCGTGTCGCCATGCAACGCGGGGATAGAGGAACAGATAACCGTGATGGGCAGGTGGTGGTTTTGGTTTCCCGTTGCCTCAAATCCCGAGAGCCTATCTTGAACCAGACATCTTAACGCCCTGCATTCGTGTTCGGGTGTTAAGTGCGCGTGAGTGTGGACTTGTGAACCCGTGGAGGAGATTTTTACGATGAAAAGGGGTTTGGATACGCGATTGTGTGATCACGTTGAGGTCAGCGAGACCGCTGGCGGTGATGGCATCTTTTCAACAGCCAATCGAATGTAGGAAGAAAAGGAGTGAAAATGAGGACAGGGAGGAAACTGTGGGACTCGAAGGGAAAATTTCGACCGGGGGCCACCTTCATCTACATTGCATCGACATTGTTCCCTTAGAGCCACCGCGACGCTGAGTAGCACTGGAGAGGGCAATAAGGAGGGGAACATAGACATGGTAATACAAATGGGAGAGAGTTAGAGGAAGAAAGTATAAAAATAGATTTCGTTTCTAGTTTCTTGTAGGAAACATATCTATTGTCTTTTACACAGAATATGAGTGTACTCTCAAAACTATTGAAAACAGATTTAAAAAAAGATAAAGTTAATATGAGATTAACTACAGTATATCCTCGTAAAGACGTTAATATAATTGAGTGTAGTGATTGTATCTGTGGTATTACATGTCTTCAAACCATGGAACCTTCATTTAACTCTAGAGAGCTCGCGTGGGTGACATGTGTCACCCAGGATGTAAAAATAGTTTACTAACGCAAAGCACACCAGTGTTGCCTTCTCAGATATTCCTCGAGTATTAACCATCCTTCCCGTCAGTAGTGAGTCAGTCGACACGGTGCGTCGGAATTATTTGAAATCGTAACATCTCGAGTAGGAACGCGTATATCTTCTCGCAAGTAATTTAGTATTTATTTTTTTCACTTAATTTATTAATAATTTATTGTTTTATATGAAATTATCATATTTTCTTGTGTCGTTCGAAGTGAAATTATAAATATTGGAATTTTTGTAGGTCAAAATGACATCGAATTATAACGTTGAGACAATAAGTAGATGGTTAGAAGAAGATCTCTCCAGTGGCAGTGCATCAGATAACAGTGATGAAGGACACAGTGGTTCAGAGGAGCAAAGTGTGACTCTTAGTTCGCCTCAGGTTTCTGACACGGAACAAAAAAGTGAGGACTCTGATGGCGACAGTGCGCCCTTGTCACAGTTGGCCGCATATGGGTCTCGCAATGGAACAAAGTGGTGTAAATTCCGTTGATGACGTTAGGGATTGGAGAGCTCGACAAGAAACCGACAGGTTAGCACCTTAATTGAGATATAGAATAGATAATTGAGATCATGCTTCGAAACTGTAAGGGTTACTATACGCCAAGCGAATATGTGACACTGGACGAGCAACTAGTAGCTTTCAAGGGCCGCTGCGGGTTTAAAATGTATATGCCAAACAAACCCGCTAAATTTGGCATAAAAATAATTATGGCTGTAGATGTCAAATATTCTTATGTGTGCAATTTTGAAGTATATGCAGGTTTGCAGCCAGAAGGTCCATTTCGAATATTTAAACAAGTTACAGATATTACAAGCAGAGATCTGGAGCCTTAATACGGCCAGGGTGTAATGGGACTATGGATAATTGGTTCACCAGTGTGCCTATAAGCAAACAATTATTGCAAAAACGAATCACAGTATTTGGAACACTGCAAATCAACAAACTAGAGATACCTCAGAAATTCAAGACCAGTCAGGGCAGAGAAATAAATGACTCCATATTTGGGTTGCAACCTAATTGTACTCTAGTCAGCTACGTGCCGAAGAGAAACAAGATCATTTTACTGTTGTCCACCATGCACAATGATGATGAAATTGACACTGAAACTGGAGAATCTAAGAAGCCCGAGATTATTACATTTTACAATCACACCAAGTTTGGCGTCAATGTTTTCGACAAAATGTGTCGTCAATATGATGTGAAGCGCAACAGCCGTCGATGGCCTCTTACATTGTTTTACAATTTTCTGAATATGGCTAGTATAAATGGTCTTGTAATCTAATCTATTGAATTATCCAGAAATAAAATGTATCTGTCGAAAATATTTGCAGGAGGTTGGGTTTGAACTTGTGAAGCCTCTTATTACTCGACGCGTTTCACAAGAAAATATACCCAGGGCGATAATATTAAAAGCTATTCTCTTGGGGCTACCAGAGTATACAAAAACACAAGTTTTGCCGATACGGGGTGGTAAAGGACAATGTGACTTTTGTAGTCGAGCCCGAGATCGGAGTACCCGGAAACAATGTGACAAGTGTAATATGCTTGTTTGTCCAGACCACCAAGTCATAATGTACCCCAACTGTGATGGTATTGTGATTGAATAGTTAAAATCTATTCATGTACTTTATGAGAAGATGACTAAATGTCTAAAGTTCTATGTAAGTAAGAATTGAAATTTGTTTGATCACAGATAATCCAAAATATCTTGATTTTTTAATTTTACATTTTATTAATATATTTTTTAAATAACAAATAATGTTTACTTCTGTTATGGTTGTATGAGAAAAATAAAGTTTATTCGTAGTATTATTACTTGATTTCTTTGCTTTAACTAAATTTTACTGCAAATATTAATATCGTACTGGGTGGCATATGTGCCCCGCGCGAGCACTCTTGGAGTATTTTATAGCGCGAGCACTCTGGTGTTAATGGTTGTATACCTGTATACTGGCGTGCAAACTGGACAGGGGACCGAAACAAATGTCGCTATTAGTAAAAATGAAGTAGGGCGGTGACTTTAAAAAGAACATGGATGAGGAAATGCTTAAATGAACATACTTTGACGAAATAGGATATGTCTTAACGGATTGGTGCCTACCAGCTTATGCAAAGGTCATTTACTTTGCGTGGAAAAATTGTTTTTGTACTATAAACATTATTGGGATAGGATGTACTCCTTTTACTTTGTCTCTTCCACCAAATTCGCCAGCTGTGCTGCACCCTCTGTTTTCTTAACGTAGCTGTAAACTGGTATTGTGGCATTATTTGTAATGTTTGTATTTCATGAACTGAATTGTTCTGTTCTTGGACATTCGTGGAGTACTCGAGATGTGAAATAAGAAAATGAACAGGCATTTCTCTGCCTATATTTTATGTGAGATGAACGTACTTTATGCTATTTGCTATGTAAATCCTGTCTCTCTAATGCAATGCAATTTCAATATTTTCACCTTTAGCTAAAGCTAGATATTCTCTCCATGTATACTCAGTCTTTGCTAGATAAAAGGCGAGTAGGACTAGAAGGTTTAGAGTGATGGATTCAGAGAGAATGAGGATGTACGCACTATATTGCCATGGACACATACGAAAGGCACTTAGCTGTGTCATTGATTGGAATGAAATATATTGCACCCGTCCAACGGCGTATACATTAATTCCACTTGACTCTGATTTTCTCTCTGCCTCCTCTTCCGTACTTGCATTGGACACTTCTCCGATTACTCGCGGCTCTGGTGACATACCACTTGTTCCTTCAAGTTTGCTTTAGGAAATGATCGGACAAAAAATACACTTTTCAACTGAGTTTTTCGGAATATTACTAAAAAATCTCCTTTCACAAAATGAAATGAGTCCATGCATTTTCAGATTTTATTTACATGCAAATGATGTGACATATGCCAGGTAGCCAAGTAAATCAAACCATTTCCCTCTGTACAACTCCTTCAACGATAAAAGTACTGATAAGAAATACAAAAATGAAAATATATATATCCGTTATATTGTATTCCTAAAAATATCGTGTTAACTTAATTAAATGAAATATCTTTTACTCTCCTTAAAACCTCCAGCCTGATAATCCTCGGAGGATGAGATTTCCAACTATTTAACGAACTGTCAATTCTATGTCTCTTTACGGGCAAATGACAAGAATATGTCAATCGACTTCACAATCGATACCCCCTCGATCTCTCTTACTGATGCATTCATACCTCTTTAGAGCATTTTTTTCTTGCTCACTTCTTAAGCATAAATGTTGGAATTTCAACCCGACGAGAATATTTCTTTTATACGACACAGGGAAGAAGGAAGTTGAGTCCGCAGGAAGAAAGATGTTTTGGGTCGTCGCGGAATAGCAATCCCCACGGAAAATCTCCATTTTGCACGCGGCCTCACCTCTCGTCACTCGTGGACGTTTATTTTCAGCACCTCTCGTCCTGACCTTTGAAAAGTTGAGGATGTGTTGAACTTGTCGCGCAATCTTCCGTTGCTACTTCTGACGCCTTGTGACGTTGTTGTCGTCCAAAGTGGTAGTTTGAGGATGTAGAAGAAGAATGATTTTATTCCTCGTCATATCTAGAAGAGTATATTTCCTCCGACTTCAACAATTTGCTCTGGCATATGCCTGTAAAATCGGCTCAGTTATACTTCCATAGACGACTTTCCTTAACAGATTGACTCCGTTTACGTTCTTCTGGTAGAATGCCTTGGAAATAGAAAATCTTAAGAGAATCTTTTTCAAACGCAGGAATAGACATAAATTTTTCAATCTTTTAAAAAATGTTCTCTATACATTTTGATTTTGACACACATCAGTGGTTAATATTTATATTACATTTACTGCATTTTAAGCGATTTTTTCGTGTCCGTTGTAAAACTTTATAGTTTTATTGCAATCAAGTTGATATATTTTTAATTCCAGTGTATGATTTGGAAAGATGACTAGGTCAGGTGTACGTGAAATTGAATTTTCCATCATGGCTTGCATCTTTTTTGATGAATCCAAAGAGTACAAAACAATTAAACTGGACTCGTATGGAAAAATATTTTCCACGAGGTTATTTACATAGCTATCTTTAGTTATTATGAATGGCGTGAAACCTATCTCCATATTTCGCATTCAATTTGCTCGATTGACGTATCAATAACAATAGCACAGGTTAACGTTATGAAGACATATAGTCATCCACGCGTGTCCAGTGATTCGAGTTGAATGGAATGTAACTCGCTGTGAAATCTCGGAGCATCTGAAAAATAATAAACGTCCGCAGATTGATCTATATAAAAATATCTCCAAAATTCAATTCCTGTTACCGCGCTTTTTGCTACCTTCCCGTCGATGGCTCAAGTAAGTAAATCCATCACACTCGGCCCAGCCGAACTTTTGTTTTAGGTGGCTTGAGCGTTGATCGTGGGTCATTGAGTGCACATAAAATGTATTTCGATATTTTAATGTGCACATTAAATTCGCCCTCGAAGTCGAAAGTCAAAAAGTACTTTGAGACCAAATTTTATTTAAGTGCATTTGATGATGGCATGAAACATATCATACTGGCTATTATGGAAATGATGCATGAATCATATTTTAAACGTATTTAAAAATGTAGACAAAATCTTATTGAAACGTTTTTTTTCGAGTTTTGGCGAGACCACGTGATATTTGTTGACAAAGATTATAACAATAAGAAGTGCATTATCTTGCGTCTTGAAGAGATATGTACTTACGTAATCAAAACAAAATGAAATACTGATAATAGTGCGAGATAATGTAGATTTGAAATGCATAAAACCAAATTGTTTAGTTTGAAATTTTTTTCACTTTTATCCGTGGAAATCACTAATCAGAATTCGCAATCAAGGTTTCACACAAATCTTTACGCAAAAAAATCGCTTTAACCACCTTAAAGGAACAGTGCACAAGGGTCGGATTCGTGATTTCTCTCCCTTCACCCTCCGCCGCGTCTTACCCACCATCCACCCATAGTTCCACCCCTTGCATCCAGCCCTCCCGTCTGCTCCTTGCCTCCCTCCGCCTCTCTCCCACCCTGTGATTGATGTCGGTACTTAAGCCAGGAGATTTCCCGAGGTGGCAAATGGATGGGAGTTGTCTGACATAACGATGTGAAATGCTCTTTTCATTACAAAGATGAACGAGAGTATGAGAGGATTAGCGGGAAGAGTGCCGAGAGGGGAGCGAAGCCTATAGGGGTGAAGAAGGGTGTCGGAAGAGGATGTAGCCAAGGGATACGGGTTCGGGAGGGTTTGAAGGGGGGAGAGAGGTCTTTGGCGTGGATTGGAGGGGATGGGGGAAAGTGCCGAAGGGTTGTGGGGACGGAGGAGGGGTTTTTCTGGTCGGAGGAGGAGGAGGGTGGGAGTGTGGGTGAATATGCAGGGTTAAGGGTGGATGAAATGGCCCGTGCAGTGGAGGGGCGGAGGGGGGGGGAGAAGGGACTCGCGAGAGTCGCTAGTGGTGGTTGGGGGGGGGGGCGCCGCTCTGGAGTGACTGGAGAACGAGATGCTTCTCACCGAAGCCAGGGTCCCGCTGAAGGGGGGGAAGCGAGGTGGATGGGGGGGGGCAAGGTGGTTCGGTTGGTGTGAGTGGGGGAGGAATTAATGGAGAGGTATAAGGAGGAAAAATGAGGGTGGTGGAGAAGAAGGGAGTCGAGGCAAGATGGAGATATCGTGATGGAAGCAGGTGTGGGAGGATGAGAGAATATAAGAGGAGAAGGGCGGGATATTGCGCTTAAGGGACGGATTCAGAGGTGAAGGCAGGGAACGTAGGTCGTGCAAGAGTGGCGCATGCAGAGTCGGAGAGTTAAAGATGATTCTGGTTTGTATGGGATAAGCACGGTAATACTTTGGTTCTTAATTATTTGACAGATTAACTACGCAGCCAGCAGCCCGAGAATGAGATCTCGGACGGAATAAAAAAACTTTTAAAATAGTTTATCCAGAAAAATGACAATAGTTCGCAGTGATAAAGTAATGGCTTCGCCAAATTTGTTACTAGCTTTCACCATGTCAAATTTTATTCTTACTTCCTAAGACAATTCATTCAAGTAGCATGGGTTAATTTGGCAATCTTCTTGAAAAAGTGGCCATCTGTTCACGAGGATAGAGTGAATTCTTTTCCAGGCATTGATGGTCTGCATTTTAATTGCGCAACTCGATAATATAACCGCCTCCACAATTGGATTAACTTTCACGCCCTCTACTAACTGTGCAAACATGAAAGTCGCTTCTCATCCTCGAAGATTGGAAAAATGCAATGTCACGTAATAAATTTCCAAGGCCATTGAAACGCAGAAAGTTTTGTGTCATCATCATTTAATAGAGCTTCTTGCCAATTGGACGTAGCCTTCCAACCTTATCTATCCTAGTTTCATATAGCCATCTCAATGTTTTTTTCCTGCGTTCAACTTTCTTTAAAAGGTATAGTTCTCAACTTTTCAATATTTTTTACCGTCTGAATTTTTCTTAATGACGGTCATTGTTCCTCAAGGCTGAGCTCTTTTAAAGCAATCATACTTTATCTTTGGCATTCCCTGAAAAAACGCTTTTCTCGTTACTTCCGAAAACTATTTTTCCTCCTCTCCTTCCGTTTACCTTATCCATTCATTTCCGCTGCCCATCTAAAACAATTGCCTTTGCAGGATTCCTTTTATATTGGACCAGTATTTCCTTGGAGTATATATCTGATCCAAGTGATGCTTCCCTTTGAAAGAGTGAATTAAGTCATGCCGGCTCAAAGAGGGTAAAACGTGTTCAACTATAAGGATTCATATCTTTTGTGTTGGCCGTGATCAAGTATGTTTACATCGTGTTGATGACTGGGAAAATATCAATGGAAATGCGGTGTAAATGTAGCCTTTCATCGGAATATGTTTTACTTTAGCACTAGGGTGACCTTAACACAGCGAAGGGTATATCTATTAAAGTGTATACGTTGCGTGTCACGATGAGGTGAGCGATGAAGGTCGAGAGTTGGAGGAGGTCTGATAAAATTGGAGCTTTCCAGATGCGGGTGGCAATAGGGTCGCGGCTTCGGGAGGAAAAAATACCGCTAAAGGTAAAGTGAGAATAATGAGGAGTTGGAACAAGGCTATAATGATTCCGCGAAACATAAAAAAAAATATCCTCGCAAACGACGACGTCGGTGATGTTCGTGAAAAGGGGTGTTAAAAGGGAATGGGGAGGCCTCGGGATATGTGAGTGGGAGGGTGTTGGATGGGGAAGCCATTTCCAGGGGGAAAAATGGCACGGGAATGAGATTGGATGGTGGATAAATGGGAGGTGTGGATGGAGATGGAATGCACGAGGGTATGAGTGCGACGAATGACATGGATAAGGCCACGAGCTCACGGAATGGTGACAGGGGAGTGATAGCTAGCGGGAGGGTGTAGAATGGTATAGAGGGTGTGGGAGGGGGAAGTATGCGATAAGATTGTTTTACGGCATGCTTCGATGGTGAAAGGGGTATCAAATTTGGCCCGGCAAAAACTTTTTGTGAGTCTACTCATATGAGTAAAATGAATATATTGATAGTTGAAAGAAAATAAAAAAAAGAGGATTGAAGTTATCTCTCCTACATTGATTTGAGCATGATTATGTATGAGCTAGCAGTAGGAGCTGGCTTGGATAATATTATTTTAATGGACCACAAAATTCTGAATATATAGGTACCCAAGGACATGGTAGTACAATAGAACCCCACTAATCTGAAAGAAAGGAGGCGGAGATTTGTAAAACTGATGTATTTTAAACGCTCTTTTAATGATATCTTCAACATTGATCACGAATATATACCTTCTACATATATCTTTTTACATATTTTTTTGATATTTTTCTTGAAATAATCAGAAATTTTCTTTTGAAATTTTTCTTTGCAACGGTTGCGGCCAGTCTTATATGCTCTGCGTCATCTGTAGATAAGGAGTATATCAGCGAGCGTTAAGGTAGTTTGAGCGATCGAGAAATCAATGAATTTTGTCTCAATTTAATGAAAAATATCTCACCTATCCAATGATATCAAAAATTCTACCCCTCACTACATAAATTTTGTGATATTTTCCAAAATATACCAGTCCTTTTACATGGAAAATGGTACGTGTATGCACTCCAGAGAGACATTATTTACAAAATGATGTATTTATAACACTTAGATGTCGTAAAAAACTAACAGTGTGTAGTTTGTATGTTTTTTCAACTAAATTTGCAAATTAATCATATAGTCACCACAGTAGGTTCTTCGGTATCACAAAAAACCTTCAATTTTGAAGGATTTTCAAAAAAGTCAAGTTAAAGACTTATTTAGATATTTTCATTTAATTACTTACAATTTCTATCATATAAAACCATGTTATTGCACCATTAATAATTCAATATTCAATTGATGTGTCCTACAGCTGGTGAAATTAAAACGTGTAATTCAAATATGGTCTCTATTATGACTAGAGAACTATCTCGCGCGGACTACCTTAATCCATTTTGTTGTTGAATATATTAGAGGATAATATGAAAAAAGAACCATCATTGTGCTATTGACACTAATAATACCCATCATATTTATTCCCGTTTTAATATTCTTCATGGCCCGGATTGCTATTCAATTGATTATGTCGTGTTTTTTGCTTGTGTAGGTTGTCCCGGGTTTCCGTTCAGATGAGTTTCATTGAACGAGGTGACTAGCTGAAGGCTGGCAAGACTGTTAGAATGCTGGCATTCAGCCTTGAGGCTATGGGTACAAATATCAACCGTAGTGATGTTCAATCGAACGTTTCAGCGGCGTTGATGCGAAGATTCTTCCATTTTTTTTGTCATTCATCACCCTTGTTGTGTTACTGATTGAAGCAGCTTCGACCTGAGGACAACTCTTAAAACAAGGACAATATATTTGTGAGCTGGAGCAAGCAACGCGAAGAATAGTGAAAAATATGCTAGCATTTGTGGTGTAGTTATGTAACTAGAGTCCGTGCTACTCTCAGAGAGCGAAGGACTACGACTCTTCACACATACACAAATATAATAATTGATTTTTTCATGGGAATATTTGGTTCATTGGCTAATATTGAGCCGGCTAATTCCAACGCCATCCATTCCCTAAAAATCTATTTTACTCAGATATTATAAAGGGCGCAAATGACCTCAGATTTTCGAATACAGTGTCAAACCACACTGTCAAATTTAATTCGACATGAGCGGTTAACTAGAGCTTTTAAAAACGAGGCATCTGAGGGAAACATTTTAAACGCACGAAGCGGAAAGTGCTAGAAAATATATTAACCCCCCCCCCCAAATGAAGGGCTCGAAAAAAATACTTTGGAATCACTAATAACTTTAGTAGATTCCGATAGGTTGGAGATTTCAGATAGGAGCGAGGTGAATTTCGTTGTGAGGAAAAATCAATGAAGAAAACGCGAAAGAGCTCCGAAAATTATCGTTTAAATGCAGTCAGGAAGGAGGCATAAAGAGAAGAAGAGCGTGGAGGAAAAACTGAAAGCAAAGTCTGATTCTTTCTGTTTTATACCCCTAGCGCACACCTTCACATAAAGCAGTCAGGTTTATGCAAGGGTGCGGATGTTGGAGGGAAGGGGGTTAGAATGGGGGTGAGGGGGAGGAACTAAGGGTGGTTTGGACAGGGAAGCACCGGCAAGGGAGCCATTGCGCTTTGCAGTTTCGGCGAAGACTTTGATTGTGTTTCGTGTGGCACTGAGAGGGGAGGAAGAATTGGAGGGGAGACGAAATAAGCATCCCCCTCTCCAACCAGTCAGACACGCACACACAACTAAGTTAACTGCCGCACTGAATCTAAAACTTCCCCTCCTGGCTCGTCTTCTGCTCTCATTCCTCCTTTATCTCCTGTACCACTCTCTCCCTCTGTCTTTCTCTAGGTTTCCCCTGCGTGTCCAAACTCTCGGTCCATTTGTTCTCGAATCTTTGAGGAGGTCTCCCACTTCTTCTTCTTCCTCCCATATGCCGCGTCCTCTTTATCTCCACTGCATGTTCGCCGGGTAACCCTCATCTCCCTAACTCTGCCTTCCCCTTGCATCCTATCACAAGGGACCCATTTCTTCCCCGTGCCCGATTCGACTCGCACTTCCGCCATTACCGCAAAACCCTTGACCCGCCAAAGAGTGAAATTCAGCACATTTCCAATCTTCCTAAATCTCTCAAACTCAAACCCTTATTCGACCTTGATTCTTCTACCCATCCCTACTTCCTCCAACTCTTCCTTTCCCTTCCCGGCATTCTTTTTCCGTTTCTCATCCTCGCCTTCTTAAAAAAATCTCCTCCAACGCGGAGTAGAGTTAGGGTTTCCCTTTCTTCAGGGCCTGATCCGAGTTTGGCCCTACCTCTAAGTCACACACTATATCATCCTCGACGATACATTAGGATCTCATCAAATCTCATCATCCCAAATTCGATGTGATATATAAATTGCCTCTATAAATGGAGTTATCCCAGATGGTAATACTCTACACATACAGGTTGATTGTTGATTACTATCCCCTCCTGATTCCGAGAAATGCTGTAGTTACTGAATTTACCCGGTAAAAAAGGTTTTGCACATTATCATGTTTTTGATGAATTAGAGATTTTTCTTTGTAATTTCGCTGTGAAGGAGGTTTTGGCCTGAGAATCACTTAATTATTGGATTTGAAATAAAGTAATTGCCAAATGTTAAGACATAGATCTCATTAAAGAGCGATTAATTAGAAATAGAAAAAGAAGTTAAATTGGCTGATCGTTGGGAGGAAACTGCGGAACTGAATTTCGCCTAATTAAGTTATTTTTACAAATTCCACTGAAATTTCATTAGTGCTTGTCATTTCAGAATAGTCTATTGATATCTTTTCGTTTTTTTTAAATATTACTTTCATTTGGTCTGTTATGCTTGCGTTATGTTTTTATAAAACTCTCTTGTCAAGCGTGTTAAGGTACATACATATGTTTTTATCTTAAATAAGGTGATATTTATCATAGAATTCTATGAAATATTTTGAGAATGTCATGTAATTCCAAATCCTATAACGTTTACTACAGACTGTTAAGTTTTATATTCGAACCCGAGAGAAAAAAATCCTGATAGAGGACATAATGGGTACCTTAAGTAAGTAACCAGACTATCCTTAAAGGCATGAGTTGCCTACTATACTTATAGTGCCCTATTATATGAATAAGATAAATAAGGATCTAATAGTAGTGGATAATGAATAATTTTTGGTATCCCGCATACGCACTGCTCCATAGCGGTGTTTTCGTAGGCTATTATGACGTTGAGATTCTCTTGTTTAACACGTTTAAAGTTTTTGTTCACATTTTGAAATACATCTAAAAACATGAGGTTTTTACGTATTTTTGGTAAATTTTGTTGTCCATTTGATATTTTTGTATAGAATCATACCACTCTGAGCCTGTCATTTCCGTATTCTTTGCACTCCGGACGTTTTGTTGTGTGTATTGTTCGTCTTTCAACACTGCGAATAATTGCTGTAATTACGGATATCTTCGCCTGAGAAGCGATGATTTCGGCTTAATGGAGCGCAATATAGCATCGGCACCTCAGCTCAATTGTAAATCATCGTCGTTTCACCGCATTCCTGTTCTCTCTCTTTTCCGCCTCTCCTTAATTGTTCTCCTCGCCCCTAATTCTTCTTCATCCCTCACAAACACGCAACCCTTCCAACTCGGGACTAATAGCCTCGGCCTACGACCTCCACCCGCCGCTCCCCCCCCCCGCCCACCCAATTCTCCGTCTTCAACGAATCCCCACTCAGCCGCATTGGCCGTCTCCGGAGTGCGCGGGGCCCCGGAAGAGTTTCCTACACTAAATCCCCACTCATCTGCCTCCCCACCGCCCCCCAACCGGCCAGATCCATAGCCCTCGTCTCGACCCAACCCTCTCCCACGCTCATCGTGCCTCTTCCATCTTGTCAAGCCAATCCCGCGAAACTCTTTTTCCGCAAATACCACCACTGCCCTCTTCTGGTAGCCCGGTTCCGTCCAGAACAGATACCGCGCTAATTCTTTCGTCCAGGGCCCGTCTTTAAATCTAGCCTCGCACCCGTCTTTGAGACGGGCACTTGCCGGATTGGCGTCATTTTGAAACGGCACGGCGCAGAATATCTCCTTACGTCCGCCTTCAGCATTTCTCACCGCCTAGCTTCGTTTCCAACACACAGAGGTCACATATTTCCACATTAGTACCCTCATCATTTTGTTTCTCCTTTTTTGTTTTTTTTTGCTTTTTCCTTTGTTCTACACATTTACCAATACATCCAAAACATTTTCTCAAATCTCTTTTAAAAATTATTTTAATAATAAAAGGAATTCAAAGACTAATTTAGATAATGTGGACAAAGAGGTTCACCAATTGGAGTCCTACTACGAGCTTCGGTGAAATACTCAATGATAACATTGCGGAAAACAGAGCTAATTCTTTTGACTCTTCTAAAATATAACACCACCCATACTAAGATAAATGAGGGAATGAAAATAGGGAGATTAGCTGTGGAGCAGGATGTTTGGAGACCATCAGAAAAATTACACTACATGGCGGAATAACATGGGATTATACGGGAGTACAGTGGCTTAACTATGATTGAAAGGGGACTTTGAAAAAACAAATCTTTAATTTCATAACTTATAATAATAACGTAAGAGGATGTATACCACCCAACTCTATGGAATAGTTTCATTGTGTCACAGTGAGAAAATAAAACTTCTCAATAACACACTAATACGTGGAAAATTGTGGAATTGCATTATAAAATATTTTATCGTGATACGATGGTCACAAATCAAGAACTCATGTTTATTCGGTGAGTGAAATATTTAACTGAGAGCAACGGACCAAGGTCTCCATCTCAAGCATCTGTTTTTACTGTAGTAGTGGTGGGTGTCCAAAGTACATGCCACGACATAAGAAGTTCAACCTCAAAGTAGGAGGCGTGTTTTGAGTGGCCAGTGATTTTGAACGAGAACATATTATCCAATTATCGAGGGCATCTGGAGGGAAGGTTACTATCATACAGTCTCAAATTGTCCCATTAAAACTAACTAAGGCCTTCCAGCATTGAGTTGGACGTTCTGCGTATTTGGAGGAAGAGAAAATTCAAACAAAAGGAACCTTGTACTTTTTAGTGACGTAATGAAATATATTTTCAAGCAATCCACATGAACTGACTTTCCAATAAACTGTGCAATCATTTGGCTTTGCACTGAATGTCTTGTTTTCTCATTTTCCAGCGAAGGCTGGTTCATGGAGAACTTCAATTTTTCAATCTACTTCCGGTGTCAATTTGTTCAGAAAACTTGAATGGTTTAAGTTAAACCCTCTTTCGCTGCTTTACCTTACACAAGCAGACTCATATTTTTTCCAGGGTTATCAAACTTTACCTTTTATCTAACTAAACTCTTTATTCAGGTTACTTTAAAGTCTGTAGTTTAAAAGTAGATGCCCCAAGCTATTCTTAATTCTTTGATATATAGTATATCCTCAAAAGAGACGAAATATGATACTCTAGTTATTTGAATACCGAAATGGCTAGACACAATTTAGAATATATTAAGAATTTACTTTCAATTTCCTTGATCTTGAGTCTTAATTACTTACTGCCTGGTGGAAATTCCTTGCCTCTATTCCACTTTCGCATTCCCTGCTAAGAATAACGGATCAGGAGGGGAGGAAAAAGGTTCTCCTTCCCCAAGGCAAAAGTAATGAGGCGTAAGACAAAGTTGATGGTCTGGGTAGGAGCTCATAAGTTCAACTGGGGATGTATCAATTACTTTGGTCCAGAGCTAAAGGAAGGTGAGCAAATTGGTCTAATAACTCACGAGAGCAAGAAGAGCCACCGAGAAGCAAAGCAAATCTTCTCCGGCAATGTAATTTTCAAGCCGTTTTCACTGGCCATATACAATTGTGAGTAACTTTATGTACACAGAAAAAAAGTGTTTCTCGATTATCTATCTTTATATTCTTTGCCATTGACTATGTGATAACATGGATATTAAAATTTCTACAAGGTATAAAAACATCAAAATTAATGACTTAACTGGCGTAAAACCAATATGCTAAATTTGTTATGTGTATACTTTGAAATATGAACCGGGAATATACCTCAGTTACCTTGCTCAAATAAAACCACTATTTTGATAAACTAAACTTGAAATTTCTTTAAATAAATTACTTTCTCTATAACAAGTATAATTTTAAAATAAACAAACTCAACCGCAATCTTATTATTCTATCTGAAGAAATAATTATTAAATATGAAGGGACAAGTAAAAAATTACTAAAATAAATTAAAGAACTATATTTCAGATATTATTAGACAACTTAGGAGCATATTAAGGACTTCTTCAGTTAATTCTTATAACCTCACGTAAGCTAAAGCCACAGCAGTAAAATTTGTGGAATCCAATTGACGAATTGATGGGATTTCTTTTTTATCACAACTCATTCCGACCCACAAAATGTTTACATCCAAATGATTAAACCCCATTCTCTCAAAATTACCTCCACTATCACAGACAACATCTCCAGGTGAATTAAATAGAATGGTTATTTACTTTAACATAGGTTTTAATGATAGCTTGTTTCACTCGTGCTATGCGCTCGTGGACACCCTAGAACCTTGCCAGCCCGAAATTAAATTTTTATCATTTCGTTGTCGGAAATGGAGATCGTGTGGAGGAAAAATAGGCAAAGAAGATATGAATTTAAGCGTAGGAAGAGAAAAAGGCAATCCTTTCTCTGAGGAATTTAATGAAAAAGTCACGTTGTGTGGGAAGCTGTGCGTATCACATGCCTCAATGTTAAAGGAACAGGTTGTCCTATTCGATTATTTGCCTCCCTATTCAATTTGACTGGATCTGGCAACTGGGCGGGCTGTGGCGCTCAGTCGACCATCACCGTCCCCTCGTTCCTCTGTTCTCCCCCTTCTATCTTATTCTCTCTTTGTCCTTCTCTCATTCCCTTTCCCTCATTCTCTGTCTCCATTATCATTTATATTTTGCGACGCTCTTTCTCATCTTTCGTCCTCCTGCCACAATTCCTCTTTTTACCATACATCTCTCCATCCGATTCTTGCCTATTATAATGAAATTTAGAGCAGGTTATATATATTTAAAGCAATCCCAAATCACAATTATTGAAAATATTTTGAGAACGCAAGCATGAAAGCTCTAGTTTTGATTAGGTAATGGATAAAATATAATTACCTTACCTCCTTGGCGTTTGAAACCTCAGCAGGTTTTTGGCCTCACCAGCAATGCCTCTCCATTTTTTTCTATCTTCTGCTCTTGGAAGTGTTGCCCCAAGTCTATCCATGTCCTTTTCAACTTGGTTCTTCCAAAATGGCTAAGAGCCGAGGATTAAGTTGGGCAGGACATGTGTGGAGAAAAGAGGAAACTGCAATAATCAGCACTTTACACCTGAGAAACCCTGATGGCAGAAGACCACCTGGTAGACCAAGAATGAGGTGGAAGGACAATAGGAGTAGTTAAATTATACCTATTGACTGACAAATGTGGAGAAAGTTATTTTTAAATGAATTTTTAATAAGTTACCTTCATCGCTGTTGTCAGTTTGAATCCGGTAAACCACAGGTCATCGGATTGAGCAATGGTAAATGTTGTTGTGAAATCAAATCTCTACAAGTAATAAGAAAACTGCATAATCCATAATCAGTCAAACGTATCGTGGCAGGTTTTCAAAGTAAATGCTGATGGAATTATATATGAATATCGAACAAACACCTTTTTTATTTTATTTATTTATTTTAGTTAAACTTATATTACATTTATGTTCTAATCGATTACATCTTTCTCACATTCTGAAATACAATGAATCAAATGTTTTGCCAAGCATTTTTTACTAGGGGTATCTGAATCAATTTTTTGAACGTTTGTAGCGTAGTGCCCGAATTTGTGAAAATTTATCACTTCTAAACGCCCTTGAGATGGCTTACTGGAAATTAAGTAGGTGAGGGGCTTTATTCCTTTAAACATTCAGGTATCAATTGACCCTCTCCCCTCTCTTTCTTTCTCCGATTTTTTTCTCTTTTCAAGTCCCGAGTGAAAATCTTCCGACGTCCTGCGTAAGCGAATCGCGCGGTCCATTACACTTCCGCCCCCCCCCCCCATTACCACGAGCGACCAACCGGAAATATCACCACACCCTCCACGCTGCCTTCCCTCTCCTCCCACTTCCCCCCTCCAACTTTTCCCCAGCGTACTTTTCCATTGGTCTCAACCAAACTTCCTCTTTTCCTTCCAATCCTTTCCCTCACTCCACACTTCCTCCACCACCCATCTGATTTTGAATGCGCAGCAACCAGGGATGTTCAAATCCTTTCGTCCATGGCGACTCCTTATGGAAATTCCTCACAAATAAAATTCTATGCTTCTTTCACCTGCGTCTCCTAAGGCGGTCTCTCCATGCGTTTTCTGGCGACGTGAATTCGTTTAATGTGGTTCAGTTCGTTCAGCGACTGATTAATCTGGGATTCTTTTCCTTTTTTTCGCTTGCGTTTCCTCCTTTTGCTCTGCCAAGTGCAAGAAAACTAGTCTAATTGACGTAAATAGTAGTAATCTTTCGTTTTTTTTAGCGATCAATATAAAGCCAGAATTTCTCCTGAAGCGGACTTATCTTGCGGTAGCGACACAACGAGTAGCATCAATTGAATTTGTGATTCTTTCTCCGATGAACATAAGAAACACTGTTGAATAAACTAATCCAACTATTAACCTAAAATTAAAGCAAGGAGCACCATATTTACGAACGTGCGAATACCAAGTCTTAGTATTGAAAGTGTATACATTAGCATAATTACTATAGTTTTATACATGAATCCACCTGTCATCAAGTTTTATCTATTCAACTACTGTTTTACTGTAATTTTATCGATATTCTATTTTGAGATATCCACTTCTAGCAAGAATATTTTCCTCCCTTAAAGTCCCTCCAAAGTTGCGCAAGTACTACGCCTAGTCTTCCTTGATTAACCCTATTCATTCATTTTTAAACAATGGAAAAATGATATTCTAGACCTCCAAATAGCATAACGGTATGATACATAAATTGCGCGAAAAATGACTTGGCTTAAGAAGTCAGGTTTAGTTTGTTTTTTCTACTAACAGTACCTGCTACACTTGGTTGTCGTTTGGTTTTCTACATTCGTATTTTCACGGATGCGCTCGTTGGGTTAGAGTAAAAATTGATCTAACAAGTACTACTGATTGAAAATCATTTTGTTTCGGCTGATTGAAAACAGGCTGATTGCCAAAATATTGGCACTGGAAATAGTTCTGCGATGAGCATGTGTAGCAAGGGATGATTGTGCGCTGCATACCACATAAAAAACAGCAACAGGACCGAAAAGCTTTTCGATCTTAGGGTTTTCGCCTATTAAGCGTTGGCATTGGTCCAATGAGTAACTAGTAGCTAAGGATAAGACTATTTATCCGATTGTATGCACGAATGTTTCTAATTCTCATTCTTATTAGAGGAGATTGCCACTTAGATACATGTGACCAACTCTGATACCTTTTGAGATCAGTATGATTGCAATACCTGTATTACCTTATCTTCCTATATCTAGCTGATGATAAGTTGTTGAAATTATTGAAGGTTAGATAAACCTAGGTATTACCACATTACTGACTAGTTGCTATGACTGAAATTACGCTTCTTTAGAGAAATTATCGCAAATTGTATAAGCACAATCTCGTTTCCTTAGCCCTTAATATTAGTTCTTACTAAACAGCTTGAATGAAGATAATCCAATTACTTATAATGTTTTCACATTTTTCAACACCTCTACTTTGAGTAGGCCTCTTGATTTGGTAGTAACTAATTAGGTTAAGATATGGCTCTCTGGTAACCATGAAATAAGCAAAGACACGGACTTTAAAGTTCTATCGTCATCTGAGCTATAAAAATGTTCATTCGTGGTCCCAGGGGTGGGGGTTAGAATTTAATATTAGTAAATGCTCCAAAGTTCACATCCTGAAAAAGTCATCACACGAATGCCATACGTATACTGTGGGTGGAGTAAACATAAAACCTTCAAATACAGTAATATATCTAGGAATTACCTTAACTTCAGATATATTGGGGAACACACATACAAAACATATGCGGCACACCATTAAAAAAGTAGGTTTTATTGAGCGTATAATAGGAAGGTCCTCTGATGAAAAGGTGAAAGAGAGATGCTGCTTTGCTCTGGTTAGGCCACGCCTCGAATACACCGCGAGCATTTGGGACCCTTGTCATAAAGATTTAACCAAAAAAATTAGCAAAATACAAAGATGAGCAGAACGCTTCGTTAAAAACTGCTACGAACGAACACATAGTGTTTCACAGCTGTTTGAGGGATTAAGATGGGAGCCCCTAGAGACTCGGATACAACGCTAGTTTTTGACAGCTTGAGACATTGAGGACTGGTTAGTTAACGACATAGAGAATATTGTTATGACACCTCACTACATTTCTAAGTCTGACAGAAGCGATCAAATAAGAGAAATACACAGCCGAACAGATAGGAGCAAAAACTCTTTCTTTTTGCGCACAATTCGCGACAACAATAAAAACTGAGCTCCTCTAAATACACTCCCATAATACATTATTTCACCTCCAACAAACTTACATCTTTACACGGCTGGTGACCTACCACCCCCTGCCACGCGCCCATACGGCGGCTCGCGGAGTAGTAGGTAGATTTAAAATATTTGTACTCTAGATTTTAGACTTAGTAGCAATTTAGTAGTTTTTTATGTCATGAATTACGTTTGATTTTTATTGCTGACTGGGACATTTTTCTTTTGGGATAATTTAGTAGCTTGAAAACACTTTAAACTTGATTATTTAAAAACTTATAAAGAAAAATTTCTACTTGAATTATCTATGAGTGCGAGTTGGTCATCACTGATTTTTTCTAGTAAAACTGACTTTTCTTTTTTAAATGACTGTATGTGTATACTCAAGAAACTTTGGAGTGTTTCATCAAATTCAACCCCACCATATAAAGCAGATATTTACTTAATTAATACATTAGGCACTTGAAAACCTAATAATATACGTTTTACATGGTAATTTATACCGTATATCGTAAATGGTTACGGAGTAATATAATTTAGAGACAATATTCTCGTGTGAATTCCGTCTTTGTGCTTTAGCGCCAATGTAAATTGAATGAATGATGCATACAATGGGTCACAGTTACTAATTTGGATAAATCGATTTGTCTTTCATAAGTGCAAGAATAGGTAATGCATCAGCTAAACTATTGTGTGTAAATTTAAACTATATTGGGTATATTTAGTGATTTGTGGCCATGAATGAAAGATTTGAGCAAAAATAGTTAGATTTGCCTAATGTGCCTAAGAAAGGCAAAAGCAGATCCGGAATTTGCGCTCTCTGTGCATGACAAATCAAGCGCATAGAGAGAGGATTTTTAACTGCTTGCGCGTTGGCTTGCGATGATGTGTCCGCTCGGATTGCTGTGAAAATTATCCGATATTGGCGATTCCCTCTCAAGGCCATGCAAAAGCGCTGTATGGAAAGGCTCACTTAAGCTCTATTGAAGCTAAATCAATGTGCTTAGTCGTTTCTATCAGGTAGGGTCATGGATACCTACTCTGTTGCTGCGCTTTTGGCATCAGCCTTAGACGAGAATTCCAGGGAATACGAATCAGTATATCATGCCATTTCAGATTGAATAAACTTGATTCATTGATAGCTTTTCAATCCTTTTATATATCCCAATCCTGGAGAAATATGTCTTCATAGATTGTCATTAGTCAAACTGTGAGCAACTGTTTTCATAGTTGATGTATTTGTTCTTCATGTTAGAAAATACCATTTTATATTACAACTTTAAAGTTGATGAAAATGAATACGAAATTTATTGTGCTACTGATAGGAGCATGCTATTTTTTAAATATTGTGTCATGCCAAACTAAGCAAAATAGCTAATTGAATATTTACTATTATAGAAAAATTACATGAGCGCAAAAATGAAATTAGCGCTAAAGGCGCGGGCGGGTTTGAATTGATTATGTATGGTGTATATAGCTTAGTTCATGGAAATGTTTGTAGACCTTTTAGTAATGATTTATTGATATACGCCTTGATGATTTAAACGCAGTCATTGTTATTAGATCCTTAAAAGATTATTTTATGAGGTATTTAAGTAGTTTCCACACATACTAGGTTTAAGTATGGTTGGAAATTGTCAGACAATTATTGCAAGTAATATTTTACTTCAATATCCTCATTTTGTAAATTTCTTATTCGCTGTAAGATTAGAGAAAGAATAGAGAATTAAAATTATCTGCCTTGAATTTACCAGTATTTGGGTAAAACTATCGGGATACTTAATTTTTAAATATTCAACATTTCAAATTGTTAAAAAATTAAGAGTTAAAATATAAGGATAGAAAAAATCTAATACATTGCATACGATTTTTTTCAGGTAAGTGATTCATACATGGATGAAATGAAGCAACCGAGGGTTGCATGAGGAGATATTGTTACCTAGGTGCTCATTGCCAAATACCGTCACAGTCACCGTTATTGGATGCCATTTCACTGCTGACAATGAAAACGTGTTCATCAAGAAAGAATTGGTGTAAGATAAGGTAGATGATGGTTGTATTTGTTTTTATTTGTTTTTGTTACGTGTTTTAAAGAAATTTGTCATTTAATCATGTATCAGTGGTTACTCTCACAAGATTGAATTCGATAAAATTTTGCGGCTATTCATCAGTGTAAACAAATATTTCAAAATTTACTTTATTAATTGGAGCTGCTTAGAAAATTCCAAAGTCGCATTTTTGTTGATTAATTACCATATCTGCAAAAACCTGTAATGATGGATATGGTTGCAGTTGGATTCATGCGGGGATGCAGCCCTTTGTTTATTGGGTCGTTGGGTTATTAGCAATTTAACGTTTAAGGAGATGTAAAAAGTATAAAACATCTTTTTTAAATTTTCAATGAACAAAGGAACATGGATATATTTGCCGTGTTGTAAGTGATACAAATGAGAAATTCATGTGTACTAAAAATATCCCGAAGTTATACGTTGAGCTTGACATCTTTGAGGTGAATCTGAAAGGATTTAAAAGCCAAAACTATGAGTTAAAACGGAACCAAAATGGGTGAAATGAACAAATGTTCTCTTGCTAAGTCAAACTCACAGTCCGTTACTTTCTGTTTTCAATTGAAGTGCCAATTACTATATTTATGCCACGCAATGGATTTTCTGACAGGAATAATACCTATTCTTTTGTCACGACTTGTTAGCGTGGCATCTTTGTAAAATAAGCCCCTTGCCTGAACTGGCACGGATCAACAATCACTTTTCAACTTCATGCGTAGAAAATTCAAAGTATTCACATATTTTAACGTAGTGACGGTTAGAAATCGGTCTTATAATTTGCACGAGAACATTTTATAGCTCAACAACTATTCCAATTTAAACTCAACTTTTGCATCTGGTACCTTTTTCTAGCTTTGGCAGAAGACTATAGAGAAGGTTTAAGGTAATTTTTCATCAATAAAATCTGTTTTAGCATGCGTCCAGATCATGATTGGATCCCATCCTATAGGCGTTATTTTTTCAATTTTAATGAAATAACGCTCCTAGGTTTGTGTTATTCCGTTACGCATATAATCGTGATAAGCTCTCAGAGTAGAAATGAGCATTGTGTGAATAGGCTCTGGCATCTAAAGAGCTTCTCGAGATACTTGTAAGATATTTAGATGCAAGGGCAAAGAATTGTATGCATTTAAACGGATAATTATTAGTATCTTAGGAGTATTAAATATATAAATGTTAAAAACTAAATCAAAGTTCGCAAATACCTTCAAATTCAGTGCCGTAAACCTGTTTGATAACGTAGTGTAATTGACATACTATACTGTTTAGTGTCTGAGTTATATGTTTGATGATTTCCCTAGTACATAGGAATTGATGCCCAAGTTATTCTGGGGAAATATCTGAATCATCTTCCTTTATGCTGGCGAGGCCTGTTAAAACTTATCACAAAGTTTTGATTGGGAAAATTTTAATTGGTCAAAACTATTTAATCATGGAACGTGAGTCCTTTGTGTGTTAAAAAATGGTATATCAGCTAAAATATAGGAGAATTATGTACCAAGAAATTAATTTGGACGGAACTTTCGTATTTTATTTAGGCCTACATTTGAGGTTGTTAAACCGGTGACCTGAAGTGGGAATATTTTTTGACAGCTTATTTCCGAAATTTTGAAAACCTTGGACTCCAAAATTTCTATAAGGAAAGTCTTGATTGTAATTTCAAATGGTGGATAACCAAAATGAATTTTCAGTGATAATGCATATCGTAAAATAGCACTCGCATTAATCAGGAATAATTCGCATTTGGACTTTTGGTTTCGGTAATTTCGGGAAATTGATTCGGGAAAATAATATCGGGTGATAGACGTATCAATTTAAAAGGATTCAAGTGGCTGCTCTTAGAAAAACAATAAACTGCAATTGCGAAATAATTGCTTATAAAAGCTAGTGTGAAAACAAGATTTCTTTAATAAGTTATAATAATTTTTAACTAATATATTTGTTCAGATGTTTAATTTCTTATCTGATTGGGTTGGAAAAGTTATAAGAATATTCTAGTTAGATTTTTGAAAATTTATTAGTGAATTTGAACTCAGTAGTCAGATTAGATGATTTGAATCCACGTACTCTGGATTGCATTGTACGGATTTGATGTTGAGGAATACATTGAATTTGGACGACGACTCAGGGGAAAAGATTAGGTAGCTTAAATCCATTCTCAGATTACTTTATTGATTCTTCTCCGTTTTTGTGATTAGGCAAAGTTAAATAAAAAATGAAATATTATTAATTTTGATTGAGGAAATATATCAAGCTCATAGATTTATAATTTCCTTTATTTCTGCGTACAATTTTGAACGAGTAAAAGGAATGATTTATTGACTAATCTATGCAGAGAAATCACTGGGAAGGCACCTTGTAAGGGTAAATGAGTACCTCTCAAGCTTGATAGATTTTTTCCGGCAGATTTAACGAGTACATTAAAAATTAACGCCAACTTAGATTTGGAAATCATTATGATGGCAAATATTGATAAAAAACATACAGCTATGAATCCTTGCACGCCTAGATTTATTTTTGATTAAGCTATATGAGTGAAAACTTGGGCATGAATAAAATACAGCCCAAGCCTGAATGATTATAAATACAATTTTCGAAAGATTAAAATTTAAATCATAATAAATTGAGAGTTGCATAATTTCTTGCCTGTGTTAGAGGCAGCGTAAAGAACTAGAAAAGAAGCGAAGCTTGAAAACTGAATATTATGTATAGAGAAGTCATTGTACAAAGTCATGATTCCAAAATAAGTTCAAGAATGAGTTGATGTAAAAAATAATCATTATAACAATGAGGAGATTTTAAGTATATTTTACAAGCAAGTGGTTAACTGTCAAAATGAGTCATATGTGGAAAAAAATCTACCTAAACAAGTGGCAATGCATTTCAAGTAGAACAGAGTTGCGTTAACAATGAAGTAATGTGAATTAAAAGAAGGCAATATGACACTCCATAACTCACACCCTTTTATGGTGTCTATTTTTATCTTAGGGTGGAAATATTGAAAAGGGCATCAGGTATAGTTACCAACTAATGTCAGCAAAAGCTTGATAAGAATATTTAAAGATTAACGTGAGTTCAGATAAAATTAATAGATTATGGAATTAGGGATTACAGATTACGGATACGGAATGTTCAAAATCAATGTTTGGAAATAGCTGCATAGCAAACGCATGCATTTTTTTCTTCTCACGATGAATTGATTTAACCCTCCAGGACAATTTGTCAATTTTGTCATTACTATTCCTAATGTATGCACCTTTGCACACTTAGCTGGCCGAAAACATGCTAGTTTCGATAAAGTTTGAGCTAGAAATTGCGTTCAAAACTCCTAGCTATAGTAAAAAATTTCATTACTTTCATTGCAAAACGAAGTAAATAGATATGATGTTTCCAGAACTGCTGCTTTTTTATATATTTTTATTCGCTAACCCGAAAAGACTTGGTGCAGAGAGTTGTGGTAGGTGAGGGTTGAGGGAGCAAGGGATTTTGGATTTTGTGAATACCACAAATACACATCCACGGGGCAATTTTTTTTACTTTACCGAAGTATAAAGGTGTCAAAAGCTGTGGTGCGGAAAGGTGGAAATATAAAAATGGTTGGCCGGACCATCACTTCTGAGAGAACGTAATTGTTGAACCTCCGGGCTTAAAATAAAGGGTACTTTTTTCGAGGATGAATGTGGATTTTTGCGGAATTCGTTGGAGTGTTTAAATTGGTACAGAACCCTGGCCACGTGCAAAGAGAGCTACGGATGGAGTGAATCCGCATTCCGCGCGGAAAGATCCCGGCCAACAGAGCGACCGTTGTCAAATCTCTTTTGAGATATTCCTTGTATATTTTTTTATACCCAGGTCCACATCGTCGCCTTCCATTCCTTTCATCTCAGCTTGTCCACGCATATGTTTGCTCCCGTTGAGATTGCAAGGTCAGCTATGTGGTATTTGTGAAGGACGATGGTCAAGGCTTTTGTCCAAAATGTGGCACAGGATCACGAAATAAGTTTTAAAAAAATAAAAGCCGACTCTTCTGTCGGACTACTTTTCCCGGACCTGTTCCCAATTATTTTTTGTTCCTGTTCATACTTTTTAGAAAAACAATTCGTGTGCACAAAAGTAGGAGACTGGAATAGGTCCAAAACCACGTTCAACGCAATACCCACGCTCCAACAGACATGAAGCTTTTCCATCCCTTCCACAGTAGTTAACAAGTTTTTCATCCCCATACCCATCTGAACCCTCCAGCCTCTGTAATCACATTCCGTGGCGTCTGCGATCGATTGGCTTAGCTTAGAGGGATAGCAGAGATCGAGAAAAACTGGAATCGTTTAGATGCATGTGAACGATACGCATGTGGTACAAACCCGGACAAGAAGACTATATTGGTGCATATCGCGCTAGAGGCGAACAGAAAGCCCGAATTCCTGCTCTATGTAATCCCACGCTGTGCCTGGTTTACGTTGATACAAAAAAATAGCATTTGGCAATAAGAATTGCATGTCGGCAGTGAAATACACGCAGCCTTGCCTCAAGGCGTCATCATCACAAGAGAACGAAATTGAGGCATTAAATAAGCACAGAGAAGCTTTTATGATTTCTGTAGCTAAAGAGGACACGTCTGTGACCTTGCATTAAGGATGTAAAGCGTATAGAGTGATGCGGTTCGGGAAAGATAGTGGCTTTTGAAGCTAGGGGGAATCAAAAGCTATTTGTCAAAGACTATTACAGAGGGAGAATCGCCTCCTACATCGTCTATGCGAATGCACTTGTTTTACTACCCGTATGTGCATTAGCTCTTCTATCGAGTCTTTTATGAAGTTTGTATTTGAGCAGGGTTAACCTGATTTCTTTTGTTTGCGCTTCATGCACTTTGATTGCATACTCTGGCTCACAACCAATTTCTGTAACAAGATTGCATTTAGAGTGGTAGAAGATTGTAAACACTATCGGGATGGGCTTTTATTTGGCGGCTTTCTTGAGTGGTAACGCACTATATTTCACATCCATGTATGAGGAAATTCTACGGAGTAAATGATAATACTAACAATACTTTAGGAAACATACTAATAAAATCACGCTCTAAATATGTATCGGAATAAAGTCAAACTAGAGCATTAGTTTTAGTCGTTCGAAAATTAAAGCAAAAGTTTGGGTCAATCACACCCAATTAGGATAATGTCTATGAATAAAGTGTACACTGAAATCCGAAATGGGAAGAAAATATGTAGTATGCAAAACTTCTGGAGTATCTTTTTTGCCATTTGTAAAATGGTTCTCCATCTAACTGAAATTATAAGTAATCGCTCAATAATGTTACTTATATCAATCAAATTAATGAATAGGAAAAATTAGTAGGAACTTTTATTGAGTACTGATACTTTCTGGACATTATTTTATGCAATAAAGTACTTTGAATGAGTGATTATTGAATTAAAAATTGATTGAATTAAAAATGAATTAAATTTTTGAAACGTTGAATTAAAAACTTCAACCTCGTCCCCGTTGAATTAAAAACTTTCAATCCATTACAACGGATTTCAAATTTTAGGCTCAATGAACAGGCATAAATCTAAATAATTCCAAAATAATATCTCCCAACTTAGGACCTTGCTAAAATCTCGTCGAAGAATAAGTAGTTACTTTATGAGAGAAATTGTATCCCTCAGTTTGCGAAAAAATAGAAATTGTTAACGATTAGTTTTCATAAAGTTTTATCACGGAAGTAACTAATAGATCCAAAAGGATCTTTTTCACATGTGTTAGCGTATTAATATCCTTTTGATGGTTATGACGTATCATTTAATGCTCAATCATTGCCACGTCCTTTTTGGCGTAATTAAACCTACGCACTAAATTGTGTGCTCAGCTTTAGGCCTACTTGGACCTGGAAAAATTTTTCAAAACTTCTCTGTTTCATAGAATATTTTTCTGAGGAATTTTTAATTGCCGTAGTGTAATTTCATAGAACCGTATAGCTTTGCGTTGTCAGAAAACTCAAATATTTGGCCCAAAACTTAGATAGTTTTGGTATACCACTTCTAATCTAGACACATTTTCTTTCCTTTGTCAATTTCTTAGATACAGGAAAATATCCTAAAATTGTAAATCTCGGTAGTGACAGCACTTTTTTTATGTGATCATTTATAAAAAGATAGATCTAATATAAATAAATATTTAAAACAGGTGAGTTTTAGTAGATTATGTAGGCCTGTTAAGAACTATTGTCGATGTATTAATTGAAAAGTAAGCAAATCCTTGAAATCTTGGCTGAAAAATGGAATGATGTTTAACCAATTACAACAAAAAAATTTTCTGAACATGAAATGATCTCACTTCCTATATTTAAAGATGTAAATTTTTTTATATGATTTACCAACATCCTAGTTGTAAAAAAACTCATGTTGTCATGTTTTAATAATTTTATACACTTTTCTGAACAACAAGAGGATAAATGGCTGCAGAAATAAGGAATTGTATGCGAGCGCACCGAAATATTGAGTTAAACACCAAAGTTTCTGGAACAATAATGTCCTTTCATCGTCCACATTAAGAGCATTTTCCTGAATCTCAGACACACTCACTGAAGTCTTAAGTATTATAAATAACCCGTACTATTAGTAAACATAGAATTAAGAAATAGGTTATGTCATCTTTCAGTCTACGGTTACCAGTCATTATAAGCAAATAGATTTTCTGTGAAACAAAAAAGCCTCAAGAATTCATTTTTTTCTCGCAATATTTCTAGTTACAGGGAAGGCAGATTATATTATATCTAAACGGTCTATAGGTACATCTCTTTCTTGTGCTTGATTCTTTTTTCCTTTTATACAGCTTGTGTCATTACACTCGTACTTGCTACACTTGTACTTGCAGCACTTTGCGGGTTTGACCTGTACCAAGATGTTAGATCCAAGAGGTGAGCTCTCGAGGGGAAAAGCTGTTTCGCAGGGTGTGCGGGAAACGTTCCACAAAAAGGAAGGTGATGGGAAATGCATTTGTGTTTTTAGCGCATGTATGCCGAGAGGCTTGGGGCACTTGGATTCGGAGGAGATTAGAACTTTTTGAGGACAGTGGTCTGCCGGAGACAAGGATTGAGGGCCAGACTGGTGAGGAGAGAGAGAGAGAGATGGGAGATCTAGAGAGGAGGGATTGGTTTCCAGAAGGGACGGTTTCGGGAATGGCTTGGATTTCCGGGATGCTCAGGGAAAAGAGGGATGTGATGGAGAAGCGAAGATGTATTGGCGAGGTGCTTGGGAAACGAGGCTGGTGGTTGGGGGCTGGAGTGAGGGGGGGGGGCAGAGAGGAGAATGAAGCGGAGAGAAGGAGGAACCGTTCCGAGTAGGGCAGTGTTTGGCAAGTGGGAAGTAAGTTGGGTCGAGTGCGTGTTATGCTGTGAGATCTCGAATGAACAATGCTAAGAAGAACGAAGCTCGCCGGCTACAACAACTGTTTTTTACTCGGTAGCTTAACTGGCTAATGCACTCGGCCGGAAATTGAGGGATCCGGGTTCGAATCCCGGTCAAGGCGGCTGATTTTTTCTCTGTGGAATTTCGCACATGATAATTTGTGACAACATTTCCGGGAATACATTGTATTCAACTATTATTTCATCTTTATGAAACTAATAGTTGATTGATCAAAACTAATTATTTAAAACTCATTTACATTCACTCTGATATAGTATAATAAGATTACAATAAGTATGTTTTACTAATCATCAAGAATCATGAGCAATGAAAAATAAAATTTCGTAGATGACCTAAGTTGAAAATAACAATTTTTCCACCACCGTTTTAGAACTAGCATCAATGAGATATCCATCTTCAATGCTTGCTTTATCATGTAAATATATTTATATTAGTAAGCCTGTTATTTATACAGATTTGTGCGTACTTTAAATATCAATTTTATGGTTTGAATATGATTGAAGCCAATATTAGTAGTCTAACGTACGAAAACCACATGATAAATGTCAAAAAGTAGAGGATGCGTGTGCGTAAAAACCATCATCTGCTGAAAAAGGATAGGAGAACCTATAAAGATGTAAGGTGGCTTCAAAAAAGGTCTATGCTATAGAGAATGATCCTTTGAAGAATGCTCCTTATTCTGTATCACAATGGTGTAAGGGTCAAAATAAAATGTGGCGACACTCTTAGTTCAGTATTTTTGGGAAAAAAAGTGACATTATGAAAGCTTTTAACGAATATCAGCATTTGAACTTATGTTCTGAATATTTCGCTGGGATGATAAATATAAATTGGTTTTATCACTAGTCATTCAAAAGTATAAGCTGCATTACTCCTTTGTAGGTTAAACATAGATTAAATATTATGCTGAGAAAAACTTAGTTTTCTTTTAGCTCTCTAATGGTGCTTAATATCGTGACGTCGCAAGATAAGTAATTGGTAGCTCTTAAGCTGCCATATTCACCTAAATGCATTTCATATCCTTGCTTTAGATGCGTTCTTTTCCGATTTACACAGCTTGCCAATTTTTTTGGACATTTGATTTAAATTATGATATAGAGGCGAATTTCCACAGAGAAAAAGTCATCCGCCTTGACCGGGATGTCAAGTTATGATATAGAGTTTTAGATACATATTCATAAACTTTGAAATAAAATTTGTGAAATAGAGGTTGATATTATTAACTGGAGGGTAATCACTTACAGGGTTTTGGATAGGATAAAGGATTGTTGCATCACATTTTCGGAATAAATGACTGTTATTTGGATCATTAGGAGCTATTGTTTTAAACATTATGAACGGCAGAGGGACATTGGAGGTTGCATTCATCCCTGGAATAATGCATTGCTTGGCTGAGTTTCTCAAATCTCTCTAGGAATTAAGCGAAGCCCTGAATTGGGTTAAGAAAGGATCAAGACTGTGTAATAAGACCTTAAAGAAAAGAGGATCTTCTTAGTTCCTTCGCAATATCTTGTTGATGATTTGTTACAACACTGGATTCTTGCATTCATTAGCAGCTTGAGGACTACTAAATCATCACAATCACTAACGGTTGTCTCTTTAAATACAGGGGTAATAAAAAGCTATCGTAATATTTAATAAGCTCTAAGTATTTACAGACCTCCTTTCTTCTATATCCCTCAAAATTTTCATATTCAAAGTGTATAAAATAAAGGAATACATTTGTAAAATACCATGCTCTATCTGTCTCTGCAGGTTGGAAGATTTATAAAACTTATCGTTAATACTGCATAAAAGTCACCCAAAAGGCTACTTGAACATATATTTAGCCCTTGAAGAGCACCTTGTCTGAGAAAGTCATAAAGTGCGCCCTAATGTCCAGCGTACCCCATAAGTGTTATAATTTTCAAATTACGCGTCTACTTTATTTTTTTTAGAATAGGTTACAAACATCATCACTAATTTTTTCTTTGGTTTTTTCCGAGAATTTTACTTACGTTTATTCAATGTCTATTTAAAAGGTTAAACTTTTTTTACTGTTCTGCAAATTTCATTTGAGCCGCCAAATAATTTTAAACGGTATATAAAGTTTTTTATTAACCCCTGTGCTATTTATACACTTATACACTGGGCATTCCTGTGCTCGTTGCATGTGGCAGAGCTGAATGATGAGCATGAGAGTAAAGTTTTAGTGGCCTTCTCCCTGGAGCAAAAGCTTATTATAACATTTCAATCTTTTTCCAATGCTTCACTTCCAGGATCTCAATATTTAGTGTATATTGAATTGAGTGCTCACTTGAAATTACATTACCTACTTTTTAAAAAAACTCATTGCTTCAATTTCGCAAAGTCAGCACTATGGAAGTAGAGAATCATACGTTGCCTAACTATCGCACACACCACCTGGACCACACACATACACTACTCTGGTCCAGTATGCCTCAGAATGTTTGCATTAAACATATTTTTTTTGATAATTCCTTTATTATTTAACGCGAATTATAGCGTGATAATTTAAGCATACATAAATATAAGTGTCAATATCTGAATGAAAGTGCAGGAAAAACTTTTGCTAGATTTTTGCTGTTCACGGGCCTTAAGCCAGTTAAACCAATTGTTTTGAACCGTCGCGTCGTTTAAATTTCTTGATCGAGCGGAAAAATTATCTTGCAACATATGTTTGCTTGCGTAATACGGTTGTTGAGGAGGAAATATTAGATGGGATACTAATGCCAGTAATATCTTACTATTGCCTTCATTTCCCCTGATATGAAACCGTAACGAATCCTTTGCAGCATCGATTTGCTAGAGAAATGTACTAGCTGACAACTTACGTCGAGCAAGAATGGATAGTAAGTGATTTCTTCTATCTTTTTTGCAGCCGTTAACTATAGAAACGGACATCGTTGGAAATATTCTGGTACACTCCTAAGAGTCAGTTATTGCCCCTCAAAGATGGGCTCAATCACCAAAAGGGCTGTGCAATGTACACCAATATCTCTTTGCGATTTTCCACACCAATAATACCCAAATGAAGTCAAATGTCAGTGTAAGGCAAAACTATGACCTCTGAAAAGCAAGGAAATAACCGAAATACTCTTAATCTGAAGCCTTTGTACATGAAGTTTTTAGCAAAGAAATTTCTACACAGAAGATAAATCCGAAAAATTGGATTACCACAAGAAATCATTGAAGGAACTATATGTCCCATAATGACTAAAACTGCAACTTTTATGTTTTAAAGTATAGACATTTTTAAATAATCGTATTCTTAATACATTAGTGGAAAGACTCACAATGAAAATGGTAAAGACATTATGTATCATAATTTATACAATACATTTAAAAATTCCGGGCACTACAGAGTGGATTTCGGTGGATCCCCAGATCATATTAATAATTGCTTATGTCGCATCAATAACGCATCATATCAATGACCGGGCCTATCAGAAGGATCATTTCTAAAAATATCAAAGGGACATTACTTTGGGGTGAACTGCGTACACTTCGTATTTCGTAAAATGTATAGCAAGAAAAATATTGCCGTCAATTGTACCCCATTCTGCTCTTCTGGGGTTTAAAATAAACTTAACCACCCCCGGTCCAGAAGACGCAATTTGAATTTAAGTGTAAATAATACCTAACATTTCCTTCTAGATACATTTTGTAATCCACAATCCTCGTAAGTATCATAATATGTGATTCTTTCACATTGATGATTTTGTTTGGAACAATACGCCAAAGCAGTAATCGTTATCATAATATTCAATTCTCCTGTTCGCACATACGAACATAAATCGGATTTTCTGCGACTTGCACGAATGTCTAATACCTGACGACCAGAGTTTCCTATGATCATATTAGTCTAACCATATTTAATTTAAAGTCCACATTCTAAAAAGTTGATACGATATTCGGCTTCAATAATACTTTCACTCGTCAAGATCACCAAACACGTAATTTACCCAAAATTCCACGAAATTGTATGAAATAAGGTGATCAGTTAGTTAGATAGTAATAACTATCATTAAATATTATTTCTTAAGGTCTATGGCTAATCATCACTTTTTTATTATCTGCATTTGAGCAATGCAAAAGAATAATTATACATCTAAAGAGTGGTGGAGTACATAATACCCTGCAAGCCCCCTCATGGGCGTGTATCATGGGGTGTTAGGACACCAGCCGTGTAAAGATATCAGGGTTTGGGAAGTAAAATGGTGACGTGTATTACGGTAGTGTATTTAGTGGAGCTCAGTTTTGATTGTAGTCGCTTATTGCGTGCGAAAAGAACGAGTTATTGTAACTATCCGTTTGGCAATGCTTCTCTCTTATTTTATCGCTTCTATCAGACCTAGAGATGTAGTAAAGGCGACAAAATAATATTCTCTCTGTCACTCTGAAACACACCAGCTCTTAATTTCTCAAGCAATCTTAGCCTATCGTGTAGCATCCGAGTCTCTGGGGGCTCCCACCTTTATATGTCTAAAAGTTGTGAAACACAATATTGACACCCGTAGCATCTTTTAACGAAGCGTTTATATTAAATTAATATAGAAATATGTATAGCTGTATGCTAGTTTATGTATAAATGGCTGAAAACTAATAAATTGCACTAAATACGAGTATTTACATCTGTTGTGGACAGGAGAGACAGATACTTCCATTTACAATTATAAATATGGATACAAATTTTTGATATTTACCTTATGTGGGTCATTGTTTTAAGAAATATATGATATAAGCGAGGTAATTAAGTTAGTGTAAGTAATAAAAAATACATTTGGCCAAGAAAAAAACAATAAAATTAATGAAGCAAAGAAATATGACGTAATTTATGGCGTAAATGTTTCGAGGGAAATGGAATGGCAGAGGACGCTATTTTCCCACGGAGGTTCCTTGGGCACTGAAAATGATTACATGAAAAGGAGTGGAATTGAATACGAAGCTGGAAATGAGAATGCGGAGAGGAAATTAAGGGAAAGCCTTTCCTTAAAGCTAGGATATGACTGTGGTGTTCACGAGAGGGAGAGAAAGATGTCCGTCGTCGCAAAGAGGCTTTGCAAATATTAGACTTGTCCGTTGATTGTGATGACGTGAGGCGGAGGGAACTTAAGAAGACCGTATTCACTTGGAAAAAGCCAGGGTGAATCACGTGAAAATGAGATTATGGAGATGGAAATACGGCTGAATTTTTTTTCTCACGGCTGTAATGGCCATTTTTATGAAATGTAATGAATATAACCCAAATTGCATATAAAGAAGTTTACGCTCATTTTCTTCCACAGCCAAATTGTACATTTTATTTACTAATAACTATGCATACAGGAAAATATAAAATTATTTTCAAGAGTCCTGTAATCTGTTTTCATCAAAAATCTTTATCTGTAGCACGTATGAAATTTTGATGACCAGTAAACTTTTCTCTCAATTTTTTGGAATAGTTACCTTGATTAACTATTAGTCATTACAATTATGCAATTTTCACCCAGTAAAATTGAATTTTTTTGACTGGAGCGTTTATTAGTATTATGTATTGTTTATATTATGTTTTTTATAGTTTTATGACTGGGCAAATTCCATACCGCCCGTCATCACTTTCATTTAGAGTCAGTGACGTAATACGGGGTTAAAGTTTTATATTTCTACATGTGTCAAGAATCCCTTTCAGAGTTACAGTCGATATACTGAGTTTTTTACAAGAATTATTAAGTCTCACTGCAACTGATAGCTTAGAGTTTGTGCTGCCTCACAATTATTTGATTAAATTGAACTTCTCAAGATCAAATGGATGAAGAATAGTGTCATTTCGACCATGAAGCAACCTTCTATTTTTTAATCAGCGCCGTAATAGATATATTACTATATATTCAAAATATATTTAGATATACCTACTTCCTCGAATCCACCGATACTTTCTTTCAATGCGTATAAGATATTACTGCTTCAGCTGTATATCATGTATGACAACAGAATTTTAAGAAAATTATCCGTCGCCTAATTTGTTTTGCAATTTGGTAAATACGTGGAATAAACATTTTTTGGTATTTAATTAATTATGTCACAAGATATATTTGGAATAATTTTGATCCTGCTCTAATATTGGAAAAATTTTCAACGCAGTTTTACCATATATTTATGGTAAGAATGACATTTTTAACCATCACATCAACCCATAAGGTTACGGCATGATTAAAAACCAAACATTAATTTCGGTACATGTTATCTCATGTTCGTTACATATTAATCTCATCACTCTCTAAAAATTTCTTATTATTTATCCCGAATGATGTGTATTATGCGACGCCTGATTGTTCAAAATGAGTGACAAAATCTGGATCAGCGTCATGACCAGAAATAACCATACGGAAAATCATATGCTTTGGAAATAAAATCTAAGTAACTTTTTTTTACAACTCAGTCAGCTACTCACAAAAACTTTCCATTGCATTAGAAAAAAGAAGCAAGTAATTTTTGGGAAAATGCGTAACCGTGGACGACGAATAAATCCCAAAGGTTCCCGTTGTTCGTCGGTCCGAGCGTAATGTCTTCTCACACATCGTTCTGCGGTCACCGATGGAATTTGTATTTTAGCATAAGTGAAAGTCCGTCGGACGCTGTAAAAACGAAAAAAATTATACCCTTCTTTCCGGAGTTGAGTTTGGAGGAAGGGCAGATTGAAAGGACAGGACAATGCGGAGTAGTATGAACCAGGGATTGAAGAATAAAATGGGAGAGAAAGATCAGAAGATGAGAGCGGGGAGACAAAATATTCTCTTTCCGCCCACACGAAACCTCCCTGGAGGCTTAGTTTTATTTTTTAAGAAGAAAAAAACGAGCAGTAAAAGGCGCAGTTAAAGCAAACGGTATGGAAGTAGGAAAGTATTTGAGAGTGGGGGGAGAATAGATGGGAAGGAGAGAATTTTCAAGTGTTTCTTTTCCCAGAAGGACAGAGGGAGATGGTCGCGTGGGGTTGGCGGGAGTGGAAGCAGTTGCTTTGGAGTGTGTGTGAGTGAGTGCATATTCTTGAAGTAGCGGGCACGGAAGAGCGGTGAGTTGGGGTATGCAAAGCGTATTTCAGAGGGAGCGTTGATACTCGTGAAGCAGTTCGGTAGCGAAGCGAGTGACTGCTTGGGAGTTTAAGTTGAGTGAGGAGGACAGTTGGGGGAAGGAGTAGGGTGGGGGTTTTGGGATGGGGAGAGGCAGGTTTTTTCGGAAGTGGGGGGTTACGAAACAGAGGGGTGGATCGACGTAGGGTCGGATGGGGTTTGGGGGCTGAGAAGAGCGGGAGGGAGAAGGGTTGGGAGGGCGTCCGCCTGGTAAGGAGTTTCAACGCAGGCGCCGGTGCCTGCATCGCGTGTCAAGATAGCAAAAGAAGCGTAGATTTGCTGCTCATTTTCTATGCATGAAGTGCGGGCCCGTGGTGCCAAGATGGGTGGGAAAAAGAGAGTAGGGATTCGCGGAGGAGGTGGAGAAGGCTCGGTCGTGAAGGTTGGCGGGTGTGTGAGGGTCGGTATGAGAGGAGGAGGGCTGGCGATGTAGCCAGAGTTCTTCTTTTTTATTCCTCACACACACACATACTTACTCATTGCTAAAGGAAGGAAGGATGAAGGTTAGATAGCCCCCTCCACTTTCTAGCGTTCCAAATACCATACCTCGTTCTCCCGTCTCCCTCTACTCTTCTTTTCCACCACCCTTCCCCCCTTTTCCCTTCCCGCAGGAACTTAAAGACGGGGTGGGAACGGAATTAGTTCCACTTAATGGGCGCGAGTAGGCGCCATCAGAGCGCTGGGATGAGGGTCGTACGTGGGGACGGGAATTTTTGAAGAGCGTTGGGAGTCCGGATCTTCTGCCTCCCTTCCACCCCCTACGCCTCCTGCCCCGACATCCCCCACCCCCTCACCGCCCCCGGAGGGACTCAATAGGGCAGGGGCTGGGGAGGGAGGGATGGAGAAGGGTAAATGGGAGTGAAACTACCACTTCCATTCCCCTCTCGCAGTGCTCAGCCCTTTTGCCAACCGATTCCCCCGTTCCCGTCTGACATACTACCTCCTCCTCTCACTTTTCCATCCCACCCCTCTTCACCCCTCCGCTCACCACAGCCCCCGTATCTGCATACGTGCGCATTAGGTCCTCGGAGGGTTTTTTTGAGGCTGGTCCGAAGTGAAATGGCCTCCGTGTTTTAAATTTTCAGCATCAAGTCTCTCTTAGTCCTCTTGCTACCTCTTCCAAACCCCCACACTATCTTCTCTTCCTCTTGTTAAGGTTTTCTCCCTTCCATCCTCTTTCATTTCTCTGATCTTCCTTAGTTTACCCTTTCTACCTCTTCCCATTTCACTCGATTACCATTGATGTTCCGTAAATAAATTCGCAAATGCGCTCTCCTCTTCTTGTGTTTAAGCATCATCGCCTTTTTATCTGAATGGCGTGATGTCTATATTCTGAACGTAATTGGTCATACATGCGGCTCTTACGTTTCTGTGTCAATGCTCCTTTCGAGTTAACCAATGATGGGGTTAAGGAGAGTAGTGAAGGGTTGTTTTTCTATGAAAAAACGAGATTCTTGTTTGACACTGATGAATTCCGACCGATATACTATCGTCCTTAAATGATGTCACCACTGTTCTACGGACAGTTTCTGCAGAATAATCACTACTTTATTTCAACAGTGGGATATAATATTATTGGTCATCACAACCCATTTATCAAATAATTGATTATCCGAATGCTACTCTTGTAAATAAACTTAATACTTGCTATTTAAATTGACCAAAAAAGTTCTTCCATTTTATGTATTTTTAGATAAGTGCTAACATAATATTATTGCAAAATAATTTTTTAATCACAATGGGATTATTGAATTTAGTTAATCACCTTGTAAATTATTGCCTACCTTATGATCGTACATATCAAGTGGTACAAATGACTAGAAAAACTGTTGAGGCGTATCAAAATCAACGCTTAGCTTACTTCAAAATTTTTTTATTTAAAAAAAGAAGGGCGAATTTAGTGCTCGAAATTTCCTCCTTTTTACGTTCTCAAAAATATTTATGACTAATCTGTTCAACTTTACGTTTAAATATTCATAATTCTATTTTAATATTTATAATTTTAAAGGTTATCATAATATTGTCATTTCAAATTTAATTCACACCCACGATTTACACTATAATTTTAAATTATCTAAATGACAGTAGAATTAATATTTTTATTAGCCACTCATTATTATATATAGAAAATATTGCTGTCAAAATGCACCTATTTTATCGTCATTGATGATCTTATTTTGTCAAATAGTCGACCTGTATGGTATGTTATTAATGTCTGAAGCGAGAAGGTAATGCTTGTCCAGTTGTGATAAAAATACAAAGATCTTCCATTGTTTAAACTCGTGTTCCTTATAGTAATGGGAGATTGATGTGAAACCATTGATGCGGAACTGGGGCGGATTAGTATTCGGATGATTGCGGGCGTCTCGGCGCGAGATAGCGGTCAACTGGCCACAAAACGTCGGGAAGAAAGGGATCGAGACGAGAGGGACAAGACAATGATGACGGTGACCACTAGTCGAGAGCAACGTAAATGCAAGGGAAAGAAGGAGGAGAAGGAGACGGACAGAGATTCAGAGAGAGAGAGAATGTTTGCCGCGGTCGGGAGGTACATGAAGTCTCCATCGAGAAGGGAAGCGCCAGGTTGATGTGCTGAGGGATGGGGGGAGGAAAATGCTGCTGGAGATTGGATTCCCGTGTAGGGACAAGGCTCCGACGTTTTCAAGAGTAGATGTGTTCATCGCGCAGGGACGCAAAAAAATACACGGTGATGGAATAGGCTGGAGGTGCGCGGATCAGGGGTGACTGAGGGTTTGTGCATGGAGGACTGAACGAATGGGATGCAGGAAGAGCAATAGGGGGTATGGCAGGAGGTGAACGTGGACTGGGAGCCTTGCCAAAAGACACGGGGTCGCCGCAGAGGGCGGGAGTAGAGGATCGGACCAATTTGGCCGATGAACGAGTACCTTTCATGATCGAGTGTGTGTGTGTGTTGGCTGGAGTACTGCTAATAGCAGCACTCGGGCATTGTGACTACATTCAGACAGCGTCAAACCGCTAGGCAGACATTCATTGCATCAATATTAATGGACTAAGAGAGCGAAATGAACCCTTCTGGAATGCTTTCACTAATTCTCCCCTCTTCCACACTACTCTTTGACCTCATATCTCTCTTTCGGCCGCATTCAGATCTCATGTGATGTGAACCCTTCTCCAAACTCACCCTTCCGGGTGCTGTGGCGAAGAAAAGAGAACCCTGAAACAATCGAAAATGGGTGTGGGGGAGCCTTGGCGGGGTTAGCTGTGGAGGCAAACCGGGGTGGCATTATTTTTATGCAATGTTAAAAGAGAAGGATATCCGCTTTTGCGAGGGTATGAGGTGGATGGGTGTAAAGGAGAACCTCGGTCCAAATATCCAAGCACTTGTGGTGGAGGGAGAGAGGTATATAGAGAGAGATGTGGAGGATTTGGTGAATGGATGCGCGGAGGGTTCCGTTCCAAGCGGTAGAGATAAAAAAGATAACAGTAGGAAAGGCAGGGGAGGCGGAGAGTCAGGTTTGGGGATGGTGGCCAAGGGGTTTTTGAGCGGTAGATGACGTGGGCTGATGATTGCGATGGTGATGAGGGGGAACAGGGTTGGACGATGTGAGGATAGGAGGGAAGCGGGGATGGAAACAAATGAAGTGTGTCCGGCGCGGGGAGTTTGGCGACTGGAAAATAGGGCGGAGATGAGGGGGTTTACGCTGTGGTCGTGTGATGGTGATAGCCTGCAGAGAAAAGGGGAGAGGATGTAGTACTGAAAAAAAAATATAAAGAGAGGAGACTGCAAGATGAGCGCTGGAACGACGAAATTGTACATGGAGAGGGTGGACGAGGAATATCAAATTGGGATTCACACTTTCGCTTTTTCCATTTTCGCTCCCCCTAAGCAATGAGTGATGGCGTCCACGAAGTGGTTGTTTTGCATGGAGAGGCAAAATCTCTCATGTAAAAATCCGGGTATATTTTCATTTTTTCAGATATTTCCTGGAATTTGGCGATTGTTTCAAGATTCAACTGTGAGATCCCAATGCTCTGCGTGACTTATTACCCTCTATGGCAGCGAATTTTTGTCGGATAAACACGTTTACTGCTTCGCTGCGTCTCTCTTACATCTCTTATTTTTTTCAAAGTTTCATATTTCCTTTTTCAATAGTATGTTATCACTGTCCTTGTTACTGTAAGTGGTGATTTATTTATGTCGTTTTCATTAAATTGTTCCTTCTCATAAAAAAACTCCATTTGTTTTCTAAATAAATTTTGGCTATGATGGAGTGACTAACTCAAATCTGGATTTATAACAGAAACTTTTAATAGCACGTGCCAGAAGCACGCGTATTTTAATCAATTTGTGTTTCTTTCTAGCAAAACTTACCTCATTGTGGGAAAATAGTTTTATGGGATGTTTTATCTATTCACTTTGGGTTTTACAAAAGGTTACGCATAATGTGCAATGATTATCCATCGCAGTTCCTAGTCAACAAGTGAGACCCTTCAGCTCTCTCCGTGACTTGCTAGGAGAAATGGTGCTTATGTTGTTTAAAATGTATTGGGCAAATACGTGCGGGAAGAGTAATTCTAGGTAGTTCTTTGTAAATATAAAAGGAACGAATACGAAGTACTCATCAGTAAATAATAATTCTATAAAGATTATATCTACTGGGGACAAAAGCGAGAAGAATAACTTGTTGAATTTGATAGCGAGTTAATGTCAAAATGACTGACAGACAGTTTACACAAAAATCATGTCAACTATTACGATGGAACCGATTTTATACCCAACTAGACCTATAGATAAGAACTACAGGTGGCTGCACCATGAGACTGGCTTCAAGAGAAAAAAGATTACTTGAGAGTTTGCTATGCCTAATATATCTGATACTTTTGCGTTCTGAATATAAATTCGCCGTGTTGATGGGGGAAGTTGACGTCTTACGAGCTGAGGACTACCAGGTTCCTGTCCCTCTGCGATAGGTTTTTCTTACCTTCTAGTCTTCTTCCAACTTCCAACGTATTCATTATTAATTGATTTGTTCGTCATTTGTCAATAGTGCTGTTTATGATAAAGTTAAACATTTTTTGTAATTTTTCATTTTGCCGAATAAAAGGAATAGCGTTTTTTGAAAATTATCTTTCGCAACCAATCCTTACTTTGGATAATGCGGCACCAAGAATTTATTTAGCAGAATTGATATAGCGGAGGTGTAATCTTTCAAGTTAATAAATCCTAATTTTGTTTGAAAGAGATTTATTTCAATGCAATTATGTAGCAATGCTTCTCAAACCAGCAATGTAAATGCAGCACAGTCCTCTTCAATATCATTTAGTGCCTGTTCTAATTTGCTTATAATAGAAAAGTGTCAACAAATTCCTTTAACGAAAAAAAATGTTTGAAAGATGCTCAAAATCCATTTAAGTTGAATGAAAAGTGTAATAAGTTAATGGCACGCGAAAGGCAAGATAAAAAGCGTTTGTAGAGAAAAGTAGTAAAATGTGGACTCATACAAATAATAGAGGGGATAAGATCAGATAATGGAAAGATAAGAGAGTTTAGGTGTCTTAAGGAGACAAATTATTAGGTGAAAATAGGCGTGCGAAAGAATATTGCGTAAAGTCAGCATGAACTGGATAGGTACTAATAATAATAATAAGGTAATATAAAAGACACGGTTTTATTGAGATGAGGTGATGAAAAGGAAGAGAGGTGAATAGAAAAATAATTAAAAGAGTATGAATTTAAAAATACTGTGAAAACTGGCTAAAATTAACCAGAATGTGGTCATTCACAAGCTTTATATCTTCAATCATTAACAAAACGTAATCGCAACTTTGTAGTCTAGAGGAAATCTTACAAAGAAAGGGTTCGCAGAACATTCTAAAAACTGAATGAGTGAGGAAATTAAATTTTTTCTATCTTTGGAAGAACCCTCAGCATGGATTGTAAAACAATTAAGTGGTGGTGTGTTACAATTATTATGACTAATAATATGAAGGGAGGGGATGAATTTAGGGGGTCGTAGGGGGCGAGAAAAGGGCCAAAGAGTAGACTAAATAATGACGTTGATATTAATAGGGAATATGGGTGAAAAAGAAAGAAAGAGAGAGAGACGGATAAACCTAATGATGAAATAAGATAAACTTAGCTCTTGTGCGCATAAAGCTTTGTTGTTGTAAACTCGGAACATTGGACAAACGTAACTCAACACTTGGCATTAAATTACCGAACTGTCGTCTTACCTTGCACGAAGTGTCAAACTCCAAAGCATCGAAGATAATTGTGATACGGTAACAATACATGAGGCCTGAATAGACGTCATTTCTAAGAAAAGGGAGAAATGCGGATGAAAAAATGTGGGACTCAGGGAGGCAGACTCGAATGGAACAGTGGCTTTCAGGGTGGAGAGAAGGAAAGTGAAACGCAAGAAAACCCGAGTGGGTGGAGGGAACAAAAGAGGGGAGGAAAGGGATATAATGCGTATAATACAGGAAGCGTGGGGGCTCGGGTATGAGAAGGACTGGCGAAGGGTGGACGACGGAGAATACAACGGGAAGGAAGAGAGGGTATCGTTAACAGGGAAAACGAAACTTTTGTGTGCCGCAGTATACATACGTTGAGGGGAGGAATTTAGAGGGTCGGAGGAGGCGAGAAAGGGCCAAAGAGAAGACCATATAATGACGTTAATAGAAGTAGGAGGATATGGGTGGAAAAGAAAGAAATAGAGAGAGATGGATAAACCGAATGATGAGATAAGATAAAGTGCGGAGGAAAGGGACATGGCCGAGAGAAGAGAGTGCCGCATGAAATGTAACTGTGTTCCGGAAATAAGATGAAGGAGGGATTAGAAGATGAAAGACGGGGTGATCGATGGAAGATTTACGCACGCACGGAAGATTTGTGACGCCGACGGATAAAAAGTTTGGTTAATGTTGAATCTCCTGGCGCGAATGTTTCATTCTACCTTCTCAAGCGCCGTAGATCAGGGAAAGATTTAATTTTAGAATTATGGAATTTATTTCAATTGATACGTGCGACTCGTGTACTACTTAGTCCCTTGAGTTGCATGACAAAATGAAAATGTATTGCTAAACAAGAATCTACTCGTTGTTACTCTCTTCAGATTATTTGTTAATGGACAATTATTATGTGACGATGACTATCTGCTTTTAGAATACGGAAAAGACCAATAATGCTAATAAATAATGGAGTTTATCATTTTTGGTACTATATTAATTAAAATTTAAATTAATCACAGTCATATAAATAACTTTCTATTAATAATTTTTAATATTCATAAAAGTATTACCTGATTTAATTTTTTTTAATTACTTATTTATTTACCTCTTTTTTTTAATTTTTATAGTAAAATTAGCAAACATTTAAACCAAATTAGATATTTCGTTTTAGAAACTGAACAAATCTCCTGCCACACGATATTGTGCTAAGCACCATCAACATATTGCCTGGTTTCAACCTTGGTTAGAGCTTTCCTTTTAGCCGTGAATCAAGCCGCAACTAACTTCGTAACCAGGCAATCAAGTGATGTATATCTTGTTTGGACGTCAAATCAACATCCCTCCTAGTAGCCGTGTTCAAAGCGGTGACTGACGTCGTTATCAAGGGGAATATCTTCTACGGTGTCGGAATTTCCAACTCGGAAATATTCGTAATTTTTAAGCCAAAGCCTTGAGAATTTCAAATTAAAAAGTGAGCACTTTTTGGGGATCACAGCCTCAGTACAAGTTGCATAATCGTACATTCATCAGTTGAAGGTTTCAATAGTGGAAGGCCGACGTTAAAGTAAAGCAAACTACGTGTCTTCCATAGTTATATTATGGTGAGCGCAACCGGTATATGCAGTTACGCCATTATTCACCATGATCAACTGCCAAAACCGGTTGTACTTAATATAATAAAACTTTGGATGACACCAGAAAAAAAACACCGTAGCACCGTAGATACGGATTTTCAGAGGCTCTACCCTGTCGAGTCCTGACTGAATAAGTTGTTACTGGCACGGATGAAAAGCGTTAGGGTAGAAGATACATTCAGGGAAACTTGTCACGTGGTCACATGTTTTTAAGAGAGAGTATGAAAAGGAGAGGAGACAGGATGACACGTGGGTTGGGGAAAGTATGGCGGAACGGGGACAATGGAGAGGGATTAGTTAAGAGGGTGGGAAACTGGAAGGATGACGGAGACGCTGGGGGAGATGGAAGTTGGGGGTCAAACGGGGCCGAGGATGCTCGGGAGAGATGCGGAACCATTCATTGGGGAGAAGACAAGAGGGAGTGGGTTGGGGAGGGGGCTTTGGAAGGCTTTGCCCTCCTTCCACCCTCTCTCATGGGATAGCTAATCACGGAGATTGCCACCCCTCAAGACAAACCCCTGTTTTGTCCCCTCTCTCCCTGCCTCTTTCATCAGAGTGCGTAGGCAGTCGCTTGAGTGGTTCGAGAGGGTGGGTTGAGGGTGCAGAAGTCGGGGAAGGGAGTTGGAGAGTATCAGAGTGTGGGCGAACAAACACGTATCTGGAATAGAGGGTATGGGGTTGTTCGTGGAAGAGGGCATCAAAACTAAAATCGAGAGACAAGGAAGGATTTATGAAGCAAATAGTCGGAAAAGAATGATAAAATGAAAGAGAGATGTTTCTTTAGGCTTATTAGGCCAGATTTTGAGTTCACCGTGGGATTATGACGCCCAGAGTGGGAAGATTCCTTCGATGTCAAAGAAGCTAAGAAAAACCGACTGCAACGCCAGAACCTGCTTCAAGAAAACATATAGCTGCGGTATAGCTCATGGAGGGACTAGTAAAGGACAACTTAAGTCTCGAAGACTAATTGCGAGGCTTAATTAGGTACTTAAAAAATCAAAACTCACGAGTTTTAGAACAAATCGGTAAATATTATTTTTGTACACCCCTATATCTTAGGTTTAATAAATGGTACAAAATAAGAAACTCTGCTAATATGTAGGAATTATTTTTATCTTTGTATCGTTTGTAAGAATATGATAAAAGTGAGACCGTTTCACAAGGTACATAATCCAATACAATACCTAGTATACTAGCCAGCACCAGATTAAGAGAACGAAATACAGTGTTATCGCTGGCATTTCAGAAGGTTTCACAAGTTTTTTCAATATAATAAAGCACACTTTGTGTCATCCACAGTTTTATTATGTTAAGTAAAACCGATTTTGGCAGTTGATCATGATAATGATGACATAACCGTCGAAATCGGCTGTACTCAACATAATAAAACTATGGAAGACACATAGTTTGCTTTACTTTAATGTCAACCTTCCACTATTGAAACCTTCAACTTATTAATCTACGTTTATGCAACTTGTACCGGCTAAGAAGCGGCATTTTCATTCATACCTAAAGGTATGTTCAATGAAATATATAGTTAACCTATGACAGCAGGCGGCCAAAATAGCAAATGAAACACTGTTATCTACAGTTGATTTCGTAGCTCAAAAATACTTCAGGCCAAAATAAGGATTATATGGTGCTGATTTTAGATTTTAGAAACAGAATCCCGCTAGAAGTGTGCAAAAGGTAACATAATTGGTCGATCTATACTAGTTCTAGGTCTACTGGAAGGTATTAACTAGCTCTTAAAACATTAATTTTGAAATCAAGTGGTTTAGCCGGTGTGATTAGCTAATTAGCTCGAATGGAGGTTCTCATCACATGATACTGAAAAGCTTTCCTTCCAGCGAGAATCCTCCAACTTGTTCTGGATCAAGTATCGTGTGGAACGGGATAAATACATTGAATCAACATAGTGTACACCGTTCTTCGGTTCCATTTTGTTCATTCCCAACTCATGTCATATTTTTTCAACCCACCTTCACCCTTCCCTTATTTTATTAGCTAGTGCCTTCACACCCTCTGTCATACTTGGTGGCTCGTAGAGTAAATCGTAGGTGTAAAAGTAGAAAGGTGCGTGTGGTAAATGGTAAGGAGATGTAGGGGTGGAAGGGTCTTTGGGGGGGGTGTAGGGAGGGGAGGACGTGGTTGAGCGTGGAGAGGGTGGGTGGATTGCTGCTCCTTGGTCGATTCGAGTGGTGATCCATCGTGGAGGTGAGGGGAATGAGGGGGAACGGGAGGGGGGGGGAATCGCCGAGGGAAGGAAGTTAACCCTTGAAGGGTTAATTTCCAAGGGGACGAATACTTGTGCCGCAAACCAATCCCACGTGTACACACTTTGCGTTCTCCGGTAACACACGCCGGCCCTTATCCAATTCGCTCCCATTTCCCCCTCCCTCCCCTTCCCCCCCCCCCTAAACACCTTCCACCCCTCTCCCATCAACCTCTCCTCCATCTTGCGCCAAACGTAAAGCCGCTCATCTTCTCCTCCCCCTTGGAACTGCCTTCCTCTCCATCCATTCCATCTCTCTATGTTGAATTCCTTCCCGGCGTATCATGCTGCAACTAAGAGAGCGATGTGTACCTAGGCTCCTTTTCCTTCAAACGGGCCTCATTTCATATCCAGTTTCATTTAGAAATATGCCATGTTGGAGATATTTAAGCTATGGCTTCTTTATGCTATTGTCCCTAATTTTTGGAGTGTTTTTGATCTCTCACCACGATTCTTTCCTCTTTTGTTGTAACCAAAGAATAGTTATAAAATGACGACATGGTGGTCAATGATAATCAGCAACATCCTGTCATGCGTTTAATTTTATTTTTTACGATTGTTCCACACATTTACTGGTTACGCAATTTTATCTGAAAATGAATACCAGCTGTAATAGTCAATGATATATCAGCAAGCACGAGCTAATTTCTGTTGCGTAGCAGCTTTTGGTAGGTGTATACAATGCAATTCAATTTCCAATCCAACACTTCATCGCAACCAGATCAACTCTTATGTTAAGCGCTCCGAATGAACTTTTTCTTTTAAAGCTGTCTAAAATTTTAACAATTCTAATTATTTACAAATGTTTTTTGTCGTTCATTCACTGATTAAGCCTCAGACCTGTGTGATTACGATGAGTTCCTTAAAGAAAACATCGGAGCCCAGCGTATCTTACACGAATTGGCATTATTCATTTAAATTATTTGTTTCCAATTCAGATATTTGCAAATAAATAGAATATAATGAACAGATTTTATAAGTTAGCGTGAACAAAATATCACTGGCCAAAGACGCCAACGCGTACGAAAGTTTGTGTAGCCAAATTCTGGGAATGTTCATAAGCAGCGCCTGAAATTCATTTTGCAACCGTTCGGATGAAAACTCTAGTATATCAGCATAAAGTACGACTCTATGGTTTCTTTAATGGTCAAAACAGAGCATAATTACGTATTTTCACCTGGAAATCACAAATTTCATGACACCTTAAACGATACCAACAGCCATAAACTGCGACCGGAAGCTCTTAATGATCAGATTGGTATAAGTTATCTCATTATTTTTAATTTTATCTTTATGCAGATGAGTCAATCAGCAGTAAGTTATAGCATGGGATGCTTTCGCAAAAGCTTAAGTTTTATCACAATTTCTTATCGGCAAATTGAGTTCATTGCATTAAAAGCGCGATGACTGAGCCAGCCTCGCTAATTACTTGGCTCGTCATGGAGGATTGATGCGAGTAGTACTTATTGCACACCTCATCACCGTGCAGTCCCATTAAAAGTTTTCCTTCTCCTTCCTCTACAGAAGTCTCAGGCACAAAATTCCATTCTCCACATGTGTATCTTCTGTCTTCTGCCAACCTCACCATCCCACAAGTAATGAGGTTAAACTAATGGCAGGGCGGGTGAGAGCAGCAACAAAAAGTGCAACGTACGAGTTAAAATTGTCGTAGTCATAGTTAAAATGGAAATGCTAACTAGTTAACCATGGAGGAAAAAACAAACATTATAAAAATAACTACCATTATTGTAAAAACGGTAGTAAAACTAATTTCATAGTAGTTTCAAATAAACTATTTTCATACTTGTACACCTCCCTGTAGTCTTCAATCCTACATTTCGTTTGTTGGAGCTATCCATTCCTTTCAGCAAACCGATCTTGCCTACCTTTGCTGCAAGATGGTAAACTGAATGCTTTTCTTTCTAGCTTATCCTTGTATTCCCGTCCATAACCTTTTCCATAAAAAGAGATAATTGGAAGTAATATTACAAATAGATAAAAAACGTGGAAAATACAAGTTAACAATAATCTGCTCACGAATATCTAGAGATTGATTTGGAGTTTAACTAGGCTCGATAACTTGCTCTATGTTTTTAGGAATAAACATTTACATTTTCCTTATTTTTTCTCCTTGTTCAAAATTTTTAGGCATACTTTTATTTTAGTCAATGAGCCGCGAACTCCAGAAAGCTGGACCTACTAAATATTCCACTACACAATTTCCGGCGGTGCAACTCGTTTGAGCCGCTCTGGATGACCCATTAGTACACCAAGTCACATCTGGCATTACGATCAGCACAGAGAGTCACATGTAAAATACTAATTTCGATCTGTATATCACTTTCCTGAGATATGGCTTCTAAAAATGAAAATTACTTCATTTGGCTGTAATGGACGCAAATACTGACAGAGCTGGTTCATTGACAACCGAAGAAATATTATGATAAATCTCGTAAAATAGCTTACTTAAACGATTGCTTGTAAAGCGCATATATTTCAAAAATAAATGACTATTTTTGATGGTACATTCCACTATAGAGAACCTCGCCTAACCTTGCCTAACCTCGCAAGTTATCTCAATGATTCATTCGTACGAGCGAACATATAGTCATTCACAACTTTTAGAGGGATTAAGGCGAGAGCCCCTAGAGACTTGGAGACTGCAAGCTAGGCTCAGTTTGTTTGAGAAATGTAGAACCGGTGTGTTTCAGAGCAACACCGAGAATAGTATCATGACGCCTCACTTTATCTCTAGGTCTGACAGAAGCGATCAAGTATGAGAGATACATTGACGAACCGATAGGATCAAAAGCTCTATACGCAACTATGCGCGCACATTAAGCGACCACAATAAAAACTGACCCCACTAAAGCCACTCCCATAATACATATCACCATTTCACCTCTCAAAACCTTACATCTTTACACGGGCGGTGACCTTCCACATGCCCATGTGGCGGCTCACAGGGTAGTATGTAGACGTAGATTCGTGAAAACTCACGGGAAAAAATCCTCTCCTTCTGATTTCAATGCTTTTAAAAAGCCACTAAACCTGGTACCGATATGTCCTCGGGATATGATTGTTCACCGTAACACCGGAGTAGATACTTACGGCTGAGTAGTTAATTTTTGCAATTAAACTTAATTGAAGAATTTTACAAATTGTTATTAGAAGCAAAGGTGATACTTTGGACTTATAAACTCGGGCGGCACGCATGTAACTGTGAGGTCTTCCTGCTGATGGCCGTCTGGATTGTCGAAATCCATGCATTGGAGTCTAACTTGCTTTTCGTCTTTTGCCATTTCGAATAATTCTTTAATTTAATTTTCAAATGCTTCACGATAAATATAAAGTCTTCTTGGTTTTCCAGCCAAGGAATGATATTGAACTATTCAAAAGTTTTGGTCATATAGTCAAGCATTATTTTCAGGGTGTATGATTTTCCAGTTTGTGTACAATATTCATGATTTTGGGTCAAGCTCACTGTGGTTGGTCAGCACCTTCCCGTATTTTTCTAAGGATTCTCAGAGCTGGTTATCTTGCTTTGTTGAGTTGTACCTTTGTCCTGTTTGATATCAATATTTTCGAACAGCAACTTTGAAATTTGATCGAATTTTATTTTCATCGAGTTACCATTTCCATTTGCTACATTTTATACAATTTATATATTAATACAACATAAATTTTTCACTTTTTTCCTACTATAACAATGAAATTGGACACTTTGCGACTGGGAGAAACCCTGTACTGAGTTATAGCAGGTAGTCTCTCTGTCCATTCTCTGAAGCAACTCGTCCGCTACGCTCTCCTCTGCCATCTCTCTCCGAATGAGTTCTTCCTTCTCTCCTTATTCCCTTAACACTCCTCTCTTCGTCTTTCTCTTCTCCTCCCGTCACCTCACACCATACATCTCCGAAAAACCCTTTCTCTGAAGGGGGACTACGTCTTGTTCGGCTCCTTAACGACCCACGCGAGTCCCATTCCTTGAGAGAAAGGGAGAGCCCGGAGTGTTAGTGCGTGTTGGCGTCCCTGTCTGCTTCTTTGGGCGCGCTTGTGTTTGTGAGTGCGAAGGGAGAGCCCTTTTGAGTCCTTATTCGAGTCCGAAACCGCGATTTCCTCCTTCACCCGCTCCTCTCTCTCTCTCTCGTCCTTCACGGCTGTGCCCTTCTCTGGCTTCGTCTTGTCTCAACCTACCTCCCGTCCTCCCCCCTAAGTAAGCAACCTCCCTTACTCTGAGTTAAACCTTTTTTCGGAACTTACATCATCTTCCCGTACTGTACGGCTTGCAGTTCTTCCAACACATTTCCAAATGGCTGGGTGTTCATAGGTGTTGTTGGGTGCAAGGTTACGGGGTTAACGTATGCCGAAAAGTAATCATCATGTACCTCATTTATTCTTCGATTTCGCTTCCGGACGAAGTTATGACTATTGCCTGTGTTCAAGACCCTGAGGAATCGGTGATATCCTGCCGGCTATACATTATAATTTGATGCTATGACTTCTCGAAAGCCAGGTGATCATATCTTATCACGGTATTCTACAGTGTAATTTGTAACTCGCTGCTCAGGGTAATTTCACTCATATCAGCAGCCTTAAGAAAATTTCAAGTATTTGACAGAATTATCATGCTAAAGCGTTAGCATCAATGGCTAATTTAATGGATATTTTGGCTTCACTACGTTACATATTCTCCAGAATATGCTTCATTACTTTCTAGCCATCGTTACTTAAACTCTTTACTAACGGGCATGCGCATACGTGTGATTACCAGTTATATTTCATTCGGTTCATTTAGAGCAGAGATCTCGACGCCTACTGTATTTAAAATCTAATGGATGCATTGATCGGTCTTCTTGTTGGAGTTCAGTTGATTGAATAGATCTGTGAAAATACTTTGCCAGAGATCTCTCGCTCAAAGACTCAGTTACAAATCATAAAGGCTTTAAACAAGCCTAATTATAGGTTAGTTCTTCAGTTTTTAATAAACCTCGGAGTAGATTGTGTGGAATACTTTTGAGATTGTGAAAAGAGGTTGGTGGTACGTTAGGGAGGTGTTTTCGGTCTGCTATGAATATCGCTCTATCATTGTATGCCGGTATTAAAAAGAATCCTGACTTCATTCAAAAGATAGTGCAACTTATGAAGTCTTTGATTGAAACATTGAAAATCATCACATTGGAAAGAAAAACATGCGCAATTCACTCATGAGCGACCGTTTCAAAAGAAGCTGTGCTCGGTGTTGGGAAATGATGCGTTTACTAACTGATACATGAATCATGCAGTAGTATTTCCAGTTGCCGAGGCCGTCCGCCACCGCACAGTGGGCTGAAATCGGAAAAAGTGGATCAGAATTTCAAAAATGGATTTATTCAGTCTGGAAGTTGAAATTTTGCATCGGTGACTATCCATGTATAGGTGCAAAACCTGTGTGACTTTATTATTCATAGTCCTTGCGCAATAACAATATGCGAGTGTCTAAATTTGACAAAATATGCAAAGAAGCCGGAATTCAGTTTTCACGTTTAATCTCCAAAATGAAGAGGTGGCAGGCTTTATAGAAGGTTAATGGTATAAAAAGTTATATTATTTCAAAGAACGGATGTTTTTCTAATGTTGTAGCTATAAATGACGTGTAGGGATATCGGCTCTTTTAATGATGGACCAGCTTTTCTGCTTTTGGGTGGAATAATTGTTGAGGAGACACGAAATATCCGTAAGTAATTACAATATTAGAGTCAATGAAGCTTCTAGAATGCGATTATGTTGAAAAAGTCTGAATCCATGTGCGACGCCAAAAATAAACTCAGTTTTTTGACCTCGCGGCGCGGTCCGACCTTGCGCGCCAGCTAATGGTAATACAGTGACGCGGTAGTATCATCACATGCTGTGCAGCAATGAGCTTATTTATAGTGATTTTCAAACTGAGCATAGGGTGAAGGACCACCAAAGCTGCTATAATACTAATTTGAAAAGAGAAATCATCTCTTTCACCTGGTCCTATAGCCCTAGTTGTCTTTCTTCGGTTACATTCAAGGAGCTAAACCTGGCATTTCGCGTTAACATTTAAGTCGATGGAAGATTATTTTATCTTCTGCGGGCAACATGCAGAGTCCATTGAGCATGCTCACTTCTATCTTAAGATATCGGCTAGAAGCTGACTTTGTTCAACCATTCAGACGTCCTCTTTCTCACCCTTCCCCTTCCCATTTCCTCCATACCACCCAGTCCTAAAAACCTCGTAGTTGAAAATCTGGGGTGTTAAAAAATTGTTTGTATGGTTGAAGAAAATTTCATTTCATCCTATGCCCTTTTCCTGTGATCAGTCAGTAGTTTCTTCATACTGACATTGATCACCATATTTTCCTTTTTTAATTAATTAAATTCATTTTTGGTCTAAGTATCTCGATTATATGTTCTTTTTCGCAATATTTCCATCCCTCTTGGATAATTAATTGATAATTAAAGTTATTAGTGCCATGTAACTCAAGTTCCATGTAAGTCAATTAAATTTTCACCATGAATTTCAAATAAGTGAGTGAACACTAGCGGTTTGACTAAAATTACCTTGAGGCCAGTTCCGAACTTCTTTGAAGTTCGTACGTATATGTGAGAACGAAGGCTTTCTCGGTGCTCTATGTTGATCTCCTTCATTTTTCGGAATCTGCCGCGTATTTTTGTTGTAAGTGACAACAGTTTCGCTGAAACTGCTGTCAGCGTCTTCAGGTCGAACAGAGACAGAGGATACCACCTGGACGATACATGGATGAGAATCCTGAAAAGGACCAATGAGAGAGCAGCACCAAAAATTGGCGATATTTGGTCCTATATTATGAGGGCCAAACTCATGAACCAGCATCTTCGACCTGAAGACGCTGACAGTAGTGACAGCGAAACTGCTGTCTACGTATAGGTTTATTCTCACTGTACCTCGTTCCACTCGGATGATTTCAGGTGCTGTCACGAGTGAATATTTATGTGAGCAAAGATATCTTTTTCCACCTCGCCCTAACATGTTTCTCCTCACATTCCTCTCTTATGTATCCCTCTTCTCTCACCAAGACGCGGACTTTCTCCACTCCTTATGCAACGACGTCCACCTCATCTTCCAGCCTCTCAAGTCTGCTCTCCCCCAGACCAAGTCCTTCAAGGCCACTCCGCCCCCTTTTGTCCCATTCCCACACTCTCACTCCTACCGCCTCACATCTCCCTCCAACTTCATTCACCGCCCATCATCTTCCCACCTTGAGAGCGAATATCCCTCCCTTTCCTACTCGCCCACCCAAAGAGCTCCTCCCGATCTAAAACATTTCCATTTTCACCCCATTTTATTCCTTTATCTTTCCCTTTGGTGCTCTAAATATCTCCCCTGCCATCTCTCATGCCCTTAACGAGAATAAAAGGAGGATGAAAGCAATGGTTATGACGTATTCTTAGAGATAAGGGAGTATTAAGGGATGTCATTCAAGAGAGGGAGGATGCGAGAAAGAGAATAAAAAATGGAGAGGTGGGAGAGGGTTTGATGGATAACGAAAGTGGATCCTTTTTTTAATGCGTGGAGGGGAGAAGTCGGCTCTCGGGTAGATGAAAGACAAATATTTTTGCTTGTACGTATATGAATGACACAGGATTCCAGAGTAATTAATTGATTTAGGCTTGTAAAAAAATGAGACCACTTCCGAAGAAACATTATAAGGTGTATTTTTTTAAATGTGCTTCCTTTGTAATTTAATGAGAAAAGAATCTCTGGCTTTTGAAAATTTCTTGCTTCAGTTTACTGTACGGTGTTATATTTTATATTTAGCTGTGTTCCTTCCTTGTTTCACGCATATTAAATTTGAATTGGCCTATACGTTTATTCTTTCTATAACTCCATTGCTTGTGGAAATGAGTATCGTGCTAGTTATCCTTATGTTTCTGGCGTATATGTTAACATAGTTTATCGTTGCATAATATAGTTAATTTTGATAAATGTATTAAATCCGAGTTTTATATGATACACTTTCGTGACACATATATCCCTAAAATTATTTTTATCTGGATGGAATGTTCACAGTCAAGGCTTTGTTTAATTAAATCTCTGGCGTATGGTGTGTTTATTGTTATATGTATCAACTATCCTTCTCATCCCTGAAATTGAATCATCATTTAAAATGAGTTTATCCTCTTGACAATAACCAAATCTCCAGTAACGGACTTAACGCCACGTTCTTTTTTATTTTTGTTGCTCTTTTTGACGCCCCATTTGAGTATCTAGACGAGAAATAGTGAAACATATGGATTTATTTTTAAGTACAGCCTTTTATGTAAGCTTGGATACTTGTGGACGCTATAATGTAGACCAAAATATTTTATAGGAAGAATCTGAAACTATAAGTTGTGATTCATGTCCGTTGTAAATAATATTTTGGACACATATATAATACAAAGATGGCATATTTGTGCCAAATGGAGCTAAATATGCCATGTACATCAGCGATGGAATTTTTTCATCAATTAAATAGATGTAATCCCTTGAAAATAAAGCAAGCCAAGCGATGATCAAGTTACATATTCTTTGAAGCTAATATTATACCTCTCTGATACAGAGCATTAGTCAATATCTAAATAAATATGTTAATGCGTTTCGTACAGTTGTCAAACTATTAAGAAGGATAAGGAAATTGTCGCAAAATGAATCTTGTTTCATTCACTTTCCCTTCATAAATTTCTGCTTTCGTTGTAGCTTTTCATTTTATGCTCTATCTATATGAGTTTACAAACGTCTTTACTGATAGCTTGTTATTCCTTCTCAAGGTTAACATCGAAATGGTAAAAAATATTTTACAATTCTGGCACGATATGTTCTTTGACGGGGAAAAACTAAAATTAAGTAACGAAACACCCGTAACGTTATATTATTCTGAACACCTTTCCATAATAAAATTTCATATCTACCATTCAAAAACTACTTATAAATTATGGAATTAACTATTTACGTTAACTTCTGCCACTTATTTAACTCGCGGCTTTGATTTTCAGCGTCATTAGTAAAATCCGTGAAGAATTCGAATTTTTTCTGAAACTCATTTTATACTCCACATTTTTACCCATCGGAACTTCATATTTTGGCCCATTGGTGCTTGGTTGTTGAAGGGCATGATATCTGTGATGAATGAATGAAAAATAGGGATAAATTGTCACCGTAGTTCTTCGGTGCATTAAATTCCAATAATTATTTGTTTGAAGAACTTGGCGAGACAGTAGAAAACGCGAATCGTTTCAGTTTTACCGATTGCAAAAAATAGTTTTGCTCTTTATGCCTGAATAGGTGACTGGATGAATTTTACTACCACCGTTTTATTTTGCTGTGAATTATTAAGTGGACCATTTAAAGCAATATCGATAAAGCCAAAATACTATTGTAAATGCATTCGTTTCGTCGATTTCACGTAAATAGAAAAGCAAAGTACTTATTTCGTGCTATGGGTCTAGCCTTTTTAAGATAATTATTACGGAACATACAATGATTAAGTGTGCACCATTAGCTGGGTATGAGAATAGGGAAACTTATGTTGTCACAACTTGAGCATAATGCTGCACTCATTGTCCAAACGCCAAAAGCCCTTTGATACATAACAAGGAGGTAGGTTCAAAACTATATGCTGCTTAGCACTGTTTGACATAGGTTTTATTTCTCGGAGTATCCGCCTGCGGTCCCTGGAATCCTTCAATGAAGAGAAGCACACTTGTTTAGCCAAGGTCTGTAACATTACATTCTACCCCTTGTACCTGGGTACATGAAGAGATATTCTGCGAACGGGGTAAATTCTTTTATGCTTCATACTCCCTGGCCCGATCCAATTTCTTTTTTTTATCCCTTCATAGAAACAGTCCTCGATCGACGCACATCGCGTTTTTACTTTCCTTTCTCAATTCCTTCTACCACACCCTACGGCGGAAAACCTACTTCAAAACCCTTTTCTGAAAGCTTTAACATAGAAACCCTTTCATCCCTAGCAAATACCGCTCATCGCCCACCAGTGTCTGGCTCCTTTGGCCTTCTTTATCACACTCGATTGCCTGTTTCCCTCTTTCATTACAAATTCCCTCTTCCGTCCTCACCAGTGGAAATGCGAGCTTCCCAATATTGCCCCATCCCCCACCCCGCGACTCTTCTGTAACCTTTGAGCTGCTTACTCTCCCCTCTCTGTCTTAATCCCTGAATCACCCTCAGACCAAACATGTATCATTAATCCTGACTTTATGAGTAAACTCATTCAACTATGATATTCTTTTCCCTTTGAGTAATGACAATTGGTGTAGTCATCATCAAAGTTTCTAGTAGTACAGCTCTTAAAATATGTTACTTCCATATTCCTGATTAAAAATCTTCATAGCAATAGATTTCAAATGGTCTGGCTTCAGTTTCATACGATCTATCTGCTCCTTTGTCCAAATGAAAATAATTATTACAATGGAAGTTGAAGGGAGTCATAAGGTCCTGTCTTAAGCAATTTTGTTTCGTTAATTGCATTTATTTTCACAAAAGATACATTATAGCCAAAAAAGCAACAACTTGTAATCATTGAGTTTAAAAAGATATATTTCTGAAATAAAAACTTAAAGTATTACATTTTTTCCCACTTTTGAGCTTTTTGAAGTCTCCGGTGAACGAAAAAGCCGTCGTAAAAATGGCTTTTTTTAGATTCTACCGAAAACTTACCTTTCCAAGTTGACAATTTTTGTAAGAAATCGCATCTTCTGGCAAAAATGGAGTTTCTGAACCGCAATGTCTACTTGAAGTAAAATTTTTATTTTTACCTCAAGTACTAAGATTTTTGGTCTTTACCATCCTAAGTGCGTTGGCTTTTGTACATTTGGCTTAGCACCGGATATGTAATTGGTTCAACGCCGGATATAAGCATCTCAAAACATTCGCAATTAAAATTTTCGACGTGGTATCTTATAGATTCAGGAACTTGCATGAAACCAAATATTTATCAGGACAAAATATTAGTTCGTAAACTTAGAATGTGTTTTCACCACTCTTTTAAACGACTTTTGGTATGTTAATAAAAAGGTAGGCTCCAAGGAGTCATTTGGGAGTGTCTGAATGTTAATGTGTCAGAATAATGATTACCATAAACATTTTATTTATGTTATCAGGTCTAAAATTCCTGTAAGGCCACGCATATTAAGGACAGTAACCTGCAACAAGGAACGAGCCCATTACCAAATATGTACCGAAGCTTAATATCACTGGGCTCGTCTCGTAGTTATACTCGTGGTCGTTCAATTACATAGTGCAGATGCTCCATCTAGCAAGTAACACAAAGTTGACAAAATGGCTTAAGCTCTCAAATAAAAATAAAATAAAATGGTAGAATTACTCCAAATCTTATAGAAATATTTTGGTTCCCGTAAATTATAATTAGAAGAAAATAATAATAGAATATATAGTTTAAAAAGATTTTGATTTTGCCATTAAAACTAATATCTAAAGTGCACTTGGAGACTTATTCATCGGCTGCTAGATCACAGTGAGTGAATTCATAGTTTCTTTAACTCGCATTTTCTTATGCAAACGAGCAGTAGTAATTCGTTCAACTATTCCCGGAAGGAATCCTTGAGGCTATTTAAATGTTCAATGACCAACTTTACCAGGCCAAAGGTTTTTCTGTCTAGTACTGGCATGCGCAACACAAAGTGGACGATGGCAGACCCACCCCGATTTTACCTTAACTCCCCCCAAGAGAACCTCATCTGAAGAGGATTTTACCCCGGCGTCAGCGAGGCCTGCAAATTTCTCATTCATTCGCATTTGTCTGCGTGTGGAGAGCCCTCCTTCGGTCGCTCACCTTAAGATTACTATCGCACCACTGAAGTTTTTCATATTCGCTCCCTCTCCTTCTTTCTTTTTCTCTGCCTCTCGTAGCTCACGCCAGCTCGAGCTTCTCTTGTTCCCTCCGTCGATTGTCCTCCGGGAAAATGATTCAGCCCCCGAGTTCCTTCCCCCCTAGTTTCCACTTTGTGTCATTTACAGACGCGCGATTGCCATAACGACGCATTCTTCCGCCATCCTCCCCATCTCCACCCCAACGACAGACTCGACCCCGGCAACATCATCCTTCGTCTCCCTCCCACTCATCTCCACATAGTCCTTCCTGCCATCCGCGGTTCCCATGGGACCCGGCCCTTCAAAATTCCCTAACGCTATTCCCCCCCCCCCCTGTTCCCCCGCCACCCTTCAGTTCTCTCCTCAAGCTTCGGAATTCCAAACTCCTTTTAGCTATTCCGTTGAGTCAACACATCGAGTCTGGTGGAGAATGTTGGTCATCATTGCAAGTGGGGCGGAGGACGTAGGTGACTTCTCTACCCCTCCTCACCCCATACATGAGCACTCGTCTCATTTCCTCTTAGCAATTTTCCTTTTCCAAATGTTCCCAACCTCCTCGTCTTTCCTTCCTATCTGCACTCTGATCCTCCATTGCCATACGCGCTCTGTGTTACCTCACGCTTCCTCTAGCCGAGAAAACTGGCGATTTTCTTTGTCTGACACAACGAGTCTGTCCATCTTCTATCAAAATTAATGTCATAATGCATGACATTATATTCCACAGGAATATATGGAAGCGTTTGATTTGCTTGACTAGGCTGCTATATTTGTAAACTTTTGGCGCAGTTTCTTCACACCAGCTTCAAATCACGCTTACAAGGCAGCACACTTCATGGCAGATTCTGTACGTTTTCAACTAGCTCTTAAGAAAATAACAATGTCAATAATCGTATCCACACTTGTCGACTTTCAGCAAACGCGCAAGCATAGAAAACGCTTAGTTTTTTATTTCCGTGTGGTATAATGCTCCCCTATATAAATATTTAACCTGGGCATTTTTTGCACAATTTACAAAACTATTCGGCCGCAACTAATGCTTCCTCAATAAACGGTACCTGTCGAAAGGTTGCAGCGCATTATTGTTTGTTCCCTTCATCGTCTTTTATACACTATGAAGTGCCCAGGGATGTTAGGACACCAGCGTAAATAACGCGACTAAGAGTAATCTACTATCTTTTTCCATTGCACTTTTCTTGACAGCTTCCTCCAAAATTAAGTTAATAGTTCGTGGTACATACCTACTTCAAAAATATCAAGCACTTTCCTCATGATATCAAAAATGGTTAATTATTGCAGAGACTGAATGTAAATGATATGGTTTATGATGGCACTCACATTAAGTACACCTTATTTTAATGAAATATGCAAGGTTTATGCTGAATATTTTTACCAAGGTCAATTCGAGGAATCGGTATTTGACTCAAGTCAATCATTATAAATTGAAAAAAAATTAGGAGGTGCTAGTTGTTGAGGAAAATTAGCATTCATGAAAGTTATGACGTTAAATCTTATTTTTCTTTCATAATTTTAATATCATCTAGTTATTTAGAACTAATAATGGAACCATAGCTATTTTTTATTTATTCAATTAATACATTCTCTGCACTTTGCCTGTCAAAATCAGAGCTTCATGAAACGCAGTGACTGCTTGTACTCATCAGAAATAATTAATTATATTCATTTCTAATAAATTACAGTGGGTTTTAGTCTAAGAAAACGCTAGAAAAAAGTTTGAAAAGGTCTTAGTTTGTAAAATACAAAATGGATTGCGGAGAGATGGTAAGGTCCTTATGTACACCTCGTCTCCTTACCAAGAAGAAGAAGAAACTGTCTTCTTGCCTCAGCAGAATGGAGCTCTTCCTAATGAGTGAATGTGCAAGAATGATTGAGTTATGAAACTTCACATCTACGACGAGATGGAGTTGGAAATGCGACTTTAGGACCTGTCAGTGGAAGATAATTATACGCCCGTGAACTTGGTTTGAGCACTCAAGAGAATTCCATTTACCACCGCTGCTCGTGGAGTGAGGCACGCAATGCCTTTCACAAATTGGTGTCACTGCGAGTAATAAGCCAGGGAAAACACAGTCGCTGAGTGGAATGACAATCCAGTAAACAGCAATGGTCGTTTCAATGATTTAATTTCGTTATTTCATTACCACCAAGAGTAGAGTGCGTTAGCATCTTCCTGTAGAGATTCCCTTAAAATTTATCGTCGACGAGAACGCAGTTATTGGACTGCGGGAGATGGAGCTAATAAATGTGTCGTTTGGAGATCGTTGAAAAAGATGTACGAGATGAGTTGGAAAGGAGAGGACCGTCTTCGTTTCGGAAGAAATCACAAATATCGCCACGGCAATGCTCTTACTCTCCTATCCAGCCCATCCTTAGCCATAGCAAGCAACCGACCCCTTTTTTCGGGCGCCACGGAAATGAAAACATTATTGTAAAATTTTACGGTGGTCCCTTTCGGATCGATCCCTCCCAGTCATGCGTTATTTCGCTGGTTGAGTCTCTCAAAGACCGGAAGGAGCTTTCCCAAGATATTTCAAAGAAAACAACCTAATGAATGTCAGCCAGGGAAAGTCATTGAATATACAAAAGATTTTTGTGCTTGGAAAGGAATTTTAGAAAGCAAAGGCAGTTTGTAGGATCAAAAATACACTCCGAGTTAAAGAAGGGAAAAATTATGAATAAGCAAGTTGTGGCGTTAGACAGACCTATCTAAATCTTCTCACTTGGGTGCACCTTGACACTCCGTGGTAAATACACCATTTCGAGAAAGCAAGGCGACTCATGACTGGCAAATACCTTTTTTCAAAATCATTGCGGGAAAGTACATAGAGTCAGGACCCAAAAATATAATGCAGTTTGATAAAGTAGTAAATTTTTCACTAAATTTGTGGTTGATTTCATGAACGACGCAGGATGAAAATTAGTGACTCTATAATTCTTAATTTTTAAAATTATTTAAGGTTGGTGAACAGTTTTAATGTATGCAGTCAATGGGATAATCTTGTATTACTTAAAATTAATTGTAACAAGCCAAAGTCTTTTCAAATGTATCCATGGTGGAGCAGATTAATTTTCTCCATAATCGGTAGTCGAATATTGTTTGTGAAATGTTTTACGTTTTAGAGATTTGATTTTCAGCTAATAGTGAAAGTCTGTGAAAAGTTATAACTGAAATACTACAATTCTGTGGAATCGTGAGAGCTACGAGGGCAGTTTTCTTTCAATCTCCGATAGGCCAAAAATAAAAGACAAATAAATATTTTAAAAATTATTTTATTACTAAAAGTTATGTACACTTATGTCTACTTTTTGATATAGTCACCTGGACGATTGAGGTATATGTCGTACCCACGGACAAGTTTACTATACCCTCTTCATAAAATATTTCCGCCAATGAATTTAAAGGAGTCTTTTTGTTGTCTTGAAGCTCCTTGTTAGTTTGGAAGCGCTGCCATCCCAGCCACTTCGAGCATAAAGTTTATTGCTGCCTAAATTTTCTGTAACGATAGAGTACAGAGAAGATCTTGAAACTTCCGGAAATTCCAGAGACAAAGTACTTATGGTGAATGTATCGTTTTCTCCAACCCGTCAGTTTGTTGAACAAGGCCATCTTTAGAGACAGACTTGCATCCCTGACCCCCATAGTCATGCACATCAGTTCGGCCATCTTTAGGTTTCCGACACCATTCACGCACAACACTATCACTCATAAGGTTTTCTCAATACACTCCGCTCATTTCTCGATGAATTTCTGCTGCACTCTTCTCTCCTGCTTACAGGAAACGAATAACGCTTCGCTATTCACATTTGGTAGGCCAATCAATTGAGGCGGCCATGTTTGTGTGACTTGTGCTCAGTAGAGACTGGCGACTTGAACTCAGCAGTGACAGAGCGTGCAGTGCGGGTGATGTGCAGTAGCCGACTGCATACACCACCCGCCTGTCGCTTGTCTGGCGTTTATGCTGAGCGATCCAAGGTTGAAAAAAAACTGCCCTCGTATTATTATTGAAACAAGGTGAACGGATTTTCAAAATGAATAGGCGACATTGAAACTAAAAAGGTTTTGACAAATATGCTGGAGAATTGTATCAAACTTACGGGAAGAGGAATGTAGGTTTCTGATTACTTGCTTGAGTAATTTCACGCTTAAATATTTCTCACATATTTATTGTTACCTGATCTATTACATAGTATGTCAAAATTATGGTCTTATTATATAATGATAAACATGTTTGAAATACGCAAGAAAAAGTTTATTTTCCTCCATTGCAAATTGAAGTGCAAGCGGAGAATATCTTTCTGTAACGGCAAAAGTCTTTATGTTTTCTGCTAGTACATGTAATGGAAGATGAAATAGGAGTTCACCAAATACCTACTATGCATCTGAAATATTAGCATTGAAACTTAGTCAAATGAAGAGACAATCGAGTGCCATCACAGAGGTTAGTCCGAAAATAAGAAACGCATTTGAAGCGTCGGGAGGGTGTAGGGAGTGGGAGCGTAAAAGACGAGATGAAGATCTACGGGAAGATCTACGGTACGCACAGTGGGAGGAAGTAGGTTATCTGAGTTTGATATGGATTACGGAATAGGATGGAATATGATGCGGCAAAGAAGAGGGTGGAAAAGGAAATCTTAAATGGAAAAGAGAGCGATTGAGGTGGTGAAGAAGTCTTATGGATAAGAGAGAAATATAGGAGTGCTGGATGAGAACAGGGAAGAGAGGGACTGAGGTGAAATAAAATGAGGGTGGGGTGGAGGGAGGGAGTCTGCGGTGATGGTGGCGAGTAGAATGGGATATAGAAATGGAAGGAAAGAATCGTTCTCGGAGTTCTCTTAGCCCTCCTTCTCCTTTTTATTCCCAAGGAATTGAAAAGAATGAGGCTGTGAAATGAGATGTGGACCTGGAATTGGAATCCGTTCGCTGAAATGGACGACTTCAGAAAGGATTTCGCTTTTTTACATAAAAAAATGTAAATGAGCACTTTTTTAAGGACCCTAATTTTTTTTTTAAGTTTCATAAAAAAGACGAGAGATTAACTATGTCATTAAAACGGAATGTTTTCTGAAATATCGTGAGAGGCTGTCGGCAGGGGACTTTTTATTCAGTCTGTGACATAGAAAGGGAGTGAGAGGACATCTTTCGCGCAAAGAATTCCCGCACAATAAACTTGTCTTTCGAAACTCCTTGTCCGTAATGGTTTTTGAATATTTAAAACCAAAACTGGGGTTCAGTGAGCGGATTGACTCATCATTATATCGGGTCGTTAAAATAAATTGATACCTAAAACTTTGAATAACCCCATTATAATACAGTATGCTTGTTAAACATTTCATGCGGCTGTTTTTGGTGCTTTGATTTTCTAATTTTTAAAATGTAAACGAGATATTTCAAATGCCATTATTTTCTCATTTTATTAAGTTTTGCTCCAGAGACTCGTACAATCTAATGCAAAAATATTTTCCCTCTAAAATTAAAGCATAACTTTTATTAAACTAATGAAATTGTATATGTATATTTCCTTTTCTAAGCTATTATATATCAATTCAAATATTATATAAGGTTCAAAGATAATATTTTAACCTACGAGAGATATACTTTGCTCGTACAAGATGGCAATGGCTTTAGCCCACATACAAAAATATTAGACAGATTTGGCCATAATATTTTGAAAAATTATTATGTTCATCGTGACTTTAACTGTGTGCAACGTATTTATAAATATATGCCAACACCTTAGTTGGGTAATGTTTTTTACGAAGTGTATCACAATGTGAATCAGTAATGCATGATAGCATGTTTGTATGCTTATACTTACATCTCTAAGTATTCTAACGGGAATGAATTGTAACGTATTTACGAATACGCTTATGACAACTTTACTCATTCTTATTTCTGAAAATGAAAAATAATGTATTCATTGACTCACGCCAAATCGATTTTTTATTCAAATCTCTCTCAAATTTTTTCCATATTTTCGAACAAAAATTTATTTTGATACATTAAATTAAGAAAATTAACTATCTCACGTAAAGATGAGCTATCATTCACCTAAACTCTATAAATATAACTCAGGCGTCAACTAATCTTTTATTTATTACATTTAAAAGTCACCTCAGTGGTGTTATGTTCTATAACAACTTGCAGCTTTTTTACCAGGATTTTTGAGTAAGGTTATTTGTTGAGTAAGGATGCTTTAACCTCTAGTTTTTAGAAAAATGTTTTGTCGTTTATACTAATTTTGTATGTACACACCAATTCCAGCGATCTAGAGTTCTGGTGAATATTTATATCTTTTTATAACTCATTGCCAACAAACCTAAAATTCTGAAACTAATTATTGATAGCTTGATAATGTGGTCATTTTATTTAATAATCTTTGGGAAAGACGTTTCATGCAAAATACTTTCTTGAAATATTAATAGGTTTCCCAGATTTAGTCACTAGTTAAAAAGGAGAGCGTATCATATCACTGACTTGTCACTTATTGGCGATGACGAACATTCTAATCTCTTAAACTGCTTTAAAACTCACTGAGGAGGCATATACGCTCTCAAGTTATTGATTTCTTTTATCAAAGAAAGTATAAAGTGCAGATTGAGGAATTCAGTTGACTCATGCCACATTTTGATGGGAAATTAATATTTGAAGATGGTACCTCCTTTCCTCTTTTGTGCCGTCTAATTATTGCTTTTGAGAAAAGAATGAATATTGAAACCTCTTTGATACATAACTCTAATCTTTATCTTTTCACCCATAGGTAAAGCCTTGAGCATCTTATTTTTTCCTTAAATAAGCAATAAAACTGAAGTTCTTTCCTCCATTATCATCACTCTCTCTCCTTCGCAGCTCTTATTCCAAAGCCCCTCCACTCAAGGCACTTGGCACTTTGCCGAACAGTCACCTTTCCATCACGGCCGACAACGAGTCCAACTAAATGCTTCTTTGTTCCCTTACGCCTACCTGCCACCGCTGCTACAATTTCCCCAACTCTCAAGTGGCAACTCATGCGCCACCCCTCTGTTTTTTACCACTCTCTTGAACCCTCCCCAGTCTAAAAATGCCTCTTTGCTTTCCTTTGCGCTGACGTCCTGGAGCTGTGAAACGTGCGGCCACTCCCACCCTATCTTCTCATCCACCCATACAGAAAGACGTCCCCGATGCTTACTCAATAAGTATGCCATAAAGCCACCTCCCTTAGAAATAGAAAGCTTCCTCTGCCAGCTATTCCTCCTCGCCCGTCTGATTTTTAAAAATTATCATTTCCAGCCCGCCCCCCCTCTCCCGCCCTAAATGCTTGAGGGTATCGCTGGAATCACTCCCCCTAATTTCCCCAGAGGAATACATTGACAAACGTGGGCCGCTTCGAATACTTTACGAGGAAAAGTGGTAGGCTTTACGGGGTTCCAGAAGGCAAACACTTTGTTTTTGAAGCATCAGGCGCCTTTTGAATGAAGTTGCGTCATAAGTGCGCTCCAAAGAACGAAGAATCAAAGGAAATGTAATGGAAAGATGTTTTCCCTAAACCAGTGAAAGGAAATCAACAAGCTAGTAATTTCTAACCATAAAGTGAGCTAATATTTTGTGAAGTAATATCGTGAGTGAAGTACGTGAAAGTTTTCATACTCTCATTTTATTAAATTTTTCAACCAATCCATTTCCTTTTAATTCTTACACTTCTTTATGGCCATTTAATTCGACAGTTATAGCTGAAACTGTCATCTTGTTGATTTTCCAAATAATGAGATTATATATGACTGCATGTCATTCGTAAATGTGACTGATATTGCATTAACTCACACAAATTTCCATCAGTAAATATATGATACCTGTTTGCAGCAAATATATGCAAGGAGAATAATCCAAAAAGTTCCAAAAATACAATTTCATCGTAGCATTAGTGGAAAAATACATATGAAAATATCAACTACATTTAGGTGCTCATTGCAATAATAGTTTTCAGTTTATTAAACATTGTTACATGTTTATGCCTTAGTTGTATGTGCCAGAGACGGTAGTATCCTATTACGTAAACACTTTGGACGACATATAACAGGAAACTTGAGTTGCTGAATAATGTTATAACACTATTTTATGTTAAAAAACGATGTGTTTTTAGTTTTTATGAATCCTCAGGATTAATAAAAATAAAAAAACACATCGTGTGGGAAGAAAAATTGACTTTGTTTAGATATTAATCAGGAAGGGCTCTTTTTTGTGACTCAAAATTGTTGTACTTACATTTTTCGTGACTCCCTGAATCCCATGATTTATCTTCTCACTATTCTTACTATGAGCTCTTCCAAGGAACAATTCGAGTTTAATAGTTCCACCTCATTTCCTGGATTAATAAAATTGTTACTTTGCCATTGCATTGAGTTTTTTTTACTGTCATCTATCAATTGTACTTTCCAAAAGTCCATGGAGGAAGGTCAACTCCTTCAAGTTCCTCTTTCCCAAGGTGCTTCGAATACTTCGGGCGTCGCTCTTTCTCTCTCACGCACGCTCTTCGCCGCCGAACAAACTTTGCAAGGGTGGGGAACGTATAAATGGAGTTTCAGCTGTCTTCCGGCTCGTTGCACTCAACTTTTTTCCTGGTCACAGTCAGCTAACTCCACTCGTCTTTACTTTTCCTCGGGCTGCAATTTCATACTTTTTCCATCTCGCTCTTCGAAATGCCTTGCAATTTTTCTCGTAAAAAGACGCGTGATAACACCACCTTAACCACCTGAAAGTCAGCAGGGTGGACACTAAACTAAATTCTCCCTTCATATGTATTTAACTTTGAATCATCCAACTCATTTTCCTTACTTTGAACGGGGGAACTTAAATAAATATTTCCCATTTCTATCCGCACATATAGGACCCAGTAATAGAGACAGGAATACCTATCGCTTCATTCAAATTTATTTCATTTTACGATTGATCTTTTGTACTAGAAGTTGAATGTCAGCATGTATAAGTAGCCATTAAATTCTAATTTAATAATCAGCTCTACTTAAAAGATTAAAGTTATTTGTTTCGGAATGAAAAAGACAATTTTTGGTTTATATTTCTTTTTATCTGATGTATGGAAATGAATTTTAAAGCTTTTTGAGAGTTCACATATTATCCACCAAAATCTCAATATTGGGTTTGTCACAGCTATCATGGTAACGGCAAATCAATCAATTTCGTCACTAATGCATTAGAATGGTTGCGGATACGAAATCTCGGTAGAAAAAATTGTGATTCGAGACAAAGATTTCTGAGAGAGATGACTGTGGTATCGTAATTAGAAAGGAATCATGGCAGGATTGCACTTGACAGAGGAATTTAATAGCAGAATGACTTGTCGATATCGTAGAAAGTTTTCGAGGGGGTTGAACTTTTGAATAACGGATAATTGGATGGTGGAGTTTAACTTTCGGAACTCCAACATTGAGTCAAAATCACTCAAGTTAAGACATTTCAATTAATCTTTGCATTAACCCTTACATTTACTGGTGAAATTCTGTCTATTCTTTTGATAGGTGTTAAAAAGTATTTAAAAATAATGGTTCGTTAATAGATCTATTTATCATATTATTAAATAGAGAAATCTGAGCAAGGGTCGATTTCAATCAATCTTGACGTTTTGCGTAACTGTTCTTAAGTTCCATTTAGTTTAGAAAGAGCGAGTTATTTTCTATGGACTTGATGTCCCAGTCCTCCTCAAAGGATTCTCGCTTACTGCTTTTTTGCCTACAGGTGACGATGGAGGTCAAAATAGCCCATAATTCTCTACAAAACTATATAATATTTGCGTTTAAAGGGTTAGTAGCCAATCGAATCGCTGAAAAAAACCTTTAATAGTGTATATCACCTTTTAAAGTTGTCGTTAGTTAATTAGTGCGAGAATTCAATATTTTGATTCTAGCTTCCTCTAGAAACGGTATCTTACAATAATATCCCAAGTAGTCTCTACCGTGTTTAGACGCTTTATCCAAATAAATTTATTTCTAAAAATCAATTTATTTCCTGCACTCATTTTTCAAAAAATATACACAAATTTAGGAATTATTAAATTTCCCGTCGTGCATTATCAAAAATTTGCGTTACGAGAGCAATTAGCACTATTCACCGATCAGTAGAGGCACCTATTTTTGGTGAAAATTTTTGGCTGATTCCTTCACTTTTTTAGCTATTTCAGTATATGTTTTGCTATTTTTAATTAATTTTGTCATTAATATCGCTAAATTTTATTTCCATTTTTCAGCAATGAAAGCAAGTAAAAGATCATTGATGGCATATTTGCGGTGAAACATTTTATTTTTACTTAAGTACAAGAAACATGAAAATAATATATATATATCTTATGAAAACACGTATTATAATTACCATATTTATGAACTGAAGCACAAAAATAAATCGAAAAGTATTTGACTGAATCACAATTTCCACAATTAGAACAATTTACAACGCGCATTACACTGTTGAACCGTATTGATATGTATCCAAGTGGTGTAGAATCAATTGTCATCGATTATCGGATTTAATTACCATAACTCAAATCTAATTTCCGCCATTAACTTCCAACCATGTGATTACACACAATGTCTTCGATTATTTCACGATTTTGCTTAAAGCAAAATATATTCACGTTTTGAGCCAAATTAGTAAAATTTCGCGATTTCGCGCTTTGTACAAAAACAGGTACCAAGCATTTGAAAAGCATCAGTGTATGGGCTAACTCAATTTTCGCCACCACACCATCGCCATGAACAATTACAAGAGTTGTGTGCTGGAGAGGGAACTCATAGGAAGAAAGAGACATTCCAACTCAGAATGCAAAGGTGGGGGTAACAGGAAAGTTAGGAGGTCAGATTTTGAGAAGAGCGCAGGTAAAGAAAAGAAATATGGAGTTGGGAGAAGAAGAAAAAGGATCGAGACTGAGTGGTTTTTCACGAGAATTTTGACGCTTGGGCAGGTAGACGTGTGTCTTTATATATTCTCCTGGAAAGTTTTCAACAGAGTGAAATATATTCCGCTTCCTCAACCGAATCAAGTATGGATGATATGGTTGCGCTCAAAATTGGAAAGAGTAGAAAGGTTGAAATGAAAAAGGAGCGAGAAAGAGGAACGCACGGGTGTATACTACCGGCAGATAAACTCAGTACCTCTTGCAGGTTTGCTTTCAAAGAGAAGCTCAATTATAAATGGTAAAATTCACTTTTTAAGCATTCGGCTACTTCGTGAAACTTTATTTCAATATGTATAAAGGAATTTTTCCTTGAACATCGAAAGATACCGACAATCCGTTAAAAAAGTATAAATAGTAACATTTTTCTGCTTATTATTGTTTGTACTGCAACAAAGCAGTGAAGTGAGATGACCAAGTAAAAACACGATGAGATGTGTACTGCGTAGTTAAAAAAGTGGAGAATAAAAATGACTAGGTATCGCTTTTTGTTTGCCAAAACCAGTCTTATTCCTTGCCTAACAAACGAACTCAAACACTGCAGGTTTAATAAATTCTCTTCTGCTCAAAACCCTATTATTCGTAAAATATTTCCTTGTTACCTATCAAAATTTTACTTTCATACCTTTTTACTGGGTATTTACGGCTAATGCAATGTTTAAAATCAATTATGGCCGTGAACAGGGATAAAACATTGGAAGTGACACTTCTAACAAGTAAATTTCCGTCGATTCATCTCTAGCCAGAAAATGTAGAGTAAAAATCGATTTGAAACCTTATATGGGATTGAAAAATACTCATGCTGACTCACTTGCATCACATATATCTAAAAGAGTAAATGTCGATATGGATTAGTTCCGTATTTCAGTAAAAATCGGCAAGTAATTTATTTTTAATACCTGACATACACTATGTAAAATTAAATAAACTGAAGAAAACACGGAAACACTTCCTAAAACTATAAATGCCAAAAACATCACCCGTAAATAGAGTCCATAAACGTAACTATGACAACGCAAAAGCATAGCAATATTTAGCTTTAAAATCAAGTACACACATTTTGGCAAAAGCAACCTTTCCGTAGGACTTTCCGAAGTGAATGAAAAGTTCAAAATATTCTGAAAAAAATTCTGAGTCACCGACCACCGGTCACTACTCCTCCGACGCCATATTTTTTTATCGAAACACCCAAACCCTGCGAGGCAGTATTTACGACCAGTGTTTTAACAATTTCCGTTGGATATGAAGGTAGAGGTTCACAAACACTACCACCTCTTTCCCTGGAATTGTTTCTCCTTCTTCCTCTTTTCGCAATAGTGATGGTAGAAACGGAAATTTTGAAGCGCTAGGGGGAGTGACGGAGAATTCCTATGGGCGCTGGGTGTCGAGAACACTTTGCATTCAGCGTGGAGTTGGAGGGTGAGACTTATATTTTGACGTCCGGAGATGGTTTGAGATTAGCTCAGCAAATGCAATGTCGATCATCTATCGTGCAGGGCGATATTATGTCAATTGAGTGGAATTCAATGATCCATTATCCAATGATCCCTTGGACAGAAGGATGTAATCACTCATGTTATATGCCTTACGCCATTGCGCAGATTGAGATGCATTGGAAGTCCGCGTAGTTTGAGCCACCTTATTACGACTGCTTGTAGCTAACTCCATCAACTCTCTACAAGCTCCATATATTATCCTTGCAAACTATACCCAGTGGAGATGAGAATGGTTTGCTAATATTTCACCATTGTTCATAGGCACATCATTCAAAAATATTTTATAAAAATTTGAGTTCCGTGTAATTTTGACCGAGGTCGTCTAATTCGGCTCATCTAGAAGATTAATATGAACCCTATCCCAAATTTTCACATCGATTAAAATGCATGCAAACTAGCATGCTCTATTGCCATTTTATATGATACTGTATTTTATTGAAAAATATGTCTATGGTTGATATTTTTGTTAGATACTTATTATTAAATGTCATAATTTATAATTTTTAACTTCAGCATTGAATGCTTATCCCATTCAATATTCTTTCAAGCGTCCTTAAAATTACTTTTGTCTAATTTCCTATAAACACCCTTTCTACTCTTAATTTTCTTCCTACTCATATTTTACTTGTAAATTGACACCATATATGTATTCCCGGGTAATTTGTATCGGGCCAAAATACACGCGCTATGTTGATTCAAATTCCTTTAGAGGACAAAAGCACAAAAGACTGAACTTGACGGTAGCAGTTTTAGATACACCTTTGAGAGTTTCAACACATGAACTATATAGACTGACAATGAAAGATCAGAAATGTTGAAAACTATTACCTCAGGGGAAAAAACTACATAGAATAAGGACCATTCCGCTAATTCTGCCTTGAGAGGGAAAACAATTAAGCTTGTTTAAATTAGGAGGGAAGATTTCTTAAAAGAGCGCCCTAAAGACATAGTTTCAAATATGTTTTAGTGGATTCAAAAGAATTTTCTTTATACAAAGCAATGGTATTGGTGCAAATGGTACGTCAGTCCAAATAATAGTCCCCTGCATATTTCCTGTAAATTGACAATCAAATAGTTTATGTCAACAAGCATTTTTTCTCACCGTTTGTATTTTTTTCGGAAAAATATCCTACTGTCAACATTTCATAGAATACGAAATGTTTAAATAAATGTCTCCAGAAATATTCTTTAAAAGTTTTCTTTAAACTTTTATTTAAAACTTTCTTATCATTCCGCATGTTCTGTTGTCCGGAAAGTGTAGTACATCTCATTAATTGCTTTTATTGAATACGTACATGGGGATTGAGTCTTCATATTTAATTTAAACCGTCATGTGTATGGTATGTTAAATTCGATGCCAGTCGGCCATTTATTCAGCATTCATCGGCATAGTGGGGTGAAGATGGTACTTCAATGTTTTGCGATTGACTGATATTTCAACTTCTCCCCATTGGTTTTGTCTCAGAGTCCTTCAGACTGTGCACTTGGGGTACACCGTACCCATCCCCTGCTCTCTTCAGATGATCCAAGTTATCTTTGGTCGTTCAATCCTTTGACAGGCTGACAGCGACCCGACACCATTCCCTATCTAATGCTTTTTCCCTTATTTCCTAAATGTTATTCCAATGTATTTTCCTTTTTATTTGGACCATGAACTTACTCCTAGATTTTCCTCCGGTGACCTTTCACTCTATTTTACCTTCAAATACATATTTTCATTATATAACCAGCGTGTCCCAGAGAGAATCTAATTTGTCTTCTTTTTTTGCGTAGTGGTCTATATTGTACATTCCTCTTCTACTCTTCCATAAAATTTATAGTTATTTATTTGTTCCCAATAAAGTCTTCCCAAGCACAGCCTGAGGACGATGGCGGAGGTGGCCACCGAAATGTCGGCCAACAAGTACCTAACCTGGTGGAAAACCCAAGAAGACTTTATTAGTATCATACGCCGGCAAAAAACCAAATCATATTTATTTGCTCCGGTCATTTATTTATCTGTAGCACTATTATGATGCCCCGGGTCTCAAGGGTTCTATCTGTTATGCACTGCATTTCCAATGGTACATACATGCTTCCTATCCATACAGTGCCACGCTCTACATGAATGTTGTCACATTTAGTTTCCTAGTTGGTCAATCTATCTTTTTATGAGCACAGCAGTCGTCGCAGTTTGGAATTTTTTGTAATTGTAATATATTCACCTCTCTTACCGATTTCATCCCGGTTTGCGATAGTATTATTTCATGGACAGTAAATATTGATGGGAGTCTTCAACATGTACAACATATTTATCTTGATTTTATGTTCATTAAATAGAGAATTTAATTAATAAATTCAGCTCAATTGGTTTCAAATTCAGGGCAAATCATCTAGCATATCAATATTTTTTTAGCAAATTTAATAATTTTATTAATTTGCTTAATAATATCCAAAGATAACGTACTGGCGAGTATAACTACATAAAATTGAAAATATTGAAAAAAATGGTTATGTTAGGAAGAAATTAAAGCCCCTTAGCGCGATCGTATGTACCCAGAAATTGTTCAGGACCTACAAATACACTCTCGGCTATTTCCAAAGCTCAGATCGCATCAGCGTGATCCTTCACTGGAAAACCATGACGAGCGTTCTCCCATATCATATCTTGGCACTTCCTCCCGCGGCGCCCTTCCATTTCGAACCTTGGTGACCCGAGAGAACAATAAGTTTCTACGCAATAACTTCCGCGTGTTAAACCGTGGTTTTTACCCCTTCCCTCCTCGTCTCTCTTACCAAGCGCATGTGTGAGGAAAGCGGGTTGCATAAACGCCAAGGGATCCGTGTACGACCAAGTTCCTGGCAACAATGTTTTTCATTTCCATTTCCCCGCGTTCATCCAAAGAGGGAGGCAAAGGGTTTGGAGGGGGGGTAGAGGGAGGAATAAGGGTAAGTGGCGGGGGAGGCGAATGAAAACCAAGCCCTGGCTGTGATTTATGGGGCTTTCGCGGAAATTCGCGAGAGGAGAAGCCAGGGCATAACGAAATACATCTCTATGAACGTTAATGAGATTTTGAAGATTATGAGTTGAATACGCGCCAAAACGTCTAATGAATGTATTCCTAGATTTATAGTGTAACTGTTAAAATGTCAGAATGCTTATAATTTATTCAAATGGTGCCACTTTTGCCGTTCAACGCGTTAATCAAAAGATAACTGGGGTGATAAAAATACTCCGAATACTTAAGTCGATTTGATTTGTTGGCTTCAGAAAGACAATTCAAGTGCCAACTCAATGAAACTAGAAATTAAATCCACAAGTTTCAAGCTTTGATGAAGGACTTGTCTAAATCTCTCCGAAAGCAATACTTTGCAATCATTATCACTCAAGTAAAGAATCTATATGAGGCATATCACGGTGAAGTTACAGGTATTTTGATGCCAACATAGTTTTATGAAATGACGCCAAAATAGCTACAGGAAGAGCTATTTTGGCGTCATTCCTAATATATTTTAGGAAAATATACTGATGGAGAACTTAAGGCTTTAAGTTTTTAGGCGCTGAGGAGTACTTGGCAATTGATAGCTTTGGAGATATGGGTAGTATCAGTATATTTACGCAGTACATCACCTTGTTAACTCTCATATATCAGAATGGAATTATTATCTCTCTTCAGTTGAACCGAATTTTTGTACGGCCAAACTATTGCTGAAGATTTTTGTTTTAGGTGTACTTTTTCGCCGGAAGACACATACTATTCATTTTAAATAGATTGTAAAACTGAAGTATGGTATTGAAAATACTTTAATGAACTAGGTGATTTCTTATTTTACCAATCTTGTAATGAAATATATAATATAAGTCCGCGGCTCTCGCTGTTTTAGTTTCTAGGATATTAAAGACAAATTTATTTTTTAAATTTCCTCTATGGAAGACTACTAATCATTCTCTAGCATTCTGCAGTTTTCAGATCAGAAACTTCAATAATAACTTTAAATAATCAGTAGTACTGGCTTAATTGACACTCCCGATTAATAAACTGACACTTCTATAGGTGCCTTCTTTATATAACTTCAATTTGACGATATTTGGTTGCTTTTCTCTCTCGAGATTCGATTTTTCACTATGCATATCTCTAATGCATATAGTCTGTCATTTCTCAGTATTTGCAATTTGAAGAATTTTTTTGTTAGCTAAATCCATTTGGCTTTAGATTAGCTTTCTGCTGATGGACAATAATGCCGCCACGTCGTAGAGCTCAGCTAGCAACGCAAAAATGTTTGGATGTTAGTCCAGAGCTATTACCAAGGACATCACTTCTCGATTGCCTTCAACATGTTCAAAAGCTTTTATTATATAGGCATTATAAATAAAATGTTAAAATTTGCGTAATTAAATTATGGTATGGGCTAGAGTATGATAAATATCGATGACTTGGAAATCCTCTTCAAAATGTTTTGGTAAAAGAGGTACTTGGCAATTATGAAAGATTTATAACGCAAAATCGATTTTAATTGTCAATGAGACTGCAGCTATTGACTCCACCAAAAAGAGGCAGCCATGAAACGCTGGTGACAATTGACATTTGAAATCAACTTATAAATGTTGGAAATACATATTTATCCAGAGCATATATTTTCTTATTTTTGGGGTTTCTGCCTGCAGATATGTGTCCAGTAGTATCCAACACCAGGACCAATTGTCAGTCCATTTTAAATCTTTCAGCAATCATCGAGGTATATTAAAGCACATAAAATAAGAGCAATTTCTTCTTCCAGTCTTTTTTCATTCCGAGATTATAAAAAATAACATTTCCTTTGCGAAAGCAAAATGTGATGGACTGAAAGATGAGAATGCCCTATGATGAGATGAACCAGCTTCACGGAATGACTATAAGAGCGATCAGTGATGTGACTTTAACTTTAATAGCGTGAGGAAAAAATCGATAAAAATATATCGTCCAAACAAAGAAACTGGTAAATAGTACTAATTCTCTTGAGGGTTATTGAGTAGACTAATGCAAATGCCTTATAATAATCACTACACGGCTGCTGTAACAGTTTAGTGGCTGAATGTAGCTGTGATCAGGGAGTGAATGTGATCATTAAAATCATTTAAGAGATGAGTAATGTGGCAGATTACTTCTCTGCTCAGGAATCAAACTTTCTACAAATTTTCAAAAATACGTGTTTTCAAGAATCAAGAATGACGTCAGTAAGTTTATAACGTTAAAAACATTTAAAAAATGCAAAATAGGGGAATTAGTTGGCGAATGGTTGGACATGCCATGTCGTTGACTTCCTGGGAGGGAGTCAAAGATATGGCATGCTGCATTTGTAGATTTAATAAAAAAAAGGTGGTGAAGTCTTACCGTCAGCTTTCAGTTTTCACTGTGCCGAACAGATATTTACGAACCCAGGCTCAGAGTAGACTAATTATCATCAAAAGGCATTGAGAATAGTGAGACTTATATTTAATCCTAGCGCTTGGGGAGTTTTCCACGCCCGAATAGTATTTGAAAAGAAATTTTCTCCTCGAATAAAATAATGCAAAAAAACCTCTTTTGTTCACAGAGCTAGTTGAAATCAAGCGAATGGAGATGAATCCTGTAGGCAGATTTTAAAGCCCGGTTATTTACCCAAATCTCGGTGCATAGCAGTAATCCTTACCCACGTGGTGAAAAACTCGCCTCTCAATCTCTCCAAATTTCCGCAGTGCCATTATCAGACTCGGCAGCCTCCCTCTCCGGCACCTCCCTTTGCCCCAAATTTTCCTCCCTTTTCCTCCCTTTCCGCCCTTCCTTGCATTTCCCAAAGCGAAGGCCCTTAACGACACTCGGCTGCGGTGCTTCTCCCCCTCGTTCTTTCCTCCTTCCCCCCCCTTACATCAGTTCCACGCTCCTCCTGCCGTCTTCGTATTCCCTCCTCCTATCCCCCAACTTCCCCCACTTTAATCACGCCGCATGGACCGCACCTCCCGTGTGTTCATTTCCGTCCTTTTCTAGTCCCGTTACGAGAAGATTCTTTTCCATCAGAGCAAATTCCGACGCTGGTGGATGGGAAACAGCATTTTCTTTTAGCTTTCTGAAGAGTAAGCTGTGGGCTAATTTTTGAAATGTTTTATCACGCAATCGATGTTTATGCATATACAATTATTTAATTCTAAAATGAATATATAATGAGATGGAATTGGTGTGTTGGCTGGAGTGCATCCTTCCCATCGCGTGATGCAGGGTTCAGTTCCCCATATTGACGAAGATTTATCAGTGAAATCTCCATTTTATTGATCTTTCTCCGGTGCTTTGTATAGATTGCTGAAACTGCATTTTTTTCGTCGGAAGAGACGTTCTGTTGTGAACTCCAGGGTATGTTTCAGCAATATTTCAACAGCGCTTGCTCCGTTTTTCTCTGCACTCCTCCATATTTACAAATGATCCACTGCCCAGATTTCCTAATATCGTGCAATTGAACACAGTTCCTGGTAGCCTTCCCAGATGATCAGCTATACCAATGCGCTCGGAACATATTTACTTAAGCTTCTTTAGCTAATTGGTATTAATTTGTGATGGTGACAAACAGCTGAGGGTATATGCGATATTACTATATCTGGTGGACAAGTTTGGGAATAGTGATTTTAGGAAAATTATAGGTGGTCAGAGAGATAGAGTTAATAATATGTATAACATTAATTCGAAAGACGGAGAACAGATCTTGAATAGCTCTTCAATGTTGCTTAAATTAGGATCTCAATTTCAAATCAATCACAAAGAATCACTACGTTAGCCGCCAAAGGGATCCTGACTCGAGTCCTCGTTATAAAAATGACTTAATGCAGCAGGTACTTCACATCTCAACTCTCAAGTCTAATCAACTGTGCTTCATGGCGTAAAACAACCGGTCGGGAATCGGCCGATACAGAATATTTTTGGCATCAATAGCCATCTGCTGTGAACTCCATGATGTGTATCAGTATGATTTCAACATCGCTTACTCCAATATTTTGTTCCGATATTATATTGCACGATATTTGGAAATCTGGGAAATGGATATTTGGAAATTTGGAAGAGAACAGAGGAAAACGGAGCAAGGGTAAGGTATCATTTTCATTTTTATTAAATAAAAAATCAACCAAAGTAATTTTACATTGCGCGAAAAGGATTTTTTCCGGTAGACTATTAGGCTCTCTTAAGCCCGTTTCACATTATTATATCATGTCAAAATCCATTCAAGACTATTTGATTAAGCTTTCTTGAATAAATATGACGTCAATTGAAACGTTGTGATGACGTACGTCTTGTCTTGAGTGCTCTTTAGAAACTTCGTTGCCATCAAATTCGGATCTATCTTCTTTTAAATCATGAAGTGTCTTGAACTGCATCGACCGATGGGGTTGAATTTAAGTCTGTCGAGCGTAAGATGGTGAGTAAGTTCCTTTGCTAAGAAAGTCCTATGTTATATTGTTATTTAATAATAAAATGACAGTGTAATGTAGTATAAAGTCTTTTTTTTAATCCAAAGGTATTTACTGAATTGAGTGGAAATTTTGTATAATGCAGAAATAATTTGAGTAAATCTTAAGTATAAAATTTACTTCGACCAGTGCATCAATTATTATGCATCATCATCATGCCATTTTAGCATTCAAGACGTCTTGTTGAACGTTCCTTGTTCAATGCATATCAAATGGTGCGAAATGAGCATTAAGGCTTAAAAGCCAAAAATTAAAGTTAGGATAACTTTTTAAGGTTGGGAAGCATTTAAGTTCTTGACTTTTTTATCTCCTCCCTGCAACCCTCATTATGATTGTTAAGTTGAAGAATGATTGACAGCGTAAGTCATGGCAGTACGTAGAACATATAGGAAAGTTAGCTATGTGCATAGTTCAATATTACTTTTAAGGTAATGCTTCATTTTATGCCATAAAACCACAATTACCATCTTGTATGCATTATGGAAGACCTCACACACATATGCAGATGGTAATACTAGTCTTCTCGGAAACTGGCAAAGCTGGTGAGAGCGGCTGTCAACTCTGAGCAGCGAAGCCGTTAGGCATGTGACATAAATTCAAAGAAAATTGTCCCCATTTTCTCCAAAGCCATCAATGACTCCCAGAAAATTTTGATTATATCGAGAAAACTACGCCATCTGGTCCCTAAATTAAGCCCAGATGCGCCGACTGGGACAACAACGAAACCTTTTCACACGCTAATCACTGCAAAGGGCTTTCTTCTTTGGCATCAACTTCCTCACCCTATACTATTCATACTTTAGCAAATTAAAATAATGTACTGCAGTATTTCCCACTAACTGAATGCTCGGCCTAGTATTACAGGACCAAATCATAATGATTTTGCAGCCCCAAAGGCAATACCTAAGGTTACACATTTATCCCCGCATGTTCACGCTTGTGTGTTCGTAATGGCTATTTTTGTCTTTTTAGGCTATTTTGGTGGAAAGTTCACGAATCAGGCTATAGATGCGTGAGTGTTTACGTTACCAATAACTACTCAAGGTGGTCCCATACTTCGTGAAAGTGATATGATTGCGAAGTTCCTGAATGCGATTCCTAGGACAGTATATTTTATGATTATTCATGTTCAGCTTGAAGTATCAGCTAACAAGTTGATGGAGAGAAAGAGAGGGATTTTTTAGCAAACTATTTGCTTGATTTTTAATAATAGGTTCACACATTTTTCGTTAGAAAAAGTTTTCCGTTAGCAACGTCTTACATAAAATGAGAAAAATTATTTGCTAGAATTGAGATTGAAGCTACCTTTACGAAGAGGAGGTCGATTTTTACGTTTTCTTTTCATTTTTCTCCTACCTGCTCCTTAGGCGAAGGCAATCTGGATGCCCAAGGAGCGGAGATAATCCGTAATTTGAATCCCGGAGACTCTCGCTGGGGAGAAAGCCGAGAGACGTAGGCGAAACTAAAATTCTCCGACCACCCCGCGAAAAAGGATAGGGAAGGGTAAAAGGGTTGAAAAAAGGGTATAAAGTAAGGGTGGAGGAGCGTCGTATGAAGGGTGATTGGGTAGAGTGCGAAAGGGTTTCGTTGGCCGTGGGAGCGAGTGGTGCGGGTGTGGTGGGGGAAGGGGTGTGGCAGAGTGATAGCGGCGGGTTGGGCGCAGGAATTAAGGTGAAGATCCTTCCAACGAAGTGGAGGAGGAGTTAAGGGGGAGTTATGAAGGGGAGCGGCGGAGTGGGTGCGGTACGCGACGTGGGTGCGGAATATCCGAGGAACCCAGCCATCTCTCCGTGCCGTGCCGCTCCTCGTCGTCTTCCAGGGCCTCCTCAACGCTTCCTAAGCATCCCGGATGCATAGAGAGAGAGAGAGAAGGAGAGAGAGTTGCCACACTAGTTCCTCTCTTCTACCATGCAACCGCAAACCCAAACCAATATTATCCCTAATCCCCCCTCTAATCCAGTAACCTTGTCGCCTGAAAGGGGGGTACCTTGCGTCAAATCCGGTAGTTTTGGTTTTTTGCTGACTTGTTTATGATGTTGGCCTAATGAACAATCCAAGTTTGAGACCTCGAGCGCCGAACGCAACGTTGTCATAAATCTAAAAAACAGCGAAATTTTCGACTTTATTTCAGTTTTTGGCGATTTTAAGTCTAAAGGACTAGTTTTTTGATAATACCTACAAAGTACATTTTTAAAGTAGACTAAATTTGCTACAAAAAATTGAGACAAAAACTGTCTCTGTAGACCCAATAGTTTTTGAGAAAAAGTCTTTCAAAATTTATCATTTTTTCAAACTTCGCAATTGTTAGCAATATTTTAGACGTCACTCGAGCAACACTAGCTTGATTCTCAGCTATTTGCAAGGAGACTATACTTTTGGAAACCTTGGCCATCATGCAACCAGACCAGCTCATGTTGAAGAAGTCTTCAATATCGTTTTTGCAATTTGCTTTTGATAACGCCGATTTCAATGTGAGCACACTACATGGGTTGGGCACTTTTCACGCAATGGGAGGTATACTGATTGTGACTCCCCATGATTCCTTATGTCCTGAGAAACAAATCTGGCCCGTCTGACGAAGTTCACTGCTTCTGAACTTGTACAGTGAAATTCTCCTATTCAGCTGAAAACCTAGATCCACTAGAATATGAGGGGGGAGGGGTTCCGAAGAAAGAGGGTCAAAATTTATTCAGAACGACAAAATAGGTATTGTAAAAATTCGAAAATAATGATAAATTTTGAAAGACTTTATCTAAAAAACTATTGGGTCTACAGAGACAGTTTTTGTCTCAATTTTTTTGTAGCAAATTTAGTCTACTTAAAAAAATGTACTTTGTAGGTATTATCGAAAAACTAGTCCTTCAGACTTAAAATTGCCAAAAACTGAAATAAAGTCCAAAATTTCGCGGTTTTTTAGATATATGACAACGTTGCGTTCGGCGCTCCAGGTCTCAAACTTGGAGTATTTATTGGGCCAACATCATAAACAAGTCAGAAAAAATCAGAACTACCAGATTTGTTGCAAGGTCTGAAGTATAAGGCTACTGGATTACTCTCTCTCAGCGCCAAAACCTTTCCCTTGCTCATTACCTCACAGTTGAGTTTTCCCCTTGAACTCCAATCCCTGCCAACCCTACCACAGTTCACCTTATTTGTACCAAGTCCTTGGGCTTCCTTGACGGTTTAGATTACGACAAATGCACAATATACATGCCTGTCGTGAATCCCTATTATTTCGCACCCCAACAACCAGAAAACTTCTAAACCTAGAGCTCATTATCTTTGTTCCTCTCCATAGATGGATTATAATAAATAATGGTTATCATACACGGATGAATTACCTCAATAAAAGTGGAACATCTAACTCTGGAAGTGCACAAAATTCATTCATCTTAGTCACGAACATGATAATGTTCTTCATTACTAATCATCGGCTTAAATGTGCTTGGACTAAACGTGTTGAAACGGTCAGTTACAGTTACCACAACATAGTTCCTGTACTAATGATTCCATGTGAACACAACATGCTAGCAATATCTGCTTAATTGGCCCTTAGAGCCGATGGCGCAGTTAAATAGCAAGTTTATCCCTGTAGTGTCTTTTCAAGGGCCTCTTATATTCCCTTTGAAAATCCATGTTTCATAAGCAAACACTCACTTTATAAGCATTGCAAGTTATAGGTCGATAACTAGAGATAGTAATCGGTTGCTAAAATGGAGCACAAAATTGCGTCAGAACAAGTCTCTCCAGCGACCCTAGACTCCATCACTGCAGTGAGTCCACCGCAAAATGCAAAAGTTTTGAGTCTCTAATTTGACAGTCAGGCGTCATTTGATGCTTTTTCGTTTATAAAGCAATAAAGTGTAGAATCCATGTGGGATAAAATCATGATATAAGACGATAATGTATGTGAGTAAATTGCTGTTGATTTGCCATTAGTTTTTCGCTACTTTAGATTGCCCTCCCTTGTACGATGTACGTATTTATTGTGTTCTGTGCGTCTGGCTTCTTGGTAAAACTCTCATTATGTGTGTCATTCTAAGATTCGGAATGGGCCAAGTCAGTGCCACGGTGCGGTGGCAAAAGAAATAGATTGAAATTCAAACATTAGTAATGGTCTAGTGAGTCACTGAGATGAATCTTGAAGCGGAATAGATATTCATGCAACACGCATCCCGTAATAAAATTCTTTATGCTTTGTGTTTTTGCCAGAGGCAATTCATAATTTAGCTTGCATTGATCAGCTTTTTTGATTCGAATCCTAGATTCTGCATCTTCTTTCGTAATAATTATAAGTTCCTACATCTTTCATCACTTACTATCAGGAGCCTGTGATAATAATGACAGTATCTAATTCGTATATGCCTCAAGAAGTAATAGTCTAAGATTTTATTGACAAAACTCAGCATAATAGTAACAATATACTTCATCTACTAACTTACATGACCTTTGCCATTGTGTAATTCAAAATTTCCAAAGTTCAACATTATTTGTGACATTATTGTTATTTAAAACTTCCTTTCCATTTCATGCCGAAAGTGTACTCCAAAGAAGCGCATTCTTGACTCTATTCTTGTGTTGCAATATTTTAAAGAACTTGGTAGACATTTCTCTTTGCTTGTGGCACTGTTTCACTAGGTTCATTCATCCATCCATATATTCATTGATCCAGTTCGGTTCTCTCCTTTCTAGCAACCACCACTTTTGCATCTAATGCTCTCGCTCCCGTGCTTCCTCACGCAGCACTGCTCTTCCTTGGCAGCATTAAAACGGCGGTTCAGGTTATTGCTGCTAGTGTGAGAGGAGCGGCCCTTAATTTACGAGAGGCGATAACTGCCTTTGCGGCCGATGCGTTATCTCAGGGCTTCCCGACACGCGCTGCTACCCCTCTCTTGCTCGTAGAGATTTGGCGAGGCCGGTCAATGCGAAGCCCTGACCGCAACGCCCATGGTTCTTATTTTTTTTGGGCCATTACCCACGTTCGCTGAGTAGGCGAGAAAAAAAAAGAGGGATGTTTCAAATATATATTTTGGCATCCTAGAAACTGTGCGGCATATTTAAAAAAAGATGAGGATTATTTCTTTTTATGCATGGGGAATATTTCTAAACAATTTCTTTGTTCTCATTGTTTTGAATTCTATCCTAAAAACTTAGGTCAGAATTATTAGTGAAAATGTTAACTCTCGATTAATTTACGTTTAAAATAAAAACCATCATGATATCCTGATATACTCTTGCTGCAATTTATATTTGTTATCAGGTACAATTTTAAAGCAGCATTGAGACTAGATTAGTGAGTAACACGAGACGAAGCTCTAGCCATGCAAAAGAAATCAACATTCTTAAAGTACGGAAAAAAATAAATGCATTCATTTAATTACTATACGTTTGCTCTCATTATACCTCAGGAAAATTGTCAGGTTCTTTGATATCTGACTCAAATTTCACTTCCCAACTTGCTATCATTCTCTCAGGGCTGCGACAAAAGAGAACGTAGTAAACAGAAATTCTCTTACCATAAGGTTAAGCAGCTCCATATGAGAAAAGTAAGTTACAAATCCAGTGTCAGGTAGCGTTGGTCCAGAAATATGGTAACTCATCTTCTTTGGTTTCAAAGTAATTTCATTTTACAAAGTTTGTAAAAGTATTTCATAATTACTGTTCATACTGTAATATATTGGAACATTTTCCACAATAGTTATTAATGCATTTGCAGAATCTAGAATGAATTCCATTACTTTTTTTCTAATTCTCTCTGCTTATACGGATATTGTGGTGGAAATTGATTAGCCAAAACCATAGAGATGCACTAAATCATGAGAATAAAATTTTAACTATTCATGCGATCACTATGTAAATTTTACAATGTTGGTACTTCCACCCCTCAACCGACGCCGATGCATTTGGCTCTCAGGAATACTTCGTAACTCTATCAGCGAGTGTGTATTATGCAACTTGGAAAAAAGAAACAGGAGAATTATGTGTCCATGATATTCAATTTCCTAATAAGGCACAGCTTACCCCTTCGAGTCGTATTTCATGTGATCTAGAGTCATATAACGTTACGAATGCGATTCTATGATATATTCTTCTTTTTTATGTGCCTTTAAACTGCTTACTGTACGCTAGTACCTTTTTACGTGTCACTTAACATCCCAGTAATGGCCTTTAAACGACTTGAGCCTTCCAGAAATGCCTCATGATGATAAGCGCATCTTTTACAACGCGTCTATTGTAAATAGAGTAAATCTTTTTTATAGCTCGTTAAAAGACTACATAGATTCCGCTGCCGTAGTAAAATAGCTTGATGAATAGGCCTCTAAGGCGAATATGTTAACTATGCTTCTACCTATGCAAACATCAGCTATGAGTATTTCCGGGGCAATCATAAAGCTAAAAAAGAGATTGAATGTTAAATATTGATATTTTACTAAATATGTGTTGTAAATCAATGGAGTGAACCTATACATAATTCAGTAATGTGTCAAAGAGCTGTAATTCGCATGAAATAATCCGTACCATAATTTAGGACATTAACTCACAACATAATAAGCGGAATATCATTTATGATTTCCACGTTATAACCAATGTTTCCCTCAATTTCTGCTAAGGTCAGAAAAATATGCTTCTTTACCCTTATTTTGAACAATTAGTGTGAAAAGAACTTGGTTATACCCACGAGTGAATACTTTCAAGTTCCTTCATTTCACCATGAACTTCTATCAAATCTTATCAGGCATTGTTGAATATAACTAGTTAAGTGACTAATCATATCTTTTCTAGGGAAATGACTTATTAAAACGGGAAGCTAATATATTGTGTTCACCTATTTCTATGTCAAACTAGCGCATCGCTTCGAACAAAGCAAAAAGCAAAGCCCTAGCTGCATTTTCATCGTTGCTGTGCATGATATCAAACATGCATGTTGTGACACCATCAGTGGTTGAAGTGCGAAAAAATATCACTTAATGCTTTGCTGAGGTTGAGAATAGGTCAATGGGTTTCAGATGCGGTAAATATAAACGAAGGGTGTAGAAATGGCCGTCATCCTAGGTGTAAGCGGGAAAATAGATTGGATCTTCGTGATTCTGCCACTGCTTTTTTTCTTAGTCATCAACGTGGAGAAGGGCGATGATTTGCAGGTTGATTACGTGAAGTGTTGCCTTTTTCGGTCGGCCCACATATTACACGAGCTGCAGGATTTTATGGCGACAGTCTGCGGAGATAATCCTGCGTGCTTCCCGCTACCCATTCTCCTCTTCCTCGTTCTCGTCCTCGACTTTGACCCTCAAAAGCCTTGCCAATCCATTCAAGAGAAAAAAAGAGCTGCTCGCACTCTAAAAGTGCAGTGTGGTAATTTTTGGCTCCGCTATGTCTCCACGGAAGAGTCGTTTCGAAGAACGGTTGAAGGAAGGAGCATGCAGAGAGATATTTGGGAAGGCAAGGAGGGTGACATAAGCTGGATGCTGGTGCAAAGGAGGAGAGAAGGTAGTCAAGGACCAACATGAGAGCGGGCAAACTCATAGATGTGAGTCATGGAAAATGAACGAAATGCAGATGGCCGGATAATTTAACGTCCTCAAAATACAGTGTGGTTACTTGACTCTAAAAAAAAGGTGTACCATATGTGGGGCAAGTCATAGGAGAAAGTAACGCTTTCTTGATGGAAATCTTCCTGTGGGACCTAAGAAATCGAGTGGGTTGATTTTCAGGGGTAAGGTAGTATTACTAAAGCGATTAGATTTTCTGAACGATAATGAGATATTCTGGAGTATTAAAATGGCGGAATCTTTCAGGGATCAGCATCAGGGATCAGCATACCTGATGACAAGAAACGCGTTAGATCTTGTAATGATTTGCGGAAGGAGCTTACCGCTTTGACCCAATGGAAGATCCCAGATCACTTCATTCATTTGGATTCACGTCCCTAAGTTTCTCCTCTAAGCCCCTAATTTCTCGTTTAGAAGGTGTAGAAAAAGCATAAAATAATCATCCATTTAGCAAACCTACCTGTTTCAAATAAAAGTTTATTTCGTAAAATAATCGAATTTCTCGTGACTACTTCCGTACGCCTCGTTTTTAGTGCTTTGTATTCCTATCCATAAGTACTTGATAAGATATTGATATTTTGTAAGACCTTGGCGTATTCTGGCAATATATAAGTATATTAATGTGAAGTAAATCTTAAGTTTTGAGTTTCATGGTAATATGTATGACATGGGGTGGTGTACGAAAAATTAGTAAAATTGAATTAAATATGCTAGCATATTTTGGAAGCAATTGTTTTTTCCTGGATTCATTTCCTCTTTCCTCATACCGGTGTGCCTATGAATTGTTTCAAGCGATTACCTTTAATGTGTTCTTAAGGAAATTAACGTTTAAAGGAGCAAAAAAATTAAATGTATCGTATCTTTAAGCAGGATTTTTGTGTCTTTATTTGTTCCTCAGAAATTTTATACATAGATTTTAAAGGTTTCCTGGCTGGTGCCAGAGGTGTCTTCTACGCTCATAAGGCTGTAGAGGTTATTTTTAATATTTCATTTGTGGGAGTCTTATCCAAGTCTAAAATTGGCAATGGACAAATCGTAAACGTGTCCTTGAGCGGAAAATGAGCTAAATATTTATTCAATTCAAATGCAGTCTGAATACCTCTGCTTCTGTTCACAATTTGAAGTAATCTTTGATTACTTCCGATTGAAATGCAGTGTTAATGTGATGTAGTATAGTGTAATATTGGCTGACATGGAGTGGTTACCGCAAGTTCATAGCTGGCTAAATAACTGATTCATTAGATCACTGAACAATTCCAAACAAGAATTATATCCGCGGTCGTAAAGAAGATGATTTTTTTTACCCTAGCGTTGACGACACTATTGTTTCAGCAAGAAGATACTGATCTCAGCAATCCTTAGCTGACATGGTTTGCTATCGGACTGTATATATGCAGCCTTGATAAGATGAAAGGAGGTAGGAAAAATTGACTCAAGGGGCAGAGTAAGCAGAAAAGGTGGACTGAGATAAAGGAGGTTAATGACCGCGGTTCAGTAGCTATGTAAGCAATTCAGTGTTAAGTGCCTCGCTAAGATTATATCAGTTTCTTTAAACGACATTAGGAAAATTAATTAAGTCGAAAAATGTCTAGACTTCAACAAGTGAGGAAAATGTTTGCAGGAAGTTTATTTACTCTCATTCCAATTTGAGTCTATATACATGAGTTTTGGTCAATGTAGTGTTTATTTATCGCACAAAAATGAAAATATCAACTTTTCATACCATATCGTTCATAATTTCTATGTGCCACGTATTACAGCTGGCAGCTATAATATGTATGCACAAATAATTTTTTCACATTTCTGCCGGTGGATTGGTTACATTTTAGGTTTATAAGGTTTTCTTGAATAGGTTTTGTTATCGTGTCTTTTTCGGATTTGATTCAGAGTATGTTTACATATATTATGATATACAATGGCATTAGAGACTAATTTATTGCATTTTTCACTCATTAGTGTACATTTATATTGTTATTTTGTGATATTAATAACTATATTCAATTTTAATTACGCGTTACTAACGAGTTTTAATACATTTAAGGTAAAGTTTTTAGCTTTATTTATGATTGATTGTCCTTGGAATCGTTTAGGAATCGCAAGGGGTGATCAAACATGTTTAGACCTTTAAATAAATTTTAAATCTCTTTTGAAAATGCTTTATTTTCTTATGGAATACGCAATAATGTTTCTTGTATAAGCAAGAATCCAAAATGCGTCAATTGCATGACTTCTTCTGGGTATTGACTCGTACTTCAGTGCCATACTCGTACTCACGTACGCACTCGTACGTGCGTAGTCGTGCTTCAGTGCCTTAATTATTTAATTAAATATTGCTGTGATTTATGATAAATATTATTTGAAATTCTTTCATAAATACTATTTTAACTTTTTTAACGCCATTGCTATAAAATACTAAAAATGACTGACGCTTTTATTTAAAGAAGGTAAAATAATTATTACTAAAAGAATTTATGACATTTTCAGTTCTTTCAGAATTTCCAAAAAACTTTCAAATATGGAAGTAAGAAGATAAATGTTAAATTAATTCAGGCATAATCGAGGCGTCAATAAATCATCATCATAATATACTTTAGCTATAATAGTGTGAAACCCATTTAATGGAGCACAAATATCATGATAGCTTCTTTTTAGACAAGTTATACCCAGATTACGTAGGCTTAACATATACAACGGCATATAAATGGTTTATTACGAAAAGAAGACCACTTCTACATACTTAAGGTAATTATATCTCAAAACAGGTATATTATCCACGGTGTTTTATTGGGTTGTTAACCTGCATTGAACAAAGTTAGCAAATCCAAAACAGGCTTCTTCAAGGTCAAATATAAGGATTTTAGATTTTAATGAAATATCAGCGTAATAAGCTGTTTACTTTTTTAAGTAGAAGAAATAGGAAGGTCCATTGCAATGTTTTATGTTAAATATATCATCATCCATAACATTTTTTCTTCAAGCAAATATGTGGCAACAATCAAAGAGGGGACATTATTGATGCATAAATAACAGAAATTCACGTCCTGTGCAACTGAGCGCTAATGCTGATGCTGATGCGCGATGCTCATGCATTCATATCATCGAAAACATTGAGATAGTTGCCATTAGCAATCTCGTATGCATGTTTATTATAAATTAATGGATTATTTTCAAAGATCCCGTTTTTTTGAAATTAAATGCAAAGTTAAGAAATTTGCAATGAGTAATAACCCACGAAATGAAGAGTAAAATTGTTAGTATTATTTTAAAAACTATTTGTCCAAGAAAACGTCTAATGAACTTTTATTTATTTACAAAAACATTATTTTCACTTGTAAATTATTCTGGGTTATTAATACCACCAAGATAAGTGTGGAAAAGTTTATGAAAAGAATTCATTATAATGCAAGTATTTGACCGGGGAACGAATAAGTTTTCCAATGGTGAGAGGATATGGCTTTGAAAATTCAACAAAACATCCCATATGCTTCAGAAATATACATTTATTACGCCCTAATTTCTCACTCACCAAAGAATTCGTGAAATTTGTCATTGTTGCAATCTTATTTTATGTCTGTGAAAACTGATGATAAACATATTCATGATTAAGAATCAAAACAAACCTCACCCAAATAACATATGCGTAATATAACGCAAATAGCGTAATTCAAAATTCGTGTGAGTTATATTTTCATCATATTTATTTTGAAATCCAAACTAATATTTTGCGTCTTTTCTAATTTTATCATTAAAATTAATTTTCATCCAATAATCCGATTTTAAAAGCCATCAAAATAAAATTGAACCATATAGGGAATGAAACTCTGGAACGTTTGAGAGCTACAATTTCTCCGTACTTTTTTATGAAATAATGGCTCGGATGCAGCTCGCTGGTGCAGAAAATGGGAACCATTCCCATTTATTGTGACATTTCCATTTATAATTTTTTTCTGTTTTATATAGTTTTGATGTCTATTATAATGGGATTTATAAATGTGGGTGGAATTTAATTTGCTATTCAAACAGGAAAAATATTTTTGACCGCTCCGATTTCCTAAATTGACTCGCACAGTTTGAAAATTTAGCAGTGGTCGCAAAAATTACATCATTTCCGGAGGGAAAATAAAATTCTAATATTTTTAAATTATTTTAAGCTGCTTTAGATATGTTTTCGAGCAAAATAATCGAATTAATGCCTTATATGGCCTCCCAAGAAATTAATAAATCCGGGACTAGAGGCGTAAATGTTGGCAAACGCTTCACTATAAAACAATTAATGGTTTAACTCTAACTCCGAATATCCATTTTCAACTGAAACAAATGAAGTAAATAAGTTGCAGTTGATGTTTTCTTTAAACTGAGTTATGAAAAAAACTGAGTTTATCAGTTTTCTTTGAACATTGTGCTATAGTCTTAACCATATCTCTAGCCTTAGCTGGGATAACGTTACCAGGATAAACACGTGTAAAATAGGACCAGGGATACTTGGTAGTAAATCGGTCTTGCATCCACTTTGCTCTTGATCGATTCGTGTTTTTTGTATCATATATAGTGCATATATATCTTCTAAATTTTATTGCTCTGGTGCAAAAAAACTTTCTCTTCTTCCAATGTATCATCGCCAATACTTATAATAAGTGACAGGAAAAACTAATATTTTTCATTACTTACTAGTTTGCTCTGAAAGCGTATACCAGCCGAATTACTTGAGAAAAATGGCCGTCCTATGCACGATCCATGTTTTTAGTCACCATTTTCTCCCTTTCTCTTCGAGGAATGGTATTATCTTGCCAGTAAAAGCAAAGGGGGGGAGAGGAAAAAAAGGAGAAAAAAAGGACTACCTAAAAGGTATACAAAGAAGACAGGAGTTAGAGAATGACGAGAAATGAAAAAAGTAAGGGTGAAGAGAACCGCCAGGTTGAAGTAGTGGAGGTGTAAAAGAGAGGAAAAAAAAGGTTTTGGTTTAAGCGGGTTGTGCAGGTAATATAAAGAAAGCGGAACTCGGCGGAATATAGGATGAGATGGAGATATGCTGCACTAAGGGTTTAAGGAATTAAAATGAACGAGGGAAAGGAGGATTGGGGGGGTGAACTCTCCAGCATCCTTCCCTCTCTCATTAAGTTGTCCAAAAAAAAGAGGGAATTCTCAAATCCTTGGGTCACGGCTTGAGCAACTTTCAATTTTTAAAAGCCACTCTCAGACGCTGCCTTCTTCCATTTCCACCCATAGGGGCTGCCCTAAGGGAGTCAGGCAAGAGCCACGAGTCCGCATTGGAGAACATGCAATTTCCTCTGGAAATGGCATTTTCAAAACTTTTCCCTTGGAATACGGGAAACGTATTAATACATAAAGACGCACAAGTAGATGTGACTGTATTTTTCTTATACGAAACTAATTTTAAAAGCTTCAGGATTTTTCAGCTTGCCACAAACATTTTCTGAATTAAGAATATTTTTGTAATTAATGAGATCACCCAAGTATAACTTGATAATTTTATTCTTTTATTAACTGTTAGGGAAACTATTGTATGTATATTTTTTTTTAAATTAACCTTTGAATATTTGATTGATATAATAATTGGAATTAGAAAAAAAACCATTGTTAATTTAATCATAAGAAATAAGTTTTTCATTCAAGGTACTATTTTTGAAGAAACTTTGGCCTAACTATGACCATATTTTCAACTAAATAAATGCAGGATGAAACATTTCCCTCTGTTTAAGTTCTGTGTTAGCTTTAATAGAAAATCTGTTCGGTTTCAAAGGTTTGCAACATCGTGAGTAGACGAATCTGAGTGAAACTTAGCGGAGAGATCAGGAATTAATTCGAAAATGACATTTTACATAGGAGAATTTGACACTGTTTAATTGAAGAAAATATTCATTTACTACCATTTGCTATTTATAATAGCGTAATAAATTTGTCCAAATTAAATCTAAAAGAATGTCGTGAATTGAACTTAACGGTTAAGAATCTTTTAGATTTTCTTTTATATCTTCTAAATTCTGGCTTTCTCCTAATCTTTCTTTCATAGTTGTTTGGTAATTACGTTCAATGGCAAACTTAAGGGGTATTATAATCTAACAGTTGTCTACATGACTTTTGCAGTTGATTAAACGTACTGATTTTTCTTTCCAGGGTCAACTCGTTTCGAGGAAGCCTTTTACAATGGGCAGCAGGAGAATGATGTGATGGGCGTGAACTCGGATCTTGGGGGCGGAGGGGGTGGTGGGGGCGGGGGTGAAGACGACGTGGAGGCGGCCATCCCGGCCATCTCGCTCGGGGGGCCGTACTTTGACACTTCAGCATCGAAAAATGTCACCGCTCTCGTCGGAAAAACGGCGTACTTGAACTGCCGAGTGAAGAACCTGGGAAACAGAACGGTGAGTCAGAATCATTTTATCTTACACTTGTCATTGTTTTCTCAAAAATCCCATAACCGCATTTTTAGCTAGATTCATGTCGGCGATTAATTTCACAATTTGTTTAGAGCATCAGTATTTGCCCTCACTCTACTTATTTGAACTTCTGAGCAATTGAACAAATATAATAATTTGTTGAATAAACTTCACTGGGCGTGTATCTCTGTACCTTTACACATGACGGCGTACCACATCATATTTATAATTCAGTGACTACAAAACTTGCTCATTTGCTTCTCATCCTGCGCTGAGAACGCCTACAAAGTCGATGATTTTTGGAATTACTTATTCAATAGTTATTTCAAAGAGTAATAATTTCATTTTTTTAAATTGATGAGAAAATTTAAGATTTAAAACTGTTCTTTTTATAAAAACGTTCGCCTCAGACATTTTTTCCTTATATTGTTAGCGCTACTATACAGTGCAAAGGGGTATAATTAGAAAACCATGAGAAAATGCTTCTATTTTTATGAAAATACCTCAAAATATAGGAGTCGGTGAACTCTTAAAAAGAGCTATGTCTTTGGATAATTAAATTTATATCGGGAATTAGACCTTTCATGTTTGTTTTAATGGGGAAAGTCGGGTAGGTTTTCGATCATTTTCTCCACTCCTTATTATTTACACAATTTGAATAATCCAATTTTTTATAAAGTCAATATTTAAAGAAAAATAAGAATTTATTAGGCATCCTAACTGGCGTTTAAATCACTTTATTTATAATTAGTCGATGATCCACAGATACAAATGCATACTTCTCGTTTGATACCTCCAAGATAATTATATTTAGTTTCACTGTACTGTTATGAAGTTTGAGGGAAACTTTCCCATGGTAACTTACTCTTCATGAATGGCTCATTTTTGTATGGAATACATTGCTTTAAAAGTTTTCCTTTAGTAAAAGTTTAGCTTTTGCATTAGTTTACAATTAATTGTATCTAAATTTGAGGATAGTGAAGCTAATGCGATAAGACTAATAAAAATGATCGGAGGGTAGCTAGGGGTGAAGTTATTTTATACTATATCCCTTAATTAACAAGCATCGAGGAGGCATTTAGAAAGTTAAATCGCTGCAGAAATTCATTTACCCTAAAAACTTTATGGCAGATGTTTTTGAAAAAGAATTTATGTAAATTTCAGCCATTTTGCATAGTACACCTTGTTTTTAATGCCTTGACCCTTGATTAAGACTCCTTTTATACCACTTTTTTTGAGGCAATATTTATCTTCACCAGCGTTTTTAAAAGATATTACTTCATTGCAATTTGTCAAAAATGGTGATTGGAAGTTTCAACGTTTATCGGAAATATATTATAATAATTTTTAAGGCAGTAAAATTAGGCGATCCTTGACTGGGTGCATCATATAGATTAAGGTAAATTATCAACAAAATATATATAACTGTGTCAATTTCAAGTCCTTTTTATATACTTTAGACAAATGATAAAATTCAATATTACTGTGACATATTGTTTCTCATCTGAAGGAACAATTGTCTAGAGAAATTTTGAGGCAAATCTACACTTTAAATTTAAAGAAAATTTATTTATAGAAGTTATAATTTAGAAACACGAAGCAAACTATCAGATAACCACTACCTCAGTCGAATAAAAATTCCGAATGCAAGCAATGTTTATCACGTGATTCATTCCCCATATAATAGGCCAAGCGTGCTAGAAAAAGAAATCTGTTTTAGAAATGGCACATTCGACCATGTCTTGAAATCCTTGGTGCATTTGAAATGTTTACTGGGCGATGAAATTCCGCGCATTTGGAACGTTCCACACACACACTTTAGAGGGAGCCCTCGCTCTATTTGGAGCGAAAAATCGCGCAGCGTGTGATTCCGAGTGAGCAGAGTCCGGAGTGATTCTCGGAAAAATCGAGGCGGGCGAGGTGGAATCGGCCCGCCGCGCGACGACGCGCTATATTCGCCGCTCCAACGGCCAAGCGACCACGCGAGCGCACTTGAATAGCGCGCTCAGCCGTGACTGAAACCGTTCACGGACTATTTCCATTAATCAGTTTTTGTGGCGCTATTGTAGTTTCGTGAAACTACATTCCAGAAAATTTAGTTTTTCAGCTTACTGACTAGTTTCCGAAATATATTTGCGAAATTAATTAAGTGAAGTGTCCACCGTTGATTCGAATGGATGATCGGAAAAGTTTCTATGTGTAATCAACGTTATTTCACTCTCTATAGTTTGCAGGTAGCTTGAGTGTTTTATTTTCTATTCCGTTCTAGAGGTTTTTGAGTTTTTCTTGCTATTGATAGCCATGTTGCACCTGACATATACTGCACATTACCCCTTTTATATTGTTCTTAATTTTATAGGAGGCAAAATACATGACATAACTTCCAATGCAGAATCGATTCTTTCCTCTGTCTGGTACTTCATTAAAATCATCCGTTAGAGTCAGGGTCTACTTTTCATTTCTAATTTCTACCTTCATCTTAATTCATTACTAGCGTAAATAGCTTAAGTTTGCGAAAAAAAACAACTCCTTGTTAAACGAATGTAAAACGAATCGCCGTGGACTCCCAAAATACGATAGTTTAAACTGAGAAGCAAAACATTTAAATTCATCCTAATTGGAGAATAGCTTCTCAGGAAAACATTCTATATGACTTTTTGCAATTTAAATGAAAATATCAAATAAAAATTAATGAAAAGAAGCTGAAGCGAAATCATTAAAAGTATACATATAACTTTGATAATTTCGACAATTCTATTTGAAATGTACGTTCTACTACTACTTGAGCGATGGTTTGAAGAAGAACCTTGGGAAGGAAGGACAAGAATCAAGGAGAGGAGCGAGGGGATCGCAGAGAGAAACCCGGGAGCGAAAAATAAAGAAGTAGGGAAATAGAATCCGGGATTTCAGGTTGATTGCGCTCGTGAATGCTGCATTGTGGGAAGATTGCAGAGGAAATTGGGTGCATAGGGAGAGGAAGGAGAAGTGGGTAGGAGACGAGGTATTCGGAGATGAAAAAGAATGGATGAAAATTTTTAGATTAGAATGCTGAAAATGTAATGTTCTTCTTACTGTTCATTGCCCGAGGGCAATGAACAGTAAGAAGAACGTAACAGTAGAAGCGAGAAAAAAGCTCGCTTTTAAATTAAATGTTTTAATATGAAAGGGGAACGCAAAATGTGGTTTTTGGAGGTAATGCGAGTTTTGTATATAAATTACATGGTTCCCTTAGATGGAATAGAAAATGTTATAATATCATAATTCGAATTGGTCCCAAAAGAGCTTAGTGAGCTTCGACTATGTCATTGAGTACGAATTTTATTTTTCTAAGAGTCTGATTAAAATAATAAGATTTAGTATTAATAATGCACTGGAAGACAAATGTTAAAATAATTTCACGTAAAACTTTATGACGTCGTTAAGTTTAAACATTTTGAATTTTGATTGATAATTTACTTCTAAACATGTTGTGTTACTCATACTTGTAAATCTGTTAAGGTGTGTTTTCCTACGTATCACATAACAGGTTTGCATGAAATAGAAAGAAACTTATCACAATAGGTGAATAAATTGCTAGCAAACACAAAGTAGAGGCAGCCGTGGTCATTCTTAACACGTTTTACGCTTTTTATTCAAGCAAAATTTAGGAATTAGGTAGTCCCTGAGGGCAGTCTTCCCCCGTTTATGAACAATATTTTTCATTAGAGCAATATTTTTTCACTGATGATGCTATCAATGCAAAGTGTGGACTGAACCATTGAGAGATTATCCACAGAAATATAAATGGAAACAGTAAATGGGAAGGGATTGGAACATGGAATGAATAACTAGCCGGTGGACATGGGTAAGTGTTGAGCGACATGTAGGAATAAATTTATCCCTATTTTACAGAGGTATGTGGATGGGTCATCATGGAGAAATTCTATGAAACGAAGACACAAAGCTAGGCTTATTTCCTGTAATTATTCTCATTTGATCGAGCTTCCTCCAGATTTTAATGACACGTTAAGCATATATCCATGACATTTCCCTTGCTTTTAACAAATCTTTGAAACAGCTGCAAAATATATCACTTCTAATGAAGGTTTATAGGAATGGTATGAGTATAACATTATTTAATTAAATATTGAAAGTGTCTATGAGGACATGGTATAAAAAATATAATTTGAAATACCGGACTCAATGGCGAATGCTGAAATTTGACTGTCTGCCCTACAAGCATTCTAATGCCGCAGTCAAAATAGCGTGTAAAAGTGGAAAAATAATACACAGGTATCAATATTCTTCTTCACCAATTTATTAACAAGGAATGAGTGTGTGAATACATTTGTGTAGAGCCCGGCTGGTGTGGAGTATAAATCAGAAGCATGGACCATTGGAAAAGCAGACCAACGCAGAGTAGGTGTTGGAGGAGAATGAAGAAGAAAAAGTGGAGGGACAAATAAGAAATGATGATATTTACAACGGAATAAAAAGAAGATCATAATGAACGCCATACAAAAGAGAAGGACTAGATGGATTGGACACACAATGAGGAACCACGGATTAGGAAAGAATATAACTGAGGGTAAAATAGAGGGAAGTCCTTAAGAGGTAGACGCAGAACTCATGAACGAAATTAAGGCGAAAGTAAATAGGAAGAGCTACCAGGAAGTAAGAAAAAGGTGGTGGAGGTAAGCAGTTAACCAAAATTTGGTTTTAACAGCCAATGATGGTGACCTATATGTTAGACATTGTGTTTTTATTTATATTCCAATTTAAAAAAGCCTGAAAGTGTTGAAAATGTACTATTTTCCGGTTCAGTATCGTGTGCGTGATTGTTAACAAAACTAATTTTGAGGAGTAAAATCACCTTTTCTCGGTTTATTGTAGTAATTGGGAAAGATATCATTAATCTATGAGGATATATCATCATTGTTTTAATGCTAAGAATAGAATAACTACGAAGTGTAATGTCGCGTGATTGCGCGATTTCGAGCATTTATTTTTCCGGAAAACACAAAACTCAAAAAAAATTACGCTAATTGAAATAAAAAGATAATTTTTTATTTCGAATCCTTTTTTGTTTAAAACTATTTGAGTCTGAAAATGCAAATATGCCATCTCGTTTTTGTCCATAGGTGCGATAATATTAGCTTCATTGTTATCTGATTATAAACTAGGGATGTATTACTGTATTCGATAACCCTCTATGAAGCGGTTGTTATAGATATTGGCTCACTGGTTTAGGAAACTAAAGGTGGCTGCAAAGTTGCTACAAGTCTTCTTCTCAAAAATAATTTTCTTGCCTGCCTCAGGCATTCATAAATTTGTAGTTGTAAATATGGGCCGAAAAGAGGAATTTCGTCGATCGATTTGGCCACTTTCTTTTATATTGATTCATTTCATGTATTACAAAGACTAATATAGAATTCAGGTCGTCAGACATACTTAAAAAATCCCAGAATTTTCCAAAAAAGACGAGCAGTTCATTCTTAGTGTTTATTTTGTGGCCATCAACGTTCAATTTTCCAGCACGCAAAAGAGAAATATATTTCGTATTAGTTATTTTAGGCAAGGATTGATGGAATCAAATCTTGGTCCACCATTACTAATGTGCTAGCAAATTTACCAAAGTGAGAAACCGTTTGTTGTTTAATATTGCGCTCATATTTTTATTCTGAATCTAAAAATGTGATCTGTGGTAGTTTAAAGCAGAAAATGATGCTCGAAGTGCTACTTAATGCTTTTGGAAACATTTCCTAGATATCTCTTAAGTTGTGAGTATTGGCAAACTTACTATGTGGTGGAAAATGATTCTGGTGAGCAAATGAAATAAAATTTTCTTGCGCCTATTTTACAGGTACAGAGAATAGTTAGAATTTGTATTTCATGTACCCAAAGTAAGTTTTAAAACATAGATATATCTAAGGTTATTTAATATTCATCAGAGCATGAGAGTTCAATGAAAATAGACAAATGATTATTTTAAAAGCGCATGTAATTCGTATGACAGATATTTGCTACTGTTACATATATTGCTGATGGTGGCAAGAGGAAAATGGTCGTAGAGGGGTACGTTTGGATAAATGTTCAATTCGAAGATATTGATGGAGGATATTTAAAGGAGAAACGAATAGTTGATGAAAGGCTTATCAAGGATGCGGAATTTTTTGCCCTTGGGAGTACAGTTTAAAAATGGATTCAAAATTTTATAGTTTTATTTAACGATCCGACGTCCAAGATAAAACTTTTACCTGTAATTTCAGCTATTACAAAAGTCTATCGTCTTATATTTTGGGATAATATCGGCAACCGGCGAAGCAAACATAAAAAATAGATGAGTGTGTTTGGAGTGGGGAATGGCCTTCTGTAACACTTTGTACCGTTGGCTACCGTTGAAGCTACTAGCGCTGTTGAAATATATTGATTTGGCTTAAAAAGAAATTTAAAACAAACAATACTTTAACGTTCGCAATATTTAAACAAAGGTTACTATCATAGATTATAGGGTTACGTGATTCTCTTTAGAAAACGGCATTGGACATTTTTGCTGATTTTCTGCATTTCGAACTCATAACTAAACTATTTTCTTGGCTCTCCATATTCTGAGATATTTTATAATCCCTGCCACGATCCATGTGAGATCTGGCTGGTGCGTGAGAACGAAAAAGCCACGGGCGAAGCAAACTAGGGGATGAAATTGGGGCTTCAGAGTTTTCGAGCAAGGCCGCTCGACAGGGGGTTCAGTGTATCGCATGGGGTAATGTTTAAGTGCGGCTCTGCGCTTTTAAAGGAGGGGGAAATGCGACGATATTTTTTGCACCCTGCAAGGGTAAGCGAATGAGAGGAAAGGGTGCGGGAAGGGGAAGAGTGTTGGTGGCTGAAGTGGCCGTGAGAGGAGGGGGGGTATGGAGTGGTTTGGAGCATTATATGAAGCGGAGCGGCGGGAAAGCGGTTCGGTGGTTATCGCTTGCGTTGGCTGGAGTGGCGGAAGGTGTTGTGGCCGGAAACGTTTGAAGCCGAATTTCTCCTGGGGAGAGACGATGCAGGGTGGTATGCGAAAATCACATATGTGGCACCTTTGGGTGAGGGGACATATCTGTGGCTCAAAGGAGGAAAAGGGAGGAAGTGAGGATTCCTTTGTTTCGCCGCTGGTTTTATGGTTCGCCGATTGGTTGGCACGTGGCTGTGGAGTGGTTTCAAATAGTATTCGTGGGTTACGGAAGTTTTGACGGTTATTGGAGAGAATAAAATGAAGAGAAGGTTATGAAGTGGTGCTTGCCAATTTTACTTCAGTAGATAAATAGGAATTTATTTTTTTTCTAATTTAACTCTTTTCAACCTTCCTGGAGATTTTTTAACTACTGATAGATGCCATTTACACAATAAAGCTTAAGAAGTTTTGTGCTACCTCGATTTAGCAAAAAAAAAGTCTGAACATTAAAAAAATTTAAGGTATTATCTACAATGACTCATAATCAATTTTATTAAAGCCTCAAATTTTCCCTGGAATGTGATTTCTCGCTGAATTTCTAATAAAAAAAAGCTAGTAATTTTCTTCATCAGTTTCCAGTCGATATCATAGGGATCATTTTGAAACTCTTGTAGAAGTTGTGTATGTAATTGCTATCGTGACTTGCTAGAAAGGTGATTCAGGAGTGTAATTAGGAAAAAACATGCAATATACATGTGATTTTATGAAATAAATATAGTGTATCTCAACGCCATCAAAGGAGTTATGAATCAATCAGCTCTCTAATACTTCCTAATTATTTATTTTTACTTGAATATTTAATATCATAGAAAGATCTTTTAGGACACAAGATAGTTTTCATGTATTGAATAGGTAAAATAGGCAATCTGATTCTGAAAAATAATCGCATTTATTGGTATTTTATCCCAATTATATTAATTTTTCAAAGCGGGCACTACTTATGGCAAAATATTTATTGAAAATATAAATTGACTTGAAAGTTTGAATTATTGACAACTTTTTTCCTTGAAGCATACTTCAATTTCACTTTTCCTGTAACAGATTTAATCTCCAACTGTACGCCTTTTAAATAAATAAGATTGTTTCATTTTTAAGATGTGGCAAACATTTTCGGCGATATTTACGAAATTTAATCTCGCAAGTCAGAGAAACTGTATCATAAGGGCAAAATAATGATAATATTTCTTTTACTGCAGTGAGTTTTTTACTTGATCACGCCAATTTTTATTCATTGTCATTATCAAACTTTTTCATCATCAAGATCAGCTGTGGGGATTAATATAGACCAATTAAGCACGAGTAACTGACAGAATTATTTTTCCGTAATTCTATTATCTCTTTATAAGAGTTATTCCGATAATGAAGATGTAGTTTTTAATTTTCGAAGAGCGACGAAAATGTTTGCATCTACTCAAAATTCTTGCGCCCTAGGTTGTTTCTTATCTCTATCCAGTTTTTCAAACTTCGCCTAAATAAACGCGGAATATGCACGGCTTCAGAATGCCGAGCCGAGAGAGGCTTTCATTTTGACGGGTATGAGACTCAAATGAGCCTCTTCGTTCATTTTTCCACATGTTCCTATTTTGGATACATAAATTAAAACTCTGGCAGGAATATAAAAAAATAAGAATTATAGCACGCAAAATAACTCTGCTTGTGTCGCAGTTACGTCGCCGGTGGGCAGGCGGGATATAAGCACGCGACTCATGCGGACACCAACGTGTATTTTGAAACGGAGGAGGAGGATAATAAATAAACAAATAAATGAAAAAAAGGTCGCCGGCGACGCAAGAATGAAAAACGCTGAAACGCGCCCGTCGAAACCGTCTGCCGGGTGAAATAAAGGCAGGCGACGCAGGCGATGGGAACGTGCGGCCTCGTGGCAGCGCAGGGGAAGCATTCATATTTTCCAATCTGGCCACACGTCTTCCTGAACAACCATTTGGCCTTGATGCCTTCATGGGGAAAAATGTGCCATGGAAGACACAACATTTGTTTTTTCGTCTTTTTTACTGACCATGTAACCTTAAAAGAGATGCCAAAATACATTTTATTCCATAATCAGTGCATAGAGCAATAATTATTTCATGCAGTTGCACTCTTACCGTTGATTATGTAATATTTGGAAAGGAGACCTCATTATGACTGTTATTCTAAGCCATATAATGTTCTCATCTGCAAAAAGGATCACTGCTATTTTTTTTAAAATTTCCACTGAATGCGGAGGAACGCAAGATATCCTACCCTGAATTGACTTCACTGAATTGTTTGCCTCCATGACCATAATTCCGTGGTGCTACTCTTGAACTCAAAATGCCCTCCAAATCGCTTGATATGATTTTGTTTGAAAGTACGTAACGTTTATTTGAACAAAATAAAGATAAAATTATGGCCATAATATGTATTTATACTTGCAAGTTTTATGGATGAGTGTAAAGACGTGTAAGTGCTCCTATCTTGAGTGAGTAGTTAAACGTCTCACGCTATGAGATCATTTGGTCCGATAATTTATCATACAAGTACCTTTCAAGTTTATTGAATGATATGTACCCAGAATAATAAAATTACTTATATAATAAGACCGATTATAAATGAATATCAAAAGTGATTCACAATACTTTCAGCGGGCTATATCACTTCACACAACAATGCTGAAAGATAGCGGATACCCCTTCATAGTGTTTCTTCAACCCATCCTGAACTTCCCTTCTGTCCAATATCACTCCCTCCCGAAGGCCAATGCATGTTCAGCTCAGTCAGACCTCATCTGGAGTCAAATTGGGGGGGGAGCCTAAGGTGGAAGGTGTATGACTGTGCCGGTGAGAGACTGTGTGCGGGGAGCGATGCCAAGTAAAAAGAAAGAGATGCGAACCTGGAAGGATTGAATACGAAGGGAGACATCATGCCTCTGCGAAGTCAATGGAGTATTTATTCACGCCCACCCAAAGGAAACAGTAGCACGTGGTAGATTTGGCCGAGGTCACATTTAGGGTCTTTGGAGACCCTCTTTATGCACTTAGACGCTTGGTATCACAGAGCCAGGTGAGTTCCTCCGTGTCAACAATGCCTATTCCGCACGCTGCGTGACTGCATATTAAACGATTCGAGTGTATTTCACCAACAAATTCATGAGCAAATATGAAACATTTACTAATCCCAGGAGAATATGATCATCTGTGTCGCAAATAACAGAACAAATATGGTTATAAATATCTCTGCGGAGAACCAGTTTGCATGACATAGCATCGTGGAGAAAAAAATAACACACCAACCAACTTATCAGTCCTAACGCGAGTTATTGCTGTATTTGAGTCAGTTAAGGCAAGGAGATATTGAGACAAGTTTATGTGTGAACAATACACCGCTAGTTTTTATTGGGTTTTGTTGGTTAACCCCTTCAGTTTTGGATGTGATGTTGGAAATCAGGCACTCCAGCTGCTATGGATGTAGAGCACCGTCTAATGCATTACCTGAATTTCCTGAGACAAAGCACGACATTCTTACCGGACCCGAGTCGAACCTTTGGCTCATTAGCCTGGCACGTGGCCAGTCGCAGCCGGAAACTAAGCACCTTTAAGATAGGCCTTTCGGTGCTGAATCATATTGTAGCTACGGAATGTGATTGGAGAGATTTGGAGTAGAAAGAAAGATTGGGTGGATGACGCTTTGGAAGGACAAAGAATTAGCTCCATTTCTTCTCCAGGGATCCTCCATCCGCGTCGTTGTTTACCTGACAGTGTTTCAGCTCCTACTCTGAAGGCATCTTATGACCATAGTTGATCAAACGTAAGAGAGAAAGACAGAGGGTGCTAATGAGGGTGATTGAAAAGTAGTTTTTTTCCGAAAGAGTCTAGTAATTTCGCATTAATGTATTAAATTAGAGTGAGTGCTATCCAAAAAACGGCCATTTAATTTATTAAAAAACATCTGTTTGATTGAATCGCAGTTATGCCTCATTATGCGTACAAGTTCCCGAAAAATACATATATGCCCAGTAAATGTGAGGAATGAAAGGTTCAAAAACTATGAAGATTACACCGAAAGACATTGATGTAAGGAGCTAAGTTCTACTCATTTTCCTCCTTGATTGACCATTTATACCTTGGAAAGTGGGAAAACCGTAATTTTCATGCAGTTGAGTCACATATGAGTAGAGGATGTACAAAAGCCGCCGATTATTGATATGAAACCAGGAGAAGGAAATCGGGAAGTATTCATCTTGAATCTTGCATATCGTAGTTTATACATAGCCATCGTACTCCAGAAGGGAGATGGGTGGGAGTGGTGTGTGTGGGCTGTGAGGGCAAGCGTAGTGCTCGTGGCGGAGACATTGAAGGGCAGAAGTTCCACGGCTTCGAATCGGAGAGCAGTGGGAGAGGACGTGGATGTCCAAGTCCCGGTGGCTGGGGGGGCAGGGGCAGTGTGTGTGTGGGACACGAGATGGGGCGAGTTGGGGGGGCGGGGGAGGAGACGGGGGTCGCCTATGTGGGCGGAGTAGAGGGCGCTGAAGTCGGACGGGAAATGAAAATCATGTCATGCCCTCGGGGCCGGATTCATTGTTTCGGCGAAAGAGGCGGGTGGTGGGGTGAGGTGGAAGAGACTTGACTACTGGAAATAAAAGGGAACGGGGGTGTAAAAAAAGCATCCATGAATCCCCCACCCCCAATGTCAGCCCCACCATGTTGTGTACTACAACCCCCATGGCCTCATAATCTCTCCGTCCGCCGCCACGTCGCCCCCCACCATTCTCATATTTTTCTCTCCCTCCTCTCTCATCTGCCCTACTCTTTCTCTGGACTTTTATTTTTTTTAATTTTTGTCCTTTCCGATGAGTTCATCCCCCTCTGTACCAATCTCGATCGCTCCTGAAACACATTTCGCGTCGATTTCTCCGAAGCCTGTCGGTTCATCCTGTGTGCCTAAGGCCCCGCCGGGTACACACGCGGAAATATCGTAAATATTTGAAGGTTTGCGCGCGTGTTACTGCTGATTTTTTTACGCTTATGCCATTGTAAAAAATATTGGATCCGTTTCCAATTTTGATTGATGGACTCATGGATTGGAAATGTGAGCGTGAAACGACATGTGCCATGGAATATTCTCCTCTCAAAATATTTTTCCTTGTAGAATTTATCGCCCGTGCGTATTTTTTGCTGCGTTGTTCAAAATGATGAAGTATTTTTATGAGATAAAAATATTCTAGCGAAATATATCTCAAATTTAAATGCTCTGACGGTTGAGGAAAAAATACTTAAATATTTAAACCGTAGTTCACGCCATTAATATCTCACTGGAACCATTATGAATACATATTGTGTGTAATGTTGCTGAACTACAGTTCTTCAAATCTCCAGTCAGGGGTTTTGCGGTTTATAAAGAAGCATTATGAGACTCTTAGCATTGCTTCTTTTCACTGTTACACGCTCAGTGTTTCACACTGTAAAAAACAATCCGTATGAGATTCTCAAAAACCCAAGGATGCTAGGCCTATTAATTCAAGTATCTTTAAATATGAGCGTATTTAGGTACTTGGGGAGAAAAGGAAGCCGGTTATTATGGTAATAGCTTACTCATAACGAAAGACATATGCTGAACTCAAATGAGAAAAAGCATTAACATAGCCCTACAGTCAAAGCGTCAATTAAAAATCCTGATAAAACTTTTTATTGTGCAAATATTCACATAGAAGAAGGCGATCTAGATGAAAAAAGTTTGCTTAATATAGAAACTATTGACTATTATCATCTCTAACCGGTTGTATCTACGAATGATAGGTGGTATTTTATTAGGAGATGATAAATCAATGAGAAGCTATGAAGTTCCAGGTTTTAATTGATGAGAACATCTACCGGATTTCAAAGTTTTCTATATGGAAAATAAATAAATAAACTTATTCATATGATTCCTAACGATTTTCTTTGAATTTTGTAAGGAAGTTAGGAGTTTTTACATGAAGAGTGTCATCATATGTCTCAGCTCTTTCTTCTTTTTAAATAAATTCTGTGTTATGGAATACTCCAAAACTGGCAAATATTAACGAAAGGAGTTGCTTTGACAGTTCAGCGTACAAACGCATGTTACCAGGGCTAATCCAGTCCTTACATTCCCTTTATGTGTCCTTCCTCCGTGAAAGCTGGTAGTTTTTTTGCCTGAATGCACAAGTCCCACCCATTCTCCTCCCTAATTCAATATTTGCTTTTCTTTTAGGAATTCTTTCTTTGGGTTGAGTTCCGGTCTACGAAAAAATGCGACATATACGGAAAACAGGAGTCCTTGCTTTTCCTTTCAACTCAAAGGATCCTCAATTCTCCGCCTTGAGCCACTTTATTCCCTCTGTAGTTCCGATTCCTTTGCCACTGCTCTCCCCGAGGATAGCATAGGATACAACGCCTTTCATTGTGTTAATATTATCCCATGGCTGCTCCCATGATGAATTACTGCCTACATTTGTTCTATATATTCACCTATTTCCACTACTATCAGAACAATATCTAGAACAAAGTCTTGTACAAAGGGACATAGATTGACGTCTACTATCGCTAGAAATATTTTATAAGACTAAAAGCTAAAATAAATTTGTTCATATTTCGTTTCTCAAGTAAGAGTGAATTGTGTGCAAAAACAATTCTTGGATACCGTAAATACAGCGTCTTCTACGATGTAAATATTACGATCGTGAATTATCCCTGATTTCTTGTTGTGAATTTGCTTTGCTCCAAATTTTCTCAAGTTTTATTTAAATATATAAACCAGCAGACTCTTTTAGAGCAATCTATAAGTGAAATGTTGTTCAAATGAATGAGTGAGCATCGACAACAATGGTGAAGTGTATAATTTTGACACTTTCTCCGTGACTACTGACAGTGTGAATGTGATGGTAAATTACTACGAACTAAATAATACTTAAATTGATTTTTATGTGACCTTAAGTATTACCTGAAGGTGCAATATGTCACTTGATTTCAAAGAACAATCCCCCCAATCCTCATGAGAATAGAAAATAATTGGTTATTTTCTACAATTTTTATTTTTTGACATTGTGGCACCAACGAAATCGGTTGAGTCATAAAAAAACAAAGTGTATAAAAAAATTAGTAAAGTTTATCCTTCGTAAAAAATAATGAGTGTTTTACACCGAGAAAATCGTTGAAAACTGCTTCTATACCAGCGCTCTTAATTGAAGCTGCGGAAAAGCTACGTCACACGTGTCTTCTACAGTTGCAGCTCACATCCCAGGGTAAAAATACAGTCGAAACTTGCGGAGGGTGAAGTAATTAGGGCAAGAACATTATAACGAGTTCGTCGTGCCTATTTCTTTATATAGTTAGCATACATTTAAATTAAAAACACGATAGAAGATAACAGCCGATAAAATGCGGCAACCTCCCCAAGCAATAGACTCCGCCAGCTTCAATCTTGTATCTCACGAACAAGTTTCGTGGAGAAGCTGTCCTGAAGAGGTTTTAATCAGCCAGTTTTGTTGATTAAATGCTCTACATAAATACTTAGTTTTTATATCTCTAACCAACTGTAATGTGAGCTGACGATTGTAAAATTTTTAGTCAAAGGAGAATGTCCACCAAGTAAGGGCGGAAGAGGACCTTGCTCTCAAAGGGAATCGAATGCCATAGTGGGATTTTACCATTCTCTTTCTCTTTTAAAGCTATGTCAATATAAGTGCAGTACATTTTAAAGCTGCATTTTTCATTGAAATTGTATCCATAGGTCTTGAAGTAAGTTGGGTTCATAGAAAAGGGTGTCTTCGGGACGGACGCAGAAGTGGAAGACGTCCTGAGATGAGGCATATGAAGACCGATTCGGAGAGAAGTCAGATCCGTGACTCAACATTGGAGTAACCCAGTTAGAATAATATGCCAATCCTTGATCACATTAGTAATGCAAGGAATATAGCCTAGTTCAAGATATAAATAAGGAATTTCTGCGATAAGAAACTATCCATGTTGAATACTAACCCGGAAGTCTTTGGTTAGAGAGGGCGTTAACATTCGAGGCTGACTTGGTATCGAGGTGAGTGAGCGAAAAAAAAATTCGAAAAGGAGCCGAAAAAAATGGCAAATAACTGGAATTGAGTTTGACTTTGAAGATTGACTATGAAGATTTAATCGCATTAAATGTTCATCTCTAGAGTACAAAGAAATAAAAAAATTGGTACTTATTTCTTGGTCCCATCGTGAACAATAGGGTCATATATGTATGCAGCATGGTATATACTAAATGATCTCCTGTGATGAAGAAGAGAGTCACTGGGCGCTTAAAATGCTCAGTATAGATATATATTACTGAGGGTCAAAAACTGATTTACTTCTTGGACTCGTTCATTAAAAGCAGTAATGAAAATTCACTCCTAAGTTTATTTTACAAACATTGTGCGGTTTTTTTCAGGACTTTGAAAATAACTACATAGTTGTTAAAAGAAAAGAGAGAAAATAAATATAAAGTTGCTTAATAATACAATCTATTGGAATATTTGACGTATAGTAGGGGGAAAAAGTTTGAAAAATCCAAATGGCATCCACAAAGTAACATAACATACAGAGAGAGAGAGGTAATATTCTGAGACACTGAGAACTCAAAGGTTGTAGCTCTGTACTAAACATTTGATCACCAGTATTTACCCTCAATTTCATTTTATATTCGCCTTCTTTCAGTAGGAAAGTGAAATTGATGCATAGGTTCAACCAATTGGAGAATAGGCAAGAAATTTAATATGCGGCAATCGAAGACGGGAAATGCCATTTGACTCAACAGAAATGCAGTTGCAGAGTTAATAAATAATTATAAGTGCATTGAGAGTTTTTGGGAAGTGCGTGGGGGAGAGCGTAATTATGAACCAGTGGAACGGGATACGGAGGAGGAAATAATTGCAGGGGAGCCCGTTCTTTTGGGGGGGGGGGGGGAGAGGGGGGACGAACGAGGAGATAATTGCTCAGAAGAGAGAATAGCCGTCCACAAAAATTTTTGTCGCGAGAAAATTGAGATATTAAAAGAAAAGAGAATGAAGGGGACGGAAATAAAAAAATGGCGGAGTGGATTCGGTGAGAGAACGATAGAATATTGAAACCTCTTGAGGTCTTCGATATTTGGGAAAGGAAAGGATATCACTCTTGAAACCAGTTTGTTTGCCCAAGAGTTCATCCTATATATTTTTTCCCCGAAAACTCCTTAGTCTCCTTCCCATTAAGTTTTCCCCGCCTTTTGAATAAAAGCAAGGCTTCTCTCGATTCTTTTGGTTCAATTGTTTTTTTTTCCACCTCCGTTATTTGATTGATTCATTATATACCGAGTTGACTCAATGAATTTGATTTAAATTCCTTTTTACTTAATTTATTTTGTTATTTTTATTATTATTATATTATATATTTATTTCATGATGCAAAAATAACGAACAATTATAAGAAAATTGGCTTGGTCACGATCACTTTTCGTGAGAATTGTAATTCAAGTACTTTTTCTTTTTCTACCTTTCTACAGTCCTTGCTATATTTTTCTATTATTATTAATTAATTTTTCTGCTTTCCGTTTCCGTGACATACGGACTAAATAATTGCTTGTGAATAATTGGAGAGAGATAGAGTATTTACAGAATCATTACCAAAGAAAATACTTTTCAAAATAATTACATATTTCAGCGTACAAGTCGCTGATTTCTTTAATATTATTTCTTTTTAATGAATAAACTGACAATGTAGTTATTAAAAGTAATTTGTGAGAGTTAATTCGGTAGAAGTGGTCACTTTGGAACATTTCCACTCAAATTGTGTACATAAAATCATAGTAAAAAGTTCCTCTGGTGGCCCGATGAGCATATCATTTATTCATAGAAATTGTTCTTTAGTTCACTCCAAAGCTGAAAATACGTGGCCTAAAAGATATTTCTTGCTCCTTTAGGATCAGGATAAAATAATATTGGCCACTCAAATGATAGAGGTTTTTTTTAAATGAGTAACGGAAGTATTTTGAAATAAAGTATTTTTCTACACAGCTTTCAGTAGCGGATCTTCAAATAATTCAAAATGAGCACCAAACATGGTAAATTATTGAAACGTTAAGACCAGTATAACTGCTTTTGAAAAACATAAGATTCACTTAAAATGAAACGCCTCTGTAAATGGTTAATAAATGGTTTAAATGCAGCTTTAAAACATTAAAAAAAATGTTTTACTGCGGACATTCTAATCAATCACATCAGAGTTTAATTGGAATGGGGCACAATTGATTTTTCGCTGAATATTAATTGACTTAAACGTAACGACTCTATTAATTATCCCTATTCTATGCGCATTTTTGGCAATCTCATTTGGAGACTCATAGCCATTTTGGATGTCTAAAAGTTAATAAAAGTGGTTTGTATTTCCATCATAAAATATTGAAAATAAATACGGACCGGAAAGGGGCCACCAAAATTTACTTAAGTTACAATTCTTAAACTACCACGATAAATAGACTTCATAGTACTTCAGGTTTTTGGGTTTAGTACTCAATAATCAATTCTGGTGAACTTTGTCTTGGAAATGCCGACCGTAATCTTACATTTTTTGGGAATATGTGTTCATAATATTTGAGATGAAAATATACTCAGATATTATTCCACAATAAACGACTGTTGCTTTAAATATGTGTAATTAAATCACATACTGAGACGCTTTCACTCATTTCAAACCTTAAAAGGTTGGTTCAGGTTGAACAGAAGAAAATAATCAGATTTTCATTCTGAGGTAGAGAATAATGGAATACGCCACGTTAAAGAAACCAATTAAAATGTGATAGAAGTGTCTGTAATACGTATTTACCTCCTTAACGGAGCTGAAAGTCTGACTAAATATATTAACAGCGAGCAGTAAGAATACATCCTTATGAACCCCAGCTCTAACTACATGTATCCTTAAAAATGGTAACATACGTTGTCTAAAGAATTGGTATATTTGTTGAAAAGGAGAAACAAGAAAGGTAGGTTTCCAAAGTGAAAGTGATATTCTGCTCCAAGACATTTCCATGGAGGTGCACGACAGAATCGGTGAGGTAGAAGATAAGCTGAGAGAAAAAATAGAGACGATTTATTTATAAGATGAGTGACGATGGCATGCAGTAAAAAAATCCTGTGCCGGAGAAAGAGATAAAATAAGGTCAAAATAAAATTAAGTGGAGTGGATTTTGATGGTTTTTGCCGATAGCGCTACCGTGATACAATGAAAACAGCAAATAAAAATGACGCGAAAAGCAGTGTGTAGTGAGGAGAGGAGTGAGCCTGGGTGGCGAGTGGAGGAGCGTGGGTGGTCCCGGGCTCAACAGAGAGAAAGAGAGGGAGAGAGAAAAGCTTGGATTGAACGGAAGCAGAACAAAAACGAGATGAGGAAAAGTAGAAGTTGTGAAATTGGGACGGTTTCAATGAGATGAGAATAAGAGGGAAAATATTGGAAAGATGGGAAAAAAGACAAATGTGAAACTGAGGGACAGAGGGATATATAGATAAATTGATTTTAGTTAATTGTGTTAGAAAATCATACCTAAATTTCTTATTCTATATGGTCCTTTTTCACATGATGTTACAACATGTGAAAGTGTAAAATAGAGATGTTATGTCGTGAATGCAACAAATGAGAAAGAAGACTAGTTTGAAAGATAAACATGTAAGGCACGATGCGTATTTGTTGTGAATATAAATACTTTCTCTCGTAGTGTTAGTAATATTCTTGATTAACACGCCGCAGTCAAAATACTTTAATACGATGGAAATGATGGTTAAAAAACGCGATGGAAATAAGTGTTTGGCTTCAAAGCACCTTGTTTCAGGAAATAGCTATCGGAATGGAAGTAAATAAAACCGGCAAAAATTATCCGACAATTTTTGTTGTTACGGGAGAGGAGTTCGAGAGAAAGATAAGGTCTTATAACTAGAACAAATGTGAATGATTGACGAGGGAGAATAATATTGGATAGCAAAGTGCACAGATTGAAAGGGATTAGATTAGATAACACAGATAGCAGGGCATGAGAAAATATAGTGAGGAACAAGGTTGGTAATAACGGATTTCCTATCACAAAGACCCGGTTTAGAATCCCAGTGGTAGCCGAGGTCTTTCAGTAACACACCGATAGACTCTTGTTGGTGCTATGTGGAGAGTAATTAAGGTGCTATTTCCATTATAGAACGTAAAAAACCTGAGGTTTTAGATTCTAATCCCGCCAGGATGATTCTTCGCCTACTGGGGCATGGTTGCGTCTTTTCATCTTTCGAATTGTGGAATTTGTATTGAATTGGCCAGTATTGGAGAGAACTGTCTTCAGTAAAGAAAATATTTCTATCATAAAATATAGATCCCCTTGAAGTCTTTTGTCAAGAGTGGGATTGTTCCGACGCCAGGTTTTCCTCCAACCTCCCTATACACTAAATCCATTCGTTCCTTGTTTTTCAATCTGTGTAGCATTAACCGCATAAGTGATCTATGTTTTTGACTGTCTATTACAAATTACCAGCTGATTTAGCAGGAAGAGAGAAAATTGTAAAACTGTAAAACGAACAGGCTGAGAAAACCACAAGAACAAAAAGGAGAGAAGAATGAGGTATACACGAAAAGAGGTACGTTTTGACAGCTAATAGAAATGACAGAATATGATGAAAGGAGGAGAGCAAGGTGCTGGGAAAAAATGGTTAAATATATGGAGTGAGAGAAGAAAGGAGGCAAAGGCGAAGGGTAGTGACGTGGGTAGAATATTGACTTTCAATGGCTACTGCCCGAAAGGGAGATTTTCAATGGAATGTTATGAAAGGTCTGGCATTTTCTAAGTTGTCCCTATATTGAAAATGACTAATTATTCAACCTCTTATTCACTAAAAAATCGAAGAGAGAGTAAAATTCTTGCAAAGTAGCCAACAACATATTGCTACGATGATGACTGATTACTGCAGAAGAAAACTGATCTTGGGAACATAGTTGAGATTATGAAGAAAATATTTTAGCAGCTTCTCATGGTAAAGTGGGCGGATATAGTCTTCGAAGCCATTCTGAGGCTAACTTTACATGCAGAAAAAAGGGGAGAGGAAAAGAACAGGAGGTGTTTGGACGAGACAGAGGGAAAGGTAGTGGATGTAGGTAGAGGAAAGGAGTAGAGGTGACGACTGATTACTGCGGAAGGAAAACTGATCTTGGGAACATAAATGAGATGAATGAGATTTTGGAGCAAATATTTTAGCAGCTTCCCATAGTAAAGTGAGAGAATATAGTCTTCAAAACCATTCTGAGACTAACTTTAAATCCAGAAAAGGGAAATGGGACAGAGAAAAGAAAGACATAGGCTCGGAATGAACGAGAAGACGAGTAGAACATTGAAAGAAAAGCGACATGAAAAAAAGTGGTCTTCTTTTTTGGAAGAGATGACACCAAGAGCGAAAGAACGAGATGGGAAAGGGGAGAGAAAAAGAACAAAGGGTGTTTGGACGAGACAGAGGGAAATGTTGAGGCTGTAGGTAGAGGAAAGGAGTAGAGGTGACGACTGATTACTGCGGAAGGAAAACTGATCTTGGGAACATGAATGAGATTTTGGAGCCAATATTTTAGCAGCTTCCCATAATAAAGTGAGAGAATGTAGTCTTCAAAACCATTCTGAGGCTAACTTTAAATGGAGAAAAGGGAAATGGGACAGAGAAAAGAAAGACATAGGCTCGGAATGAACGAGAAGACGAGTAGAATATTGAAAGAAAAGCGACATGAAAAAAAGAGGTCTTCTTTTTTGGAAGAGATGACACCAAGAGCGACAGAACGAGATGGGAAAGGGGAGAGGAAAAGAACAAGAGGTGTTTGGACGAGACAGAGGGAAAGGTAGAGAGAAAGTGGGAGAGAGAAAGACGAGACGAGAGGACGAGTGGAGAGAGAAAGGATGAGGAGAGAAAGAGTGAGGGAGATGGAGAGTGATATGTGCCCTTCCTTTTGGATGCGGCGAGGGAACGGGGGGGAGTGGCGCGGGGGGGGAGGAGGAGGAGGCGAGGAGAGATGGAGAGCAGGGAGTGGCCGGGTAGAGAGGAAAGGAGGGGTCGCGAGGGGGGAGGAGGCGAGTGTGGGGGGAGAGAGAGAAATATCGACCCGGCTAACGGTCCCTTGAGCGCGAGCAGCGGCGACGGTGGGTGCGGGGAAGTGGAGGGAGCGGGGAGGCGGGGGCGCCATGGGGAGGCTTAGGGGAGGCGGGGGAGGCCTAGATGGGTGCTTTAGGCGATTGAGAGAGAGAGTAAGGGAGTGGAGGGAGACTCGGTGCTGGCGGGGTGAAGGCCGCGGACGCCGCTCGCTTCAAGGGGAGGGAGGAAAACACACCCCCCACACCCTTCCCCCGTTGAGACTCCACTGGATCCCCTACCCTCCTCCCCCGCTAACCGCCCTACCCGCTCTCTCCGGCTCTCTGCTTCTCTTTCCCAAATGTTGCCGGCCTCCGTGCCAGAGAGGAAGCCCCGCCCGTCCAGGGGCTTAGAGATGTGAGGCGAGGGGGGGGGGGGGGAAAGGCACTCGGAGAGAGAGGGCAATGAAGAGAAGGGACGGTTTTCTGGGGATAGGGTTGTGGGTGGCGGGTTCGGGTTGGGGTAGGCGGTTGACGGGCGGGGTTAGTTTTGAGGGCGACGCTCCAGAAAAGGAGAGACGGGATGGGCTCCTGGTGCTGGGGTGGGATGGGGTCTGGAAGGAGGAGAAGTTGGAAGGTGGGAGAATAAAATCTACTTGCATACCCACATAATACCCAACTACCAAATAGTAAGCTATCGCCGAGGTCTGCAAATGGTGGCTTTTCACGAAAACATGACCTACATTGTATGAATAACTACTGCACATTCCCTCTTATCCGGCTGCAACGGAACCGAGGCCTTGGCCAGTTAAAGGAACGGCCGCTCAATCAGAGGACTCATCAGAGATGGAATTTAAGGACTGCATTTTTGAAAGAATTTTTGCATGGCAATTTTTTATATGCTATTGCATACGGTGGTACTGGCACATGCTAATTTATTCATGCAAAACCGTGATAATTATCATGATAATCATCAGTATTCATCAATCCGAAAAAACAATTGTCCATCAAAATATTGATCTGCTTAGCTAAGGTGACTGTTCTTAAAGCCAGGATACGGAAAGGCTGTAGCAATTTGAGTTCCGGAGAAACAAGAAGACGAGATAAAGGCGACAATTAAATCCACATATTACCCAGCAGGCTACCCCCAAGATGGGATGGAGAAAATTAATTTAAATATGTAATCACTAAATCATCATCAGCATCGGTCACCAATGCAAATGTTGGTGTAGTTCTGCTTTCTTGCCCGTTTGATTTTCAACTAAATTTTAACTCCATTATAATTCTTATTGGCATACTTTATAACTTTCTGGGCACACTTTATCATACCACTTCCTTGGTAGCTCTTGTCATCACTATTATTTCACCAAAATGTTTTAAGGCCGATGCAATGGAACAGAAAGTGGCCGCAAGGGTCGTGTCGTTTACCAGCGTGATTTTAAGTAAGCTAGCTCTCTTCACATTTATTTGCAGTATATATTCGTTGTTGATTCTTCCCTTTCATATCCTTATAATTATTCATTCTCATAATAATATCCACTATTGAATGGTGAGTTTTACTAATAATTTCCACGCAGTCCGAAAAGAAACTGCTAAGTCATAAATTTATCTAAACATCTTTATTTAAGCCAGAAGTCTGAAAATTAAATAAGTACTGAAAACCAGAAGAACGGAAAACAATGAGACTTTTTGAAGTAAAGTAAAACGATGTAAAGGTAGAATCAATAACGAATTGTGAAGATAATTTTGTGTGCTAACTGGGGTCAGACAAGGAGATGGACTTTCTCCTCAACTATTTAATCTGGCTGTAGAAAGCCCCTTAAAAAAGGTAAAATTGCAAGATCATGGAATAGAAGTAGGAGCAAAAGTTAATGTCTTAGCCTTCGCAGATGACATAGCTTTACTAGCAGAAGATGAAATTAGCTTAACAAGCCTTGCCAAAATTCTATTAAGAGAAGCAAAAAAAGTAGGATTGGAAATAAATGAGCAGAAAACAAAATATCTTAGGTTTAGCCAACTCATAGACAACATTAACGATTCTGTAAGGGTAGAAAATTTTACGTTTGAAAGAGTAAAGGAATTTAAGTATTTAGGAGTAAATGTTGATCAGACAAATCAAGAGGAGATAGAAATAAATACCGGAATATTTAATGCTAACAGATGTAACTGGGCTTTATAAGGGCTTCTAAAAAGCACATTTTTATCTAGAAAAACTAAACTACAGATCTATAAGACCATCGTACAATCAGTGGTCTTGTATAGGTCAGAAATATGGACAATGTCTAAACAGACAGAAAAAAGCTGATAGTTTACGAAAATAAAATTTAAAGCATCTATGGTCCCATTTAAGCATCTATGGTCCCATAAACGAAGACATAATGTGAAGAATCCAAACGAACAACGAGCTAAGGGAGCTATATAAGGACCCAGATATAATAGCACAAGTCAAAGGCAGAAGACTTAGGTGGGCAGGTCATATGTGGAGAAGAGGAGAATATGCTACAATTAGAGCGGTGTCAGAAGGCCTACCAAGAGGAAAGCGACCTTTGGGAAGACCACAACTACGCTGGAAAGACCAGATTAGAAAGGACATGAGAAGAATGGGAGCAGACGTTGACTGGATGGAAGACAAAAAGAGATGGCGAAGAGTTGTTGGTGAGGCCAAAAACCTTCTGAGGTTTGAGTGGCCTAATAGGTAAGGTGAGGTAAACGAAGAGACTTTTGACTGTACCAATAGGTCCACATATGGAATAGAAAAGATATAAATGGAAACGGAAAATGTATGTACACCAACAATCATACCCCACCTGCCGCCCGCATCCTTGATGTACAAATAGGAGCTGAAGGACGCAATACATGAACAAGGCAGACCACAGGATCATAGAAAAGAGAGAGGGAAAGAAGTCCGATGTGTTTTGTTGGAGCTTGGTGTTGCTCTTTTTATGCGGTATAAAATTAATTGAGGGCGGTAAAATGGTGCACAATGTCCAATGGCACTCTATAATCCTTATTTTTTTATTTAATTGTTATTTCAGGTAGATACAGGTGTAATAATGGGTTGAAATATATTCCTTTTTGTCCACATGGAAATTTTTCTCTGCAATTTAGCCTCACATGACACCTTCCGCACGATGACGAATCCTATGACCCAGGTTTCTATGCATAAAGATCTTCGGAGAAACTTATTGGTGTCATTCTATGCATGTGTGCTCTACGTATTCTGTTCAAGTTATAATTTTTTGCTTGTAACTAGAACGTACGTTTGTTAGCTACTTATTCCCGTATGTGCTACAACTTTTCCTTGTGAAAATCACTTAAATCCTCTGACAATAACTCTAACATATGTATAAGATAGTTTTTTGGCACAAATAACATAATGTTCCGATAGTTTATATGCACACGAGACATTAAAGTGCATACATAATGACTCCTAACCAAGACATTCAATGCTCATTTCACATCCCCTGCTCAACCTGTTTTCTACTTATATCCCTGTCCTTTTTTAAATCTGTGAGTTACATATAATGTAAGAAAATGCATTCCGTTTTTTTAACGAATTTAAGATAAGGTTAGATATCCCTGATATGGAAACATTGGATAATTAACGAATCTAACATCAACAGTTATTACGGATTTAGATGATAAAATTAACCAATATAATTCTTGCCTAAACAAAGTATACCATATCAAATGTGCCACAGTAAAAATAAAATTAATTTGCCTAATCACAAGTTGGAACATAATCAGAATTCATGCTGAGTTTTTCGATCTTATAATTATCCCATCGTACCACTTCTTTTGAATTTCAGTCTTTGAAAGAATAAGTTGATATCATCATCACATTTCATTTACTATTCTTGTTCGTGCGCAATGTGCTGTTTTTCACCAGGGTTTAAACCCGCTTTTAGTGGAATAGGATTTGGATGTATTTAACGCATTATAATTACAGTTCCTTAAGTAGTTCTCGACAAGGAGATACACTATGGCGTAAAAATACCTCACAGGAAAATGATTCAATCTATCATCCCCTCAGAAAACTGCGCTTCATTTTTAACCATTTAATGTAAAACAAATCGCTAGCTAAAAATGAAGATACTCATTCACCTCTAGAATCAAATAACATCGCTCATTCGGTAACGCAGAATTTCTCAGGGTTTAGTACAAAGAACGGAGAAGAGACTTAAGAAGGATTCAAATGAAGCAGGGTGTGAAAGGGTTAACGCTGGATGGCAATAGACGCGGGTGAGCGTGGGGAACTAAATATCTGAAGGAGAGAGAAGCTCCAAAACAAAGGCGCAAAATGTATCAGAGAAGAGAGAGAGTGAGATGATAAAGGGAGATGGGAATGAATCGGCACTCGCCTTCGCGAAAGAGCGCGAGGAGCGGTGAGCGTGCAGGGTGCACTGCCCGATCAACGAGCGTGTCGCGTGCGTACCTCTTTTCCTAACGCGGTCTTAACTTATTCCCTTGAAAAGATCCGTTGGACGGAGGCTCTTTTTAGGATTCGCCGGAATGAAAGAGGCAGTGAATAAGGATTCGCCATCTCCCTACGGAGAGGTTGATCTGAATGCTTCTCAAAGTAATATTATACCTGTGTGTGTATATCACCGATGAGAATTACGAACGGAAATGAACGTTTTTGCGAAAGTCGAAGTATTTAGTTCAATATTTTGTATGGAATGTATAGATTTGAAATCAAAACTTGAAGAAAACGGTACATTTAGTAGATCACTTTGTAATGTGTAAGAAACTAGAAAAAACCCGAATAAAAGCGCAGAAAATATGTAGATAACGTTATGTCACCGTAAAAACTAACATATCTGGTAAAATATTTCTGCAACTCTTATTCAGTATCCATCTCTATTCTTTATCTCTACTACCTTTTACCCCATCACATATATATTCCTTCAGTTCCTTGTTTTCTCCTACATCCTTTCAAATTCGTCCTTATTTTATGTATCACTCCGTTTGATTTCATCTTGGAATTTTCTCATACATTAAACAATGTATAATATTTCTTCTAGCATAGTCAATAATATGATATTCTCCAGCGAAGTCAATAAATCTCATTATTTACACCCAGAATTGCATAAAATAGGATGTGAATTCATTCCATCGCTGTATGTTTCCTTTTTTAATGGTATTTCTTCCTAAACCTGATTTTTTCCTTTCATCTTCACAATTGGGATAAAATTTGTATAATTGGAGTGAATTCAGTTGCCCGATCTAAACTTGGTTGTTAGATTGCTCTTGTTTTCTTTCACTGAAGTCATTTGACTCCAAGGAAATATTAGCGCGGATATAGTCGCTAAAATACGTGCTGATTGTGAGGGAGATCAGAAAAATATTACTGTGCGATGTTTGATTGCTCAAAGGACATCGAGTAGTGAAACAAACTTAGATGTTGTAAAATATTAACAATGCAACCCGACACCCCACGTTGTGGGTCGGAAATGGAAACAATCTCTATTATCGTTAACTCAAAATGCCCACGTGGTGAGTATCAAAATGGAAAATAAATGTGAGATAAATTAACCACGGTCTCCTACCTTTTTCAATTGCCCCAGCCTTCTCTGCGGTAGATAACATGAGAAACACAAAACAACATGCGATACGTGATAACTAGCTATTTAATTGATCAGACAAAATCATATCATTGAATCAAGACACACAAAAACAAAGTATAATATATCTTTACCTTTAACTTAAGGTCATGACCCAGACAATTGTAATATTCTGCACCTCATACAGTTACTTCAAATGATTTACTTATCTTTAAACATTTTATGATAATCAACTTCTTTGAATTAAGCCATATATCTTCTTTAAACATTCATTACTCCAATTTAAATTCAACAAAACTAGCATCAACCTCTAATCCGGGTTGTACCCAACTGGGTTGTATGGCTTATTTAAAATACAGAATTAAAGTCCATATTTACGCTCTTGTTGACAATACAGGTTGATACGTGGCTGGTGTCACTCTAGCCTAACAGCCTCCGGAACCCGTAGTCCTGGCGTAATGTGATCACAGCATCTGCACGAATGGTAGTCCTGTATCAGGGTCTCTCTCTCTCTGGCCCCAGTATCGCGGCTGAATGTCCGCTTCCTCCGGAATATGGCACAGAACCCCCACCACACGTCCGTTCCCTTCAAGAACTCTGCTGTCACTCCTCGCTCGTGCTTTTCTATTCATCCCCCTCCCCAATTCTTCATTGTCGGCTATGGCTCTGCCCTCCGTTTCCCTATTGTTTCACCTCGAAAAGTTAAGCATGGTGGGTGTTTAATTGTTATTTCTCCCACGCGATGGGAAAAGAATATGGAGGCCCGCGTTGTGTTACAATGTTTAACACATCATTATTGTCGACTGGTCAGTCAATTTGAACCAAGAGCGGATACCGTCCATTTTTCAAAACTATTCTTAGCCTCATGTGCCGAAAATTTAAGAATGTAAAATTAAACGGTCAAAAATAAATCTTAAATTAACTATATAGGCTTTCATATCTTATGAATCCTCTGGGAATTTTTGAAAAAATAGGCTCCTCAGTTGGCGACTAGCGGAGAGGGAGTGGAAACTATGGACTTGGTGCGAGAGGACATTGAATGAATGACAGCTTCGAAGACTGAGGACGCAAGAAAGGCGTTTCACAAACAAACGAGCACTGGGAGAGAGAGGAGGGGCAAAGAGAAAATGATGATTTTTGTGGAAGAATTTTCTGCGAAGAGTTTGCAAAATACGAAGAATAAAAGTGAGAGAGGGATGGAGAGGACTTGTGGTCCGTGGGTAGATGAGAGTGGGCGGGGAGGGAGGGTGGGCAGCTTGGCGTAAGAAATGTGAACGATGGAAATTTTCGGGTTGTGAGAAATTTGGGGCACTCGGATAAACAGGAAGAGTAAAGGGAAGGCGTGGGTAGAGGGATGCGAGGAGGAAAAAGTGGAGATCGAGGGCTCCCAGGGGATAATCCAGGCGAAAGAGAGGAGGAAGAAGAGGGGAAAAGGGGGAGAATGGTGGTGGGGGGAGAGGAGGGGGAATCCAGAAGAGAGGACTCAGAGTTGGACGCTAGGAAAATGTTTTCCCACTCCTCGCGCGACGAATCGAATGAAAGTGCGGGCTGATATCCATGTTTTTGGAAAGAAGGGCCATTCCCTCGCTGTGGCCGACGAAGTTGATCGCAAATAACTGCGAAAGGAAATTGTTAAAGACGTTCGATCTCAGAGAAGGGATATTAGTGAAGGTTTCTATTTACGCAGCGCCCGAATCTAGAAAATACACCATTTAGACTGCTAAACTACTGAAAGATATAACCTCTCAATTTGCTAGAATGAGAAAATTACGTTTTAACTACCCTTCTATACATTTACGAACTAAGGCCGGTATTCATAGTCCTCAATAATTACAGATTCGTTTCAATCTATGATTATATCTCTAATTAATTACGGTTTCTTATTCATAGTCGTCAAAGAATCAGTGATTCGTCAATCGATGATTCTTGAATCAGAGATTCATCATTCTCTGATTATTATGTATTCATAGTCGTCAAATAATCATTGTTTATAGTTGTAGTATTCATAGTCAAGCAAACTGTAATTATTTGGCCAAATAATCATTGATTCGTGAATGAAGCTCTCGGCCGTAATTAATTAGAGTTTTTCTTTGTTGGACGTCGGTAGTTGTGTGATTTTTTACGACATATTCGTGTCTTTACGTTCCAAATTTACAATTTTATACGGTGCAAAAGGCATAGAATACTCTATATGAACGTCTTGAATTGATTAGGATTACTGATTACCTTGAATTGATTAGGATTTCCGTGCAATGGAAATTCGTTCGGATATATTGGTGTATGTGATTGCCGATGACGATCAATTGACATCCAATCTGTAATTCACCAATTACAGATTATCCCAAATAATTAGAGATTCATGAATCAGTGATTCATGAATTGGAGAATGTTTTCTGTCTATGAATACATAAATCAAATAATCTATGACTGACGAATAATCGTAGATTCAGCAATCATTGATTATTTATCCCGTCTATGAATACCGGCCTTAGTGTATGGATTTTCAGAGAACTTTATCATCCAAAATTTCTGATAAGCATTTACTTTACTCTTGATAAGCACATGAGATAATAACTTCAATTTGGGTTTCGGTTAAATACGAGGCGTGTTTTTTTAAGTAAGAGCCGTTTTGAAATAAAAACAAAACAAGTATACTGTTCTTAACAATTTCCTTCTTTACATAAAAATTTGCACCTTAATCTACTTTTCTACATAATGTTTATTAATATTAAGGCACTTAATGTATCGTAGAACCAGCTTTTGACTCCCTTCCTCATAGAAGTCTGCCGCCTGATTTGACAATCACTGTGACACGGTCGTTTTGACCTCATCATCGTTGTGGCACTGACCACCACCATATACATCTTCAAATGCAAAAACAGGTGGTAGTTACTGGGTGCTAGATCGGGACTGTATGGAAGGTGATCAAGTTTTTCCCAGCCAAATGATCCGATGAGATCTTGAGTTTGAGTAGCCATGTGTGGACGGGCATTGTCATGGAGCAAAACAATTCCCTTACTCAGTATGCCTCGCCTTTTGTTTTGGATTATTTTAAAGCTCTAACCCCTTTCCGTACCATTTCATTGCTCACAATGTTTTTTCCATAAACTTCATTGATTTGACGATAAATTTCAGCCTTTTTCACGCCTTTAGCGCTAAGAAAACGAATCACAGCGCGTATTTCACAGTCGGCGGGATTCTCAATCGGCGGAGGCATTTCAAGTACTCACAAACAAACGTAAACACGGTCAAATGTTGCCATAATGGCACCTGTGTCTTCTTTATAGATGTAGGTACACAGCGCTTATGCCCCAAATGCCAACGGCAGCACTGTAGTGGCCGGATTTCAAAATGGTACTTACTTAAAAACATGCTTCGTATTTAGCATAATAAAATTGTACATTGTAATGCTGGTATATACTTCAGTCTCTCATTTTCCTCGATACCCTTTATGATACCCTCCGTCTTGAATCCTAGCGTATTAAGCCCACTTTGCCCACTTGTAGACATTTCATTTTAACTCACAACATTAAACAATAATTAATAAACCTTAGGTAAATTAGAATATATCGGCATTCTGGACTCAGAGTGTATTTTCTTTTGCTTCTTGGATCTAAGCGCCACTGTACTTTTAGAAATGCTGTCAAATTACTATTCTCCTTCGAGTCAGATATCTCCACGAATTTATTTCCTCACCAATAGCAGATATTATGGCCAAGGCCAAATATTTGCTCCTTTAATATTGAAAATCACAAACATCTCATTCAAAAATTAATTTAAGTAACCTTGCTCAGAGAAAAGAGGTGACATTTCCTCGTTTGAACCCATTTAGATTGCATGCTTTCCAGTAATGTAGCTGTAAGACCTAAATCAAAATCATATGGAGGCAAAAAGGCTGAATTTAGGATTTTGATCTTCTAGTTCTACTTGCCGGCAAATGATGAGGCCTTAATCCTTTATACATGATTGAAATCACATGACTATTACTGGTTAAATCTAACTCATATGGATAGATAATTTACAATTATGGTGTGTGATGAAGGAAAATAACTCATTAAGTTTATCATTGTAAGCTCTTCTCTTCGTGGAGGCAAGATATCATGCGATATTATGTCAGCGATACAAATAAAAGCCATACTAAAAGCCAAATTTTCGTGAATTACCTAGACATACCGATATGATAACATCAATAATTTACGAAAAAAAACAATATTTGCAAAATGCTGTTTTTCTGACAATAATTTTTGGCAATTTTTCTGGGGATAAGACATAAGGCGAACCCATTTTTTAAAGGTGCAATTCGGAAAAGGCTCGTTTATTAAGGCCTCGAGATAAAACTAGAACGCCACAAGTTTCACTCTTATTTATTTCTCGGAGAAGGAATGAAAGATCTACTGAGCAAGGATTCTCTGCCTTGATAGCGGTAAAAATTATGCCTGTCATCCGTTTCTTCCGATTTTCTGCATGGAAAGGCCTCTCTGTCCTCTTTTAACCCTCATTCCCTCCGCTACCCACCCTTCCATTCCTATCTCGGAACATCTTGAAGCCACTCTTAGTCTCTTCATATTTTAAGGGACGTATTCGCTCTTGCTTCTCTCTAAGTCTCTCTGGTATTTTAATCCATGACTAAAATGATTTCTCATCTGCCATTTTAATTCATTTATTTCATTTAGAGCTATGCCTTTATTTTTTAGATATATCATACGCGAAAATACTTGGCAGAAAAAATTTGTAGAGTTGGCTATGTCTCCCTTTATTTCGTATATTTTTTGCAAACTAAATGTATAGCATACTTTTTATAGCACTACATATAGAGTAGCATTTGAAATAGCATTGCGCTTTGCATCAGTTATGCTTGGTTTCTTGGTTTAAAAAAAAACTATTTTCTGATAATTTTACCTTCATACCTTTTAGGTTAAAACCATGGCTAAGACCTAATGATAGGCACTTGAAAAAAACTTTTTCTCTTTTTGATTAATATGTATAACTTTAACATCGTGAATTTGGTGGTACATAGATTGAAAATACAATGATTCCTCCGAGTGAAGTCCATCTTACCAGAATGTCCTTTTTTACTAGCAGTTGAAATAATAGCTCTATAACTGTTGTTAGCACACGTTTATTTTTGTAAAATACACCATTATTTTAGTGCCTTATATTATAATTACCATCTGAATCAGAAAATTAGCGCATTTATGGAATAAAATAGTCGTGATCTCTGATCTTACTTTTCTTTTTACTTTAAACGACTCTTTATTTTTTTACTCAACCTTTAAGTAATCCTTCAATGGATTACGTGATGTGACTATAATATACATAGTTCACAAGCAATGCATAATTCAATTGTAACTATTTGCCATCTGTTCTCTGAGGGGTTATCTTGTACACATTTCCAGTTCAAGGCCTGTCTTGTCAGATGACGCAACGACGTAAGTTCTCCAGCTATTATTAAAACGTCAACTACGGTCACTATTCATTTTAGGAGCCCCTTACTGTTATTCTCATCTAAAAATATGAAATTCATGCCCATTAAAGATCAATAATTTTCCCACTTAATGCGAGACCGCAATGGCTACGTTTTCATGAGACACTAGGGCCCTTTGGCCATAATCCTCTTGACACGTACGGAATTCCATTCCGTGCGAAATAAAAGCAATTAGGGGAGGTTCCCCAGGACTCATTAGCAATCCAGAGCGAGAGTATATTTGCTCACTCAAATATCGACTTTATCCGCGCCCACGCCTCCAATTCACTCCCTCTCTTGGCGGAGTCTGAATTCTCGTTTTGACGATTGAAAGTCCTTTTGCAAGGAGACTCCCTTTTGCCGGGTCCATATATATCCCTCCCTTATCCCACGACCAATCCCTTCCCTTCTTCCCTCCTCTCCTCTCGTCAAAACCAACCTTCATCATTTACCTTCCTCTCTGTTTTCAGAACCACCTCCTTCTTTCTCCCTCCTCCGATCTTGGTCTCTTTCATAAACTCATTTCCTTCCCTCCTCGACCCTTTTTCGACCCCAGTTCCACCCTTTCCATTTAATGCTATCATCCGTCCCGTTCCGAAATTCCCTTTGCTCTGCCCTGGCTTTACTCTGTCCAACCCGTCCCATCCTTGCCATTTTAAAAACAGGCCTCACTTTACCCAAAACTTGGTAATTCCTCGTCGTACGTTTTTCACTCTCATGTTTTTTTGTCTGCCATGCATTTGAACCTATACTCGTGGAATCACAGTGTAACGGAATCTATTTAAAACATGACTGACGACCTTATGATGATATCAAAAACTACAGATACAAATCAGGACTTAAATAGTCGGTATTTAAAAAAATTAATTCTTCATATGCTCCCGTCTTTACTGGAACCATCATGAATGCCTCCTTGTCACCTATGTCTGACAGTATGGGTGCATGCCAATTTTTTTGAGAAAAACACTAATTGCTATTGCATTTTGGCACGATATTACCTATGCTCACTCATTTCCATAATCGCAAGTTTCCTTGGTTAGTTTTTCGTGAGAAATAAAAATACATGAGCGGAAGGGCGTAGAAACTGTGTGTATCGTTCAAAATTTAGTTGATAACATGGGCTTTTACAGAGAAATGTTGCCAAACTTACCCTCCGGTGTTCACATAGACAAACGATTTGGAATGCAGTGCTCAATTTAGTTACGTTAATTTATGCTAAGTGCATATTGAAACATCGCCAAAAATACTGTAATTATATGACAGTAGACAATACGACGAACTTAATCTTTTAGCTATAGTTGGCAATATCGCACTTCCAGCCTTATGAAGATTTAAAGAGGAAACGAATTTCACTAAGAGACCGCACAGGCAATCCTGTTTTCTAAATGTAGAACATACTACAGATAACTCTCTCTAATCTTCTATCTTCAGTTATACAAATCCTTTTTATGAAACTGCATACCTGAATTTGTCTTCACCCAAGTTCCTCTGACACTTTAGTGAAGAAGTAACTTTTAATGTCAAGCTTTACCTTCTCTGTCCTCAAATTTATTTTAATTCAATTTTTGATTATGAGATATGGACAAGAAGGGTTTTAATTTACTATTGCTAGATATATAAACAAACTAGGGAGTAATTTTTAGGATCTCCAGTTAAATATTTACAACAGCCAAGTAAATGGAAATTCATGACCTCAGGTATTTATTTAGGGCTCTTTTTACCCTTTCTAAAACTCATTTCAAAGGACATATTACCAAATAAATGTAACTGTATTATGTAATCTGGACATGGTGGCAATCATCATTAGCCATAATGAGTTGTATTACCGCTTTTTCTACTATACTTAAATTACTTAATTTACTGAAAAAATCCATCAAGTATTTACATAAAGTCTTTATGCAAGACTAGATGATTATGGAAGAGAGTGCAGTGGAATACCTTATGATATGTATAGAATGATGTAAGTAAATGAAGACGATTTCTGATTTAAAAATATAGCCAGAGAAAGTGTGTTTTTCATTTGATATTATGAATGCTATTCATAGTTATTATACCATATCATGAGCTTTTTTAAATAATCTATCGTAAATAGACGTTTTGCCCAATCTCAGCCAGGCATCCAGTGGTAAAAGAGTTTATGTGAAAATATTCTCTCTCATTTTTCACAGAAATAGGGTAAACTTTATGAAATATCCACTTGATTTGTCCCGTCTATCCCGCCATATTCCCTCTAACTTTTGCCTCTCTCCGATCTTTACTCTTTATTTCATCCGAAGGAAACCTCTCTTCCTCTCTCCCCTTCCACGTTTAATTATTTCCGCTTTTCCCTCTGTTCCTCCTTGCCTTTCTTTCCCGTCTTTAAGAGGCACTCCTTGCCCGCCCATCCCTTTCTCCTTTTGTTCCCTCATTTCCATCTCTTCCACCTTTTCTGCCTCCGAAACGAATAGGTACTCCTGCTTTCCTCATCACAGTCATTCACTCACTCACCCTCATCTCTTTAAAAACGACGAGGGTAGTCCCCCCCCATAGTTTCGCCTCCTCCTGCAAGCCACCTCCTTCGCATTCCTCGTCTTCTCTTCCCCACTTCCACTCTTTTGCACAATTCCCTATCTTCCCCCGAAACCCTCCTTTCAGTTCCGACCTGGCTCCCTGCATGTGACAGTCGTGGAGGGGTCTTATTGGGTAAAGGAACGGTTTGTAGTGAGAAAGATGAGGAGTTGACGGTGTGGCTCGAGGAGTTCTCCTTTCTTCTCCACTATTTCTTATTCCTCCCTCAACCCCCTTTCTTCATCTTCCATCACCGAACGACCGGGAGGGGGTGAGGTGCTTGCGTGCCAAAGGAAAGAATACGGGAGAAGGGGAGTTTTATAAGAAGTTTGAATTTTTTGAGAGCCTGGAAGACGTTGAGGAGCGGCTGGATTTTCCGAGGGAATATCCTTTTGTGAAAGTGGCAGAACTAGATTAATGCGGATTGGGAACGAGGTAGGCGGGGAATTCCCTAATGCTCGCTGTAGTTTATCTTCATTTCTTTCGACGATGATGTGATTTGGTATCTTTTCCTCCAAATGTACGATGTATACACATGAAGGAAGGACTAAGTTAGCCTCAATCTCATGTAATATTTTTATACCATAAAAATGAACAGCCAGCTGTCACTTCGTTGAGATATGAAAAGTTGAAGATTACTTTTAAAATTGCGTTTTCAGATTCTAGTACATTTGCACAAAATCAATGCACTATAATAGTTCTTCAGTTTCATTTTATATCTCAAAATTTCGTCTTCAAGACGTATAGTCTAAATGCCATTCCTCATAAGTTCTATCGTAAGTATTAGTTGGAAATGGCTTTTTATGCACATATTTTGTATCTAAACTTTCAATTGCCTCCTTAATGTTTACAAGGGCTCAAAAATAATCCCTTTATCTTCTTGGAATGAATTTTGTAATTTTTTATGATGAAAATTTGAAAAAGACCGGTAACTTCCATTAAGACTGATAGGATTGAGCATTTAATAATTTGTAACATGATCTGTTGCACGTTTGAACAGATAAGTTGATTCTACATGGGATATGCTAATTTATCTTCTAACCTTCCAAACAATACCATTACATGTCATCGCTTCTAGTTAGTGTTTGAGGATGCAAGTAGCATATTGGATTAAATATGGGTAGCATAGACTAAATAAAAAACAGTTGGTGAGGAAACGACTTAATATAGAATATTAGATGTCGCAATTAGGACTCTCATTACCATAGTGTGAAGAGTATAGTTTCAGCACAAAACATAGTTACTGGTAGCATTAATTAGCATTTATACGGTATAAGATAACTATTCTCATACGTAACACAGAGTAATCGGGCGCATTGGGTTGGTTTTATGCGTTTCATTTTGTAGCGTTTTGAACATTTCAAAATGCTCAAATTAGATTTATGCAGAAAGTTTAATTATTTTCACAAATCAGGTTCTTCGGGACCTGGGTAAATGGAAAATATACACTCTCCTACCGCACTTGCATTGAGTGCATTGAATATTTGCCCCTTTCCAAAAGTTTGGGAGCCTGATTTTCAATTCAGTAAACATGATAAGCTGTTATTATGAATAAATACGTTGAAAGGAGGGAAATTTCGTCATTTGAATTCCTCGGGAAGTACTTTTTTTATTTCTTTTTATTATCATTAATTTTTTTGACGAGAGGGGGAGTGGCCCTTACTTCGGATCCGAGAGATTTCGGGAGGGTTTGCGAGTCAGTCACACACGGAGGAAATGAAAATTGGAGACATTTTCGTACTTGTGTGTACACGGGTACGTGTGAGTGAAGTGAGCGTCATTAATTTTTGGAGCTTGGCGAAAAATCCTCTCCCTCCCCCGTAATTTACATTGAAATTCGGACTATTTGCGAGGGATTCTTGGAGCAGGTGGGGGGGGCAAAGGTGGAGGGGGGAGGGGAAGGAACTTGGGTGCGCGTGAAACCATCCGGGACTCCGTGAAAGCGGTTCTCTTCCCTCCAACACGGTCTCGTCCTCCTTTCACCGCCTTGCTCTCGCATTCCTCCTCCGCCTCTCCCCCTCGTCTGTCCCTTTACGGGGCCCAACTCCACGCATTTAAACATTAACCTTTTCATCACGATCCTTATTTTGCCATTCAACTCCTCCTTCAAGCCTTGATGCCTCGTTTGGCAGGGCAATTCCTCTCCATGCGTGAAATTTCGCGCAGAAGGTACATTTTTTTGTGCGTTTTGGAGAAGTGCGTGCATTTCACCTTTTTTTTACCTTATGCTCCAATTTTTTTCCATTTACATTGGAAATCCGGCCAGTTTGACATCATTTTGATTAAACTGACTCATTTTATTGAACCCAAGTTGGATCAGCTGAATTCATTAAACCACTAATTTTGCGCATGCATATTTGATATAAAAACTTTAAAGCCTGTTTTACATGAGGTATTTTACTCCAATATCTGATGTGTTTATGGATCTTCAAATAAAACTGAGTTATTTACAGTGGTGAATTACTAAAATGCATAAGCATTAGTACATACACATAAAAACACATAAATTGGAGGTTTTAAAATAGTCCTTGGTCATATTCTGAGCCTACATTTCTGCTCTAGGCATAAAAAGTTTCAAATTGGGCATTTAACTCCCTTGCATAAAACGGCCTCTTGACCCTTCAACTCAGCTACTTTATTTTGGATAGCTCATCTGAGGATGGAAAATTAATATTAAGCATATAATAACTCGCTAAAAGATTCGCGCTCACTTTTCATTAGAATTATTTTTACTGTATTGCAAAATAGAGGTCGTAATAGATTGGATTGGATATTTGGGAGGGCGACAGACAGACCATAGGGGATAGGTAAGGGAGGAAGGGGGAAGAGAAACCTGGCGTCGACATTAGCTTACTCTTAACGAAAGACACCATGGGGACCATAGCTTAACGTCTCATCTGACAGACGGAGTACTGTACTTGAAGTGCCCTCCACAAGACACTCAAGTAGGGTTCGGGTTTCCTCTGAAAAACATACTCCTCTGCAGGGATTTGAACACTAGCTACCCGTATGATTAGCCAGTACTCTAGCCATCACACCAACTTGATCCACGAGAACGTAATAACACAGCACTTACAGATACGATAACTTTTATTTTTATAACCATGGGAATGGTCATGATGGCCTGGTGCGTGCTTAGCAGGACAAGCAAGCTAATCATAGCGAATCAACAATTGATATGGCATTTGATAGAGAGGTGGAATCACGTGAGCGAATAACTCATGATGGTGGCCATTAATAAAATCATACGATCGTGAAAAATTTGTAGTTTACATTTCTTTATGAACCAAATCGGTATATTCCAGCTCCGCTGTTATCTTTGATGGAATTTAGTCTTGGGTTCGACAATACGATACAGGAAAGGCGAGAAAACCGTCTCACGGTATTTCAGCTTTAAAAGCCCCATCACGCCTCCCATCCCTGCCCCACTCATGGCATGCCCTCGTAAACCCGTCTCGCGGCATATTTGTCGCCAAATCCCGAGCCCGCGTTCTTCCAGAATGTCACGATTCGCGCCAGACGTTGGCCCGAATAAGATATTTTTTTAACATTTTAAATGCGTCACAACTTCCCTCCAGCTAATTGCCTACTTGAGCCGAGTAAGCTCCCCTGCTGGTTGGAAACAGGGGGGAGAGGTTAGGGGGGGAGGGGTCGTCGGGCCGGAGTAGAGAGTGGAGGAATGGTAGTTGGAGTACGGGAGAGAGGTAGAGGATTGAATGTCGTCCCAGGGGATTTTTAGGGGAATGGAAAGCGTGCCGAGTCGGGCGAGGAGGAGAGGAGCAGGCAGGAGGTGCAATGATACAGCGGCACAGCACGGTTAGGGGAGACGAAAGAGGGAGTGAAGGAGATGGAAAGAGGAGGAGGACACAGCGCAAGCGGTGAGAGAAGAGGCGGAAAGGTGAGACGGAGGTACGAAGAGAGACGTCCTCTTGGAAAGGAGAAAGCCAAATGAGTCGAGGGATGGTAATGATGATGGGTGAAAGGGGATTGAAGGAACATGGGAGTGAAGAGAAGAGACAAGAGCAAAGGGGAAGAAGTGGATGAGGAGTGGATACGGGATTAGCGCTGTCTCAATAAGAAAGACCGCTGACTCCTGGAGGACGATAACCACCAAGAACGCCAATGAATCTCGAGCTAACTTATCGCTAGTAAAAACACCTGAGTTCTACAAAGTTGTAATTTTACCTATACTTAATCATGATTTTCCATTAAAAATCACTCGAAGATCGATTTTTTCCAATTTTTCCAAGTTTGAAATTCCAATCGCAAATTTGGCATCATGTTGGCCAAAATGTGTTTCGCAAATTGCGTCATCCAGGTTAACCAACAGCATAAATGTTTTAATCACAAACAAATCTCAAAATCTATTACTAATTAAATTAATCAGCATAAAATTTATCGATTGACGTTTTTTCTTATGAATTCATAGGTAACAGAGCAAGCATAGTCATTGGTGTATTACCGCTAACTAATTACGTTCATGTGATACCTCTGCGACCCTAGTGCTCATATCCGTGTCGAGATAAATTCGATGGTCAAACTATGGAGAGATTTAATGAACAATGTGGTCTCAGACCAGATGTGGGGAAAATTATTCACAGTAAAAGAATTAATTATTATCAATTTACCTCTAAAAAGAGGAAAATTGGTAAGAATTTATTCTTTCGCCATTGGAGGAATAGTTGCATCTCGGTTTTTTTATTCATGTATCTCACTCTTAACTAAGCTGAGGTTCATTAAGAGTTCATTAACATTGTGCAATTTTCTCGTCCTTACCAAGCTCTCGGACAATATGTGCCTTCCATTTTGCCATTTGATGACTGTTCAAGAAAATTTAATATATTTCCTCACATTTTCAGCTTGGACTGAATAGAATTTGATCTTTAAAAAGGGGAACTCAAAATAAGTAGCTACTCTACATTGCAGACCGCCTGTATTTGCACTTTATCAAAGTGTTCGCAGAAAATACTAATTTAAAATATTTATCCTTAAGTTAAATATTGCTTTGTAGGCTGTAAATAAACGACCTTCATTTTTACCTTCCCTAAGCAGTTGTAGAAACTCATTATTCAAAATTACCTACCAACCTCCTGTCGTCATAGATACAATTTTAAGATTTTTTCGGTGTCTACTCAATTGCTGTGATTCATAAATGAATGGGACGTAAACAGTGGTTCATTAAAATCTCAGCATCCGCCGCTAATAGTTTCTGCAGTTGTGATCGTGTCGAAGAAAAATGAGAATTTTAGAAACACTAGAACCCTGGCGCCAAGAATGAGACAAGAAGAGGACACTCACCCACCCAGTATCTTCGAAGTCGTCGATCTTTCTTTCTTTATTAGAACTCCATAGTTTTACTCTTCTCCCATTTTTCACCTCAGCCTACAAGCCCTCGGCGACTCTCCAAGGTTGCCCGCACTTCCGACTGCCATGAATTGCGGCATCGAAGCCAGAAATCACGAAGAAAAAGAGGTCGAAGTTTTTTGCTCCTGCACGTCCCTGCCGTAGATTTTCTCGAATCCGGATGCAAGCCCTGTAGTCTTGGTAAAAACAAACCGGCCGAGCTAGAGCACTAATTCACACATTCCCCAAACCCGGAAAATGCTCCGAAGGTCTGTCGGTATCTGCCTTTATTTTGTCCGAGGATATCCACTGCATTCAGGAAGATTTTCCTTGTCCATCGTAGATTTTATTTAAACGAGATTGGGTGAGGACAGCCAAAGTTGAGAAAACATATTGAGCCTACAAGAAAACAAATTGAGACTTCATGCATGTTGGATATTTTGTTTCTGTGGGTTTGATTAACAGAAGCCAGAGGATTATGCGGAAAAGCTCATTTTCAATCAGATATATCATAGTTTGCTATGCCGTTGAGTGATTTGGATATTTGTTGAATGGACTAGTTATACTGGATGAGTTTCTGGTTCAGATGATTATGATGCTAAGGGAGAGGCGAACGAATTTAACATCTATGCATCATTAAACATTTCTTTCACCTACGAAACTCTTTGCGTATTTGTTAGAGCAGGCATACTTCACAGTCTTTCATTAAAAACCGAAGGAAATTTAGGAAAATATGATTGAATGTATAGCTATGACGTCATTTCGTTTCGGAATTGGTAAGGTCAGAAAATTCTCTCGCAGCCGTTAACCTTATATAACTGACTTCCTTCTTATAATTTCCTATGCAATGCTCCATCCTCACAATTCGTTTTTGTTTCTCTTGCAAAAAAGCGTTCATTTATATATGTTCTCATCTTTTAATGACCCCCTGGCCCTACTTTGAGTATCTTTTAACACTTTTACCTATGTATTTTGCAGTGCCTCTTCCTCCCTTACTATTTACTTTGCTCCCATATATATGTTCCATTGATGATAAATGGTTGCATCTTTTAATTTCTCAACTTTCTGCTAAACTTTATTTGATACGCAATGAATAGGAATAAATAATTAACATAAATTTGTGTGCGATGTAATTATCTGTTAATACACGGGAGCATGATATTAGGTTGGAAAAGGTTATCAATTTCATAAATAATAATAAATAACAAAAATAACAATAGTCTTAGCATCACTTTTTAGTCTTCCTTCTTCACAAATATGGCCAAACCTTATCACTCAGTTCTCAAATACGATTCACCTCCAATTAAAACATTTTGGCGTCTTTTATTCCTGAAGTCATTACTTTGCAAAAACTATTTGAGATATGTAAATGTAAAATACGGCATTAGTTCAACTCCATCTTATATATAGAAAAGAAAGTGTGAATGTTTGGTCACTTAAAACTACCAAACCACTGCATTGGAATGACGTAAAACTTTCTAACATGATTCCTTTAGTCACTCCGAAGGTTTATAGCAACTTCATGTTTACTTAATGGTCTCCGGTTCAACTCTAGACGAGTAAAAGCGTTTCCATAAGAAAAACATGTAAATTTCGTTTTTCTGGCTTGCGGACCTTTTTTCTTTTGCATATTTAAATTAGTAGTAATGGTCATAAAAAGTTGCTACAAAAACCATTGGAAAGAAAAATAAACAAATTATTACTTTTTATTATTGCGACTGATGTTTGTTTTTCAGTTGATTCACTTTAAATTTTGAAATAGCCCATAACATTTATAGGAAATACATTATACGCGATATATTTCGATTGCTATCGATAGTTATGATCACGTGAATCGATTTTTCAAAATAGCCGTTGCCATGGTTCACCAGCAAGCTTTACTTTGTACAACGAAATCCAACCATGGCTCGGAAAAGAGAGGCTTCAATAAGTAGAAGGTCTTCTGCGGCCAAGAGATAGAGTACAATGAGAAATAGCACAGCTACTCAGCAACACGAGGAGAGACTCTCTGATCAGCGAGACAGAATAGCAGCTTTGCGTAGAAATCAGACAGACGTGTAAAATGAAGATAGGCCACGGCAACCACGAGAGAGGAACGAAGAGCTTAGAAGTAGCGAAAATTCACGGTAACGCTCTACTCGAATGGAACGTAATCATACGACAATTTTTCATTCAAAGAGAAGGTTGGAAGTCGATTTGCAGAATGCATTGTTCAATTACAAGCCTGAAGTGGATTATCATTCACATACAAATATAATCATTGGCGATATAGAGTCGATTTTTCCGCAATTGTGATGCTAGAAAAGTTTCGAATGAACTTGCAGGAATGTGCTGCTGCAATTGGAAAGTGTCTCCGCCATCACTACGAGAACCTCTAGAGCCAAAATATAAGAGGAGGTAACGAGGCGGGCCTCTAGAGCTAAGGAATAAGCTGTTTTAAATAAGTAAGAAGTTTTTTTAAATAGTTGCTTATATGCTCCCTCTAATTTATAAAGTAATGATTACAAAAATATAAGAGCTAATTTGATAGGTAATGACAACAATATGGTGTAATGGAATGAAATACGTGAAAAATTTACTTTCAATTATGTCTAATGAAATATGCGAGTTAATACCAGATATAAAGGTATTCGTAGTGTTTTCAATTTTTAATCTAGGCGAGATTTTGCAGTTATGCGCAATTTTTACTTTTACAATATTCAAGAAATGTTATCAGCATTCTGAGCAGTCTATCAATGATATCCAATCCTTGGTAAACATGCTTAATGTTGACTTAAAACGAAAGCTAATTTTTACTAGTGTTTGAAATGGAATGTGTTGGTTTTGTTGGAACAATACGAAGGGCAGCAGGCGCAGGGCGATTATTGACGCCAGGGGTGGAGCTGAAATTAAAGACGATGGAATAACATGAGAAACGAAAGATAGGATAAGGTAAAGGGCGGTGGGTTTTTTACGAGAATTGCGCAAAGTACGGAATGAAGGAATGTGACAGACTAAGCAGTATTACTTAATTTAGCGCTTTTTGTCACAAACAGAGGCATTAATAGGGTATGTAGTATGACGGGTTTATTCTATAGTACTGTGACGTTTTATTATAAGAACTGTTTAACTTCTAAAATTTTCCTCTAAGATTCTTATCATCCTTTTAATCCCAATGGAAGTTGAAGTTGCTCAAATGAGGTTGTTTTTCACTAGCAATTAGAGCAGATTCCCAGTCCTTGGTTGTTGATGAGATATAAGAGAAATATGAAAAACGAGAATACGTTTTAAAGATGAACAACGTGTTGTACGTCTAGAAAACTAATTTCATCGGTGAAACTCCTAGCAGAAGTCAAATTTGTTGATGATCTTGGAGCATTTTAATCGACATCTAGACTGCTATAGCCAATATAAATTGGAGTCATTTTTACACAACAAATTCACTAAGCCAGTAGCAGAGACCTCTGGCTGACATATGTGATGAAATCTGTTGCTATACTTTAGGTATCAATATCTCACTTGTAACATGGAATTAAAAGTTATTGCCCCAACCCAATACACTTCGAGTTGAACGTAGATGGAGATGAAGTTAATTTTTTATAGGCTTGAGATGGTTGAAAGAATTAACACTCTTGTACGAAAAAAAGTCAAAAAGGTAGCTAAGAAGAGTTTCAGCGGAGTTAAAAGAAAAAAAAGCCTATTACATCGGAAATAATTAGCCTAAATGGTTGACGGACCGAAATTAATGACGGAGAGAGTTAATGAAAGAGGAAATTTTCTGGGAGAAGAATAAACAGGGGAACTTGGCAACTAGGATACAGGTAGCGGGGGGTGGACGTGATAATGAGCGCGCGTGCCTCTTTACTTGACGATCGGTAATCAGGGAGAAAAAAGTGAAAGAAAGAAGAAGACGAGAACAGAAACTTTAAATTGATGCGTAAAAAAAGGTGGATGAGAGTGGGGAGGAGCTGGGAGATAAGGCGTAATTGAGGAAGCAGGAATGCAATGGAGGCAGGAAAGTGGGGAGAGAATTGGTGAAAGAGAAGCATAGAAAGTGAAAATAATACAGGAGGAGATAAGTTTTCGAGAGTTGGAGAAGAGTCTTGGTAATGGAACGGGTGGTGGGGTCCGAAAGAGAAGGCTTGTGAGGAGCGGAGAAAGTAGAGGGTTGCGGTGGCGGAAGGCAAAGTAGGGGACGGCGGAGTAGCCGTGCACGAGACGAAGAAGATGGGGGAGGAGAATGCGGGGGCAGGATGGGCGTGTGGCTTTGAGCTTAGCGCTTGGAAGTTTTGCAGGAGAGTGAAAGAAAATGGGGTCTAAGCGAAGAGAATCTCCGGGGGAGGTTGCGAGAAGCAGCTGCGGCAATCAGAAGCGGGAGATAAGGAATGAAGAGGCAGGAGGAGAAACTTCGCGACGATGTGGCGATAGGGATTGAAACAGTGGCAAGTAGACGGTGAATAATGCCCTAGGAGAAGATTCTATCCCAAAGTAGTAGGTGCGCGCAGTGTCTTGTCCACCCTCGGACAAAATACCTACCCAAAGGTTCTGTATCTGGCAAACTATTTCTGGTAGCAAAAATTTGGCAGTTGTTGAGGAAACTGAAGACAAGTAATTCACTGCAGAGCAATATATTAGGTCGATTCTGTGTTAAGTAAAACAAAAGTGCCAATTTTTAGCATTTTGGACTCCCACTTGAAGTTGTTTTTGCTAATGAAGCATGTAGTTAACAATAATAAGGCAATTTCTTCACCAAGATTCGTTCAATGAAAGTTTTCATTTCCAAGTTATGCATTTTTAACAAAGTTATAGCCCCAAAATGCGTAACAAACCAGGAATAATTATTTTTTCGTTCGCTTAATATTGTTCATACATTTTATTTTACTGAGAGAAATTCTTACCATGCATATTAATTCTTATCAATATATGCCCGACAATTGGAAATTCTTTACATAAATTAAATAGGATACTATATGTTTTTTACCTATTTTTTTCTCCAATGACGAACACGCTGGTTAAGATGCTGGTTAGACACCGCATTAGGACATTAAGACACCGCATTAGTTAATTGTATCTGCAAGATGGTGAGATGGCCATACGAGGTCCCGCCATGAAGTGGCACCATTTATCTCCTTAGAACCTGCTTCTTACCAATCTAAGAAGGAATACCGTAGGAGAAGTAGCCGCTAGTGAAGAAAATTTGTCTCTCGAGTGACTGCGAATACGGGGCATGTGAGGTATAAAACTGGAAGTTGGCAGAGTTACTCCGATTTGTTCCTCCTCCAAGTATCATGCCTTTGGATAACATTATTTGTATTCCCAAACTCTTGTGTGCAACTGAGAAAAGAGTTCAGTACAAAATCCAAGTATTGGTATCCACGTCTGATTAATTCATGGCATAGAATAATAACATTTCTTCCCTTCCCTCTATTAACCGCGTACAGTGGATAGATATTTTGTATTAGCCACCGCAATAAAAAACCATGATGATGATTTTATCAGTGTGCTACGAGAGGATAAGGGGCTCGACCAAGTAAAATTTAAATATACCATGCCAAATCTGGTTTCATATCAAATGCTTGCTCTGACCCCGAACCATTGCACGTCGCGGATTACATGCATGTGCTCTCTATTTTTTACATTATTAAGAGCGCTATATTATTAATTGAACAATGATCGTTTTGGTTATTAATATTTGAAATCCTGGGGCTCTATTCATAATCCGAATTACGTAAGTGTACTATTGGTTGTAGTCACCGCATGATGAATAGTTTAAACCGCAGTCAATTGTGATTTATCATAACGATACCATAACTATATAGTAACCATAAAGTTTGATAGGCAATTGCATTCATTGATAAGGTATTCAAATAACACCGCGGTCATTTGCATGCCTATCTTTTTATTCCTAAAACCAATGGAAATTTTTATATTTCCGACGAGCATTTTATTTTTCCAAGCATAATATAAATGTTATCAGTAAAGTTGCCGTAACTATATGGATGCAGCTGCATTAAATATTTTTTTCTAAAAAAGCCACTCTTGGTGCATATTCCAGACATTTTGCGTGAAATATTTAAATTATCTTTGGAATAATAAAAAATATCAAAATTCTGTTTCGAAACTAATTTTTTCCTATGAAAGAGTTCGTGGTTTTTTGTACGTTTTAACTGAATTATGTACGAATTCTCTGAAATGTGACTTTCACCTATTGAATAAAGTCAATATTTTTATTATATTTGCCTCACATTAGAATATTTTTTAAAATAATCGATTTAAACGAGTAATGGATAATCGAAAAGGGATGATAATAATAAGATCGAAAATAATTATGAGTATTTTAAATTAATGTATATATGATGAAAGTAGGCCAGACATAATAAATGTGATATTCATACTATTATTCATATTGCGTCTGTAGTCACTATTACTAAATTGTTTCATTATTAAAATTTGGATAAGATGTAAATGTCGAAAAGGGTATTCATAATCTCAACTCAATTTGTAATTTCGAGTGATATTTCCTGATGTCGTGTTTTGAATTTAGTAGCTGGACCGTCAAAAGCTTATCTATCGGAATTTTGTTAACTACCAAACAGCAATTATGGGTAGCATTCAGGATCAACGTACAATTTAATGCAGTCCTCCCTCACAAAACATTGTTGAATGCCTCACAAATTATGCTTAAATGCAATAGTAGTAAGGCCTGAATACAGTCATATATTTTCGGAATCGGGATTTTGTTAAAATTTCTCAATATATAATCTTGTCACTTATAGATTGTATGTGAGATACTCTTGCTGTGCAAAGTCGCTAGTGTACATAGTGTAGGCAAGAGAGAGTAATGAGTTTTTCATTGTTCAACAAGACTGAAGGTAAGCACAAAAGTAGCAGATAAAAGATAAGGGGTGGGGGAAACTAACGCATTGGAATCCTTTATAAAAAGCCTCATTCAATGAGGCAAAATTTTGTGGAGACAAGGCACGAAGAAAAACTGATAAAGACTGAATTACTTACACTGGGAAGTGAAGCGACAGAGAATTTCGAAGCATTCATTCATTCATAATTTATTAATGAAATTTTCCCTTTTTATATACATACATTGGTACATTGCACAGTAAGAATACAATTTAAACATACCATTACTTACCACATCTAAGCATCACTTAGATGTGCATTGGACCGACTGATTGCTAGTATAACGTTAATCATTAAATTTTATTTCGAGCAGCTACTGGTTTAATACAATATGAAATGTCAGCAATCCAGTAAAGATTCAAGTTAATAAATAGACTTTCTCCAAATCTAATTTTTTCTTGGTGACATTTATTTCGTATAGAGTGACTTTAATTGTCTTCCCAGTAAATTCATTTTTACTGAGCTTATCAAACCTCTCTGCACGGATTCTTTGGAAGTTTTAATTTGAATACTTAGCTATTTATAGACTGATATCAATTTCCTCCTTATTTATTTGTGTATTTATTTCAAGGGTAAGTATAATCCAAGGGATCAGCCATCTGATGCAAATTGCCTACAATTCTTCCTTGGTTACTTTTGATTTATTCGTTAATGTATTCAACTTTCCGTCTTTCATTCCTTATATTGCCTCATGTATTGGTGTTGCCATTGGTCCACACCTTTATCGAGTGTTTAATCGTATTTCATTACTCAAATCTAAGATTTTTTGACGTTCTTTAAATTTTTATTCTGTGGTTTTTTTCCTGATATTCCTGAATAATGTTTTATTTAACCAGATTTCCGAGACCTCTGACTGGCAACTTATGCCTTTCAGTGCAAATTTTTCATAACTTAACTTTTCAGCACGATATATTTTTTTGTTTTTAATGCCTCTTTCTATCCGATGGGTTAATGCAGCTGATTCGGTATAACAGCTCTGCTAGACTCTTGCATGCAATCTCACGAAATAAATAAATATTTGTATTCCTTAATTCAAGAATTTTTAAAAATCCTATGTTGTACGAATTAAAACTTTTACTTTTCCACGGTATGGACTCCTTACCCGCTCGGGTAGCTATTCTCTACGCAATCTTTTCCCAGAATGTCTTTGGCGCCATATTCATCTACATCTACATCTACATACTACCCCGCAAGCCGCCTCAAAAGGCGTGTGGCGGGGGGTGTTAGGACACCAGCCGTCAACAAAAAAAAATCAAAAGTTCCGCCTAGCATTTATTAAAGTCCTTATTGTTCGGGGGAAAAACGAATTCCCATACCTATCCGTTCGGCAAAATATCTCCCTTAATTTATCGATTCTGTCGGACCTGGAAATATAATGTGGTTCTAATATGATGTTCTCCGTGTCGCTCTGAAAGATATTCATTCTCAATTGCTCAAGCAATCTAAGCCTAGCGCGTAGCCTCCGAGTCTCTAGCTGCTCCCACCCTAAATCTTTCAAAATCTGTGTAACGCTTTCTGTACGGCCGTAGCAGTTTTTCACGAATCGCGCAGCTTTCCTTTGTATTTTATCAAGTTCATGGACTAGGTCTTTCTCCGCCGGATCCCATATGCTCGCTGCATATTCAAGGTGTGGCCGGACGAGTGCGAAATAGCACCTCTCTTTCACTTTATCATCCGATGATCTTCCCACAACACGCTTGACAAATCCTAACTTCTTCAGGGCTCTGCCACAAATATTTCTTATATGTGTCCCCCACGATAGGTTTGAAGTTATCGTAACTCCCAGGTATTTCACTTCATCTGTCGCATTTATGCTAACGCCATCCACAACATATACATGGGGATAGTTGGACGACCTACGCAAGAAATGCACCGCCGTGCATTTGCTCAGATTAAGTTCTAGTCCCCACTCTTTGCTCCACGCATGAACGTTGTTTAAGTCCGATGACAGAATTTCAAAGTCAGATTGATCACTAATTTCGCGGTATATGACAGCGTCGTCGGCAAATAAACGTATTTTACTGCTAATTCGGGAGCAAAGGTCGTTTATATATATAATGAACAAAAGTGGGCCAATAACGCTTCCTTGCGGGACACCTGATGTCACTTTAACTATATCAGAGCTAATTCCGTCAAGAACTACTTTTTGCTTACGATCACTCAGAAAGTCACGTATCCAGTTTACTACTTGTTCGTTTAACCCGCATGACTGTAATTTGTATAATAGTTTTCTGTGAGGTACCGTGTCGAAAGCTTTCTTAAAGTCTAGAAATAGTGCGTCAACTTGTTTTTTCGATTCACCAGATTTGAGAACGTCGTGAAGAAAGAGCGCGAGCTGTGTTTCGCATGATCTACCTTTCCGGAACCCATGCTGACAATTATGCAGGAGGTTTCGACTGTCCAGAAAAGTCATGATATTGCTAACAACGATATGTTCGAGAATCTTGCCTGTAATCGATGTTAATGATATTGGTCGATAGTTTCCTGGGTCATGTCTGTTTCCCTTTTTAAATATCGGTGTAACGTTTGCAGTTTTCCAGTCCATTGGTATCTTTCCTTCAGATAATGACTTATTGAATATTATCTCTAAGAACGGTGCGATCTGTGGTGCTAACTCCTTGAGGATGCGCGCGGGTATTCCCTCCGGACCCGGAGATTTATTACTTTTTATCGATTGTAGCTGTTTAGTTATCCCATCGCGCTGAATTGTTATTTCTTTCATCGGTTTCTCAATGTTTGGAATGTCTAAATTACACGCAGTGTCGTCTGTAGTGTAAACACTTTCAAAGTGGGAGTTTAACACATTAGCTTTATCAATATTTTCTGTGACAAGTTTACCATCTTTATCAAATAACGAATCTACGGTAGAAGATTTTCCCTGAAGTTCTCTCGCATATGACCAAAAAGATTTTGGATTTTCTTCGAGTAATTTTCCAAGTATTTTTTTCTTGAAATTTCGCAGTGCAGCACGCAATGTTTTCTTGGTTTTTGAGCGTTGCGCAAGGTAACTCTCTTTTGCTTCTAGTTCCTTCGATTTTTCATCAAACGTAATGGTTTTTTTGAACATGTTGTACAGTTTTCTCTGTTTCCTAAGGTCTCTCCTAACATCGTTATTGTACCAACGAGGTTCTTTGCTATCACTTTTCAGTTTTTGCGGAATGTGTTCATTGATTCCTTGGCGTAAGATTTCTAAAAAGTATTTCCATGACACATCGGTGCTTTTATCCTCTGTTTTAGCTACGTAGTCCGTGTATGAATCATTAAGCATCTCGCCAAATTTAATGAAGTTACATTTATCAAATAAATAAGTATTGCGTTTTGGTTTTTCGGCTGACTCCACTTCTGTCTTTAAGGTTGCAAGAATTGCTCTGTGATCACTTATACCGTCGAGAACATTGATATGTTTTATCAACTTAGGATGGCTTACTGCTAAAAGGTCTAATATTTTATTACCTCTCGTAGGCTTGTCGACTACTTGGGATAGCGAGTGATTTGAGAGTACGTTGAGTAAGATCTCACTGATTCTTCTATTCCTCGAATTCGGTTTTACCGTGTAAGAATCCCAATTTATACATGGGAGATTAAAATCTCCCCCAATAATTATTACACTTTTACTATCTCTCAAAGTAAATGCGGATATTTGATTTTCTAATTGGTAAATAGTATCTACTTCGGAGTTTGGAGGTCTATAAAAAGAGCAAACATGTATTCTCCTATTGTTTTGTTGTTTAATTGTACACCATACGCTTTCTATTACATTGTCGGTTATTTCGTGAGCGGTGCTATGTAAATGTGATTTAACCGCTAGAAAAACTCCGCCACCTGTTCTATCGCGTCGATCGCGTCTGTAGTTTTTATATCCTGGCGGGAAAACTTCGCTATTGTTGCCACTTGATGCTGGCTGAGTATGCTGTGACTTTTATTCATAATCTTGAACTAAATATCTTATTATAAAATTTTTATTTAAAGTCATTTTCAATGTATAAAATAATTAGGTAGAAATCACAGATTAACTCGCGAATCGTGCATCATTTAATGTTAAGAGAATTATAGTAAACAATTGAGTGAAGGTAGAGAGAATTGCGACGAAAGAAATTGAATGAAATGCATTGTGTGTGGGCTTCTATTTTGACCTCAAAGCGTGGGTGATTGTGGAGAGAGAGTAAAGGAAACAGTTTCAATAACAAATTTGGATATATCCCAATTTGAGGCGATGGGAGGAAAGTACAAAACTTTGGAACACCGTGGTTTCTCTTTATTGCGAACAAAGAGGCAGATGAGAAGGGGTAAACGACGGGTTAGAAGAATATTACTTGGTTTTCAGCGGGGGAATGAAGGAAACTAGTTATAAGGCCATGAATTATTTGTGTTAAAAATGTGTATTTATTAGACAAAATATTCCAAAGAAATATCCATCACGTCTTTTATTAAGGTATAGACTGGTAAAAGTCACTTTATTAGTCCTCAAAGTTTCCTCAGGTTTCCATCATATATCTCAGTCATACGTAGCGCTGCACCAAAACTTAAGAACTTGCTTGCCATTGTATTGGAGATGCATTTAAGTTTTTGAAATTGGAGTGCTCTTTTGTGTGATGCATTTTAAGAATTAGGCAGTAGTTTTTCAGTTAATTCGTCACCGTCTACAACAAAGAAATGTTTTTGAAGCTTTTCTCATGTTTATTTTTATTTGGTCCAAGTAATAATAGATTTTTTTAAAGGAAGCTTTATTTTAGAATTTTGAATAAAATGTATTATGTTCTCTTCTCATAATGCACCAGTGTAAAAAATTACACCAGTGAAATCCAGTGAGAAAACTTCACCTTTGTCTTCCGAAAAATTGATAGAGGCACGGTCCTTTCGGCTACGACCACGTTTGGGAGCAGGTTTTAAGAGTAAATACAAAAATTACTCTGCGTTAATAGAAGCATTGACTGAGAATCATGTGAAATTAAAAATATATATGGCTATTATGGTTATCACATACCAGCTCTTTAAAAGATGGATGGTAATCATGTAAAACACCAGTGTCAGGTAGTATTGAACTCATAGATCGCTAAAGTTTTTGGTGAATCGTAGACGGCATGAAAACGAAAGCGAACTAATATAGGTAAATGCTAGCCAGTTTAACAACCGAAGTCCTAGTGAGGACTTTAAATAATGGTTATATTTTACTACTTTTTGTGGGATATCTTTCGCAATGGTCGATTTATATTGGCTCAAAAAGCAGAAAGCGGGCAAAGATATCCCAAGAGATTACAACCATAATGCAGAACTGATTTTTGCAATTCAAATCCTAAAGTTGCATCTCAGTACAATGGTGGTTAAAAGTTTCATCAAAACCTAACTTTGGATGATTACAATGATACGTGGATTTATAAAAGTAATCCATTCCCCACTCAGGTTTATTCCTCGTTCTTTGCGCGGACGTTTAAAGTTTATCTGCTGGTATTACTCCCGGACGTACGTTTAATTTAACATTTTATGCTCCAATTTACCAAACTTCGATGTATTTTATTTGTATATTCCTCTGGCGCAGCCACAATCTCCCCTTTATGTGTCCAACAAACCCAAAGAATAGCCCCTGTCCAGCTGAAAACTCACAACAAAAGTGTCTTCTAACTTGCTCAAACGCCATCTAAGCACATTTTTGAAATCTGATCTACTGATCTGCTGCAGTTAGACGCCAGCCTAATTAAGCTCAGGACTGTGCTATCCCCAGGCGGAGGTGGATAAGCCTCCGAAATTCTCCCATTCGCGTCGCAGACCGTTCTCTCTCTTTCACTCATGCACTCCCTCTCTCGGCCTCTGCATCTCCACATTCCCAGTTGCACAAGTACCCAGGAACCCTTGACCTTTTTTAGGCGTCCGCATTCACGTTTTGCTCCCAACTTATCACGGCATTACCTTATTTTAATTGCAGTCGATGACGGTGACCTTTCGTTGCCTCGTTGCCATCTCGTCATACCTCTCATGCATGGACACGCATAGATAGTGTCAGATGCCTTCTCTATAACACCATGATTCCCATCTTTTTATGCGATGTTTTTTTTATAATACTCAAGGGTCAAAACTTTATACGTAATATGTGAGCTGGGCCTAGTCAGAGCTCTGAAATATTTTCATAGTTCTGATATGGTTATTTAAATTATCCCAAGACTGTGACAATTGTGCGTGAGATTACTATTAATGACTAAATTGGCAGATATTTGAGGAGTTTTCAGCAAGAAATTTCATACGAAGTATTGCATTTCAACATGGCCAAATCAGTTAATGAGTCGAATGAATGATATGGCTAAATATTATTCAATCCTTGAGTTAGGGTGCCATAATTTCTTTTCCATCATTTGTTGGCAAGCATTTTACTAAACATAACTTCGTCTTAGTGAAGAGCCTTAGAAAGCTTATCATTGGATAGATCACTTTTTTACCATTTTATAATGTATAAAGAAAGTAGATAATAAGGAATATAACAATGTTAATAAGAAAACAGAGAAAACCACAGCTGATTTATGAATTTCGTTAATGAAAATGTTGACATTGGAGATTATTAATTGAATCGTTTCAATCTGAAGTAAAAATGTATTTTTAACAGTCACTATATTTGGGCATGAGGCCATGACTGTTACATATCACCCAATAGTAAGCATTTTGAACCTAAAAAAGAGGCATGAAATACTGTGAACGAAATACGAGGTGAAGATGGTCATGGAAATGGTGTTGGAGGTGATGAGATGAGTCGGCGAGTGAAGGTCAGAAAAACTTCATGTTCCAAGACGTGAGAGTTTGTGCGGTAGCAGCTGAGGTGGCGTGCATTGACCTTGTTATCATCTGCCTATATCAACGATGGTAAATATTTGAGGGTATTTTGAGGATGTTTGCGTGACTAGTTATGTTCAAAAAATATAACTTCCGGTGTTGGATGAAAGACTTCCGCGGAATCCGAGAGGAGAATCGAATGGTGAGTGGTAGAGTAGATTCTGTCTGAGGACACGAGCGTGCAAGGGAAAACGGAAAATTCGAGTCTATGGGAGACTTTCAAGAGTTCTCACTCAGAATTTATTCCTCGGGGAAAAACTTTCTCAGCGGACTCTTGTATGATTTGAGCTCGTTTGCCTTTTAGTTTGGAGGACTAGTCAATGTAGAGCATAGGTTAGGTCAAAGTTAAGTCCAAGGGATCAAGGGCAAAACTTTGTCCTTTCCTTAAACATAAAGGCGAGCGTGAGGTTTTCATTTTGGTCACTCTTTAAAGTAAATGCCAGAAAAGAATATGAGTTCAATATTTATATTGTTTAGATATGTGCAAGTGGTGGAATTCTTGCGTTTCGCAAATATTTTCAGAAGATGGATGGTATTCAGCTCTATCTTTCAACGATTATATTCTCTAGGGTTATGCTCTCAATGAGTGGGTACATGGTGCTCTGTGGAAGTTCAATTGTTTTCCCAAGACGTATCTAGGCCACAGGGTTTCATCAATCACCTTTATATCGCATAACTCTCCGTAGGCTTGTCTTCCCTCACCAACACTTAACAAGATGAAGTCATCTTGACGCTCCATCCCGAAGGCAGTCGAGGTTAACCAAAGACGGTGCCTCAACGGAATACCACGTCCGAGTTGATTTCAGCGGGCCACCGAAATTGAATCGGAGTTCGTGGAGCTGAACATCAACACGACGGCCCCAGCTGTACGCTAGCCTGGATGGACGAGTTGTAATGCGATTGAAGCCCTTTTGTCATATGCGCGTCAAATTTTGCGATTAGTGGACGCCCATGTTTAGCCCTCTTGTCGCTCTTCCATTTTTTGTTCTTCTCACGCTTCTCATTCCACCATCGGCCTGGGAGCTAGAGCTTTGAACGCAGCCTCGCTTTCAACACACCGCCTACGTAATGTACACATCTGCAGTGTAAAAGCACCTATGCGTGCGGAACAAGGAGAGCTACTGGAAAACCTTCCACCCTCGCGAGTAATCTACACGTGCTCTTTGCATGAGCGGAGAATGAATCCCTCTCGGTCGCGAGTACTGGAATTTTCCGAAGCATGTTGCCTGCCAGAACAAACTTGTAAGCACTGTAGTTCCGAAACAAAAATATCTGGGAGAATAAAAAAGAAGAATTTCGTGTATGTCCGCTGAACGCGTGCATAAATATGTGACGAAGCGTACTCGCAATCCTCCGTTTATATTGGAAGAAAAAAAAAGATTCGAGGGGTCTTTGTTCTTGATGGACATTTTATAACGACCCGCATTTCCCTGTGAATCATTTATTACCGATCCTCATGAATAATAATATGCCAAAAGCAGGAAATGCTGAACAACGCACGGGTCTTTATATTTCGCTTATTCAAGCTTAGTAAAGCATTTTTTGTGGCCAACAAACATTGCAATCTCCCATACGGTAGAGCTGAGCTTTTGAGGCAAATATAACTGGTATTTTATATTTTAATAACCAGAATCAACAATTAATTTCTGCTAACCTATATAATATTCATCCCCGTTTTCCCACCTTCTCACAACGCTCGATTCAAGCCCAGCTCTACTAGATATTATCTAATGTAAAAGTACCAATCCAGTTTGTTTGGCCATCATTCTTTCTGGTTAATTCCCCTAGTAATCTGTTTCTTTCAGCAGGGGATAATTTTGATTTGTGATTCTTCCCGTTGACCTTTCTCATGGACCTTGTATCAGCAATCAATCGAAACACAAAAATGGATGAGTTACTTATACTTTACGTTATTCGTGACTTATTCAGACTTCTTTAGGACTTAAGTTACCTATGAAAGTATAGTGAATTATTTAGGTAGGTATTTCATTTTTTATTTTTACGATGACTCGCTTGTTGCGCATTTACTCAACCAATGCTTCTATCCGCGTACTAATGATAATTACATGTAATGCTATATCAATGATTTTAATTTCTCGTCACGTTTGTCGCTATATATTTCATCTGGTATCCATGACATCTAATTTTAGCTGAAATTTAGAAACGGTATAGCCCCTTATTCTGCCATGTTTGTCTAATATGCCTTGTGAGGCAGCCCATTAATGTTTCTTTAGCCTCCAGCTCAATCCTTACCGCATCTGATATCGTCTATAATTTTAATCCGTTAAGATACATGCTCGAGTTTTGTGCCTTGATGAGTGGCTTCTAATTATAACAGCTAAGTTTTGCGCTTTGAGATTAATTTTCCTTTAGACCTTATTGCAGCAGCTAATCCGACGACAATAGGCTAGTTTGGTGCACTGCAACTTGTAATTAACTATTTTGTTTCCGAAGAATATGCTTCATAGAACGCTAAGCACCAAGGTCACTCAGCGCTTCGAAGACTTGAGAGTAAGGCAAGCAGATAAAAAATTCGTGTAAGAGGCGCACCCTCGTTTTTGGCTGCGATTTCTGGGAAAAAAAGTGCGCCTCTTACACGAGTTTATACGGTATATACCATTCTCCCTTGATTTTGCATATGTCCCACGCCTCATCCTAAGAGGTACAATGAGTCACAAGTGATTTAAAACCAATTATCGCCCATAGACATAATGATTATTATTCATGTCCAATTCCAGCATAATCTATTTCACTACAAATTTTTTCGTTCGATTTGACGATTTATGTGTCTAATACGAAAACATTTTTTCATAGGGGGAGTGATGAAAATGATAGTGTAATGAGGGTATATGATGAGGTAATAGAACAAGTAGACGATTTGTATGGTTAGCGAACGTTAGCGATAGATGAAAGGAGATGAGGTTATACGGCGGTAGAATGCTAGTAGAAAAGTAGTAGGCAGTATGTGGAGCTTATCTAGGAATCGTTGTTCGTTGAGGGAAAAAATCGAAGTACACGGAAGTGTCCTCTTCCCAACGTTATGGTATAGTTCCAAAATTTGAGTGTGTCATAAGATACATGAGTGTAAGCTACTTGGAGGAGATACCTGAGAAATGTGTTCGGGAAAAGTAGGGTGGCTAGACTAAGGAATGGGAGGGTATCGAAATATTTGAGTTGGATGGTCGAGATATGGGCCTGTATGAAAAGGGTGTACTGCATAGGTTTGGGCATATCAAGATGAGAGTATTATTACGGCACAGATGCATGAGAGTGAGTGAATGGTGGGTGAAATTAAGTGCAAAGTCGTGAGAAGTAGACTTGCAAACTAAGTGCAAGTTAAGTGCAAACTTGTTAGAAGAGACTCCAAAGAGAAAGAGTAAAGACAAGTGAAAAGGAAACGAAAGTAGTTATCAAGGATAGAACATAGTGAAGTGCTTTAAATAATTTATGGCCAATGGCAATAACATAATTCTTTGACTTCACCTACTCTGAGTGGGAATGGAGGTTGATTCCTTCTTTCGGGTTTTCCGCCGCGTTGGTTCATGTTGGGGACGATATTTCGCCGGCTGTCCTGCTGGCTTCCTCAGGTCCATGTAACCATATCGACGAAATATCGTCCCCAACATGAACCAACGCGGCGGAAAACCCGAAAGAAGGAATCAACCTCCATCAAAGCCCCGCGGAAGCCTTCAACAGATCTGAGTGGGAATGTTTCATTTAAGTATAACATGGCCGTTTATTAAAATAAGTTTAATTAGTTGGAATTTTTTGTCATTCCGTTAACATGATGTGAATTGCAAGTAAATAAAATAGCGAGGAGAGAGGAGAAATGAAATAAATGCTCTCTTTTGTAATAATGCATGAAATACTAATGAGATAATCCTGCAGTATAACCTACCATAACCACTACTATAACCAGGATATACCTACTGTAGTGGACCTAGCTAGATTGTAGATCTTTCTCTTTGTATTCTCTATGTTCTTATTTATGCATGATGTAAATATCGATGTTCTTATTTATTCATGATGTAAATATCGATGTTCTTATTTATGCATGATGTAAATATTGATGTTCTTAATTATGCAGGATATTTAGAATCTGTAGTAGGAGTCTTTGTATCCTTTGCATGTTGGAACGATTGACGATAGAATGTTTCTTGGTTTGTAGATTTTTAATTGGCACGTTGCATATGCGGTACGCTGGTTTTAATGTAGTTTCGGTGTTCTGCCGTATAATTCATGCATGCCTGGTGTGGAAGCACCCCCTGCCACACACCCTTTGGGTGGATTTCAGGGTGTGACGTAGATGTAGGTGAATATATGTATGTTGAAAAACTTCTATTTCTTTACCTGACGCGAATGAAAATCTGAAAACAGCGAAAATATCTACGTGTATGAAATAAAGCCATGAAATTTACAGCAATAAAACTGGTTCGTATTCTGCAACGACAACCAAAAGACGATAAGATCATTAATATTTCACTGGAAAGCACGTTCCAGGGGCGTTACTCACTCGAGTCGCTCCCCTACTCTCCTTAATTTTGTCCATCTACCCCGCCTCCTTCGTCCATATACCCCGCCTCTATCTGCAACCCACACTTAGGTTCTGACATTAGGCATTCGATTGCGGAGGGTGGGTAGTGGCCCTTTAGGGTAGAATCAGGGGGATAGGTAGAGACGGAACTGAAGGGGAGATGGCCTTAGTCCCCTGCAGGTGGTGTTGACGGAGAGAATCTCCGTGGGGGGGTCTAGCAGCGCCAATAGGAAGGCAGCGAGCGAGGTGGGAAACAGAAGCAGTCGAAAGGCGAACGGGGATGTTAGCACGGGAGAACTTGAGATTGTATGGCCGGAGGGCGGGAAGACGAAGTGGGATTTAGAGCGGACGAATTGGAAATTCGCAGAAAATACACTCGAGTGCTATAATCTATTTCAATTTTGATGTACTCTTCCCTTATAAATTAATAAACTCACTAATAGACGGTTTCAATTTAATATCTCAAACAAATTTTCACATTCCCCCAAAAAATACAAGACAACAATTGACGTTTACAACAAACTGGCATCGCGCTAACTATTCTTTTTTCTCTTCCATAGATAGAATGATGAGATCAGGCAACATAATATATCTTGACTTTTTTCACTCATCCCATTATAAACTAAACAAATGTCTTGAAAATTATTATAGGGGAAAGCCTTAGGGATGAAATGTATCACCCAATCTTATCGATAACTCTGCCCAGGTTTGTCACCTGAAGATGATTCTAACATGTTTATATAAAGTATTGTGATATTGTTGACAGCTTGAAAATCTCATGTAGATGGAAATGTAAATGTGTATACGATATTTTTCTATTTTATTGATCTTAGCCTTGTCCTACTTATGTTCTTAATTTATAATTTTATTGATGTTATTACTTATGTATTTTTTATATCAATGGTGTTTACCGTAAATTATTGATAATCTTGATTAATTGATTGATAATCTTGATTCTTGAATGTAGTTCCATTAGTGGTTACAGTGTTCACATACAGTCGCTTATGTGCGAATATTACATAGGTGCTTTTACGGGTCAGAATACTCAATCCATATTACTTCACAAAGAGACTTATTATACGAGTTATAATAAAGCTCCAAGTGAAGGGGCTGTTGCAGATCCGCTTTGGCGTATCAAAACAAATAATCAGAAATATATCTGGCTGGATCCAAATGATGAGTCAAACTAAAGTCAAATGCGTAACGTAAATTTTTCATAGCAATTAGCATGAATGAATGAATAACGGAAGGCCATCAATGAAACGAGAAAGGAATCGTTCCAATTACTGCTTTTTTCACTAATGGAGAGTAAAGTAAATTATTCGCTTTTTCCATTTATTTTTTCATCATCTACAACTATTGCAAAAAAGATACTAAGATATTATGGAATTAAAGTACAGTGTTTTTGCTTATAATATTACCGAAGCAAAATATTTTTTTTAATATTTCCCAAAATTTCACCCTGTGACTCTTTTCTTCACAACTCGGTGCTTTTGTGTTAATCGTTAATCGTCATCACGCCACATTGCTTCCTATTTCCTCAGCATTTCTCGAGTTTAATTTTTTAGTAGCATTGGCAAAAAATTCTATGGAAATCTAGTCATCCCTAAAACTTTATTATAGATGCTATTGTACCCATAGCTTTGAGAAAATATTTAGCCTTTGATATTTTACATCTTAATTTTGTTGACTTAATGTAGCACTAATTCTTTAACAGATAATGGAAAGGATAAAATTCGCAATATTCTATTACATAAACTGTTAAATCATAGCTTCATTGCATTTAGATTTGATCTTTCTACCTCTAATGATATCGAGAAATCCAACCGGGAGCTGTGGCAAAGGCTTTAGGCACTGAGGTCCAACCAACCATACAAATCCAACAGCTGGCACCATTTATCGATTAGCCTCGACGACCTGAATGGAATGATATTGAGCGTGAATTTATGGAAAATGCGTTTAAAAGGGCTAAGATGTTTTCAGTGGAGCGTGCAAACCCTGTGTAACTTATTTACATATTCAGAACGCGTTTCGACGCAACTGCGTCACACCTAGAGATGACGCAATGCGTATGAACGTTAGATACGGCGATCATGGGTTTTTTTAAGTTTATTTAAGGGTTATAACCAGGTTTGCATGCTATGAGACTTATAATTTCATTCGATATCAATATCCCCGGCCTTTAAATAGTCATGGACGTTTATTTTATTTGTAATTTAAGGTTTTAACTGTTTACCTTTTCCTTCCAATTTCGAATGTTGATCAGAGATGAATTCAATTTTCTCATTTCAGAGGAGAAACAATTATTTCGCCTACATATTTCATGTATGAAATAATTGTAATCATCTGACTAGTTATTGGAATAGCGTGTGATACAATATATATGTTCTCATTCACTTAGAATGTGATTTTAAAGATGGTCAGCTTACGAATAAACAATAACATTTTCAACCATTCGGTTATTAAAATATTCAAACTATAGCCATTTTAATTACTGTGAGTCTACTCACTGCCCTAAATAATGTTCATGGGTGTTTAGTTTATTTGTAATTTGAGGATTTTACAGTTTATCCTTGCGTTTCCATTTCAAATGCTGTACAGCGATTAATTCCATTTTCTCATTTCAGAGGAAGATTTAAAATCAGTGTAACCGTAGGTAGCGTAAATTTGAATGCACATGATTAAATTTGAGCGCTTGAAATACGTTGTTATTTGAGTAATAATAATGAGTTTGAATTTGAAATGTGCGCGTCAAAAAGGATTATCCACTAACTTCCGAAACTCATATTAAGGTAGTAGATAGTGATGTCTAAAAAAAGAATCCATCATTGCATCATTTACCCCAATTAACATTAGTCAACGCGAAAAATAACGTTGGATTGAATGAGTGTTTTCACAGCTAACTACCTCATTTACCGAAAGTTAGCATTACTGTCTATAGAAGTATTGAAAACACTTCATTGACACAGCCTTGAAAAATCTCGTTTTCAACGCTGCGAAACCCATCACACGGGTAATGGGCCCAGGAGAAGTACACGCATGCAACAAATTAACGGCTCTTAATAAGCAGGTACGTCGGGGAAAATTTGTAGCTAGCTTCGGCATCGTTCCCTAGGGGAAAAGTGTTAGGGGCTCGACACCGTGCGCATAGAGTGGTCAGTGTGGAAAACGTACGCTAAAGTAGAGAAAGTGCTTTCGGGCGGAGGAAAGTGAAATAAAGTAATCGCGGAAAACGCGAGTGAGAGGCACTGAGCGTGTAATAAACGGAATGCGAGTGGCGTGTGCAGGAGAAAGTAAAAAGGTAGAGATATAGATTGGTTCGCTCGCACGTACTCCGCCTTCCTGACGGCGCTCGCGTGACTGTATACCTCCCTTTAGGGCACCATCTCACTTATACATAAATGTGAAAATATATTTATTAACACACCTATAACTCAACAACCAAAAGGATTACAGACGAAGTTTTTTATTTGTAGAGAAGTAGACGGAGAAATATGGTCTATAATAATTAATAAAAAGATCTTAGAGCCAATGGCTCCAGATACTTAATATCTTACTCCCACGAGAGATGCATTGAAATCAGTGCAGAGGTATATTTTGGTTTTTTGTATCTCTCGCGATCAATATGTATGTTTAAAATATCACCTTCCAGCTGGTCGGAAGATTATAGTTTTTATTTTTCACCATCAATTTTGTTGTACGTTTCAATTTTGCCTAATAATTACGTATTGGCTTCTAAAGTTATTTATTTTTCTCAGATTTAAAATATAGCAAATTTTCTGAGATATGGCTACAACGTGTCCAATATTTACAAATTTCAGTGAGATTTCTGTATTGGGTTCTTTTGTGCACTAACCTCATCATATGCGTTTATCAGCTTTTTATGCAGTATCTGCATTTAGCACCTCACATTGTTTCTTACATTTTAGAACCATCAGTAGGCGTAGAATATTGCTTACGCAGAATCATGCACACTGCCAGAGACCTAAGTACTGCACCCGTTAAACCATATTGAAGTCCTAGACCTCATTACAGATTTTTGGAGGTTTCAACAGACCCAAGGTCTCCTAATTACTGGTACATATTAAGCCTCAGAATGAATAAAGTAATAAGCCATTCATTCTGAAAGTTTTCGCGTAAGTATGTGATAGATATGTGAAAGATTTATGTAATTTTATAAAAGCACTAGGGCCCCTATGTCTGAAAAAATGGCCCTCCAAGATTATTTACAGAATAATGATTATTTTGGTACTGTCACTCCAGATTTACTACGATTGTAAGAAAGTTATAATATACGGCCGAAAATATTTGTGCTTATATGTTTATGTGTGTTTGTAATAAATTCGTGAAGACTTTGATACATTTTTTTCCAACTGTTACATTCTACTTCAAACATCCGCTTGAATTCCGACAACATTGTGTCATGTTATATGAGAAAATAGGGCCCATAACGGGTATCTGGGGACAATGAGTAGCAATTGCAATTAGCCCAAGCCCATCCTGAATTTAAAAATTCAGGTAGGACGTTCCTATGAAAGAAATAAATTCGGAATGTGGTTGACTGAATGATAATCATACAGGCAATCAATCCGATCGAATCCGGTATTAGGTTGACCTGCACAACCCATTTTTTCACTGAAAGCGACTTCGGATCGTAATATTTATTCGTGGAATTATTAGAAAATTGACTTACAGCTGAGTTGAAAAATTTGAAACTTAAACGCGAGTAGAAATATTAAATATTTTGATTCATTTGAGATTTTCAGAATTAAAAGTTAAAATACAATTTGGTTTAATGTATTGAAGGCAATAAAAGAAATAATCATCAGAAGAGGTAGGGTGGAGAGCTGCAGTCAACCAATCTTAAGAGTGAAGGACCAATGATGAATTAAGGCAGTATTATCATTGAAAATCATAAAATATCAGCAAATGCACCACAGCCTACTTCCTGCAAAAGTCATCATAAAAATGCCATACCTATACTGTGGGTTGGGTAAACATAATATCTTCAGATACAGTAAAATATCTTGGAATTAACTTAACATCTGTCATATCGTGAGGATTACACATACAAAACATATGTGGCGCATCATTAAAGAAACTTGGTTTTGTTAAACGTATAATAGGAAGGTCCGCGGATGAAAAAGTCAAAGAGAGATGCTACTTCGCTCTTTTTAGGCCACACCTCGAGTACGCCGCGAGCATTTGGGAACCTGGTCACAACAAAAATTCCCATTTAACCAAAAAAATGAACAACACACAGAGAAAAGAAGTGCGCTTCGTTAAAAACTGCTGCGTGCGTATATAGTGTCTCACAACTTTTAGAGGGATTAAGGTGGGAGACCCAAGAGACTCGGAGGCTACACGCTAGGCTTAGGTCACTTGATAAATTCAGAACTAATATTTTTCAGAGCGACACAGAGAATATTATCATGACGCCTCACTACATTTATAGGTCTGACAGATGCGATAAAATAAGAGAGATACACTGCCGAACAGATAGTAACAAAATCTCGTTTTTCCGCGCACAAAATGCGACCACAATAAAAATTAAAGTCCACTAAATTCACTCCTATAATTCATGTCACCATTTCATCTTCAAAAAAACTTACATCTTTACACGGCTGGTGACCTAACACCCCCTGCCACAGGCCCGTGTGGCGGCTCACGGAGAATGATGTAGATGTAGAAAATACATAGCAATATTTTGGAGAATGTGTTGGGCTATTGAATGAAATAATACATTCCATGACTATCGACATAGAGTTTAAATAAATTTTTCGTCATGCATAACGGGGGTTTTTACGAGTACACGCATACATTTGTGCACGCATGTTTGTGCGTGTATGTTTGTGCGCCTGCAAGACCGCCCGCGCGGAAACAGAATGATTCAGAGAAAGAACTGTGGACGGGAGTAAGAGAAGCGTGGAGCCGTGGGACGAGTGGGCGAGGTGGACTGGGAGGTTGGAGGAGAGTTGGAGGAGGGAGGGGCGAAGGCGCGGGTGTGGAAGAAAGAGAAAAAGTAAATGTGCACAGTGCAGAAAAGGGGAGAAAGTGGGAAGAGGATGGAAATAAAGCAGGCGGCGCGGGGAGTATGGGAGGATAAAGAGGGAGCGAAGTGGTGAGAGGAGACGAGAAAAGGGTGATACATGAAAGAAAGAGAAAAAGTAAATGTGCACAGTGCAGAAAAGGGGAGAAAGTGGGAAGAGGATGGAAATAAAGCAGGCGGCGCGGGGAGTATGGGAGGATAAAGAGGGAGCGAAGTGGTGAGAGGAGACGAGAAAAGGGTGATACATGAAAGTGAGACGAAAACGAGAGCTCGAACGGTAAAAAATGAAATAGTGTATACCCGACGCGAGTTTATTTTATGCATTCCAGGGGAGGACGCATTTGAAGGGGGTACTCACACTGGAGTACTTTTTTCCGCGGGTTTTGTGAGTGTGTATGTGTAGAGTAGTTTGGCCTAGTGCACTATAGGCGCGGGTAGAGGAAGTGGGTTGGAGGAGGAGACGGGAAATATATTTTCCGAAAGCCGCAAATCCGTTCATTAAAAAAAAGAATACTGTTCATCCATCACAGAAAAAGTAGGCAGATTGGAAGTGAGGAGGGGGTAAATAAAGAAATGAATTGAACTAGGATGGAACGCGTGGTTATTTTTTAGGACATCGGTAAGCGAACGGGTGGGAAAGCAGTATTTAAAGGGTGAAGGATGAAAAAAACTAATGAAAAAATAATCGAGAGGGGTGGGAGTAGTGGAGAAAGAAGGAAAGAGAGAGGGGAAGGGAAAATCACGACGATAAAAATTTCTCTCGCGATAAAAAAAATTAAAAAAAGAGGATGCTCGAATAAAAAAGCAAGGGAGTGAGGAGGTAGGCAAAAAAAACGACAAAACACTCTGCCATTGTGCTGGGCAGAATGGGAACGTGTAACGAGAGATGGAGGAGGAATAGGGGTGGGGGAAATGGGTGAAAGAGAAATGCTCTGGAAGATAAAAGTGCTTGGGATGGAAGTGGGAGGGTTTTTTGAGGGCTGGTTGAGAGGGAGTGAGGCAAAAGGGGGTGGTGGAAGGAGTAAAGAGAGATGGGGTGGGGAAGAGCACAGTGGAGGTGGGGGCACAGCCGATGCCGTGCGATTAAAATGGAGGGTATTCGAAAGGCGAGAACAACTAACATTAAATCCCCAACCCGCTTTCAAATAAACTGCGAGTTCGTCATGACATGCACTGCCGCCCTCACTCCAATGCAATGTCGATTTCATTCATTTATTTTTCCTTTTGGCCCGTTCGGAATGCCCACGAGGGGAGGGAGACCGGGTGTTGGGGGTTAGAAGGACGATATGGAGCGATGGGGTGCTCAACCCGCTTTGTGAGGGAGGGTGTGAGAGGGGCATTTGGTACGGTTGGCAGGCTGAGGGCACGTGATTGGGTCCGGCAAAACGATTGGCGGGTGTGGCTGGGAGGATGAGACGACATGTCACGGCGTTTCCGTCTCGGTATATTTAATGCTTTCGGTGGGAAATAATGATAACTGCGGCATGGACAAAAAGTTCCGGATTACAAAAAAAATAAACGAAAGCAATGGGAGAGGATGGTAATGGGTTTCCGAAAGGGAAGGATTCGACAGCGTGTGCTGTTGAAGGGTGAACATGCGCGGCAAAGGAACAGCGCTAGGAATTAATAGGATGACTGAGAGGTCATAAAGGTCACGAAGGGGTTCAATTCAGATTGGGGGAGATGTGGTGGACAGGCAAATTAGCCGGGAGTGGACACGCGACCTAATCCCGTAGCCGGAATTGCGTCAGGCGACCACACCTTGCTACATCAAAGCTATGATGACTATGATTGAGCACGGGGCGTGGAACGCACGCTTTGCTGGAGGTTACGACTCGGACAGTGCATCATTTTGGCCGCAACGGCCCTACGTCGGTCGCGGTCCTCCACCATTGTCACATCGGGCCGTTAATCAGTCTTCAGCCGGTACTACATCCGTTGGGTTTTAGAATCCGCGGACTATGAGCTCCCTGGACGCATTGCCGGCACATGCAGCGTGTATTGTGCTCTTCCGGCCCCTCGCCGGTGTGAATGAATGTGCGTGCGCCCTACTCAGCATGACAAAGGTCGGCTCACGGATAACTGCGGGCAAAAATCAATTAGGACAACCTGTGCCCCGTTTCCGAGGTCCCTTCCCCGATGAACATAATGATTAATGCATCTCAAATAAATGAATGATGCCGTATTTAACAGAGCAAAATATTTTAGTGCATTACAATCCAACTACACAAGTGAAAGATCGCAATGCAGCACTAACGACATGGGTTTACTAAGCGGCATCATTGAGAGTAAGGGATGCACAAGATAGATCAATTTGAATTTGTTATGGTTGGAAACAATTTGCATGTAAAATATGTCCATTGATTAAATGGCATGGACTATTCAAAGATTTCGATCACAAAGTTTCGTTTTTAAATATTTTATATTAAAAAATAGACAGAAAAAAAACCTTAAGAAGCAACTGAAAGAATTTGCATCGATTTACTCATTTTTTTGTCTAGAGAGGAAGCATTTTACCTCAGCGAACGAAATACGGTACTAGTGAAACTAACCAAAAGTGGTGGGGTAGTGGCACGGTCTCTACAATAGTCTCAATCTTCTCTTTCAGTGAGATCGATAATATGCGAGTTTTTGGGATGAAAAGCATGGAGACGCATCATAGTGTTTTATATAAGTAATTATTTAAACTAGGTAAAAGATTTGGCACCGGTGTTACTAGGTGTTATTGACGTTGTTATGACATATGCAATGCCCGAGAGAAGATTATTTGGAAAGGTTAATTTACTATTTCAAGTTTTTGGTGATACTCTCATATATTATTTTAGCCTCTAACTTTTTCCATAGTCTTATTCCAATTGCAGGTTTTGATTAGAAACAGCTCAAAATTTCCGCCTTGTACTAGCCATTTTTACTCGTCAAACTTTATCACTTTGTGAGGAATCACGCATGATTTCTTCTATGAGTAGAATATGTCATGATTAGAATACTAGAACTGATGAGAGTAGAATTCCCATACACGGTGAAGATAAATGAAAAAGGGGGAGTTAAGGTCCAATTTAGTTCAGATTGATAGAATGCATTTATAGAATACTTTTTTAATCTTAGCAAGTAATGATTTTTGCTCGATGTCTGCTGACCCTGTAATTCTGAGCTATGATTTTATCCAATGTATTTTTGTTTTAATCCTGATCTATTGAATTGTAATTAATATTCTATTTGCTTTAACTATTATCTTAATCCATCCAATTTCCTTTTGCTCATGTCATTTTTTTTCTTGAAAGAAATGTTAATGTGTTAATCGTGGGGAGATGAAGAATACCAGAGAACCGGATGACAGGTTGGCTTAAAAGTTAGAAATCTAAGACTAAGCTTCCTAAATATGATGGAAATGCGAAAGAAGACATAAGGATATGAGAAGCTATATAGAAAATAAAGTAATAGAACCCTTTCTAAATGAAGTACGAAGAAGGAAATGAGCGCTTGAAAGTGCATCTAAGTCCATCAAAGAACTTGACGGAGCCGAGAAGGAATGCCAGCGAAACGGTCGACCACATAAGTGGTGTAACGCGGGAAAACCCGAAAAATACCGATAAATAGTAAAGCAAATTTTATACGTATTAGAAGTCATGATTTTCATTACTTGAAATAAACTGCAGTAATTTATTTTAAATTATTCAGCTTAAACACAATCACAATCTTAAATAGAGTAATGGGTACGCTCCATAGTTTGAGGCTCAACTTTGTGGAAGTTGAATTTCACAAATGATGATGGATGAACCTGAAGATGACACCACTGTGTCGAAACATGTTGTACCAAGAAAATAAATCTCTGGAAGATAAAAAAGTTACTTTTTCCTTTGTGAGAGTTAAGGACCTCTAAAATCGTCCCCTGACTATATCCATAAATTTATGCACGTTGGGAGTTTGTGCCTGCTTTACTGGTTCATGTTATGCAGACTTTACTCTAGTCAACCTTTACCTTCACTTTTTAGAATTTAATGTAGGGTAACAATCACCGACCCACAGTATCTCCTTAAACTCGAGTGAGTGTGATTCCTTTACATTCATCGTAGCACTCGGCGCGTGGTCTCTCGCAGTGTGACTTGGACGCGCAACGGCTTTGCTGTGAGGTCGGAAGTTAAAATGACGAAGGGATGAAGGGAATCAGATAAGCGGTTTGGAGAGGAAAGAGATGTAGAGGAGGGAGAGTGGCAACGGTGCAGTGGATCCGCCGGAAGGACGCTGGAGGGTGGGGGGGTGGGATGAATGGGATGTAGAGGGAGTTGAGCCGGGAAATGAATGTGGCTAGAGTGAGGACTGCGAGAATATAGGAGAGAGAAGGAAAACTCGTAAAAGTTTCGCTCTTTCGGAAATTCATTGCAGTTTTCTTTCCTAAGCTTCGTGCTTTAAAAGGTATTTTCAATCTAATATCAATACTCTAAACTTTGTACGTTATTTTAGGTAGTCCGAGCGAGATAGTTCCCTAGTCATAACAGAGACCATATTCGAATTTTACGTTTTAATTTCACCAGCTGTAGGACAGATCAATTAAATATTACATGACTAATGGTGCAACAATATAGTTTTATATGACAGAAATTGTCAGTAATTAAATGAAAATATCTAAATAAGTATTTAACTTGACTCGCGCGGTGCGTTTGAAACTTCTTCAAAACGGAAGGTTTTTTGTGATACCCAAGAACCTACAGCGGTGATAATGTGTTTAATTTTCAAATATAATTGAGAAAACATACAAAATACACGCTATTAGTTTTATTACGATATCTTAGTGTTAGCAGTACCTCATTTTGTAAATAATGTCTCTCTTGAGTGCATACATGTACCATTTCCAATGTAAATGGGCTGCTGTTTTTTGGGAAAGTAATGTGGCTTGGGTACAAGTTTTTGTGTCATCGGATAGGTTGGACATTTTTAAATGAGACAAAATTCATTGATTTATAAGTAAAATGATATTTTGCTTAAACTACCAAAACCATGTTTAATGCGATTAATGCCACATTGCGTACAATGAGATGAGTTCATGTCACTTTTCTTCACCCAGTCACTTCATTTTCGTGGCTACTTGAGGAATGATAAAAGTAGTAGAATTAATGATATTGGCTTTACTGGAAATCTTTCATAATGAAATAATGAATTACTCTCCTATTGATGTTTTCCACTCCTTTTTCTTTTGTTAAAACAAATAAATTCATTATTTCATAATAAAAGTAAGTGCGTAATCACATCACAGGTGGGGTAATTTAAAATGTACTGCTTTTTCTAACGACGCGGGGTAATTTTGGCTAAAATTTTCCAGTTATTTAACTATATTTTATGCCATATTTTATGCCTCACTTTGCCATAACCATATTTTATGCTATATGGGGTAAAATGAGATGAGTTCATGTCACGTTTCTTCACCCAGTCAGTTCATTTTCCAGACTACTTGAGAAGTTATAATAAAAGTAATAGAATTAATGGTATTGACAGTAACTTCGTGGCATTTCTTCATAATGAAATGACGAATTACTCTCCTGTTGATGTTTTCCACTCCTTTGTCTTTTGTGGAAACACATAAATTAATTATTTCATAATAAAAGTAAGTGCGTAATCACAACACAGATGGTTTATTTTAAAATGTACTGCATTTTATAACGACTCGCATTAATTTTTTTACATAAAGTTACTGCATGTTTAATCTATTTGACGAAAATACTTAAAAATTTATACACATATGAGTGTCTTTTCCTGCCGTAAATCCTGACTACAGTACTTTCCAATTTGACTTCCGCGTTTTTATATCAACGTTTATTATAATTAGTTATTTACTCAAAACTAAAAAAATCGAAGCCTTTACTGTGTTGCCATTTCCTCTCACCATAAAAAGGATTTTTTAATCGGAATTTCTTCATAATACCTCTCAGTTTCGCCCATTCAAGCCAATGAGCTCACATAAAATCGAAGTTTTTCAATATAATTGGACAAATATCTGGATTTTTACGCAAAATCTGATAAAAGCGTGCAAAAATATCTATGGTACACCAAAATCAGAGTGGTGAAAAATAATACGGCTAATTAGAAATTCTCCTTTCCAATGCGCGGTGATAGCGTGGTTTAAAAATTTTGTTGAATTCTTTATCTATAAGAAAGTTTTTTGGCTGAATGCCTTGCTTTCTGCGCATACTGCCTGCTTTCTGCTCCGTACAAACCGTAGGTTAGTTTTAAGGTTAATTTTATATTCCTGTTGATAAACACATCAAGCCATATTATGACACACTCAGGTGGTTGAAGGTATATAATAGACGGGAATATCAAATGAATTTATTTGTATACAAACTTATCAACACAAAGTGTCCCAGATACTTCTATAATAAATTTATTTTTAACATAAATACGCGGAAAAAATTGACGAGAAACACATAACTATTGATAATCCAAAATTTCCGTACTAATGTGTACGGTAGATCTTTTTATGTAGCTTGTTTTATGTAGGCATTGGAATGCCTTGCAGAAAAAAATAAGGTCATCAACGAATATAAATTTGTTCAAGAAATGCCTGTACAAAGCTAAAATGTAATAAACCACCATGCAAATTAATGAAATATAAAATGTATTGCATTTATGATTTAACGCAGATCAGATAATTTTGTTTACATATATTACGTATATGTATTCAATATTTGTATATCATAAGGCCTCATTTTTATTTGTCCGTTTTTTGTCTTTGTTACTAAAATGTCTTCAACTGTTTTCAGCTGGTCCTTATGTTTAATACTAATGTTAAAACAATGTCTTGGCAACCCACTGCTTTTAATTATCAGTACATACGAGACTGTTGGTCATTGCTTGTTTTATACTCTGTAAATATTCCAGGGGACAGAATGTCCCAGAACTCAAATAAATATATGCATATGTATGTATGCATAGCGCATTTAAAGTGACGGCCAACGCCAATCAATTGTTCGACCACTTCGATCAAATCTTCGCTCGCCCCTCTAGTATCAGTTATATTCCGCTAGTGAAATGAGCTAGGCCCGTACTAGCCGTAGAGTGTGGTAAATACCGAAGTTGTAATTACATACCATTGCACGGACCATGAAAAACATTCCAAAAGACGCCAAGGGCGAATAGTTATCCTTTTACATTCCTCTCCCTCCTTCAATTTCGACAAAATTCTCCCCTTGCCGCCCTCCTCTCTCCTGTAGGTCATTTAAAAAAATTGAGAGTACACCTCCTTTGATTCTTTTCGGTCGTTATAAAATTTTACTCCCCCGAACAAAATAGTGAGTGGGAAATAAAACGATGAGAAATTGTCTCGTGTGCGCCCGTCAGGAGGTTTTGCGAATAATATGTGCGCCGCGCGCATCTGAGCCGCAAAACTCTGATGGGAGGGGAAATAATACGGGCGGCTATTGCTGCAGGATGCATACATGTACGCCGGCGGTATAGTATGATGAAAAAGAGTGAGGGATATAAAAATATGAATACTTTGTAGGCTGAGGGCAGGTGAAAGAGTTGAAGAGGGGATGGCGCCGAGTCCGCAGTCCCGTGTATTGCTCGTATTAACGCACACACGAGCCGTTGGCACAAACGCACGGCGCACGTGGAATGACGTCACGTCACCTGTCTAACTTTGGCCTCGCGCTTGCGTACATTTCCAGTTTACGGAGGATAGAGAGAAAGGGTGGAGGTATTAAAAAAAACCCATAACGACATTTTTTTTGTACCAAAGTTCTCTTATTTTTTCCCCTCGCTCAGTGAATGTGTGCGAAAGAAAGAAGGTAAGAGAGAGGTAGAGAAAGCCTGCGCTCATATCCTTCCTCTGTAAAACCGCAGATGATACCTCTTCATCATCGCTGAGTCTCTCTCGGTATGTGTGTATGATATTGTGTGTGGAGTACAGCCCCACAATCTAATCTGCATGCCTAGGCGTCGTCGATATGAAGGCACGGCAGCCTCATCCCTCTTCGACGCTTGAGGCCTCGTGCAACTCCTGGGGCGTTCTGGGCGCGGCCTGCGTTCCCTCCCGACGGTTCGTGGTGGGTTGCCTCGAAGGAGGAGGAAATTCCCGGCCCCCCTACCGAATTAATCCGCTCCTTACTCTGCTTCCTCCTCGTAGACCCCCGTGGGGCTGTTTACTTTCTGCATGTATCTCGTCTCGTTCCATCGCCAGCCCACGTAATTGGCCACCGCTCCACCCACGACCCCTCTCAAACATCCCACTGTGTCTTCCAGCCGTCTCCAGGCTACGATTCCTTCATGATAAATTCCCATCCGCGCTCCACTCTCCCCACTTATCGTCTCGCCTTCCGTCTCCTCTCCTCCCATCCGCCTCCTCGTCTCATAACCTCTTGCCGGATTACAATCCTGAGACGCGTCCTCGCCCGCTGATATTTCCGCCACTTGAAGACTCCGTCGGATTCGAGCTCGCTATTCAAACCATCTCAGAGAGTTTTTGTGGGGGGTTTCATAAGCCATCCATAGTTAAGAGAAAGATTAATATTTTCGTAGCATATGACATTTGCGTAATTATTTGACGTCACATTTCCTAGAGCTAAAGTGTACAGTTTCCGTTACTTAGAGCATAGAAATCTGTCATCATATGTTCTTAGGTTTCATTGAGGTTGCCTTCAGTATGTATGCTGTCATTTAAGATAAACTTCTACACCTTTGCATTTAAATAATAAAAGAGTTGCTAAATTTACTGTTGTTAAAAGTTTAAAGATGCTATATGATGTGTCGGCAGTTAATTAAGACGCTTATACGGTCGTAGAATATGTTAATTTAATGAAAATTTGGCAAATGATACCCATGAATGAAAATGATGAGCAAAACCTATATGAACTGTGAAATTTACTTGCAGGTTACGGTAGGCATCTGAATTGCTTGAAGTTTTCACCATCGATACTGAATTTAATAATCAAATGATATGCTCAATTTTTCTCCGGTGTTATTAAGAACAAGGCTGCTTTTGGTGGGAATACCTACATTATGAAAACTACGCAAATGAATTGCTCTCGTTCCTAATTTTTTTCACATAATTACACACTGAGTGTTACATATCAACTGATATTGAGGTTATTTTGCAAACAAGTGGCCCTAGGCTATTACATGATTTAGTTCGATTTGATTTTCTCCTTGTTGTGTCTGCTAACGATTGCATTCTAAATTGACTAAACATGGATTTCATATTTAATTCAAGGAATGCAAAACCATAACCAGAAAGGTTCATCTGATATTCATTGTTGTCAATTTTGTTAGGTGGTTTACAAATTCAAAATAATAACACTCTCTTATAACTTTCAATTAGGGTGGTAAAATTAATTTTTTTTTAAATTGGAATAAGATTAATTGGGACTAGAAAGTTTCTTTCAAAATGTTAGTATCTGTTGATAAGTCTGTTATTCTCCCTGCATTCTTGTTTATTATTTCTGAATATAAAAATTCCTCGGGGAAACAGATAGGCGGTCAGAATAATAAAAAATCATCGGTTAACAAAACATAGGCCAACAAAGTTAATTGTTTTCATCTACTTAACATAATACACAATGATTTTTCCAACACTATTAAATAGAATGTAGAATATGCATTAGTGCTATTTTCTAAATACCTTGAAACATAATGAGACCTATTTTATATTAAAGCATAAACAAAATTTTGTCAGCAAATTCATCCAGTAAGCAGAGAAATATATCTTAAACATTTTTACCGAGCGTAAACCAATATGAGGAACGAGCCTTGAATTTTAGTTGGCCCGTGGATGAAAGTGTTAGACGTGTTAACGAAGGGTTTTGCACCGTCGGCCATCCATTTTCGTGGATTTTTTTTACGACTGCGTTTACTATAACGCAGTCGTAATTAAATTTTAATTATGTATCATTTAAAGTATTGAAATTCATCTACATCAGAATACAACAGGACAGGGCGTCATAGGACACCAAACATGGTAAAAGTGCAATTAGGGAAAAGGGGAGAAGTTCAGTTCAGGAAAAGGAAGAACAGTTCAAGTCTGTTATTACTCTTGAAAGACAGATATGAAATGTTCTAACGATGCATCTTAAGTCGGTGTGTGACTGTTTTTGTTGCAATCTTTTATTTAGCGTGGCATTTGGAATTTTCATACTGGTCAGTGCGGTAGTATATCTCACTTCTTTTGTCAGTACTACCGTGCCTGGAGATATGGCGCGGGAGCAAAATAATATTTTTCATGTCGTACACAAACTCGCCAAGTCAGTGTTTATCAAGTAAACTAAGCCTAGTGTGTAGTCTCCAAGTTCAGATTACAAACGGTTACCAACTCCTTTCAATGGCTGTGTGACACTTATTGTGCGCTCGTAACAGTTTTTCACAAAATATACTGCTTTCCGTTGTATTTTATCGCCATTGCGGATTTAATCTCTCGGTTCCAAAGGTTTTCAAATGCTCACGGAGTATTTGAAATGAGCCCTAACCTGATCAAAGCAGCATTCCTCATTTATTTTTCATCTGATAACCTCTCTACTTTTTGCTTGATGGGTCACAGTTTCTTAACCCATTCTTTCCCGAAGCTATTTTTTTTACCGATTTTTAGGCTATGTATGATTTAACACTTTCCCGGCGAATAACATATGTGTACATTTCTCGGGTTCGCCACCGAGTAAGATCTTCATAGGCAGCCGACGTTTCGGGTTCCGACTCGTTACCCATTCTCAAGGCTACTGATTTTTAGGCTGTTTTTTTTAATATGTTGCTCTCTTTGAATAATTAGTCACCGGAAAAATTGTTTAACAAATCTGTGCTTTGTAGTTTCTGTTGCAGAAGCCGGGTGTTTAAACACACGGTGGGATAAAGTCCATATCAATCTAAGCGAAAACAATTGAAAAGGTAGCATGACTAACAAAAATGTGTATTTCATTCAAACTTCATTTAAACATCAAATAAATAGGAAACTGTATTGTTTACACTGTTAATGAATACATTTGCATTAAAATAACTTTTAATTAAAAATAAAAAAAATTTCGTGGCAGTAAAATTTAGAGTCAACCGCGTTTCTACATTAATTCTTTGTTAATCAGTTAAATATATTTTTTCCAATTATATTCAGACCTAATATGATATTCTTTGAAGTACATATCAGGATGAACTGCAACGTTACACTTTTCACGGATAAACTTTGAGCCTTTACCACGGTGACCGCACCGTCGATGGGTTTACATAACCAGTGATTATACTCATCGTATCATCCATCTATGACTGCCTGCCTCATTGTTTTTGGTGAGAGTGATTTTGGCTGTGAATCGGTTGACCCAATCCAATCCAATATAATCTCTCCTAATCCAATTATAATTTCTCCTAATCCAATCCAATTATAAACTCTCCTAAAAATCAGTTAAATTGGTTTTGGGGTTATTGATTTGGAAAATATGCCATAAGTTCATAATACTGCTGTTTAGACAAAATCTGCATAATTTCCAGTACCACTATTTGGACCTAATAATCACACGATACACGGTTCATTGTCGATCAAACAAATCCACACCTGCCATGCCATGCTTGCACATTTTTACAACTTGTGGTTGGCATAAGTTCACATTTTTTGCCCTTTGAATTCCGACAGGTGCACGTTCTCAAGCTGGAAACAGATTCTGACGTCATGTTTGCTGCAACGGTAAGTTGCACATTGTCATGCCAGCGAATAAGAGAAATTGCACTGTTCTTATCAGTGAGAGCTGAGAATGCACCCCGTTCCTTTTTGCTGACATTCGCAACAGGAGCTCCGTCAACTCAATATTTTTAATGGTTCCTATATATTTATTTTTATTTTCTTTCAACTTTTCTATCAAGGTGAGTGATTTTTTAAAAAAATACCAGCAAATTAGTTTGAACCAGGAGAGAGAAAATAAATACTCATAGACTCTGTCACTGAGGCATCAAGAGAGACACCTATAAGTCTATCTGTTTTTCCCGCATAAACTAAATTTAAGAAGGAAACCTCTCGAAGTGGCTACACACCATATTTTATAAGCAAAACGGATAGGCTTTCCTCTAATAAATATTTTCAATGAATGTTACCCATACTATGCTTTCATATCTTCAACAGGAGAAAAATCATTGCCATTAAATTCTATCATCTCGGTAAATGTTTTGGTCATTTGATCAACTACAGGTCTAATTTTGTAAATATCATCATCTGTCTGTATCTGTGTATTATCATCAAAATGGAGAAAATTGTGAATCAAATAAAATGTATACCGACTCATTTATCCAGAAACTAGTAGGTGGAATGTTTTGTTTCCCAACATATACGTCTAAATGGCACATAACGGTAGCCAGACAGCAATTATATACCAACATATTTGTATAAGTCATGGTATCCTCTTTATGGAGCGTCCACTCCCTAGGGTTGTCAATTACATTTTTGCTTAGACTTTCAAAGGTAGTGAAAAATATTTTAGTCTTACGACTGTATCATCTCCCCTTGCATGAAAGGTACAAAGAGGTTAAAACACATTGTAGCCAAGAAATGTCTATTTTGTAACATTTAAAAGATGCCTACTGAGGTGCAGGCATTAATATACTCGGCGAGAGAAATAGACGTGGATTTTCTAAATGTGCTAAAAGATACAAAGGTTACTCACTTACTGATTTGCCCCAATTGCCTCCAAGTAAAATATTTGGGGTTTGTCATATTTTCTAAACATTAAAATGAATGAATTTTAGTAAAATTTTAATTTTTTATGCTTATATCACATAGAAATTAGGAATTTAACTTGAGGAAAAAAATGCATAAATTCTGTGATTTACGTTTTTTATAATGATGACCAGCATGGTGCGAGTTGGGCGCAATGTAAGTGATATTATGCCTTGAGAGGTTCCAAAGACATATAAGAATATTTAAAAAAAAAAAAGGTTAACTGTTCAAGGAAACGTCAGGAGAATTTTTTAAATTTTGGCTTGCTTAGCGTGTGTTTAAACACACGCTGGTAAAATATGGGTTAAACGAAACGCCAGGAATGCTTAGCATGTGTTTTCCTTCCCTTGATGTGTCTGAAGGCAAAGGGATTCCCAGATATTTAATTTGATCTGACTATAGTGTAGGTATAATTTTTTCGAGAGAAGTATACAGCAAATCAATCAATTAGTTAAATGTCAAGCCCCCAAACAAAATTCTACACGCTTAAATTGTTGGCGTTAAGTGAGAGAGTTTCTAAATTATCATTTGTGGCAATCTTGTCGGTAGATGGTGGAATAATCAGCAAAAAAGCTAATGTTTATTTTGAATCTAGAGTATTTGACGTTTAAATAATTAGGAATAAGGGGGTCATTCACACTTTTTTTAGGGACGCCAGATTTTACAATAGCCAAGTTGGACCAAACGTCGGCGATTACTACTTGCTGCTAGCAGTCAGAAAGACGAATCTAATTCTCAAAATGACGTATCTAATTCTCAATTTTATAGCTTAGCCCACATGGCTGTTAATTGACATTCATTAACTTGCAAGGAACCTTTTTTTAATTCCAGAATTATCGCGTCAATTTACTTTTTCACGTCTACATCTTTTAGAATGTCATTTAGGAAGACTTCCAACTAGGTTCAAACAAGGTCCCGTTGTTCAGTAAGTTATTTGATGTTACTAACAATAATATGTTCAAGAATCTTACATAATAGATATTTGAGCGAAAGAGGACGGTAATTTCATCGGTCTTATATGTCCACATGTGGAGTGATATTGGCTATTTATGAGTTTTATGATATTTTACCTATTACCTTTACCTAAAGTATATTTTGGTAAGTGTACAATGTATATATTGGTTTACTTAATAATATTCATCAATCATGTGTTTTAACAGGAAAATTTGCTTGTTGTCATTATTCAGTGTGGTGCAGTCAGGTAGTAACACATAGACATTGTCAAATATCGTAATTGAGTCTTTTCTCTTTCGCAGGTATCCTGGGTTCGGCACCGAGACATTCACCTGCTCACGGTTGGGCGTTACACGTACACGAGCGACCAGCGATTTCAATCAATCCACTCACCGCACACCGAGGATTGGAAACTTCAAGTCCGATATCCGCAGCGTAGAGACTCCGGCACCTATGAGTGCCAAGTGAGCACCACGCCACCCATAGGACACTCCATGTACCTATCGGTTGTCGGTGAGTATCTAAAACAAACTTAAAATAAAACAATCCTTTTCAATTCTTCAATTTTCCATCCTTTATGCATTCATCGATTAGACTGCTGTATATTTCACATTTTACATGAATTATAAAGGTCGCGTTATATGAAAATCTTTGGCAAAAAACTAGGCATCAATATACTAAATTCTGCTATGTGCTAAGTAAGAGATGCTTTATTAAATTGAAATAACCTGTTGGCTTTGTAACCAACTGAACTCAACGATTCGACATAGTAAGCTGCTTTTCTAGTTCAACCTTTTTCCTCAAAAGTGAACTTGAGTCACCAAATAATTTGGCTGGGCCTATGAGAAATAAAATAATATGAATCTATTTCCTCATTGTGTAATATATGTCATTCTACCTGATAGCTTCTGAGTGTTCATGCATCATCGTTTATTAAATCCCTCATAATCAAATATTCTACGTTACGAATTCAAAGTAACACGACTATAAAGAACAAACACTGATATCAAAATAAGTTTTATTAGCCAACAAAGATATCCCAATGTTTATAAATCCTCATTAATTATGAAAATATACTTATTTTTTGAGGAAATAATTGAAAATTGGGGTGCATTGGATATTTTTTGGGGACCGTATTTCAATATCGATTCCATTTATGGTATGATCGTAAGAAGTATTATTTCGTATATTTTTTCATTTTATTTCTAATTTTTTGGACTCCAAATCATTTTTCAATGCTATAAAATGCTGCACAATTTTACAGTTTCTACACTAATGGCGAAAATGATGTGGAAAATTGGCCTGGCAATGATTTCAATTGTCCTAAATTGAATTATCATCGATGGGACGTCATTCATTAGATTCATTATCAAGGCTTTGAGCTTTACTGATTACATAGTGCTGGTTATGAGTGGTTAGCCATAGTGCACTCCATTGGTTTTGTACCATTGAAGGGTGATTCATAAAGTCTTATTTCACATGGCATTGGATTGGAAGTCACGTGGAATGAAATGTTGCATGGGAAAGGGTCGGTACTGGAAAGAATAATCATTATCTTCAACAACTGACGCAGGCAATGAATATTAATGCCTCGCCACATTATGTACAAATATTCAAAAGTGAATTTGCATAATTGGACTACAAAACATGTTCAATTTTGTCAAAAAATAGTTCCGCATTAACTTATTCCACAAAATAATTTTGCAGAAAAGCCACTGGAAATATTCCAATGAATTTATAGCTGTGCAGCGCTGCTATCAACCAATCGGTCCTTTTGAGATTTTATATGAATATATAATGATGAAGCTACATCAGATATGGAGTTGGTTGGATTGAGTCACCTAGCCATGTTGAGATACAAAGAATACATTCAGAATGGTCACATCAGAAGAGTTAAAATTGTTTCTAGGCTATCTTGACGATAAGGATTCCAGCACTGTAAAGGAAGTTAAATTCATCTGGTGTTCGTACGAATGTACAGTATTGTGATAGAGGTAATTGTTACAATGCTTTACATTTGTATGCTCATAAAATTGCCTCTGTATAAACGGTTACATGAGAAACTCCATTAAATTGATTGTAGTAGTAATTTTGTATTCGATGGATGGATCTTTTTATCTTCTTCATCCAGACTTAAAAACCATGCCATCTGCGAAGCAAAATTATCGAGAACACCCTTCGTTCGCGTCTGTGGCGATGACTTACTGATGGTACTTCTCATTTGCTGCGAACAACGTGTTGATGAGCGGCGCATTTGGGATAACACTTTGATGAAGATTTACTTGTTCATTATGGCAACATCGTCGTTTCTCTCTTCTCCGCATCCGCGGATTCCTCCCACTTTACTTGACAAGCGAGGCGACGCGTCAGAGACACGGAACATGCAGCAGCAACGCCACCCATCATCATAGAGGTCTCCAGGCACCTCTCTAACCCCATCTCCCCGCCCCACTTCCCCCCTCCCAACCCCATCCACCTATCTCTCCCCAATTCCATGCGCTTCTCCCTACCCCCACATTCACACCCCTCAATTCTACCATCCGTCCTTCCTCACACCCCTTCGATTCTCACTCGGAGACACGTAGGTAAGTGTTTTACGCAGCGTTGCCCAGAGTTGCTGGGCGCATTGATGAAAAGAGGGAGTGAGGTAGAGTCCCGAACTCCACCTCCTCTTATCACTAGACCTGCGCGATTATGCGATGTATCGACTATGATGTGCGATGCCCATACGATATTGCGGAAAGACACAGCCATGCGGTATACACTGCCTTTCTCAGCGCTTAAGTTGTATGCGTGCGATAAAAATATGTGTTTAATGCAGAATTATTGTGTTTAAATGAGGCACTGTAAACGACGTAATACGTGTTTCATGCAAAAGAAATCACGAGCTTTATTAAATATTTTTTAATCAAATTCAACCCGCATTCAAGAGGCAGACTACATATAAGCACTAAACGACTAGCGAATAAAATGCATCCAGATTTTCGTATTTGTAAGGGTTAAATGCAACATCCTTCAGCATATCCAACGTGATATCTCATAGTTATGGTATTCATTACATTTGGAAATATTTTGCTATGCAACATATGGACAACACCATATCAAGGCAAAAATTATTTGTCGGTGTAGGATAAATTTGTGATGTGGAAATGATTAAATTATATGTGATTGGGATACCTTTTAGGGCGTGATAGTCATGCAATACACAATGACATCCCTCTCTGTATTATAAAATTCCAAATTTAATATAAACTGGTCAATCAAACTATGAGCAATCCAAGTAAATAACCTTCGAGTTTTCTTCCCGTGCCATTATTATTTCTTTTTGAAGTTCCGTTCCATGCGATATTTTTAAGAAGTTTTAGGGAGGAACTTGGGAGGATGCTAGTTTATTTTAAGATTAAAGTAGCATGATGACAATTTTTGGGTCGCTACTGACACAATTGCTAAGGCAATGAGACATAATTTGTATCATATGCTATGCAATACCATGCGATATGTAATTTATCACTTCTTTTGCGTAAACACTTGAAGATTGGCATTTCTTGTGAAAGATATAGTACTTCAATACTTACACATATAACACGCATAAATAAGGAATGATCTAACTTCCGTTCTACAGATTGCGACCAAATATTTTGGTCAGCTGGAAGCATTTTCATACCTTTTACGGTTTTGGGCCTACGAAACGATAGCGAAAAGTTCGATAATTGACGCGATTTTGCGCAAAAATATCTCGTTACTCCGGGAGATCACGACTAACATCGCAACGCGATACAGAGTTTCTGATATCACTAAGCCGTATCAAGCCACTGCCTCAGCCTCCACCTCTCTCGTGCCTGCATTTTCCTCAAATGTAAAGAGAGGGAGGTATTTACCATGTGATATGTAATCCATCTCTTCTTTTCCTTAAACACTTGAAGATTGGCATTTCTTGTGAAAGATATTGTCCTTCAATATTAAAATATATAACACGCATAAATAAAATTTTGGTCGGCTTTAAGCGTTTTCATACCTTTAACGGTCTTGGTCTTAGGTACGTAATGATAGTGTCAAGTTCGATAATTGACCCGATTTTGCGAAAAAGTATTTCGTTACTCCGGGAGATCACGACTAACATCGCAACGCAATACAGAGTTTCGGATATCACTCAGCCGTATCAAGCCACTGCCTCAGCCTCCACCTCTCTCGCACCTGCATTTTCCTCAAATGTGGAGAGAGGGAGGTGTTTTCGCTCACTGGTGGCACGCTTTCAAGCGCATAGGAGGCAGCAGGGGGGGGGGGGAGGCGTCGGGGGGAGGAGGGGCGGGTGGAGGAGTTCCCATGGGTGGGGTTGTTGAGAAGTAGGTTGCGCGAGGGGAAAGTGTCGCGCGGGGGATTTCGCATATGGAGAGCGGGAGATGGGTTGGAAGGGTTGAATGGAGGATGAGGGGAAAGAGGAAGAGAGCGAAGAAATAGTGAAAGAGAGACAATCCATCTCCTCGATAGTGTGATCCGAGAAGATGACATTCTGAGCAGTCACTCACTTCGGTGGAAACCACTCGGAATATCGCATTTTTGCCTCACTTAACGTCGCTCGCATCTATACATAGGCGTGGAAACCGCAGCATCTGAAGTCGGGTGATGGTTGTTTCATTTTTTTTCTCGGGAGTAAAAGTTCGATGAAGGGAATACTTCGAACGTCAGTGGAGGGACAGTTGAAGACTGAAGAAGAAAATGCTCTGTCACCCAGGGAAATTAGATGTATATTTTTGAATTTCGATCCAAAGAGAGAAACTAATATTCCTGAGGATATGGAGTTCACGTGACGATACATGTTTAATCTTCCTTTAAAAAATAAATAGGTCTCTGATACTGCAAAGACATATATTTATTACCTCCGCTTGAAAATCAATTTGTATATTTTATTTTTTTCTTTGCATTCTTCCTACTTTCAATATATTTTATGGAATGTCCGAATTTTACCTGTAATACCTTTACTGTTTTACGTAGTTATATGGGTAATATCACTTGTATGACCACACATTAGATTTTTTATTTCTAAACTCTGTATCAGGGCTAATGGCATAGATATGTAGTTTTTAATTTAGCAATGTGAAGTGACACAAACAACGACCAATAGGTGAAATGTTATTGGCCGATACATCCACCATGGCCATCCACCGAGAAATTTCTACAAACGCTTAAAACTTTTTATCGCACCTTAAGAACGACAAATTGTAGGGTCTTGGATAATTGAACATTACCTTTAATACTCAACTACAATGTACTTTTTAAGAAGCATATCACCCCAACACGCTTCCTAAAAAAGGATCAATTAAACGAGTCTTAGGAAGTCAGACATATTGGATCGCCAATAATTTCAGCTTCACGTGTGAAAAACACATTCAATATATTTTCGACCCTGCTGCAAGGAACAAGGATTTGTCTAGCAAACAGTGGCATCGTTCGCCTCTGTCAAAGTGAGAGATTCGAGGTATTTCGCTCCCTATATCTCGAATACGCCGCGAGCATCTATACTGTTGTAGATAGCGAATGAATATGCAGTATAGGAGCAGCAGAGGAGTTGATAAATTCGTTGTTGATGCTGCCTAGACCAAAACTAGAATTAATTTCACCGATGTTATTAAAACATGTAGACACCAGACTGGATAGAATATTTCATACGATATATTTGAGACAGTCGTTATGCTTAAGTAGCAGGGTGGTCATCCGTCCCACGTGGCATGGATGAAAGTGGCATATTTTAATTCCTAATGGATGAGAAATAATGAAATCAATAGATCGAAGTTTCCAATAAATATCCTCATAGATTTTTCCCTTCGTTGAAGACAATGAATACAACAATTATGATTTGGAATAGTAGAAAGCTATTACTCTTAGTAATTACTCTCACTCATAATCAAATCCACAATTTCCATCCTCAGTTCCTTTAAAAATTCTCAATTATAACATTTAAATGTAGGTACGTATGTGCCCAGAAATGCCTTTGCTGAAGAAAATATTTTGTAAAAATATTGAACCACTTCTTCTGTTATTCATTTTTTTGTGCTAATCGTAATACTTCAAGTTAAATCTTGGGGCTACATGCTACTACTTTTATGAATTAATTCAGGAAAGTTTGGCGTCGTATATTCCAATTCTGCTAAAATTAGTATAAATTCAGTTCAAAAAGTAGACACTTCAAGGCTCTATCAACCTTAATCAGGAATGAGAAGTTAACCATGCTAAGTGAAGTAGTCTTCAAGGTACAACATTGTCTCCTAATGCCTGCAAATGACTTTCTCATTTTAAGTTATACCACATGTTGTAGTTCATGAGATGAAGTAGTGTTATTCTTGTCATTAATTCACAACCATTTGAAAGTTACTAAAACTGATGGCTATGTTCATCGCCATTTGTTCCTAAGTTCGACTACTTAGGAATTTTACCTTCTACTTCATGCATGCAAATTAAAGAGTAAGGTCTCTGTGAATCCTAACCTAATTTTAACATGTCTGAGGCGATTAAACATTATGAATGGAGGAGTTATTAGGCAATTTTGAGTAATTCAGAATACCTCTCACGTAATGAACTTCATGAGGGTTATCAATGAAAAGTTGTCTCTAAAAATGGTTTCCTATAATTTAAATATTAATTTTGTAAATTTTCTAGCAAGATAGCTTCGGATGTCCCAAAAGATACAGTCATGCGATACTTCCTCCTACTTGCAAAGCATTCTCCTTGCAGTCACTCTCAATTTTATGACCACCTTAAATACGTCCACGTATCCTGTCTTTGAAGTTACGTTAATGACTTATCGTCATTCTGTTTGAACTGCCCCAGTATCACTGGTAAATATCGCTTTTTGCTCATCAATCCATATCAACCCTACTTCCCAGCGAAATCTCTTCGGTCAACGACCACTCACTTCTTCGTAGTCCTTGCACAGTATTCGAACACCGCCCTAAATATCAAATTCTTCATTAAAGTCAACTTTACTTTTCTGCTTCAGACCCTTGTCATCGGATCCTTTCACTTTGATTATACCTATGTAATATACGTCTGAGCGTAATATACCGTTCACTCAGCCGTTATGGTCTCTTTTATTGCATACAATTTCTAAGAAGGAAGTATTGAATGCAAAACCTCATTTCAGACATAGACATAGACTCATATTTGGTGGTAAAGTATGCTTTGAAGCCAATATGCCTTTATTTAGTAAATAAGTCGGAATACGGCCTCAGGGTCTTACATTGTCCTCATTGGTCTGATATTAAATAAGAAAGTGAGGCCTGATTCTACATTTTAATTTCCAATCATGAATTTGAACGATGTATAGAGATTAGAAAATCGGTTTTCGCGATTTACTTGGTCTTAATAGTTTCTTAATTCAGAGAAAACTATCGAATTTTATGGGCAAACTAATCGCTGCAAAAGGGTGAGTTCGCTAGAGACGGACATTAAGATAAGGTCAAACAAAAGTCTGGAGAAAAGCAAGTCGTGTGGATATTATTCAGCAGTAGGACTTTGAAAAAGATAAGAAGTTGGGGTATGGACTCGGGGATAAGGCCTTCGAAAATTCATATAATACATTTCTCTCTCATCATTCCCCCTTGTTTTGTGCCATTATTTTTTTGGCGGAAATAAAAAAGATTTTACTCCTGACCTTCTACAATAAATGATTAAGAAGGAAATTTGCTGGGAAGTTTTAAATATACATTCGCATTTATTATAATTGTCATAAAGTGAATAAAATGATTATGGAAATATAAGCACTTCTGTGTGAAAGCAGAGACCAGGAGAGGGAGAGAATTTTTATCTACTTTTATTATAGCTAATAGCGTCAGTGGTAATTTTCTAACGATGTTATCCTACTTTCCCATTTTTAACAACAGGGATTATTTCAAACGCAAGACAAGCTTTCCATTACGTGTGACGACTGCGTAACTTTAATTTTTTTCCTGTAATTTACCTTCAAAAGGTCACCGAGAAGGTTAACGTCTAACTTAAAATACTTTCATAAGCGAGCAGCAGTTAATTAGCTTAAGTACGAAATTAATATTTCAGTTGTATAATAAACCTCATCAATTTAAAGTAGAAAGCAGATCCAGCGCGACCCCTTGAGTCCCGTGGGAAAATCCTTCCCAGTCCATCCCGTGGGGATAGCGAGGGCATATCCTCCGCAAAAAACGAAAAGCACAGGATGTACGTGGGGGAGAGAAAAAAACTCCTAAGAGGAACAACAGAATACGGTAAAAAAGCGTCGGTGGCTACAAAACTTGAAGGGATGGAAACAAATGCTAGGGAGAGGAGATGGGGAAGTTATATACCAGAGGGGACGAGTGAAAGAGAAGGTAGAGCCAGTACCACCGCAGGTGTATGAGGAAAGCGAAGAAGGATGCCGGAGAGGGAATGAGATGGAGAAAGATGTGAAGGGATGGGTGGGAGAGTGGAGGAGAAAGAAATGCAAAAAGAGGGCGTTACCTTTCCTCGGGTTTCACGCGGAAGAGATGAGGGTGGAGTTGAGGAAGATGGTGTGGGAGTGGAATGAGGAGTGGATGGGTTTGTAGACGCCTCCAGCTTTCGGAATGAAATACTCCCCCTGACTCGAATTCGGAATTGAGGGAAAGAATACGCGAAATAAAAGTTTCGTTTGCCTCGCTACGTCACGCACCAACCTACCCTTTTTTCTTTTAAAGTTTCATTTTTCTCCTCCCTTGGTTCTCATAAAAGAAGAGGCGATACATTATAATTGAGTTTCGGGTAGAGAGCATTTGCTACAGCGAGATGAGTAGGAGTCGAAATAAAAATGCATTCCAATAGTTCTCTGTAGAAAATAAAGGCTTCAGGAAATAGACTTTCAAAACGAATATGAGAGGTGAAGTGCATATTTGCTCTCTAAAGTACTTCAGTGTACGTGATATCTTACAGCTAGAAGAAAAAATATTAGCTGAAATTCGCAAACAGCTAGTATAATTGTAGCTAATTTGACGGCACGTGTGAACTTATAACGATTGTTTTTCCTCAAATGATTTGCCAATTCGTATCAGCTGGAACAAATGGTTAGATGAAGAGGCTCAAATTCATTTTTTATGAGGGAGCGTTCTCTTTCCTCAATGTGTCTTTGACATAGTTCGAATAATTTATTTACAAATATATTTAATGGATAAGGAGAAATATAAACTTAGTAAAGAACCCGGAAAATTTACAGAAATCAGGCTCAATAAGAAGAAGCCGTAATAGAGGAGGTGCAATAAACGTGGTAGTGGGTTCCGTTTTTTAGCAATTTTTGTAATTTTTATCTTGACCATTTTAAAATATGTGAATCTCTGTCAGTATTTTAAGTCTGAGCTTCATATTACCAATTTATTATAATTGTATTTTATTTGCTTAAGCTTTTAATAATAAAAGATAATCCAAGGATTTAAATCTAGAAAACTTCAGAGCACATGGTTAAAATGCGTAATTATTTTAGGAAATCCCCATGTAGTGAATTAGTTATAATTGAGAAGATTTTTCTGAGATACCTTAATCTGAATGAAAATTACAAACCCAGCTAGTACTTTTAGTAATTCATTCTAACACTTGGATTAAATATTGGATCGGGATGGCTTCTTTTGGCCAAGATTATTCATTAGATGTGGTTAACTATCAGTGTACTGGAGATATAAACAATCTTATTTCTTAAAAAATTCTAAAAAATCGTGAATAAATTGGAAAAACTGTTTTAAAAACGAAGTTTGAATATCCCGTTCTTGGCGTGCTATGCCGCCGAATATCAAATGATTCAGCCACTATCGATTCTATATTCCAATATCCTGGGTTGTCGTTTATTCGAAAGTATTAGTCCTACCAAAATAAATCGCGTCCAGATTGATTCTTTCGTTTTTCGACTTTTACTCTGAGTCCTTCAATCTTGAGGACAGAAAAGGACTTTTCGGTAGAAAATACGAAAAACGGAAAAATCAACCAACGATCCAAGCCCCGAGAATTCCTCAGTCACAAACCGCATCCAAATTCACCAGAGGGGTTTGCTTTCTTAATACAATAAAACACATACAAATTTATATCAGAATCTCTGAAACTCAATACCTATGTGTTTTAGAATAATACTGTGCACAATACCAGAAAAAATGACTCAACGTCACCATTTAAAGAAATAATCAGAAGACCAGAAGTTTGAGGTTATAATTCTGAGGTAGACATCGTAGATATAGGCAGTGATCCGTCTTTTGTTGGATTTTCCAGTCAAGAAAGAGTAAATAGAATTTCAATCCGTATATTTCGAAGCTAGCATTTATTGCTTACATTTTGCTCATCATGTTGGTGGATTAACAGAGTGGGTTCATCATTCTGATAATCATGATGAAGATAATATATAAAAATCTTCCACAGATTACATAATGTTTCTATTCATTCTCCATATCCATTTTGATATGGCTATTTTTCTCAAGGTAACTTAATATTTATTTTTATTAATCATGGCATTAGTAGAAATGTATGAAATTATAAAATGAATAGAATTGTAACCATAAATAACAGAACGATCTCATCTTATAGCATACCACATTGCTTTGATTTTATTTGGAAACATTTAAACGCATCAATATTTCCCAATTTAATCTCACTAAATGAAAAATCAATTCTTAAAATCTTATCCATTATACCATAGGTTAATATAATAATTGCTATCCATTTATCCTTGATTGTAGCGTCATTAAACACACTGAAATTTGAGCTGTATATTATGGCTCTAGAGCAAGGAGCAAGAATATGCAAAAAAAGTATTGGCTAAGCACAATGAAAGTTATTTAAACCCTTCCACAAAACTGACATTAATTATGATATATATCGTGAATATCTTAATCATAGAAGAATAAACACTCATTTTCTTCCTCACTGTTGAATAACGTTTGCGGCAAACCAAGTGAGCATAGTTTTGTTCTAATTGTCAGCTAAGTCTTCTCACCCACGGGTAAAAAATGTTAATGATAAAATTATTACCTCAGGAAAGAATTTTTGATATGATAATGCCAATTTAGCTGCTGCAATCAAAAGTTATGAACATAAAATTCATATTTTTTGCAGCAAATAAAAAGTAGGAATAGGCATCTACGCTCGGTCCGCAATATATCTCTCAAGGAAAACGAGGAGCCTATGCACAAAAAAACCAGAATGCCAAAACGTTTTCAGGTCATTAATTTGATTCCACTTTTTACCATCAAATTCTTCGCGAGAACCTCGTGTTTTGCCGTGATGTATAGCTTTTAGGAAAGGAGGAAAAGGGTGGATGGCCTTCCTACCCTCGTCTCATCTCCCACCATCCCAGCATCCCTTGCACCCCGGCTTCGCCGTACTCCCCACCCTGCCTCTTGGGCCAGAAGGTTTGGGATCCTTGCCAATAGAGAGCAGCAGCGAGAAGTGGGAGCGTTGCACCAAAAAATCCGATGGGACAGGGATGAGAAAGAGGGTTTTTAAGAAGTTATGCGATTTTGGGCCCCCCCCCCTCCCGCCCCCGTTCCCCGAAAAGGGATGTGGAGAAGGACTGGCTCCATCTCTTGTAAGAAAAGAAGGGCCCTGGGAGAAATAGAGGAGTGCCGATATGGGTGCCGAGTGGTGACGTATCTCCCTTGCAGACTCCGCCCACTTACCCTCTTTTTTTCAGCCCCTCCTCATTCCTCATATACCCACCACATCTAACACTCATCCCCCATTCTCGCCCCATTCTTCTTTGCCTTCATGATTTGTGCTCCATCTTGGCGAGAGTATTGAGGAAAAGGATTTAAGATGGCGATGGAGAAGTTCTAGGGAGTCTAGGGAGTGGCGAGTACAAAGTGGTGATTTTTGGAAGTGGTGAAGTTACAGGTTAGTTTCTCAACGATGAGTAAATAAATATTTCTTCTTCAACCGTATTGATCAATTGTTTTGCATTAAAATTTTCTTTTTCGGTCCTAAACAGAGCCTTATTGGAGCAAATAGATGCTTATCTGTTGGAGAGTGATGCTTCTATATTTCACCAAATACATATATCCTGTAAATTAGAGGTGGTCGTTAATGTTACCCCCTTTGTGATTCTAATTAGTTGTGCCTATCATAGCATTTTTTCCTTGAAAAAGAATGTTTTTACGTCTCATTCAGGAGACATCTTCAAGTCAATCTTCTTGATAATAAGATATGCTAAGGTATAATAACTCCAGCCCTTGCTAATGTGAAGAGCCATACAAATATGATAGGCTTTAAATAATGACTGGTAAGATAATTTATAACTTGGATCTAATTGAAAAAAAAAAAATATATATATATATATGCTAATATATGCATATGAAAATCTTTCTTTTTTAACTCCTTGATCTAATTTTAGTACGCTAAATTTTGCTTTATGGTCAAAAATAGAGCCTTGTGGGAACTAAAGGCACAGTTTATGTGCTGCGGATTCTTTAAATGTGTTAAATATTTAAATGCCACATGATCCGTCGTCGTTAAACGTTGAAAGGCTACCTCCACTTTCCTGTCATATCTCATCAACTTCACATTGTGTCACGTAGGACTCCACATTTTCATTTTCCTTTTTAACTTACCCATGATTTGTACTCATGTTAGGCGTGAATATCGAGAAAATGAGAGAGACGGCGATCTGGTGGTTCTTGGGAAGTTGGGAAAGGTGTGAAGAAGGCAGCTGCTAACGTATTAATTCAGAAGATGGCAATATTCTGCCGTTCACTTCTCGCGGAAGAGTCAGAAACCATTCTTTTTCATTTTCACCTTAGATCTCTCTTCCATTCCCGGCTCCATTTTTTATACCACATCATTTTTTTAAATTATTACAATAAAACAGTTACAAGTAGACCATTGGCCTGGTGGTAACATTAAAAACAGCCGAGTAAAAGAATATACTTTGAAACCTTCTACTTCTTTAACCAATTTTTAAAAATACATAATTTTTTTGGGAAGGGCTCAAATATTTTTGCTGGTAGGTTGTTCCAGTCCCGTATGGTTCTGCTCAAGAATAATAACTGTTAAATATTTGTCCTTTGTAATCGGCACTTGTCCTCGGTGATTGGATCTTGAGCTGGTGATAATTTTTTCCCACAAAGTTTGGCTTCATTATGTCCTTCGCAAATTCATGCCATGCATTTTCCTCACTCAGTATTTTGTACATCCCACATAGCCTACTCCTTTTTCTCTTCACCTGTAAACTCTCCCATCCTGCTGCTCTAAGAATTTCTGTTACGCTCTCTGTTTTATTGTGTTTCCCCAGAACATACCTAGTCTCTTTTCCTTGCACCTTCTCCAAGTTCATCACCTCTCTTTTCTTGTGTGGGTCCCATACAAGAGATGCGTACTCTAGCGTTGGTCGAACCAGGGTTTTATAGGCCTTCTCTATAGTGGTCGTGCTGCTCTCTATGAGGTTTCTCATTACCCAATGTAACATTTGTAAAGCTTTTACGTTTGTGTTCTACGTTTGAACCCCATCCTAAATTCTTAGTTAAATTTTTGAGTCAAATTACCACATCTGACCCACTCCTAGCTGTGGCACTAACATCCTTGCGATTTTTAACAACATTTCTCAATCAGATAAAGATTTTCGGATCATGAATTTAATAAACATTGTCATTTTATTAATTTAATATTGATAGACATGAGTAATAAGAGATTTTTCAGTAAGCAAATGCGGTGTATTGCCAGAAATCCAATCCAAAATATCCGATACTCCAACCTTAAGGTGGAACTCATTCCCTGGCCGCTTTAGATTAAACAAATTATTTGCTTGACAAAAATTTGAATAACGAATTTTTTTTTTCTAATAAAAGGGATCAATTATTCCTATATAAGCATAACACGATATTGGATAAGAGCATTGTACATAGTGCTTATTCTTTTGGCTGAAAAAGCTACACGCGATCATAGGATATTTCACTGGTTTTTGAGGTATTATGCTGGGAGGTGGTGTGGACTCGTACGCTGCACGCTAGGCTTAGAATTCCTGAAAGCATTAGAGCCAACGTGTTTTGGTGTGACACAGAGATTATGGCACCGCATTCTGTCGAGCGATAAAATAAGCATTGTGATAAAATATGAGAGCCACATTGCCAAGCGTAGAAAATAATTTTTTCCTTCTACCCACAATAAGTGACCATAATAAAAACTGAGCTTTACTAAAAAAACTCTCAAAATACACATAATATTTTCAAAAACCATCTTTTACAGCTTTACACAGCTGATGTTCTAGCATTTCTAGCTTCACGCTCATTTGGTAGCCCGAAATGTTGTATATAGTGGTGCCTATTAAATAATTGGTTGCCACACTTTCTGTAGCGGTTGGTTGAGCAGTATATGGATATGTATGAAGAGCAGACTACTGCCAACGTTATGATTCCTCTTATGTTTCCACCTTTCGTCAAACAATTCTTTACTTGGAAATATACTCGCCAGACATCAATGTCGCAAGTTACTCCAGCTTCCGGCCGCCTTCCAAAATAACCTACCAGCCAACCGAAGACCATTTCTTATGTTTATTCTCATTGTTAATGCAAAATAAAAATTGCCAGCTGTCTGATGTTGATTATAAAATACAAATTCTCATTTGACATCAAAACAACTCTGTTAGCTTATTTTAACAACTTTCGGACCTTTGATAACCCAGCATTAACGAAATGTATTTTCTCACATTTATGGTACTTCTTAATATACAACTGCTGAAAAAATAAGGGGGGAATTTTCCTATATTTCTAAAAAAAATTACTCAATTCCATACTACACATAAATTCGTATTGTATTGCTTAGAATAGCAGTAAACTTTACGATAAAATTTTGAGATAAAAGTTATAGTAAAACTTCGGGTCAGTAGAATTACTATAATTTATAACATAAAATGACTGATTTTATGTAATGAATACATTTTCGGTGATCTTGTATAACATAAATTGGCACTTAAATTACACAAAATTCCAACGGGGAAAACTAATCACTTTAAATCGAATAATGGGATGCAGTGTCTCTGCACAATAAATGTGGACACCAAAATCACTTCCTTTTTTACATGTTTTTATTGCACCTGAAGTGACAGCCAATATTGTTAAAGGATAGTATGTTAACTCAGATCGATTAAATGAATTCTGAAGTACTTTGTTAGTGGGTCATGAGAGACATTAATCAAATTTTTGTTACGCTGATTAAAATGAAATAAAGTATCAGCAAAGCATTGAACTCTTAATTGTAAATTTATTTGTAATGTGTGAATGACGAGGATTTCACAAAGCTCGTTTCAAAAGGCGCATTACTATAATCGCATTTGATGCATTGATTGGGTGGGTTATTTCTTTTATTGTTACCGGAGGAAGGAAAGAGGTTGATTTCAATAGAATTATGTACTCATGGAATTGTAACATACATTCCGTCAGGTTATTTACCTCAGTTGTCTCTCAATATATACTCAATCCGATTTTAAATCATGAAACAATAGCTTCAGAAAATCAATCTCGCTTTTCGATTACTTTTGGAAAATATAATGAAAAGGCCTATTTAATAACGTTTTTCGGGTTTCAGCTACAGTTTGTTGGCGAATGGTCTCAGACTCTATTCAAAGGATCTGGATTACCATCTCTCATATCTTTATTATATTAAATATGTCCATACCTTATTACTGCATACAATGCATGCGTAAACTTGGACTGTATTTTGTGTCCCTAATTTAGAGCGTGCTACGGACAAGCAAATGATTAATAGAGGAGTGAAGGTAAATTGCTGGAAAAAGTAAGAAGTACTAGTCAATATGTCACTTAAATAGTAAATTAGTAAATTGCATATGATATCGTTAATACCGACGTTCTAAACCATGCCCACGAGATTTTTAGTTGGAAATCTTACCGCCTCGCTAGCCCGATCCCACCTTCTCCGGTGTGTGCAGCGGTCTGCGGTACAAGGTGCATGATGCTCAAGTCGCACATGTCGCTTCACGCGTAGCTTTCCGATCCATACACGACTCAAGCCATGTATTTTGAAGTAGTTTAAGTTTACGCCAGTATCTACGCTAGAAGGGTGCCAACGTTATTATTTACTCCTGGTAGTTAAATGTTTATGCGTGAAAGCTCTCGCCGTAGATATCTTTGCCTGCTATCACACAGCAGATGCATGTATGGATACATATCCCATGGGTATACCAAGGCCAACAAGTATTGTCAAGTTTTTATTTAAAAAGTAAAGTAAATATTTCAAGCAAAATACTCCGTATGAAAGTGGAAATGAAATTACTTTTTCTTATGTCACTAAAGTTATATTTGAAAAATTCCCTCCCCGACGCGTGTTTTCCTCCTCCCTTATCTGAGTTTTACTCGTGGCTTAAGACCTCGCGATCCTGTTGAAGCCGAATTGTAAGTTATTTAAGCATTTCGTGTCTGTCTATGAAGCAAATATTACAGTGACCTCTATTATTATCTCTTTAAAAAGAACTATGTCCGGTAGCCTCTACCTCTCTTCCTTCCAAGTCACGGCTACTCCCATTACTTTTATATACATTGTTTATATACAGTCGTTCAACAATGGTTTAACTTCAAATTTTTGTTTACTCGTTGCTTCATCTAATTTTTCCTCCTCTTATGACCCCGGCTCATTTCAATTCCCGTCACGCTACACGAAGCTGTTGAGCTCACAATTCATAGGAGTCAAGCTTGGAATTCCCGTTTGTTCTTTGCAATGAAATATTAAACGTCTTTCATGTGGTCTCATGCATCACTCAACTTTTTGCGTTATTTAGAGACCTTAAGTATGCCAAATTACTGTGAAAAGCTTAGTTTTTCTTATTAATCAAAGTTTACTCTTTGAGGAGTGATGGTTAGAATGATTGCTTTTACCTATTAATCTATCAGTTTGCAATGTAGGTGAATAATATTTTTGGTGATTTAAAGACTGACGCCATTGAGTCGCTTTTACTGTAGGCCATGACACTCAGACCTGGATTAACGAAATTTGCAGTAAATCACGTCTTTTAATATAGTGCTATTCCTGTATCTGAAGTTTTGTTAGTTTATGTTAAATTTCTCAATTAGCAATAACCTCGAGGGGGAGCAAATTCACCTTCGATTGTTGACACTGCCAGCAGTTTTTCTCGCATTTGTCCCTTGTACTTATTTTTCAAAATCTAAGGCTCAATCCCAAAATTTCCGTGCCACCAGGCACCTTTGATCGGATTAAGATTGAACATTAGTGGAGGAAACATACTTTTTACTACGCTTAATTGTTATGAAATTTATATTGCTCATGTTTTTATAGCGAAATATTGTCTTACTATTATTGCCTAGCTCTATCAATGAGTACTTTTGTTTGTGTTTAGGTTTCATTAAAAATTAATATTTTTAGTTATTTCTTATCTAGCTAGTACAGTCAAGTCCAGAGCTATAACTGGCCTTATTGACCGGTTTTTTTAATCTCCCCTACTTTCATCCTTATTTTGTGGAATGGGATTCTGCAACACGGAAATTTCGAGACACTAAGAGCCTTGATTATGCTGGCTTGGACTTTTTATGCCCTCTGGAGAGTGGTATACAAGCGCAAAATGAGGACTTGACTTGCAAAACATCCGTAGTAAAGTGCTTTAATCAGGCAAAATTGAGAAGGCAAAGACCGCATTCCACCGTTTTATGTGATACGAGACGGGTTCGCCGAAAGGTGGTCCATATTATCTTCTCCCGGGCAATGTATCCCCTCGACGCAGCGGTCCATAGGTGGGTCCCTGCAGCTGCTAATGCGACGGTTTTAAAAGGCCGCCTGTCGCCGGCACAATACACGGCGGGTGATATATCACTTTTTCACTTAATACTTCAACCCTACACCGACCAAAACACCTCACCCACGCTGCTCTCGCCTTATGAACTCACTTGGCCGTCCCACAGTCCCCTCCCGTCTCTCCCCTCCATCGCGAAATCCCTCCCCCACTCCATGGCCGCCCACTTAACGCAACCCTCTTGTGACACCCATCCCCTTCTTCCCCTTCCTTATCTCCTCACCCCCCCTCCTCCCTCTCAGATCCCCATTTACGTCAACCGTTCCGCAAAGCATGGACCTTTTATTTCCCTTCGCTCTGGACCGATCTTTGCTCCCCCACTCCTCTCCATCCCTACCTCGCCAAAAATCCCACTCTCTTACGCCACCTTTAACCCCTCTTCATTCAACCCCTTCAGGGTGTCGAGGCCCAGTCTTCTCTCCCTCCCCCCTTATAAACCCTGCATCCCTACCGAAAATTCCACCCCAGCCGATGCCCTCATATTTCGCCACCCAAGGGAAGCATTTTCCGATCCTCCATCCACACAACCCCTCACCCTTCCTTTGTCTCACCCTCTCGGCCCCTTTCTTTCTCACCCTCCCTCACGTCCTGACCTCCCTTCCCCCTCCCTTCCCACTCCACACGCACACCCTCGTCTCGCTCTCGTCCCACACCGTGTCCTCATATCTTCCTTGTCCAATGACAGGCAGGAGCCATCAATAACCGACGCCCTCCCTCGAAACCATCCTCCGAAAGGGTTTGGCAAGGTCATGTGCGAGGTGGTGGAAAGGTATTGGTTCATGGGGGGCGACGGAGTCTAAGGATGTGGCATTCGATGAGGTATAGGGGTGCCCAGTTATTCCCTTCCGACCTTCTCTCCACCCCCCTCGGAGAGCGAAGCGGCAAACGGGCAAGGAAACAAGGAAAATGAAAGGACTTGAAAGGAAAAGATGTCGACGAAGGGAGAATATTACGCTCCCACACCATATCACTTTCCATCTCTCAAATTCCCCTTGACTCACAGACGTCCTCTGTTTTCAGATCTCCCAATGAGTTACACTTTTTTTGGAGTAAATCTTCCTGTTCAATTTTGCTTCCAAGCATTCACATGATGTTCCAACCACCTGCTGCAATACTCTGCAAGGCTGTATATTATTCCGTAATAACTTCGCCACTCCATTGTCTCATTGAATGCCATTTTTAAACTGCGTTTCATTTGTGTTTAGGCAAATCACACAGTCTATTATTAGTACGCATGACGTAACATGGAAGTATTACGTGATATTCTCGGTGGCAAATAATAAAAGGCTCGCAGAGAAAACTCACTGATGAGAAGATTTGGGCACTGAAACCTCGACTGAAATGAACTATAAGCAATGCCAGCTAAATTAAAAGCTTTATAACGGAAGGGGCATAGAAATTGTTTGTTTTTACTATTTAAAATCCACTGCTCGAAAATATTAATATTTGTCAGTGCTTTATATCTTCTTAAACATTTTTTGCGTGCAATTAACGTATGCCCATGGGTAGCTCTTTCATATATTTAATTTTTTACTCTCTGAGCATCCATATTCACTCTTGAGGTACTTTTTGTATTTCAAAATACTTCCGTTGTAATCATTACTTTTCTTATATGACCTTTCTTGCTTCAATCTTTTTCACCAAGTCATATTCCTTATCCTAACATTTACGAGTCAAAATTCCCTATTTATCTTTAAACAACCAACTTTCTGCTTTTATTTTGCCTCAAATACTCTCCTTCCTTTTTGTTTACAAAAGGCAGAATAAACGGAACTTTTAAGTCGTGAGCCTGGAGAAGGACAAAATCAGTTAATTTAAAAGAACTAAATTATAATTTTTTCGGAATGGGAAGTATGAAAAGTGGTAGATTGTAGATATAAAAAGGTGGTAGTAAAAAGTAGCTAAAAAACCTACTTGGGGGTCGCAACTCGTTGAAGAGGGTGGTAAAGGAGAGGATTTTGAGTAATCATGGGATCAGGTGGCGAAGAATGTGAGCAAGGCAAATGATGATTAAAATCTTTAAATGACAAAAACCATTCATTTGCTAGAAATCCAGATAGTGATCTAATTCTGTGACTGAATACTCGCGGAAATTAGGTGGTGGCAGTTAAATTCACATGGTAATGTTAATGCAAATCTGAGTGACCATTCATCGGTGTCACTTTGTAAAATTACTTGCACGAATTTTGAACAATTCAGTAATCACGCCAATTGGTGTATTAAACTGAACCAAGTTTCTACATTTGACTACGAAGCTTTATAGTTATACTCAGTGTCATGACCTACAATGGTTTAATAAAATGTGGTAAAAGTAGATCATCTCAATTTTTCTAATAATTTATAATGAAAACAAATATTTTCTAGTAAAACTCCTACTCACCCTAAGTACAGTTTGATGATTTCTCCCAGCTATTTCACCTTAAATCTTTTGTTTCTTCTTTTCTTGTTTGACCTCCCAATGCTCATCTTCCTTTGCCCTCAATTTTGTTTTACACCCCCTTCTTCATCTCCCACTCAGCTTGGATTCTCCCGTCACGGCGGCCTCACTTCATTTGTTTCCTTTATCTTCCCTCCCCCTACCCCGGTTTCTTCTTCCCTCCCTCTCTCCTCCATTTTATATTTTTTCCGATTCTCTTCCGGGGACTTGCATTCACTCTCCCCGAGCGTCTCCTTTTTTATTCCACAGTTTCATCTTTTCTGTCTCCATTTTCGGGTGAAATGGTTGAAAGAAGGTTTTCATTTTTTTCCTACTTTTTTTATTCTCTACCTCCCCCAACACACCCCTTCCGTTCTCCTCTACCATTGCGGACAAAGTTCTTCTCTCTTTGTATCTCCCTCATCCTGCCGCCCATCCCCATTCTCTCTCATCCCGTCTCCATCCCTTCCTACGCTCCTCCAGTTTCCCAGACGTGTTCATCTCCCTTTTCCCCCGCAACCCTCAAGTAAGGAGCAAGAGAGAGAGATTGTAGAAAGAAGGCGAAGAGAATGCTTGTTCGGGCGGGGGTGGTGGTCGTAGAGGGAACGAATGGGGCTGAGACGAGAGGGCAATGGCCACGGGGAGGCGAAGGGAGGCTTTGAGTTTTAAAGGGGGTTGGTATGGGTTCGGATGGACGTTTGGGGGATCCTCCCTGTATGGTAACTGGGGGATGGAGTGGGGGTGACTAGGTGCGGGGGAGCGGTAGCGAGAAGCTTTTCCACTAAAAGTTGAGGGACGGCGCAGCGAATTCCTCGACCCGCCTTCCCATTCCTTAATAAAGACGGGGGAGCTGAGGCCAAGCATAATGAACTTAGCCCAAGGGCTTGAAGGACACAAAAGCTCCTTGGCAAAAGTAGTCCCCGGTTAATGTAGCATAGGGAAGCACGTGTTTTTTTATACTCGTGAGCTCCCTTTTTCCTTTCCCTCTCCTTCTCACCTTCTGTCTCTTTCCCTCCTCCCGTTCTTCCTCCCGTCCATTTGTGCCCAGGGAAATAGTTCAAGCACGCTGACTCAGTTGGCTTAGCGTCTGTCTTTTGTTTCGGTCACCTAAGATCGCTGTTTATTATCTTCATTGTTTCTTTTACTTGGTTTATGCGTCACGGAGAATATGTATTGAACATGAGCGGGTACTTCACAGTGCGGACGTTCTCTGCGGCTATTAGGGCTAATTATATTTCATATAAACCAGATTATGCTGGTATGGTAACGCCACTGCTCTTTAATTGCACACCGATGCTTAAAAACGTAGGAGTCGAGGTATGTTCCCAAGTCTCGTTTTTAACTCAAGAGTTTAGATAATTTTGTTCGTAACCATTTGCATTCCAGGAACTATTATTAAGCGTTTCTTGGGATATTTCCTCATTAATAGCAGTGTCATATATTCCTTAATTGTCTGCGGTAGCTAGTAAATTAATTTCATTAGTTCTCAGAACGTAAGAAATACCATTCGCTCCAGAGTGCAAGAAGTTCGAATAAAATTAAAAAGTGGATCATAAAATTTTCTGGTAAGCCATAAAATATTTTATTCATATTCATTAAATAAAAATATTTTTATTACATGGCTCTTATAAGGACACCCATAATTTTCTTGCCCTTCACTTTACGCTATTTGTCTCAAAGTGCCTCGAGGAACAGATATTTAGCTTAATTTCAGCCAAAGAGTTAGCAATTATGCAAAATGAATCCAAGAATTTAAAATTACTAGTTAATATTATATAGATTAGAAACAATTAGTTCTTTATAGAAAGGATAAAAATGACATTCGATTCACGGCATGGATACTTACAGAAAAATATGCCCTCTATTGGATGTAAACGATATAAATATACCTTCTCTTGCTTCAATTTTTGAAAATTACTTTAAAAAAATGAAGTTCATTATAAGAATGGGGAAAATACGCCGAAAATTATTATATTTCCATCTAATGCGAATGGCATTTTAATGGAAACTATTTTAAAAAGCAAAAACGTCAAGGAAATTGATAAAAAATAAAACAGATACATATTACCGTCTATTATTTTGATAAATTAGCATATGACCGCCAAAATTGAAGTCAGGCTATGACAATTTCAGATAAAGGACGCTGCAGTCGGTATGTATGACCAGTGAAATGTGTTTATTAAAAATAAATTCGTGGTATATTTGGTATTTTTTTCGCGCCTTAATTTTGGTTTTCAATGTAGAACATATTTCATCATTTCAACCATTTGAAAAGAAGTGGGACAATAGTATTTATTTTGACTCACAAAGGCTGCTATTCTGAATGAGATAGCGGTAACGATATTAGCCAGAAATAGCTTTCATGATGCTTTTGTTCCGAGGAGTAGCGTCAACGTCGCTTTTTGCGATTCTGTACGTGAGACTGACGCCTGGGAGCGACGCTGTTTGGGCGATGATCTTATTCCCGCGCTATTCAATAGAGTCAAGATATCCTTGAGTGAAACGGCTACCTGATTCTTTACCATACCTTATTTAACGAGGATTCTACAACATGTACATTGAACAGTGCTACTAAAAACATTACAATATTAGCTTTGACTTGTCCATACGTTAATTTAAGTAAGCATACATAATTCTTCTCATAATAAGTAGCCAAATGAACCTAGCTGGTCGGGAAGTAAAAGTGAGCAAACTTATTGAAAACTTAACTAAGTTGAGTTGAAACATGAAAATGCAGACCCTCCTTGACATTGCGTTTTCCCGTACCTCCCATTGTACACTGTAATTTTTTTTCGATCGAATCTCATTGCTTTATTCTTTCATTGCATTACTTTTCCCATCTCTCAGTCGGGGATAACAAGTTAAAAGGTAAAATAGAAAAACCTGCTCTGCACGTAAAGGATGAGTATTCACTCTCTCCGTTAAGAATTGCACCTATCATTTCCGTTGTATTATTTAAACAAGTCGGCTCGAAATATTGCTCGGATTGCCTATTCATATTCACTTCCATCCACACATTCCTTAGCGTTCCCACAAGATTTTCAAGAGGCAAATTGCGATGTCTAACGATCTTTTTTAAATCCACGACTATTTACAGTAATAAATTCCAAATATCCGCGATGAAACAATTGAAATTTACCATTACATAACTTTCCTTGATACACTTATACATCATTACTCTCCCTTCGTATGCATCCAAACGTCGTCTGCTCAGTCAGATAAGCGGTGGAAATAAAATAAACAACCCATCAGATACACAAAAATAGTATGATTTATTACAATTTTGAATTGAACTTTAATTATACTTCTTAATTTTGTTCTCTCAGCTCGGTAATCCGTTATTTGTCAATATGTAACAAACTTCGCAAGAATTTTCTGAACTGAATTTCCGTTCACCACACAGGTTCTCCTGGAGTTTTCTATCAGTTGATGAATTAAAAGGAATACTAGATTATTGTAGGTAACAACTCCAATGATAACTGCAAATGAAAGTATACTTTGAAGATAATGCTGGGTTATTTTGCTTATTCATGCAATTCTCATGCATCCAAACGTCGTCTGCTCCGTCGAATAAATTGTGAAGTTATAAACGTTAAAAAATTAACCTAAAAGATACATGAAAGCGAAATGCTTCTTTAACAATGCTGAGGTGAACTAACATTATAGGAATTAAAATTGTTTTCCCAGCTCAGGCAGCTGTTATACGTTCACATAGGCATACATAACAAACATCGCCAGACATTCCTAAACAGAAATCCCGTTCATAAAATCTAAAATAATCAGAGAGTTATCTATCAGCTGATAATTGCAGAGCAAAATAAAGTATAGTAATAGTATCCGAACATAGCGTTGAATAAAATGTAGTTGGATTATTTATTGAAAACATTTTCTCATGCACCAGACTCACGGCATCCATGGCGAAGTTCTCAGCTGTTGGTGAAAAACGTAAACATCGCACGTCAACGGCTGGCAGAATTTCAAATTACTTTACCGGAAGGTTTTCATACCCTAAGGGGCATGGTTAATAATAGCATGACAGAACCGACGCCTTGAATTTCTGCACCGTATCGCTTCCGACGCTATTCTGGAGCGAGGAATAGCGTTAGCCAGAAAAAGCGTCGCCCGATTCAGAATAGCATCCGAAGTCGCGGTGAAACTTCCTTAATCAGTTTAAATGAGGCTCTTGAAGAGCAATGACTTCTGCCTCGCAAAGCATAATACAAAATAAAATTTGACTCTACCATTTAACAGCTTTTACAACAAAAAAGTAAATATGCAAGTTTATGATGATCGCGAAAAAGAAAATTTTGTATGGCAAGTTGTAAAATTAAAGTCAGATGAATATACTGTTTAGCGTAATTGCAGGATCAGAAGACTGTACCTCGCGGGACTCGCAAAGATTGGCCGTAGACTTGCATAAGGCTCAGAATTTCTCAGAGCAAAAGCACCGGCGTAAAGCAGAAAAATAAGAGCTTTAAAGTTAATGCTCGCTGGGCAAAGGGGGAATGGGTGTACGTTTACGGGAATAAGGACCAAGGAGAAAAAGAAGGAGAGAAAGGGAGCGAAAATATATCCTGAGAAGGAAGTGATGACCAAAGTTGAGGAAGTTCAGCACTGAGTATCGTGAGGACGGGGGATGAGGTATAGCCTTCTAAAAAAGTTTCCCTTCTAAATAATGCAACCCAAAGGAAAGTAACACCTTGCAACTACTTCATTCTCATCCATTATAGTGCAAGTATTTTAATCTCACTTTAATTATGATTCAAATAATGTAACCACTTGAGTACGGAGTGCGCGCAAAATCATTTCTATGACATCGCTGACTCCATGAAATATTTTCACGATTTTCATTGGAATTGAAAGCTTTGGATGAAATATAGGTGAATGAGAATCCCTAGCAAAGAAAATCCTCGCGCGTTGCCTGATTAGAATTTTAATGAAATGCAGGTTCTTAGTTTGGTATAACTTATTAATGATATAACAAAATTTATTTATTATTACTGGAATTATGTTTATTTTCGAACTTTAAACTATCGACCTCCTTTCATATTTACAAGCCGAATTAATATTTTTTTGTAAATTTCTAGTTAACAATTTGAAGTGCCTTCTCTAATTGGTTTTTTGTCTAGTCTTACATTTAGTTTTTATATATTTAATTCTAGTATACTTTTTAAAATCCATATCCTGGTTATCTCATTTGCTATATTTGTTCAAGAACTATCTTAGCAATGCTCGCTCGGAGAGTACTAATGTATTGTTTCAATGATCTATAGTCAAATATGCATACATTTTGTTACAAAACACGCTTAATTCCTCCATTCCAAGTTATGTGTTTTTTTCCGATCCATATCTTTCAATTAATTTCAGAGGAATCAAACCATTTAAAGGGCGACACTGTTTTTTACCGGCAACTAAAGAAACTATATTTCAAATAGTCACGTATGACCCCGCAAAAAATGACCCATATCACAAAGAACAAAAATTCTGATAGCAATATAAAATGTTTTATAGCCAATAAAGACTCGTTTGATGTAAGGAATTAATTTTTATGGAAATGAAGCCGCAGATGTGCTCGGGGAAATCATAACTCGTTAAAAACTTCTCTCAATCATGCCGTAAACGAACTCATTCGGGTTTTGTAATTTATTCGAGCGTTCCGGCGATATTCTTTGCCGAGCTTAACGGATTGACGATGAACTTGCAAAAATTCATTCCCAAAATAAAGGCTCCCCCCTATACTCGTACGATGAAAAACGCTAAAATATTGAAATTTAATGATCGAAATTGTTGGCAAAAATAGATTGCATTTCGGATTTAGTGGTGAGATGAGAATCTCTGCTTCCCCTATCCATACAAGAAAAAAAATAATAATGTCTTGGATTACAAATTCGGAGCTGTTTCGGGACTAATATAAAAAGTTCCGCTAAAATATTGCCTCGTGACGGTAGGGTTCCCACAGACGGATTACATTACACAATTAGTTGCAAAAACTTTCCTGGGAAAGGCAGGCGGGTAGACGGACGGGGGAGTGTGTTGGGGGCGTGGTGGGGGGTGCGAAGGGTGAGAGGGGATGTTGAGAGATTGGGCGAAGGAGGAAAAAACAATAGACCCTCCACGCTCACGACGGCAAATCGAAATAAAGGAAAGATACAAATTAACTGGAGAGAGAATGAGAGAGAGAAGGGTATAGAGAGGGAGAGAAGGAGAAAAAACAAACTGCCGGTTGAAGAAGAGGACGGGGAAGGAATTAAAGGAGGAAGGAAGTGGAAGGAAGTGAATTAGGGCAAGGTGGGGCGGGCGGAAGGATTCCAATTCATTGGCCAGAAGATATGGCGGAAACTCAGTAACAAAAAACCATGTGCGGAAGTACTTCCACCGGAGGGAGAAAGCGTATAATATACTCCGCTTTAGAATAGTATGAAGTAAACGAGTATGGGTGCTATTTGAAGCCAATATTTGTGGCTGGTGACCGGATATGTCTCGTCATTTGCAGCATCTTAAATCCACTGGTAGGTAATGATTGCTGCGCGACCTGTGTTAGGGATGTAGATAAAAATCTTGGCAAGCCTTGCAATTTTTGAACATAGGACACTACACCACAGTGTGAATGACCAGGCACAATCATTAGCTTTTGAGAAATAAGAACTATTTAAAGCGTCATATGATGACGAATCAATCAAAATAATATGAGAATGTGATGACGAATCAGTGGCAATAATGGAGAGCTACTGAAAATTTGCTCAGTTAAATATTGCTTTTTTTTTATTTCATGTTCAAAAATATTTATCTGTGCACACGGCATAACAACGTTTTCATTTTTTTCAGTACGGCAATATGATAATCTTTTCAGCATAGAAAACGCAGTACTGTATAAGGCATTATAGGCTGAGTAAAATATTGTGCTGCAGAAAATATCATGGACTTTTATCAGCAAAATTAAACTTTACGGTCCACCAGTCAGACTTTCAGAAAGGAGGTAAGCGTTAGGCTCAGAAAGGCTTATTATGGTTACACGAGCGTTCTGCGTGCCGGTACACGAGCGGGTACACTGCGTGGATGTGAGCCACAAATAAAGCCTTATGTATTTGAATATGTTCCTCTACAATCACTTTTCAAAGCAGTTAAGCGTTGTCAATTTTAAGCATATAAATGGGAGTTACTAGCCTATAAACATTAATATAATATAAGTAAAATTCAATAGCGCTATGACCTGTAAATTTATATTATTGTAGAGGAAATGTTTTATTTAGATTATTGCCACGTTATTACTAAAATTCGATGTCTTTTTAGTCCAACCATTAAATCATTATTATTAGCAGTTTTATTCCCAAGATGCAATATTACGATATATATCTTACGATACCTTTGGACAATGAAGGATGTGTCATTTAAATATTTATTCCCATTTAGGATAAAAATTTTGCCAAGTGTATCTCATCTTATAACTTTCATTCATTCAACTTTCAACAACATTTCAACTAAAATTCACAAGAGAGGACAAAGGTTGTGCCTTGAGTGTCCGAGATCGATATGTTGTCTAAGTATGTCTAACCATATTCACTCTGTCTTAAATGAACCACTTTTTCTCATAAAATCATTTACATTATAAGTTTCTTTCAAAGTCATCCTGGAGAATATACAGGCAAAGCCGAGCGAAATTATGATAAAAAGGAAAATAATCTTGCCAACATTTGGAGTAGAGGAGTGATGATACGGATGGTCCTTAAAAAGACAAGACGTGAAGGTAAATGTGGGCGAGCTACTAGAAGGAGACTCGGGTTGAGGGAAGTTTTAGTGTTGAAGAAGAGATAATGGAGCAACGAGCGAAGAGGCAAAAAGTGAAGCGTCAAGAAAAAAGAGTTTTAAATTAAATGAGAGAATGGATTGGAGTAGTTTGAGGGTTCGAGCAGAAGCCAAGCGGAGATGGCGAAGAAATGCAGACGCAGGAACTCAGGTTGAGAGAAAAGGTCTAAGGTCAAAGGTTCTTGAGAGCACGTGAAGCGAATGAAACAGAAGCCACAGTCTGTGACTTGGAAGTCAAAGGATGTCATGTAGATCGTGAGTAGGTATGTGAGCCACCCGTACTTAGGTCCAACAAAGTCAAGCAATCCACGGAAAGGCAATAAAAATGAGATCCAACTTCACTCGTTTTTTAATTATCAATTTATACGTTTCGTTGGTGGCCATCACTCAATTTAAACGATAAAAAATATCTGCTTGAAATATCAAATGATATTTTTGATTAGGGAAAGAGGAGATCAAATGATATTTTTGATTAGAGAGAAAATTATATATATATATATATATATATATATATATATATATATATATATATATATATATATATATATATATATATATATATATATATATATATATAATTTTTCGCCGCCATGAGTCCGTCCTCATGTCCTGTCGATTATGTTAATGATTTAGTGATAGAGAAACTATGCAGCTTCCAGCAGAAAAAAGTAATTAAAATATCGCTATTAGTAGGGTAAAGTCAGATACGTATTGGCCATTTCGTAATTATTCTTAAAATTTCTTATTCATGTGTAATACGAGTTTAAAATTCATTTCAAAAATTTTACAATAAATAACATTTATATCATCTATATGGTTATGATTTAAACGTATTTCTTTTAATGTAGTACATCACACAGAGGATCAATACAGCGTATCATCTTATTATTTCCAAATCATTGATGGACTCATAAACACTAAAATGTCCGCAGGCGTCCAGTCCGCAGGCGTCCAGTCCGCACGGAAAAATAGCTGCAATTTTAAGTCCCATTTTTTAAGCCGTTTCCTGTGATGACTTTTCCTTAATTCCACTATTAGACTTTGTTTAAGAAGTTGAGGCTACCAAGTTTTCAAATGTTTAGTCCAATAACTGACTTGTCTAGAACGCCCGAGAGGCATCAAATTGACTCCTATTGAATTGTCTAGTGGATAACTAGGATGAGAGCGATTTCAACACGTCTCTATAAATTGCCACGTTTTGTTTGCCACGCATTGTCTTGTAGGAGTATTTTGAATGCATGCTCATTATTCTGAGAATTCCATAATGCCTCATTTTGACTCCACCTTCGTTCGCCTGAGGCCATCACGGCTCTCTGTGGGATGAAACAATGTACTCATGTGGCGAAGCACTGTAAGAGGGGCAACAAATATGGAAGGGGTGAAATCTGATTGCTGAGGGGCGGAGAGTAGGCCTTGAGACTTGTGCTGCTCTTACTCTCCTAGAGTATAAGCACCCGATTGCCCACCATTGCATTGGTAAAAATCAACTTCATGTTCCGACGATGGCGTGAGGAAAAAAGCTGAGAATCGAGGAATAGTCAATTTATTATGCTCCCATGATTTAATTTATACAAGCAGAAATTCATCGTTGCCCTCTTGTCCTAATCAATTCACGTGAGTCAATTATTATGTGGCGTAGGGAGGGGATTATAAGGCAGTAGAAGAGGTGTATTGGGAACGAGTACTTTGAGGCTGCTGCTGGCCACGCGTATTTTCCCAATCGTACCAACTTTGGCCGAGACGCCGACTCCCAAGCCGTCTCCCTCGTCCGCCTATGTAAGTGATTGGAGGAAGAATAATTATTGGGGCTGGAATGGCAGAAAAATGTCAAATCTTAAACCACGAAGAAAGAAAGCAGCTCGATGTGAGAAACTCGATCTCGAGAAAGAGAAGTTTATAGGGTGGCGGTTTATTCCTACTGCATACTGGCATATCTTCATCTACATTTTCCATCATAAAACGCTGAAAATTCTGTAAATGTAGCGTCATCCATCGATAAAAATATCCTTTTTCCATTACCCCACAAACTTCTTACATCCCCGTGCATTCCGGTTTCTTCCTCTTTTTCACCAAGTACTTCGAGAATGAACACCGCTACCGGTTTATCCTGCTTCTCTGTAGCCAGTTGTCTGTTTCTCATCTTTGTCCTTCATCCATTTCTTCTCCTTCTCATTCATCTCCAGGTTAAACCTTTGTGTCATCCCCTTCCGCCCTTTCCTCTGGTTGCTCCTTTTACTCTCATTTCAGTTCTTTTATCCCAATTCTTTCTTGAAACAGCCGCCATCCCGGCTCATTGTTCTCCTTTCATTACCTTCCTCTTTTTCTTTCCTGTTATCCATTCCTTCTGGCTGTCGTTTCTCCGTCCTCAGCTGCATTTTAGCCTCTCTTGACCCTCTAGGAAATTATAAAGACATTTATCTATCACCAAGGAAACCTTCCTATGGCAGCTCCACGCTGCTTGACTCATTTCAAATGCTTCTGTTCCTCTTCATCAAACCCAGTCCACTTCTTCATCCCTTTTTTAATCTGTGGTTCTTTCTTTCTTCCATTCTACTTCTTTTTAACTCCAGAAACCTTTTTCCTTCTTTTCAGGAACTGTCACGCACATATCATGTCCTTTTGTTACCATGCATTCTCATCCGCATCCTCTTCTCTGCCTTAAATTATTTTTCCTACCTTTCTCGTCATTTTCATTCTCTCCACCGTTTTCATTCTTTTCTTTCCCACTAAAGTTATCCCCATAGCCCGGTCATTCCTAATTCGTCACAGATTGGGTTTTGCTACTCATCGATAGGGTCAGCTTCATTTAACAGAAAATCTAGGTATCTCGATCTCTCAGCAGTCCCAACGCTATGTTAGGCTAGCGCGACGATGACTGATGAAAATATTGGTTTGGATATGTTTAACTAAGTATTTATTTGAATGACACTATTCGATGTCAATTTACTTGTATCTCATGGGTACTTATAGTGCCATAAAGTATAAAATAAGTAAAAAGTAAATTCTTATCATGTTAGCAAGAAGGCTGTATATTTATTTAAATGTGCTTCAAGCAAGCTTTAACGTGAATGGGGGCAGTACTTTTCTCAATATTACCGGAGGGTTTGGGAAATCTTATCCCGTCACGCGATCTTGATGCATAGTTAAGTTTTTGTTTTAACCATAGTTGATTAAAATCTAAAGGTGTACTCATTTTCCAATGAATAAGAATCTGGTACAAACTTCCCCCTCGTAGTCTATATCCATGCATAAAAGTGAGCCTTGTCTTCTACATCTGCCAAAAAGCCGAATTAAACGCACCATGAGTCCGAAATCGGAGGAGCCATGGAAAAATGCTTAATCTGCAAGTACCCAGACGTTCAATCCAATAGTTTTTTTTTCACAAGAGAGAAAGAATCAAGTTAATGTCAAATGAAAAATACCTCCTCGATATCATAAAATCTGTCGTATCATCAAATTTTCCTGAAACGATAATGAAATTTTACAGTACAAAATCATCTGGGTTCGCTTGATTGGGAAATTTGTACTCAAGTACATATTGCCTTCTAATTTTTTTAAATTCCTAGCGGTACTTATTAACGAAAGTAATTAAAGCCATTGAAAATTATTAAGAGAAAACAGGTACGCATGATGCCTTGGAAATAACAAATTCTCAAAGTTTTCGTTAGTGAAAACAGCAATTGCACTTTTCAAAGGATTTGAGAAAAAGTACGACACGTTTTAACTCAAAGACAGGAACTAGACAGTGAGAATAAAGAGACATCATATAGATATGGTTGAAAGGAGAGGTGAGTATAGGAAACAGGAGGTAAGGTAGGGGGGAGAGAAGGTTATGACGGGAAAACCAAAACGTGAGAAACCAAGGGAGACGGGAAATAAGGAAATAAAAATAAGTTCAGAGTAAAGATGGGGCAGTAAAGTATAAGTAAGCTCCGTCATACTCAAGGGAAAGGTGGCAGGTAGGCGGCACATGGTGGGAGGGAATGGGCAAATTTAGAATATCAGTGAATGACTGATGAAAATATTGCATTGTGATAAGAACACATTTGATAAACGTCACAAGAGCATATACGGATCATCTGCGGGTCCGCATTAAATAGAATTGGTTCCCAAATATTTTAGTCCCCAATTTGGTATTGTTATGAAATATGTGGAGCCAATTATTTTTCCACCAAAATAATTGTTTCCAAGATGTCACTCATATGGCTTTAATTCATTTTTCCATATGTAATAAATATTACTACACTATCTAGTGGAAGTGTGGTATTATTTATTAATTATAGAAATAGTTAGTGCATTTATATGTATTTATTACCTTTAATAATTTTTGTCATCAGGTGTACTGGCTTTTTAGCTGTGTTGGTTTCTCCTCCGACAAATTTTTAGGTATCTAAACGATTCCATTATCTTTCTATTGCTTAGTATTTGTAGCTAAGGTCTTATAGGTACGTTTTTCTCTCACTTATTTTATTTTTAAATATATGAGATATAATAATTGTAATTGCCATTGTAATATTATTGGAGTGTATACCTCAGGTAATTATTGAATGTCCCATCCCATAATATTAGTATTGCTTTTTTATTTTAGGATGTAAAAAATCATATCACTCATTCACTCGTAAAGTCTCAAATATATTAGCGTCATTACTTCTAACATCGCTTCAATTCATCATATCAAACATTCAAACTCTCGTTTATAATCGGAAATATAAATCTCCTCTCCAATCCCCGAATGAATGAGCGCCAGCAATTGATGCTAAAGGTGACACATTCAAAAGACTTTCCTAAAAGTAAGGATTTATTATCCCTTAAATAACTTAAAATTCTAGGCCGTTTTTGGTGGTGGTGGTTATAGATGTCTGACCCTGTAGAAGGCAATCTTATCCTAAATACCAGCGGGTCAATTTCCTTGAAACGCAGTTCTCTTACTTAATTTCATTTCCCATCATTCATTTTTCCTCCTTTTTTCGAAATATCGCGTGAAGAAAGAAAGAAATGGGCGTGCCACTTGTAGCACGCTTGTCTAAGTTGCATGTCATGACTTCAGGGTTGTTATGTTGATAATGAATTTTCTGGCCGACGGCAATCTTTTTCTCGACACCATCAATTTTAGCGAGTTCCGAAAAAGAAAATTGAAATATCAATTACATGAAGGCTCAAAAATGAAGACTTCAGCAGTCATTATTCACCTTAAGAAATTCACTTACGTGCCTAATTCTCTTAACATATGGCGACTAAAATATTCTCATTTATTTATTTACAAAAAAATTTTAAAATATGGTATATATGATGTATAAAACAAATCATTAATAGTAATAGCAATGCGTCAAAATAATGACAAAAAATATTATTTATTTTGAAAATTTACTTTAAGTAACAGACTTAAAATCATGCCTTAAATTACTAAAGATACCTTGCTAATGATCTGTGTTTTGTAGTTTCCCAACTCTTTTAGTTTACCGATAAAAGGAAATGATGCAAAAATTATTATTTTTTTGTAGACCTTTAGATATGAAATAACAAATTGGAAGGTAGCATGAGGATCCGAAGGAGTAGCATGAGGAGCGTCATAGAGTTATTACTTTGATATAGATTAGCATCGTGGGATATTTTGCACCTGCCAGAAAATCAGTTTAAAAGTTCTACATCTAATTAGTGAAATATTTTATGAAGACAAGGTGATTATACAAAATATTTTTTGACTGTACTAAATGGTTAGCTGAAAAAACATATCTTTACAGTCACTTTGTTCCGTCTTGTTAATAAAATATATCTCAATAGACAATGGTTATAACTATATTCCTTGAAGCCAAAGAAAATAAAATAAATGAAATTCACGAGATTCATATTCCCTTCTTTTAAGTAAGCACACCTCTCAGATCCCAATGACTTCGCTTTCCTTGATATTTGGCTTTCAATTATAGAATCAGTGGAAAAAGAGAAAACATTGATAATTTTGAGGTCGACAGGGGGTCCTATATGGGGCGTCAAGAAAATCCCTCCAGGATATTTCTTTTCTTAGTGTGCCGCCAGGTTGAATCGTTAACTGTCATTATTTGGAAATGTTTCTCACGCAAATTGGAGATATTCCTGTATTTCTTTTATGAATATTAATTGTGCATTGGGTCCTGTTTTAAAGCGTTTCTCGTAGTAGTTCGCTGTTTTCGCTCAGTCTAATTATCCAAAAAGTATCATTCAATCTTAAATATGTAGATATTGTTGAACAACACTGGTTCTTCTAGTAAAATGAATTTGCAAATCTAAGCAGTGAAATGGATGCCTGCAAACATGGGTAATGAAGTTTATGGTCATGAATGGCATGCAAACAGAGAAGTCAATCAATATATATATATATATATAAATACGTTGATGGATTGGAGTCAGCCATGCGGCGATGAACACACGATGTGGATAGGATGGATATATATATATATATTAACAAGCTCTTTTCCTCACCTGAACCAGAAAAACAAGTAATAAAGTAGTGAGCTCATCTTTTAAAAACTACTATTGTACCAACGAGTGCCATTCAAAAAATATTTTATTAAATATATAACGACGTTACCCCCTGGTGATAACGTACATTTGTGTACGTCTCCCGTATAAATTTTATCGCAGAATATTATTATTCTTATAATAATTGAAAATAATTAGATTTATTTTTTTTTTCGCAGTAAGTTGTGCAGAGATGAATAAAAGTTGATCATTTCGCCCATATCCTTACAAAAATACGAAAATATCATCAGAAGGGACTGAGAAAAAAATCCTTGAACATCGAAATGATGTTGATTATCATATATTTTAACGATGCATTCATTAATATGACCAGGGCACACTTTATTATTCTAAAGGAATTTCCATTTCATTTCTGTTATTTACCTTTAAAAAATTTAGCGTAACAATAATAAAAGTCGTCAAACTACTATTTTCATAACTCATTTTAGGAATTTTATTTTTATGCATGTATCAATATTTAACAAAGTCTTTATAATAAAATTCATAAAAAAGTATCGCTACTATATCTATAGCGCATATTGGGGATAATTCTGCCACCATAACTCGTTTACCTTTTAAAAATATCATTGTAACTCATATATACTCTGGTCTTTTCAACTTAACCGCAGTGGACACACACGGTTCTTAATCTACCTGAAAAGAATTTTTGCCCTTCCTAGTTCATTAAAAACGGTCATGGTTGAGTTACAGGAAAATATACGTTCATACGTCATATTTCATCCCTGAATTTACCACATGCGTTTACGGGAAGCTTTAAAAAAAATCTTTGTTTGTTGTTGCAGTATATTTTCGTTGCTCATACGAACGCTCTTAGTTTCCTGTCGCGAGTGCCCTGTATTGTTTCAGAAACTGTTCATAAAGAGTAGACATTACTTTATGCCATACTGATATTAAGTCGCCTTCCTAGGAACTTGTGTCATTTTCAGTCAACAACTCATAAGTATATTCACGACAAGAAAAGACCTCTGGGAAATTAGTGAACCTAAAATTAGAAGAATGATCCTTACATTCCCTAAATGATCGTTGACAAATGTTTATTGAGCAGTTTTACTTTTTCTATTAGCTATATGGGAGTTTACGCCACAAAAATTACCTTGATTTAAAATTACCATGGGAGAATCAATAAAATCATCGTATAAAAACTAAAAAACGTTGCATGGAGTATATTTGTAGACGCAAGAATATGTGATTTATATAAGTGTTAAATATCAAATGAATATTAGAATTTATTTCCCTGGATAACCTCAAAGAAGGGAGAGAAAGAAAACGCAACTCATTTATTTTAATAAAATTGGGAGACCCCGGTAATAATTGAAAATCGATAGCCTCAGAGGTAAATGATTTAAAGTAAATAGGATATAGTAAATTGATAGCATAATTTATTTATCTAAAAACTGTTATGACTGAAGAAGAAGAAAGGGATGCACTGAAGTAGCATCCCTTTAGAATAAGTTATTTTGATCAATATTCTAAATGCGCCACATTATTTGGAATGTTTTAAGTCAAGGGCTAATCATGATATTAAAATTAAACTAATAATTGCTTAGTAAAATGAACCATTTTATGGAAATTTAAACATTAACAAGATCTACGATACATGACTTTTTTCAAATAATGCAATAATCACAAATGAAAAAGGTACTTGGTTTTCTTCCATAGATTTATTTTCTTGGTACAACATGTTTCGACACAGCGGTGTACCTGAGGTTGACACCGTTGTGTCGAAACATGTACCAAGAAAATAAATCTGTGGAAGAAAACCAAGTTACTTTTTCATTTGTTAAATTCAACTTCCCCATAGTTGAGCTTCTAACTATGGAACGTAATGCAATAATATTTTTGTATTAATCAAACCTATCCCCATCTATTGCAACCCATTTATAACCTGTTATAAAGATTTCCTTTTCTCTAATCTCATCATTCACTACTAATATTACTTTTATCTTACGTGTAGAAATCAACCATATAAATCTCAGTGCAAAACTGCCTATGAAATATTCTCTTATTGGTTAACGGTAAATTGGTAATCCATTATTGGGTGACTAGGTACTGTGTACCATTGAAGTTCATATTTTCAACCTTTTCCAAACGGGACTCAATTCTTGTTTCAAAAATATTTGTCTGTATTTAAAGATTTTTGGCTGTTTCTTTTAGAAGAAGGTTTATGGCACTCATTACTTCTTCTTTCCATATGATCCCCATTACCAGTCTTTGATAAATACCTCGAGGTCTCTCAAGTAATTTGTATAACATATCACTAACTAGTAAAACCATTAATAGATTGATCCCAGTATGCACAAAAATCTAAATTGAAAGAAATAATGAAGGTAGAAGCTCACTTTTCCACGAATCACCCAGATTTTAAATAAAATTATGAATTTATTCAAAGCATTTTAAATTTGGTTATCTGATACGCAAACCAGAAACACTTTTCGATATCACGTCTTTCAATTGTAAATTTTAGGCTGGTTCCTAAGTATCTTAACTTCAAGATAACTTTTGGTCCTGCCTAGCTTCGCTTTTATTGAAAAGTAAAATATTTTATCACCACTGGCTCGGATGGTTATGTGGATACTTCGCTCAACTGAATCCATAGAGGTGGTAACTTTAGCAGCTACTTGCCCAAGAAATGCCTTTTGTCGAGAAATACTGCAGAATTTTTAAATATCGTCATGAAAAAAATTTCAGTAAATTATTGCAGGTATAGATAATGGAAATAACTTTCTACTAAATTTGCACACCTAGGAACATTATGGAAGCACACATAAAAACTACATTTGATGCTTCTATTGATGGGTAAAATTATAACTTTCTCCCTTTTATTTCACCGTTCTCGCATTCTTGCGCAATGAGTTCATCCAAAAGTTTTTAATTAAGCACTTACTTAATTTTAAATTATCCTGAGCCAATACAAAGTATTCAGGCTTGCCGCGAATACGGTTAAATACAATTAAATTGGCAAGAGAAAAAATCTTAGCCAGTTAGCCAAAGGTCCGTGGTTCCATTCCCGGTCCTGGCCTATTTGATCTCATGGAAATTTCATGTTTTTTCATATGACAATTTCATTGTATTGTTTGCCATTGAATAAAACTTGAATAAATATAGTTCAATATCCTTAAATTAAACAAGATTATAGCTTAGATGACTGTACAAGTGAATCAACGCCTCATGAAATTTTAGGATCTTTTAAAAAACTTTTTTCATTATAGTATTGGATAGCATTGTTGTTTACTCAGTTAACAGTATTCAATTGAAATCCTTTAATCCTCAACCAAATCATTATAATGTTTAAAAATAGCCATTTTGTAATTACATTGTGAAAAACATTACACATGGTTTGCATCATTTTGACTTATGCTAAGTGAATAAGAAAAATATTTTCCTGACCCGTTGTGGTCGACCTTTTTTTCGACCTGTTTTATTTCCTGTCCATCCATACGAAGTGAAGTGCGAGGGAAACGGCGTCCTCCATTCACAACTCCGCGTGACCTTCATTGCATTTCTTCCAGAAAACGATTGCAAAACAGAAGATAACACCACCAAATGAGACACACACTTTTAATCTTAGAGCTACAACTTGAGGGTGCTTAAATGCTCTGCTCCGATTCTTGGCGTCTTGACCGTCGATTGTTGAATAAATTCAGCAAAATGGTGAGTTTCTGGGGGAAGGAGAGAGGTTTTCATGCTGGTGGGTTTGCGGTGTGGAATGGGGGTGCGATCGTATCGGAGACGAGCCAGGAAGACACGAGGGAAAATGAGAGCGGGATGAAACGATCTGGAGCGTGAGCGAAGGAAGGCCAAGGGAGGGTTGCTAAGGGTTAGGAAATCCCGTTTGACTAATTACACGGGTTGGTGGTGAAGTCGGGATAGTACCGCTATTACTTTCCAAACCATTGACACAAGACTCCTGTCGCGTTTCCCAGCATTGTACACATGCAGTTGAGAGTTGTGAGGACCACGCAAACCCGACCACTCAACGCAACAGAGAATAAAAGGAACCACAGAATGGATATAAGGGAAAAGCTTTCGGTTCTTGTCCGGGGGCTGGAATGGCTAAGGGAAGGAGGGATGGGAGGGTCCCTGCTGGGGGAGTAATGGAGCCTTCCTCTCCATCCTCTTCGACGTTCTCCGAAGGAGGCCCTGCGGGTTGGGTGGTCGAGCAAATGCCCCACGCACACACAAACACTAAACCATCCCAAAAGACGATTTCCCTTCCCTTTCCCTGCACCACAGTTTGCCCTCCCCTCTCCCTGCCTTTACCAACCTCTCTGTCCCCCTCATCCAGCCACCCATCACGACATTCAGACGACTCATCCTATTAAATTCCCACCAAGGGCGGCAAACCACCCTTCCCCCGTCTTTTTTTAATCCCCCTTCTAATTCCTACAAACCCTAGCAAGATATTCTCGCCGCACTTCTCCATTTCCTTATCTCGATTCGCCGTCCCTCTTTCTCGAAAAGCCTCCCCTCCTAATCCACTCGTCTTCCTCTTCTGCCCGCGTCTCAAATCTCATTGTGAGCAGACTAAGCGATCCGGCGGAGGGTCGCATCAAAGCGTGGACGGGCTACTCCCGTGTTTGTATCACCGTCGAGGTGAAGAAGGAAAGAGACAACACAGCTTTCCCTATCTACGTCTACGTACCCGTTATGGTCGAATATAAAACCCCAGTATTTATTACTTCTGACCATAATTTCAGTTCCTTTTTGCAAGAATTAGGATACCAAAATAGTCAGTTGCATTCGTAGTCGGCCGCGGCCAACCAATTTCACTGACATATTGTACGGCGTAGTAGACGTTGACCAACGGACGGGTTTCAATTGTGAGTTTAGGAGGTGCGGAACCCTGCAAATGATAGCTATTGTGTAAACTTTTTCGTGCAGTTGTCGAGTTTTACCGTGATCAATGACAAGCATCTCGAGCCGAGATGTTGTATGTGTCGGCGATGAACCTTGTGGCTCTTGAAATTAAGCAGTTGAGTAAGTTTAAGGGAATGCGATTAGATGTTTTCAATTTGAATGATGAATTAAATATGCCTGGGAAACTTGTAAAACCTGATAGCGCAATAGCCACATTTTTTACAGTTCCTTCGAGCATTTTGATTTGTGGCAAAGCACGGTGTCATTTCAGGGGGAGAGGGAAAATGGTACATATTACAGAACTCCCTCCACCATATTATGTAAAATGGAAAGGCCTTCACTGCTGTAGATATTTTACTTCCGAAACCAAACATTAACTACTCGCGTCAATTACTGGATCTTAAAGATCCTTCGATCCAAAATGCTAGGTGACTTCGGGAGAAAAAGGCAGCTGATTTGGAAAGAACGAAATGATCTAGACCGAGGTAGCGTTAGTGGTTGTACTTCTACTTGAAGACTTATCTAACTGTAATATCAAAATCATTGAATATTAATGGATGGTGTGTCACGCTATAAGTTCATGTTGCAAATAAGGAAATAACGTATCTGAAAACAGTAAAACTTATACTGTAATGGGATAGTGCACAGGGGAGGCGTTGGTCCATAACCTTTGATGCTAATCATCAATCGGCGCAAAGAGATAAATCGTTCTGGTGCTGAGATGTTTCCGGAAAATGTGGCATTCACAACAGTGGATTTAGGATGGTTGGATCACGTTAAAAAGAAACAATTTCTTTCGTTACCCTGTTAAATTTTTTTCTTTCGTAAATCTACGTTGTATTAATTATTTATTTGAAATTCTAAATTTGACCAGTTTAAGGTATTGCACGTAAGGCGTAGCAGTGCCGTTCTACAATGCCAAAATACTGAGCGCACCAAAAGAATAAACAGCCGTTTGCAGCAAAAATTCTTATCCTGGTGAATGATATTTGAGTTTTTCACCGAAATCTCTCCTCTGAAAACTTGGACCGCCACTTCGTTGACTCCTTAATCCCTATTCCATCTCCCTTCAACTCAACCCTCCTTACTCCCTTTTCTGGAAAAATTTATTTCTCTCGTCCTCCAAGAACTCATTTCCTTTTTCAATTTTGACTCCTTCGGGACAAGTGCTGGTTGGAAAACGTGGGGTAATATGGTTGTGGGAGGCTGTGGCGAGCCGAATAGGGGAGCGTAATGGCCAAGGAAGAGAGATTCGGAGTGACAATAAAAATACACGACCACCATTTTCAGGGAGGACAATTGTTCAACCCACGAAATGCGTACACAGTTGGCTTTTTACGTCCGTCTCACTTCTGAGTTGTCTCCGATCATTGGAGTTGGAATTGAATTTCATCCACGATTCATTTGTTTTTATTTAGCCTGTAGGGCGAGAAAAAGAGACTTAAGAGTGTGCTTGGTATAAAAATACCAAGTAATGGTTAGCAGTCCTGAAATAAATAATCCCTGATTGCTTTAGTAGAAAAAAGTTTTCTTCATCATGCACATGTCGTTGTTTCTCACTCTAAATGGCAGCTCTAATCATCACATCAACTTTCTAATTTTTTAAATCCTACGCTGCTTAATACCGTAGGAATATACTATCATTTAGTTTTGTTACGCAGAGTAAAATATGAAAATAATTTATTAAACTTTTAAATGAACATATTTGTACGATTCAATGAAACTTGGATATAATATAAAAGGCGCTCGTGTTGAGGCAAAATAATGGCTAGTACCCGGCTCATTTCTCATCAGAGTTTTTTAATGAATTTTCAAGTGAATAATATAATGTAACATAACCTGTCTGCAAGGAGATCAACCAGAGAGTTCGTCCTAGTTAGTTAAATATTGTAAAGATTAAATCTGAAAATCACTTTTTCCTTTCACTGAGACAGTTTAATTAGCATGAAATATCAATCATAGAATACAGGTAAATTTCACAACCCTGATAGGGTCATTTATTCCTCATAACTATAAATTATCCTAAAGATTCCCAAAACGTTGAAAATTTTGATTCTGCTTAATCAAACTGCTTGTACTACTCAATTAAAGTTTCTTACAATGATAGGAAACCACCACAAGATATTATTAGAATGTATCTTATGTTTAGTAAAATTAACACATGAGTTCGGCAAATAATCAGTGTACAGGTTAATTGCTTTGAAACGAAACCATTGCCATGAATAATAAATAGACGAATTTATTTTTGGGACAACCGTACAGGCTTATTTTTTAAGAACAGAATGAGACTGTAAATAATTCAAATCGCTAAGGTGATAGATAATGCAAAGAAAATTGTTTATTTATTTTTATCTTCATATAAACCTTTTAAATATTATCAACAAAATCTTTGGTCAAAAATGTCCCAAAAGGAATTAACTTTTTTTTAATAATCCTTAACATCAATCAGCAATATGGGACACGTCTTTGCATATAATAATTACTGTGTTTCTATCTTTTCAGAGCCGATTACTACGATTGTAGGTGGCCCCGATATGTACATCAATAAGGGGAGCACTATTAACTTGACGTGCATTGTCAAGCACAGCCCAGAGCCACCACCTGCTATATACTGGACTCATAACCGTGAGGTAAGTGCAGTGTTAAGTCTTTCCGTTACATTTAATAATCTCACATTGTACTAATCTGATTTCAATTTCCAGGTTAAGAAAACTTTTACAAATGATGAGAACTAAAATGTGGTTTTCTTCGTGTGAATCCCTTTTTTCAACTCTGCATTCTCACCTCTATTAATGATCCAATTAGTAATCGAGGCATTGCATACAACCAAACTGAAAAAATACCAAAATGAAAACGATAATAATCCATGAGTATGGGCATTATCCAAGGCATTTTCACATAGAAGTGTACTGAAAAATGCAAAAATAGGACGGTTTACCTTTTATTAGGCTATCATTGATTTTATGTCGCTTTATCTATGAGGATAATTGAAGATTAGGCAGTATTTGATCTAAAATTGACTACCATCATCACAAGCATCTTGATACTCCTGAGATGGCTATGATATATCGGTTCTATCGATATTTTTTCTTATATCATTCCCCGTCAGTTATCGATTTCACAAGGTGGTCATGTTCATTATCCATCTAATAATTATATCTCCTCTTCTGTGGATGTTTTTCGTGTGGTTCTGCTTTTAATGAACTGTCCACAGGTCTGTACCGTATAGACAGGATTTATCATGTATACAGTGGGATAAAGGTAGCGGTGTTTTTTTTCTTGCATAAACAGAAATTATGCCCATTCGGGTTTGAAGATATTTTTTGTTTTCATTTTTGGTATTTTCTTTATATTTTCTATAAACCCACCTCTCCACTTAATCATTATTTTGACCTTCGATTTTCTCCCTCTTGTGGAACAAAAAGAACATACTCCAGCACCTCGCCAAAATGCCTTTCATCCCCCATCCCTTTCTCTCTCCCGTATCCTTTGCGATCTCTGCTTCGACCGCACCAATAGCCCTCCCCTTTAGCACACGGCATCGTTAGCAACCCACCTAAAAATAGTCTTTCACCGAATGTCATACGCTTGCCAACCACCAAGTCCAGCCGTCCACTCTCTCTAACCCTCTGGCGTGTGTTTCACGCGCCATTCCTGTTTTTTTTTTCGAACCGATACGCTTTTAACGCCCATGGCCCACCAAGCGTCCACTCCCCCTCCAACGAATGTGTCATTTTTGATCAAAGGATTCGGATATGGCACTAAACCCTTCTTCAATCATAAGCGACCCCTCGTAAAGCCCTCATTTGGGTTTATTGTGTCCCCCTCGGCGTTCATAAAATATAAACATGGGAAAAGGGGGGAGGGAGACAGGGAAGGGAGAGAGGGAGCGAGAGAAATGGAATGTGACGCATTTGAATTTTGTGCTTTGTGACGGCACTTACCCACCTCGACTGTAGTGCTTCTCAAATTATATCCGATGGGAAAATGGATCTGAGAAAAATATTTAAATGGACGAAAAAACAATGAAGTCGAAATAAGCGATGATCAAAGGGCTTTTTTATTTCAATTTGGGCTGGAGTGCCCCACCTCACATTCAGGAATTTTTTTGTCATGATGATGTTTTCTTTCACGTCTGCATCGTCCATCTTAAATCGCTTCTATGCTTTAGCTTCAAAGTCCATACTCGTTTCATTTGATTCGTACATGGAATTCCATCCGTTCTTTTATTTTCGCTAACACGACGACACTCTGATGACAAATGTTTGTGAGAGACAGTTAACACTCCTCTGGTCATCAATCAATCAAAACCTCTATTGTCAAGATCCTTCAAATGAATTCCAAATACATGAAACCTGTCAAAAATGTTCCTCTTTCAGCAACTATGGGCTGCTGCGGACATGTCACTCTATGATATATATTTCTGTAAAAGAAGAGGAACATTTTCATTGAAGAAATGATATCATCATAAATACTTGGCTCAAATATATGAAAGTATTTTATTAATCATAATACATAAAGCAATGGCTGGTATACAAGATAGTGATAGCATGATTTGATTAAAAACCATTACTATAATTATTTATGCATTAACTTTCAAGAATTCATTTAATATTTATTTTTTATTTCATGAATGATTAATATTACAAGTAACTGAAAGGAAGTTTAAATTAAATAAAATTCTAGAAGATGAGTTGTATGATAGACGATTGTTTTATATATTCTGGATACATCACTTACTATGCTGTTCTCGTCTTTAGAAAATCAAATAAACCTATGAATTAATTTATATTGAATACTTGATTCATAATAGAAAAATCTTGGAAGTTTTTAATTAACATATCCAGGTATTTGACAAATAAGTCATAGTGTATGATAGAAGTTGACATGGAATTTTATTATGAAGCTACTGAGTATTTTGTTGATTACTTTGTCACCGTAGGAAGCTTGATGGAAGGCTTTATTGATTACGGGATCAAAATCTCGAAAATAATGCTATATGAATCATCCACCTATTATTTTGAGCTTTTTAAAATAGAAGGTATATTTTGGTGGTGAATAAACAGTTATGCGTTGTTTGGAAAGTTGCAATTGGAACGATGTTTTCACGCAAAAGAAGATAAAGCTCGATATATAAAATGAAGATTTGTCGGTCGAGAAAATATATATGCATTACCAAGGATATGGGATAATTTATTTACTACCTATATTACGGATGAATACTAATGATGATCAATCCATCATCCGATTGAGTCAGAATTTTTGCAGTGGTTGGAAAATATATTCTTACTCTTATCTCTTTACTTCCTAGTACTATTCTACGGTCATCCTGTTTTCCCCCTTTTTAAGGTGTTATGTTTTCTTATAGCCTGTCGGGCAATGTCTGGATACGGCCCTAGTTACAACTAGAGTCACGGTCTATGTATTCTAATGTAAAATACTGACACCAACTATAACTAAGGCCGTAGCCAGATATTGTTCAGTTGGCCCTTAATCGTTTCGCACAAGAGATCCTCAGAATTAAAATCGCAACTTCAATCTTTCTTCATCCAAATTAAGCTGATTCAACAGCGGCAGTGTGCATCAGTTGACATTGGAAAGACGATAGGTTAGAATGGTAATGCAAAACTAGGAGAATGTTAGAAAAATGGGAGAAAAAATGGGACACCATATTGTCCAGTATTTACGAGCCACGTATTCACGGTTTAAAAAAAAATATTTTCACGACTCAGTTACGAAGAAAAGTTTTTTAACGAAGTTCTCACATGTTATTACAAACCTCAGTGGACAGGGTTGTATTTAATGGTTTTCCTGTTCCGACAAAAAAACACCGCTAGAATGTCTATACCTAAGTAGAACTTAAACAATACGATCCTTCTTCTAAACCTCCGTTTTTTAAATTTGAAATTAAAGTTTCTAATTCTCAGACAAAATATATTCATATTTAACATCAATTTAATCGTAGGATAATCATATTCCTTATCCCATCTACGTCAAATGTCAATTCAGCAAGCTTAGGTGCCGGGTATGGTGAGAAGAGGAAGAGGCGTTTGTCCTTGAGGGAATCGACGGAAGAGATACGAACAGCAATGCCATCCAGCGGAGAATAATAAAAAGAAAAAAGCGTACCTAATTCCTATTAGCGTTAGACCACTGTATATTGCTCTGTAGTTCAATATTTTTGACTCTGTATTCTTCAATATTCTTCCCATTTTCAGTATTTTCACATTCTTTTCTACTAGATTTTTTTCAGAAATTGTCAATATCCTTTGTGTTATCTAAAATATCATAATTTACTCTAAAGTGTCCAATTACCATTCATATTTTAAACAGGAAAGAATTCCAATTGAATTCGTAATTTCAGTGGGTAATATGAATAGGCAAAAGGTAACAATGTTCGTAACAATTCAATAAAACTTATGAGATATCTTAAAACTTTCCACATAACAGTAGTTTCTGGTTCAGGAAAGAAGCATCGACCAAACTTATGAATTACAACATACATACATACATACTCATCCTGCTGTTCCTTTCCGGGGTAGGCACAATGAAAATGTTTCACTCATTAATACATAATTGTACACCTAACTCTACTTCAATAATTTCCTCCATGCTGACCTATCCTTTCAAACCTCATTTGCCTCATTTACCACCATACACTGTTTCATACAAGACCTCCTGTTTTTAAAACTCCAAATATTCCTCCTCCTAAGAATTTCCTCAACCACATTCAACCACTACTTTCTCGGCCTACCTCTACCTCTCACACCATTCATTCTACTCTCAGGTATCTGTTTCGTTATTCGACTCTCATCCATTCTATCAACATGGCCGAACCAACGAAGCACACTCCTTTCATACATGTCCACTATTGGAGCATCTAACCCACACTCAGTCATTACCCATTACCGGACCCTATCCATTCTACTTTTGCCGCAAACACTCCTCAGATAACTCATACCCACGGCGTTTAGTCTACTCTTATGTCTATCCTGACATACCCATGTTTCACTACCATATAGCAAAGTGGGAAGAAGTACACTTTTGCACACGGCAATTCCCGCTTCCTTAGACAAGCACTCATTCCTTGATATGCTCCACATGCTACCTACCACTTTCCTTCCAGCATTCGCACGTCTCTTTATGTCCTCATCTATTCTTCCATCTTTCTCATACATCTTACCTAAGTACACAAAATCATCCACCTGTTCAATTACTTCATCATTCGCCCTCATCATACAGTTAATCTCCCCATTCTCCTTATCAAAAACTACTACTTTAGTCTTGCACGCATTTACCTTCCATTCCATTCTCTCTTTCTCATTGATTCTTCCATTCCATTCTCCCTTTCTCATTCACTCTCTCTCTCATTGATTCACAAAACTTATCTAGGAGCTTCTGTAATCCCTGTTGACTGTCTGAGATCAAAATAAACTCATCCACATGTAGAAGAACTCGCACGTTAACATTTCCAATCAAAACTCCGTCATGAAGTTCTGTTGAAGGCTTCCGCGGGGCTTTGATGGAGGTTGATTCCTTCTTTCGGGTTTTCCGGTGTCCCCAACATGTACCAACGCGGCGGAAAACCCGAAAGAAGGAATCAACCTCCAAAACTCCGTCATTTTCACTACATGCGTCTCTAACACATTTATCCATAAATACATTAAACAGCCATGGTGACATTACGCATCCTTGCTTTACACCCCGATTTATTGCAAACCAATCACTCAGAACCCCGTACGACCAGTTTGTACAAATTAAGCGGGTGAGTCCCTTTTAAAGGAAACCTTCCTAAGACTGGTATTATTTTTTTATTATATTTTTTCCACAACATTTACCAAGAATTTCTTTCGTATTTACACTAGGTCCAAAGGCAATTATTTTCCATGAAATCTTGTGTTACCTAAATCCTCGAAAAAATGGAAATAAAGAGCAAACTTCCTTTCCTCTCCATCTGAACCCTCTCCTCCTCACTTTTAGATCTCCACTCCGCGCTCTCACCTCCTTGAAAGCTTTCTTTTGCCCCGCAATGTTTTCTTTCCTGGGCTTTCGATTCACTCGTCTCCCGCCACTCAATTCCCTCCCTCTCTCCACCCCCCTCCACACCTACCTACAAGACTTTCCATCCATCTATCCAGCCGCCTCCATTACCCCACTCCCAACCTCAGATACGACCCTCCCCTTCATATTTCTTTCTTTCAAACTTCTCTCATTCTCACAGTACATTTCTCTCTCCTTCTCTCTCCCCCGTCCATGTCTTTCTATTTGTGGTTTCTACTCCTCTCCCTCTTGTCTCCTTCCACGCAAAAGAAAAACAGGCCTTTGTGAAAAAAAAACCTCTCGAATCTCTCTGCTCTTTAGTTTTCATCGCTTCGTCTTCCCGTGTACTTCACTCAAAGACCCTGCCCACTCCGCACGCTCACTTCTCTCACTTCTTACCAGCTCTTCACGCTTTGCATCTTCCGCGTTATATAACCTTTTATTTTCACTGCTCCGTTCAATCCTTTCTCCGATTACTTTGGCTAGACGCTTTTCTTTTCTTTCTTGTCCTAGAAGGGCGCTTCCTCATCCACGGCTCGGAATAAAACCGGAGAAGGGATCGATATTGTATTTGGGACGACTTTGGAAGGAAGACGGTAGGGCGAGGGCGAGAGAAGGAGTGAGCTGAGAAGAGAATCAATGTGGGAGTAGTAGAAAAATTTTCAAGGTGATTCAGCATTCTAGATTCGGAGAGGAATCGTAGGCAATACTTCGATTGTAATCGCATGGTCTCTATGGCCTTTATCTGAGATCATGGATTTTACACATCGAATTTACTGTCAGTGTTAGCTGAAACATTCATGACAAATACATTTTCAATACTTGAATTGCAGTAAAACCTCGTTAATCAAAACCCCACTAAAAGGCGAACTAGAAAAACTTAATATCTATACAAACACTGTATAATTAATTAGCTAGACCCGCATTATTGTACAGTACTATATTATGATCTCAGTGCATCGTGAACACGTATCCATACAAGTTCGCGTTTGGCAATTTTAACTAAATTACTGTGAATTCGTTAAATAAGTTTGCTCAGCTCCATTTCGTATTTTCATGAGAGGTTGTAACGTTCTTTTTAATTAGTGTAATGCCGGTTAACTATCGATTATCCGTCATAAAAACAGGTCATGTGAAATGGTTTCATCCCCTTTAATATAAATAAGTGAGATTGTACTGTATTTTATTCTTAGCTTCAGCGTAAAATACGTCAAAAACATATTGGCTACATACTAATAAGCTACACTGAAATGTATCAATAAATGGTCTGTAATGAACCAATCAGTTTGATGCAAGATGGTTGATGGTAAGATTGTAGAATCGAAAAAGTAATTTGAATGTAGGATAGTTTAAACTGCAGATTAATTAAAGTTGTCGATAAAAGCAAGGGAAATTAGTGCCTGATATTTTGGTATCATCGAAACGCGGAATATTTTTATTTTCCTTGAGCCATGAAATCATTTCATTTTAGTGACGTGGTCTTTGACAAAATACCCAAATTTCAAGAATTTTTTAAAGTTATTTATATAGAGTATGTATTACTTATGGAGAACCAAAACATCTTCCCCTCCTTCTGGGATACGTTACGTAACAATGAAATCTCATCGTATATACCCCCGCGTCGTCTTTAGTCGCTGAGTCAGCCCGATCATCCCCATTCATCTCCACATGCCCGAGGATCCGCACGAAACCATAGTGGGATATCGCGGGAGGGAGGGAACGCTGGGAACTAGAAACGAGGCCTCCATCAGCCGCACTCACTTCGTCATCCGCTCCCCTCCGATCCAACCGCCGAATCCCCGATTTCCCCCATCCCACTCCTAGCCGTCTTTCATCTGCATTCCTCGTTTTACAACCCATCCTTTCCCCTACACCCCAAAGCACTCCCTTTTCTGTTCCCGTGAAGCCAGACCGTTGGGAAAGATTGACTACTCCAAGCCTAATGTCCATTCCACATTTTCTGAGCAATATGCGGTCTTACATGGAGTTTTAGGACTCCATCTTCTTCTAAATATACGCCTCTTTGTACTCTTTACTTGAAAATTTTTATCTTATGTTTACCATGACCCTTGCAAAAGAAAGCTCCCATCATCCTTAACTCGTCGAATAAATTTAAGTTCAACTCAGTGATTTCTAATGTTACAAGTTGATTTGAAAGCGGAGTAGCGAATGAGAGTTTTAAGCGTAGAAGAATGGTAGACATCCCAGGTGATGGAGAAAATAAAGGATAGAATTATAAAATAGTATATTCAAGCCTCCCTATTTCTTCATTTGTTCTCTGTTGGAAATTATAGCTAAATGTTTAATATGCACCCTACAATATACTGAAAACTGGACCTTACAAGTAGGGGTAAATGTTTATAATAAGTTGATTTTTTTACCTCATGATTGTACACAACTAAAAATTGCAAGGTAAAAAATTCACTCGAGCATCTAACACTACCTTACTTACTAGCCTTCACAATCTACCAAGAACGTTCACTCTTAAATAACTAAATTCGGAGCTAAATATTTTTAATACTTTGAGTCCATTTTCGCTTTTCTGTCTATTTTTTTGGCTGAATTTATCATTTTATCGATTTTCTGAACTCAGTTTTTACATTATAAAAGGGAGTTATTACGTTTATTTCCCTTTAAACTGTGTTAACTAATGCCATGCTAACTGCAGTCATCTAATACAAGCTATTAAAATGGATCAGAAATAAGGAAAAACATAAGATGACGTGAAGTTATTATTTTTGTCACCCCAGAACAAACATTTCTGTAGATAAATTATTATTGTATTATCAGGGAAAACAAATCGTTCAAATCAAATGTTATTTCCCTAAATTTTTAGATTTTAAAGAGCTGCGAATGTTTTATCAACTCCGCTAATATTTATGTTTATCAATATCTATTTATGTCAGGCTGCACGGTCGAAAATGTACATCAAAGTTAAAATATTTTAAAATCTAGAATGAAAAATATTTTCTGATTTGGATAGTTACTCGGACCTTCAATCCCTAATTTCTTCGTTACCACTAAATATATCTACATCGGCAATCTAATCCACTACAATTTTTTCAGAGAATCTTGATAAAATAATTAATCTCAATCTTTACCCCATTTTAAGAGACGATGCTAATCAAAAGATTCCTTCATGTTTCATAAGTTTATTTTTTAATCCTTCATATTTCCCAAGATATTATTTTATAATATCGTCTTAGAACACGTGTAGGTATATTGCTACCACCAAAGTTATGAGTTTCTTTCAAGCGAGAGGCAGAAGGTATTACCACTGATTTTTGCTAAAGGGAAACTAGGTTATTTGTATGCAATGGACTTAGACATGACTAATTGAACAAGTGGTATTCCCCGCAATGAATAATCAGCGTCCCATATTTGTGTTACTCATCCAAGTTGCATTTATCTATATTAAATTAGGCATCTATATATGGCCGTGAGAAGCCATTAAGTTGGCTGTCAAGCAATGGTTAGTTGAGGTTGTATCGATAGGAAGTGTCGTTGATTTTTCCTCAGATGGATTTTAGCCTGATTCAATTTACTAGACTGACGTTCTGTATGGTGGAGAGAGAGAGAGAGAGAGAGATGTACAAATGGAAATATATATATATTACGGATTGGATCTCACGCCGAGAGATGGAGTGAATTCGTGCCCTCTAGCGTCGCTGTCTCCGCGTGCGCCTTATAGAGTCACCGTATCGCGCGTGATCCCCTGCATATTTTATTATCAACGTCACATACGTGGCCTGGGCCAAGGCCGGCTGACCTCAGGTCCTAAAGATTCCCCTCGTGGGCCATATCCCTTGCTTTTGGGCGTGTAAGAGCGGCGAATTGGCGCGGTGGCGGCTGGGATTCCTGGATCTGCAACGCGGAGAGCACGGTGAGGGAACCGATATTAAGGGACGGAATAGGCGAGGGAAACGTATATACGATGATTTGATTCTCCTTCTGTCCAACACTCCGAGTCTAGCACTCTCATACCCTTGATAACCACCACTGGCATGGAGAAACATGCGGCATTTTAAAAAGTGTATTTTTTAAGATTTGGCTTAATAATGCAGAAAAGAAAATTACAAAGTATACATTAACATATTTCCTGCTAAAATTTATGCTCTCTTGCTAGTAGTATAGTCCAGTGGATAAGGTCATACTTTGATTCCAATTACTATTAATTATAGCAAGAACAACTTTTAAGAATATTTCGATATCAATTCATACACTCCTATTTATAATTTATCCAGTGACAACAATTTAAATGGTACTCTATCATTTAATTCAAATGAATATGTGTTAAACTCTTGCTTTAACTTCCTCATTGACTTTTTTAAGAAAGTGGACGAATATAAATATTATATCATGAGATCCATATACTTTGCAATAGATTAACTTCACTACAGGGTATCGCATTTCTACAATGCACTTAAGTCATCAAGAGTGATGGCTTAATGAATCATCATGAATGACATCAAGAATGATGAAACCATAATAGTTAATTGTCTTATAGAGAAGAAATTAGAATAACTGTGTAACCATGGAAAAAGGTCATTTTCCTGTTATTAGAAGCGTCATTTTCCGCAATTTAGCTGCATGTCGTGTTTTGACGACTCGTGTGATATTTATCTAGGAAAATTTTTGCTAAAGAGTCGTTTGTCAAGAAAATTTTTCCAGTTGAGAAAGAATATACATTTAAAAGAAATATAGTTAAATAACTCCTGCTGAGATTTATGAAATCATCTAATACCAGAATAATGATTGAATTACAAGTATTTAGCAGTGAATATTTTTTTAAGGTTTAACTGAATCATTTCATCTTTAATGAGTTACCTTACGACGATGTAGTTCCGTGAAAACGACCTGTATCTAATTATTGTTCTGTGAATGCTGTATAGTGGTGTAAAAAGGTGTCATCGAAAATATTTGCTCTCCACTCTGGTTGGCCCTGGTGAAAATGGGGAGTTCGGTCTTGCGGTGTGCAAATGTGGCGGTCGAGTGTGTGTTTCGTGCGCATGTAAGTATCCCGCAGCGGGAGGAGTGAACTAGGTTTATAGGTATTCTCCCACCCAACCCTCTCCGGTCCCCGCTCTTCACCCCCGTGCGGTGGGATGATATTGGATGCTGGGCAGGATGAAAGGACGGGCGACCGACCGAGTAGGGCCGAGCGCGACGCATGAGGTCCCGCGGTGGAAGAGGTGCATTCATATTGCATCCCCGCCCGGAATCTCTCTCTCTACACGCCGAGCATGACAAAGGGCCTCCTCGCCTCACCATCTCTTTCCCTCCCTCCCGCCGACGCCTCATGAGGCTCGCCTCATCCGCCTCTTCAGCCTCTTCTCCCCCGCAACCTCACACACACGCATACACAGGCACCGTTGACCCTTCTTCCCTCGGCCGGAACTTCGGGACCGCCGGAGGAAATTCGTCGCTCTTCTCCCGCCTTTCTCGTTCTTTCTTCTTTCTGCGGGGACGGTGTCGGGTTACTGTCCTTGGGACGTGAGTCCACCGCCACCAGCTCATCGCTATTTCCATTTTTCGGCTCTATCCCTCCCTCAAACCCCCACGCCATCCACGTATACTTCTTCTGTCGCGTAGAATGTTTACACAGACGAGGAAGGTCCCGGCGAGGAAGGTATCCGGACTGGCGTAGGATTCTACGATTCTTTATTTTTATGTGTTCATATTTTCCTTCACGTTTTCTTATTTATTTTCCTCTTTCTTCTATTATTCGGACGGAATGGCTGGAATTTGCGAGTGCTCCCTATCTCTCTGTCTTTGTGATAGAGCTCGTGGAGAAGCCCTGGGTGTGTTTGAGGGTTGAGGATGGGAGTACGCTGTCTTTTTTTATTTCGTTTGTTACACGTACGCCTTGGCGCACTGGAATAGTTTTTTCCGGGCTGCCTTTTGTGCTTCTTCAATTAGCGGTGAAATGCTTACTTTATTCGTGGAGAAGGGACACGGGATGTGACCTATTTCTGTGAGGTTTTGTTCCTTTCGAGCAATTAGAAGAGTGTGTTTGTGATGCTCTTGCGTCGCCCACCTATGGTACTGTTATTAATTCTAGATATGAATAGCGTCCTGTATCAGGACCACGAAAAAAGATGACTTTACCGATGACCTTGCTTGCCTTTCTATCTAGTCAGATGAATCTTTTCTCAACGATTGGTGACATTTAAAAGCCACCATTCAATTAACTTCAATGTATTTAAAAGTTTAATTTCATGTAATTGGAAGTAATTTTGTCTTTAGTCTTACGTAAAAAAATCAGGCCTCTTGATTTCCCTCACACTGGTGCAAGTTAGCAGTTTAACCACTAAGACATGCGTTCATAAATAAACCATGTATATTCTACACAAATATTACGCTCAACTTCAAACTATTTCCTCAATGTTGAGATTTTTTTCTGTTGATTGGCCACATGCCAATTTTTCCCTGTTTCTATCACTAAGAAACCTTGTAAAAGTCAAACCTTGTAAAAAAGAAGGAAGGGAACTAATTCCTTATCAGTTAATACTACAAATGAGTTGGTAATACTAAAAATCTTCTCGAGTAAAACGCAATATAAAATTTTCCATTAAATCCAACGCTGAAATGGGCTCATTCTGGCTAGTCCTTATGATGAGCCAGACGCTCATTAATTAGTTGGATAATAAAGAAGAATGACATGTTAAGTAACCCGAGGAAAGTTCACACAAAGAAATAAGAAGGTTGAAATCAGTCGGCAAGCAGAAAATATGTGGTTAAGATGTAGAGATTTATTTAAATAAATTTTTTCTTTATCCTCTTCGGTCCTGAAAAATACCTGGCCAATGAAAAATTTTTTTCTGAATTAATTTGGGCACATATGGGACTAATGAAATTATCTGTTGAATTTTATTTCCTTGAGTTAACATTATTGTTCAAATATTTATTGTCCACGTATGTGGACATTAGGTTCAAATAACTTAATCATGAAATTAACATTTTGTTTTGACCACAGTAATAAACTGTTATAATTTTATATTCTTGATCAATTCCTCTTCAGACTTGTGAAAAGTTTGTTTACCAAAAAGAAAGTATAAATATTAATTCACAGTATTAAAGGAAAATTTGCCATTTTGTAATTTTTATTGCATAATTTTGTACAATTTGCAAATAAACATTTATTAAACGTATGTTATCCAAGAATAAAATAATGGTAAGTATTTGTACAGTCTTAGTATATCTTTTAAGTCTGTTAGTGCAAACGTATTTTTTAACAAATAAACAGAGACCTGGTTTTCTAGGCATGCTTCATTCGATATGTTATGTGTCTTGTATGATATTTTAGGAAACAGTCGTTGGAGCTCACATATAAATAGACGTAACACTTGTGGCATTTCACCCTGGTTCTTGATGTGCAGCCTGCATGTCTACAACGAGATGCATTGTTGTCACTGCAAAATATAGGCCAATGATTAATTTGAGATTATGAGATTTTGTCGAATCTAACATCTTTGACAGGGTGACTGATTTTATACCGTTTTTGCTGGACTTGATTTTCATGCTCATTAGGCTGATCTTCAACGTCTGATTCATCATGGCTACGTATTTGAGATTTCTCATGAGAGCCTGAATAGAGTTCATATATTTTGTCGGTCTTCCTCTTTTTTTCGGGTCTCCTCCACGGTTTCAACCCTTCTAGATTCGAAGTCAATCATTATTGTGGCTAATTGAGTTCTATAATGCAGAAGGGAGGCAATTTCCTCTTTTAGTACTAGGGCCCTGACACTATGTCGGCGGTACATTTCCCAAGAATTGACAATGGCCAAGTCGATAAAGTGCGTAAAAACCCGTAAAGGTCATTTTTTTTGCGCATGGGAGAACTATAATAAGCTAAGAGCTGATCGCAAAGATCAATTCCCCCGTGCATTGATTGCATTTTTTTATAGCGAGAGGCTGCATGACTTCATATTTCTTTTTCTTAGTTTTGTCCCTGAAGCAAGATTAGTAGGGCTCACTGCCTATGCACTTAAAAAGCATTGATACTGTCTATTCTGCCACTTCACACAACCCATTTTTTGACACTGCGTATAACTTTACCAAGTTCATCACGTTTCAATTATTTGCCTGATTTTAAAATATTAACAGCACCTCCTACTTTGTTTTTCATGACAGTTTCACAAAGGTCAAAATTGCCACTAGTTAGTCACCAAGTTTTTCACTAGTGACGAAGCGGTCGCAGTAGATGATGGAATTGCTGATTGTCCTCATCAGCAACTTCACCATTCAAGCACTCAGATCCAGTTCCCTCATATCCTTTTCAGGAATGGTTCCTTTCCCAACGTAAATATGGAAATCAAGTACAAGTCCATCTCTTTCTGCCAAAACGAAAGTTTTCAATCCCACTGGATGTAGTTTGTTTGGTACCTATTGCCTATTAGGACATCGACAGGTGAAAGAAATCATTTGCTTGTCCACAGATTGTTCATTTTATCTACTAGCATTTGACTAGCATTTGTGACCTTGTGTGTGAGTGAGTAAATTGTAAAACGTTTGTCATGCATTTGTCGAATTAATTTTAACCGTAATCACTGGCCTCTTGCCTTCCCGAGTGGAGGCGTGTCTGATATCAATGAACATCTTATTAAATAGCTAGTAATCCTCATATTACTGACAATTAGAATCCTCTGTTAAGCCCGTGAAGTAATGATCACATCATCAAAGGCCATAAATCCTCCAACCGGAAACTACGGCGACAGAACTCCGCGTGGATTTTCGACATTTCAACAGAGGAGTGTTACTTAGCGAAGCCAAACGACCACATCTTTCGACCACGCTCGATTCTGACTCTTCCTTTAAGCTCCTACTCCGACCAGTGATCCTCCGGCACTGCCCCATAGGATCTCTAAAATATCCAATTCCAAAGCGTCACATCCAGAACGGCGATCCTCTCTTCATCTAGCCATACTATCCGCTCCACCAGTGTACCCAGCAATACAGACCTGCAATTTCCTCGCTTCAAGATTTCATTTCCGGGCCTCGAGTTCCTATACAGCCGCCATATGCGATTCCTTTTCATACTGCCCTCCAATGTTGCAAGGCTTTGAAAATTACAGCCCGCTTTTGGGTTTTTTTCTTTTGAATCCTGGCATTAGGTAACTTCGTAAAATACTTCAAGGATTAATTAAGTCAACCTTTTAGCTATTGTTTTATTTTCTTAAGGTTTGCAGAAAAAACCCATTCATTACCTCAATTTCATGTTCATTGAAATTTATATATCTTACGTTTCTTTTTGAAATTTATGCACGGCCATGCTTTGCAATTTGCCAAACAAATGATAAACTAAACACAGAGGTTGTAAACATTTCTAATTATTTAGGTGTCCCTTATCTTAAACAACTTCCAAATGAGCAGAGTAGAAATAAATTTGTTCATGTAAATTCAAAGAATCCTTTTTATCCAAACATCCTTAATAAATCCATAGTCTGGTATCAAATCCATTAAGCCTGGTGATTCACATTCAACACAAAGGCCAATCGTGAGAAGCAGTATTCTTAACGAGAAAATATGGATCTGCATTACCACTTTTTTCGATTACACAAATTACGTTTATTATAATTAAGTAGATCTCTAGAAAGTACATTCCGGGACCAAATTTCCCTTTGTAACCATACTTTTATATTATTCATTGTTTCTTCTTATATTCAAAAGGATTACACCAAAAAGTATGAGTTTATACTCGGCGACTTAATCTTCATAGCCATTATGTTTCTTTATGGTATTATTCTCATATTAAATAAAATACATATTAAAATCTTGAATTATATTTATATTTATTTTTATCCTTTAGACTTTCATGATATCAGCTCTTTATTCCTCCTTTTTCATAAAACATCTAAATATCTCCTTCAATGTTGAAAGGATACATAGTTCGTAAATTGTTCGTGTTTAGTGAGCCACACTTCTTAACTCAGCCAAAACTCGGTCCACGAAAATTGCACGAGTATATTAAGACATATTTGCTGTGGAATATTGCAAATTCTTGGTTATAATGTAATTCGTATGATTTATGCCTCGAAAGTTCCACATCCTCCTTGATCGATTGCGTGCTCACTTTCGATTTCTCTCTGTTCTATAGAGGCAGTTTGAATAACCTGCATATTTGCAGAATATGAATACTTCTAACAGAATGTAAATATGTTTATGTGCTCCTCAATTTACCGAAGATAATATTACAAATCTTTGTTATAGAGTGTAAATAAATGAAAATGGGAAGTGGAGGTGGTCTCATTTTTTTAACTCTCTTGCTAACACTTAGCCTTTGAGATATGAAGTCACATACATTGTACTCACCCAATCCCCTTGAAAGGGTTGTTTGGTACGCATTATGTTATTAAACTCTCAGACTCCGTTTTCTGTTTCGCCGCTCGGTCCAAAAATTGGAGGCTCAGATGAAATAGATCGCTCAATGATCACACCACTCCGTTTTAATCCCCGAAGAATAATCCGACCATCCCTTTCGTTCCTCTGGCAATACATTTAATCACTTTTGTCCCTCCAACTCCCAGTCAACGCATTTACGTTCTGAAAACATGTTGGCTGGTTGAGAGCCTTCTCGCCGTTCGTCCATTCAAAAACCTCGTCTATTGTCTTGCTATCCCTTCGTCTCGCATCAGCAGTAAATACTATCTCCTCTCAAATCCCTCCCTTCTTGCCGTTCCTTATCCCTCTCCTCCGTGGGAAACTTTCCCATGGCCCTCAAATCCCACCGTAGCTCTATCCATTTACTCTTCTCTCAAATAGACTCCCTATCTCTATTACTTGGCCGTTTCCCTCTAACTCTAGCCCCGAGCCAGCAGGCTCATTATCCCTCCCAGCCAGTTTCTCATCCTACACTCAGAGAAACTATCTCCCATCAATTTTCACTCGAATTATCTTCACCTTGGTCATCATCATCTGCCACATCCCCATTACCCTCTGCGGGAGCCAATTAATCTCATCGCCATTGGTCCGGCCTCCGTACTTTTCCTTTCTTACATGACGATGCCGTCCGTAAAATATCATTTACCTGTAGTCCACTATCCAAAATATCTCGTATCAAGTGAAACTCTACGATATATTTTTTTCTTCTTAATCTTACCTGAAACATCTTTGGTTACTATAGGATGATATCTCCTCTTTCGTGTGGTGAACTTTGTAATGCTACAACTGTGTCGTGAACAAACCTTTTTTTGCTTCGGCTGTCGCATATGTGACTTTAATTTAACTATAAATATTCTCTTTAGGTAACTTTGGTAAAATATTTTTAATAATTCGTTTTTCATTTATGTATTATAGGATATCTTACAGACGGCATCACCTATCAATAATAAGGTACATTATGCTTATTCCTTAGACACCAAGTCATAGAAGAGGAGCCACGTTAAGCTATTTAATCCAGTTACACTTAAAACTGCTGCGTTCAAAAAGTATATGCTCCTTTGTTTCTTTGTTAGAAATACTTTTCAAGTCCTACTACCAAAAGAAACATTTAAAAACATTTCCTGTCCATTTGTCTTTGCCTCATTTTACTTATTACTGAGTGATAGCTCTATATTATCTATTCCTTTAATAGAATAATTTTTTGTTACTCAAAAATACATAGAACCTAGCCAAGTGCTCTCTCGTCTACATTAGTTATTTTAAAGATGGGTATCAGTTTAGTTCTTTTTTATTATTTACGCCACAAATAAGTTACACTATATGCACATACATTTTTCCCCATTTGAAGTAATTAACATTTCATATTCGAATTAATGGAGAGCTTTTCGCCATGACTGTCTTAGCCTAATTCTCAAAAGAGAGTATCTGCCTGGGAAAATGTATATTTTAATTTGAAGTGCATGCAGTCACATATGGACCCCTTTGGTGTAAATAGTTTGGTTGAAAAATAATAGAAATATCTAACAATTGGATTTTGCACATAATTATGTTCTGAAAAAAGTGCACGCAACATGAGGTGTGAAGAATAATCATCACATCTAATTTTTTAGCCGTTTGGACTGACAAGTAGTTGAATAAGGAAAACATATTTATTGAATTCTCAACAAGGATCTTCTTCATTGGTCATTCAATCCTTAGATTGGTTGACTGCTGTTCTCAACCCATCCCTTACTAATGCTAGTTTCCTTACCTCCTGATATCTCTTCCCATGTACTTTCCTCTTCCAATAATAAATATATATGAAAATATTATATTACGCTTAGGAAAGTGAAGATGACGGTTCAGTGGTTGAAGATGGTGCTAGACAAATTTAATTTAAAGTTGGTACGTTGTTGTTTCTACGGACGTAATGCAGGATGTATACGCTTTTCAACAGGACCAAAGCTATCTTAATGTAATATTGCAGCGTTAGTGCAGCTGAGAATTTTCTATAATGTGTTTGTTTAAGACTAAAAATTTAAATAATTTTGTTTACATATTGTGTGTTGTCACAAGTGAAGAAAATATTTTAGTATGGTACCAATCAAAACACTTTTCTCCTTCCAGCAAAATCCTATTTTATCGCCGGGTCCTTTGCGTTACAGCTTCGAGTAACTTCTCTCTCAGTTCTCCTCCCGTTCCTATTTTCTCTCAGCTGTCCAAACGCGTTTAACTCCCGACCCTCCATTCCTTCACCATTTTCCTTTTCCTCTTGCCCCTTTTATATTCAGTCCGCAGCCAGCGCGTCCTCCACGGGCCCCTCATGTCCCCCTCTTGTCACGGAGGTGAAAGCACGAAAGAGGAAGAGGATGAGAGGAAGGAAGACGCGTAGAGGAGCCAAGAAGCCATGAGAAGATTTTCCTTTTGTTCTGCTCTGAAACCCCTCATGTTCCGATTGTCCGTCAGAGGCCACTACAGCCGTCGGGTGGCGCCTTACATTCATCTGAATGATCTCTTCGTCCACTTCATTCTTCACACATGCATAAATTTCTCACCGCCTCTTTCCTTTTCGAAGGGAGTTCCTTTTCTGTCACTCAACTGCCGCCACTTCTTCCTTTAACATATATCAGGAATTCAAATTTTGTACTTCCATTCATTTCGATCCTCCAATGCTTTTCCCAGCATATGTATATTTCTTTTGCACTGAATTAGTCTGAAAAATTTATCCTTCTCATTTTTTCAATTGCAACTATCAAATCCGTATTTCCTTGGTAATTTTACCATTCAAATATTACATTATTGATGTAACTAAACCCATTTAACTCGATTATGCTTATTCTAATGCTAGAAATAATATGAAATTCAGTAATAACGTTCACCTTTGTAAAGATTCTCGTGGAAAAAGCTAATTATCATCTCATCTGTTGCTTCGTTTCTCGAATAACGGTACATACTCCAATTTAGCAATCACCGTCGTTTATACGTATGATCCGTGTATTAATCATTCACCGCAAAACTAGCGAACTTGAAATTCTGCCATTGGACCTTATTAACTTTCATTCGAGGTTCCAGGAGTGGGGACTAGAAATGTCTTAGTAAATGCACCATAGTACACTTTGTCATCGCACCAGCATCATATCTACACCATAGGTGGAGTAACATAAACTTTTAAATAATTTCAAATCCCTTGGAAGTACTTTGACTTCAGACATGCCGTGGGGGATAAATTACGGTCCAAGGTCCAAGATGGAAAAGAAAAGCCGAAGTGCTACTCTTTTCTAATGGGGTCCACACTAAAAATACACCTCAAATTTGGGACAGATGTAATAAAATAAGACAGACATCGCCGTACAGATATTTACAATTATTTTTTTCCACAAATAGTAAGTGACCATATTAAAAACTGAGCTCCACTCAAAATATAATTCACGCCACCATTTCACCTCCCAAAAGTTCATCCTTTACACCTTTACATGGCTGGTGTCCTATAGCACCCCCTGCCACACGCCCACGCTCGCAAGGTGGTAGGCAGACGTAGGTCTTCTTGTTTTATTTTCTTTTTTATGTGACAGGTAAGATCTATTCACCGCAGTTTACTCCCTGAGAATGCAATAAAGTTACGGAAAAGATAAATTAAAGTTTTATAGCTTGGAAAGTTGGATATCTTTATTATCTCCACGACATTTTAATATTGTTTTCAGATATTATTTAATAGGAGTAGCAGGCTTTTTATAACTCTCCAAGGGACTAATATTCTCCTCACTGTTATGTCACTTAGGGGCTGATTATATGATGAAAGAGGTCGGCATGCGTACAGAGAAATCGATTTGAATCCCAGTACAGTAAATGATTTTTCGAGTACTGCATAGAGCTTATTCCCTTGCAGTGGTGTATTTCAAATCGAATTTCTATTGCGTTGCAATGAATTACGTAGCAATCGAATATTCAGAACTTTGGTTTCATAGTTATTCACCTTTATGCTAAGATCCAATAATCTGATATTCACCTTTAAGCTAATTAATTTTATCAGCATATACCATGGTCCTATTGGGTGAGTGTTACAGTCATAGATAATTCGGAGTACAGCCGCTCATGGTAGGTAATAATGTTCCATATTTATATCGTTTTATCACCCTTTTTATAATAGCAGTACATTACGCGATCTTTTCCTATCCAGCATGCTTCTCACTGCGCATAATTGTATCTGAAACGGGTTTTTTATCCTTCAATATATCAACTTTAAATCATCAAGATGACCTCCAATATGACACTTACCATCATGATCTTCTTGACATCGATTGATTTATCCCTAATTCAGTTTTTGAGTCGAATTCTCATTCCCAGCATTTAAATGACTGCTTCGTTTTCCTGTCTTTTTTCCGTCCTATATTTCTCATTCTCTTCCGACCCCACGTTTGAAACACACCCCTTCTCTCCTAGTCTTCTTCCTCACGGATCAAGTCTCCCTCTTAAACAGTGCTTCTCTCAGCATTAGGTTCTTCTTACATCTATATAATGTCTTTCCTAATTGAGTTTCCTAAATGATATGAGGCGGGAGAAAAACTATCTATCACTAATCTAAACATCCTCGCGCTTTAATATTTCTTGGTTTATGAGCCCTAGCTCGTGACTGATTCCGTACACATTCAATTGTGTAGTAAAGCACTTCACCCATTCTGGCTGGCCACCACCGATTTTCATAATACAAACGTTAGATAATCACGCTTGGGGCACAAAATTTTTGGAGCGAAGTACAATTAACCCGAGTTTTTTCAAAGTATTATAAATTTAATGCTAAAAATCATGGAACTTGATATTTGTCCATATCTAACTTTGAATGTAAGAGTTTAAGTCTTTAGAAGCTAAAAATTACACCCAGAGGTAAAAGGAGGGGGCATTTTTTATCAACGCTAAGCGTTCGGGTGGTTGTGGAACCTGCCATGCAAAGGGTGCCATCGCTAGCGGCGAGAAAGCTATTGCCTTTGTGTTTTGAATTTATAATCTCTCCCTGTATATTTACATTGGGCTTGTGAAAAAAAGGGAGGATTTGGCCCCGCTGCCTCCCCGAAATAATAATCTTCTCTTCAGCATTCGCCACAGCATACGTTCTAATCCCCGTTCCACCCTCTTCCCTCCACCACCCCCTGCACTGCCCTCCCTGCTTTTTCTCCGTATCTGTCTTTCTTCCTCTCTAATCTCTCCCTCTGCTCCCCTGTTCCCATCATTTCTTTCATTCCTCTCTCCGGCGTCCTTTCTTCCCATTATGCCTCTCTGTCCTATCTCATACTACGAACGATTTCTGGACCACCCCTCTCCATTCCTCGTCTGTCCCGCCCCTCGTCCTGCTTCTAATGAAGCCACTCACCCCTTCCATGTGTACGGTAGTGCTATGTTCAAATTCCAGGATCGCAACGCCGATTCAAAGTTTACATGAAAAATGAGTTATGTATATGTCATTTTGGTTTGGAATTATTATACAGCAATCACATTATCACAATGTAACCTGTTTGGTGAAATAGCACATTTCACGTTAACTTGGATATACAATGCATTTTTGAATAAATCGAGTAAACTTGTTTTTCCACAATGAATTTAATGACTTACGACCATCGTTTCGACGATTAACGTCATCATCAGGTGATGACGTTATGCTATGATGACGTTAATTGTCAAAACCATGGTCGTAAGTCATCAAACTCATTTTGGAAAAACAACGTTTACTCTATTCATGCAAAATGTTTAGCAAATTCCATAAAGTACCGCCGGAAACTACCAACTTTAATGCATTTTTTGTTGAATTTGGTCACATATTTCTAAAGTGTTTATATCTTTTAATTGATCTCTGTGGCACCGCAATTATGCGCAGATTGATTAGGAATGCAATTTTCAACGTAAACTTTCTTAACATCCTCACTCAAGCCAAATTTGTTTATTTCAAGGATAGAGCATTGTATTATCATTGCATTAAAACTCAGAAGCTGAGTTTGTTTTTTATAATACTCTTTCCTAGTATAATATAGCTAATTTCATCTTATACGTATACTTACAAATCTATCGCGCAATTCCCTATCGGGGTGGGCTAAATCAAATAAAATAGACAGCCGTTAGCCCAAGAAAATTTGCTCCCTTTTAATAATTTTCTTTGTTCCCCTATTCTTACAAACCAATTTCGCTTCTTCTACACTCATGCATTGCCTCTTATACGCTCTCCTATTATTAAGACTCCTTAAATTCCTTCTCTTTAAAGTCTCTTCTATCACATTTGCCCATGAATTTCGCGGTCTACCTTTTCCTCACGCTTTCCTAAAAATTATCTCACATCAAGTTAAAACCTCATGCTAGCGCAAAACGATTTTTACCATATTCTTCTGGCTTCAAATGAACTTTTATTAGAAATACTCCATAAAATCAGACATTCCATTTTCATTTTCATCTCCTTATCGAATAGCCTCTTTACGTTCTCCTCCGGGTCCCCTTTTGCTTTCAGTAGCCCGTGACGTGAGTCTCCACCCATTTCTAACTGTATCTCTCAGTTAGGAATCGTATCGTAGGTGATACGTAGCGTATCGTAGGTGATGTATCTGAAAATTGCTCAACGGTAGCTATCACTGAGTCAACTCTCATTCTGGGAATTTTTACACCACTGATTTGTTCGACACTCCTCTTTCTGGTCATCATAGTTTACCCTCTCCGATCAGTTGTCCCTCAGAGTAAGTGATCTCAGGCAGCTTTTACGTAGCTTACTAGTTCCTCAGTCCCACGCGTCCTCCTCCTCCTCATCAATCGCCTTTTCGCCCTTCTTTGCTTCAAATTCCATGACGAGGACTTAAGGAGACTCCACCGCAACTGTGTAAGTCCACACAAATACTAAATTCCACATTACAGTCTCTTTTGATTTAATAAACCTCCCTTCACCGATGCCATGTTTTGCCTATTTATTACCAAAATTTAGCCTCAGAATATCTAGATGTTTCCATTATATAGCTTTAATATACAGCAATTTTAATTCATTGGAGCAGACTATTGAGCCATTTATTTGGAATTACCGTATTTTTGTCTCAATTATTCAGCGCAGTGATGAGCAAATATCTATGACTGTAAGGCGGTTTTTTACCTATAACTTATTTTTATCCCATGGTTTAAGTAATCCTCTTAGAATACCTTACTATATATTTTACTACTCATATACTTAAATTCCACACAAATTTCGTTTTTTAATTCAATTTATTTCATATATATCCCAAATTTAATTTTGTTCCATGTAATTCAATTTCGATTTTCAAGAAAAATAGCGTGGAAAGTTAACACTGTTTTTGCTATCAGACATAAGACACGTTTTTCTATGAGTAGCCAGAATATTAATGCGATGGCATTTGAGTATTTTAAGGTTGAACCACCGAAGTCGTTTCAATTTTGTGCCCATTTTTATTTAACATTTTTCATTATTTCCGATTCAGATTCAACTGTGAATGTCCAATTGTTCAATACCCAAAAAATGTCCTGCCTCTTTCCATCCAATACCACTATCCGGCCACCTTTCCCTTAGCACCCGCCCCCAACTCCCATACCAAACTTCCCGCTGCTCTCATGTGCGATGATTTTCTACCCTTATCCATTTTTCCATCCCTTTTCCAATCTCCTCTTTTCTCCCTCAGCCGCCGTCCTAATCTCCTATCCCAATCTCTCTAGTTCCAGCATTCTCTCCCATCCACCTCACCCTCTCCCAGTTGTTTGAATGTCGCCACGACTGCGAAAAAATAAAGGATTAGAACTGCACTGAAAAGGCTTGCGTCCAAAATATATCCGCATAATGCTTTTCAATGCGGGTCTGCCCAGACCTCTCGGTAAGAACTTCGTGGAGAACAAATTACAAACCTACAAAGGACCGTGAGTATAGAAACGTCAATGAATCCTCGACTCGGGAGTACTTCCTGTTTTTTCGCTCGTGATATTTCTTTTTCCGTCCGTCGCTCTTCCATTCCTCCATTTAATTTATCTCTCTACCTCCGAGTCTTTCTTTCTACATCATTCTATGTTGAACACACTCGGAGCAAGGCATGTTTAAAATTCTATACATTCCCAAAGTTTTATGGAAAAACAGCTATTTCGTCGAGAATCGATCATGAATGCCTTCGTTTTTTTCTTGAATTATTTATTTCCTTTTGTCACTCCGGTGTTCCACCACAGTAAAAAATGTGGTAATTAATTTAAGTATCCGGTAAATCTAATAGTATGGCTGAAGCAATATTTATTTTGCTTGATAAGCATCTATTGAAGTTCAGAGCATGCAAAGAAAAAGGCAACAGAGTGTCTTTATAATCCCACAATGAAGTTAAATATTTTGATAAAAGCAAGAGAAACATCTTAAGCCACGTGATTCATCATTTTTGGTAATGGATCTCAAAATAGATATTTTCATTAAGTGCTACCGGTTTCGATACCAAGGTGTTGTTACAAATTATAATGGACACGTCTACATAAGAGTTACTGAAAATTTACATGTAAATCATATATTTTTGAGTTATGATATAAGATGTGCTGTCCCAAAAAAATGCCACATTAAGATTGATGAACTTCATTTTTTTCTACATTTGTCGGTTTTAAATGAACTAGTAGTGCAAAAAATGTGATAAACCAACTGATATGTATGCAAAAATAAGTGAAAATATGGACAATCTATATGAATAAACCAAATATTGATACATTTTTTAACTGGTGGAACTTACTCATGAATTCATGTTCTCCTAATTTCATAGCCGGAAGTTCCAGGCAAAAACATGAAACATGCTTACGCAGTGCTACTTGAGGTTTCAATTGTACAAAAATGAAATCGGGGGAAATAGGAATTATATTCTCGGTTACGCAAATGCTTAATGTATGCTATGATGCAGGGGTTTAAATGGAGCCCAGAATACACTCCAAGGGACAGCCGTAATAACAAGCTTTCACGTATGAAACCAAATCACATTTTTGGCAGCAGAATGACCTGGATAAATTCCAGAGTAATTTCCATGAGGTCTGTATGCCAAAAAGCATCATCAAGTGGCGAATTAGGTCAGGATCTCTTTGACAAGGAAATCAGTATGCAAAGCTTGGATCCCTACCAGTATTGGGGGAAAACCCAGTGTATGATCATAGGTTCGTTGGAAAATGTGTGTATTAAAAATTATTGCACGGTCTATAATTTTATTTCAAAATTATTTTTCAAATATATTGTAATTGTCCTTAAAAACTAATGCTATGAATGTTTGATGGAAAGTGGTAAGAAAGTTTTCGCCCATGATTTGCCCGTATCATTTCACCTCAGTTACATGTGATGAATGATTAGAGGTGTAACCTGGGCATTTGGAGTAAATTTCTCAATGGAACTCTTATAATTTTGTTTCTCCTTTACAAAAGATATTTCATCTAGCCTCATATTTATCCATCAAATAAGACTAAAAATTGTAATTATCTGGGAAAGTATACAAATGATGACCTCAACTCCAGGTCACATCACTTCCACAGATTTGATATAAATGGAATGAAAAGACCTCTCAAAGTTTGTAATGCATTAGGTATGTAAGCAATCGGTAAAAAAATATATATCGAGCCTTATCTTATCCGCAGGAGATCAACTACGATTCGCCTCGAGGAGGTGTGAGTGTAATCACGGAGAAGGGCGATATCACGACGAGTTACCTGCTGATCCAGAGGGCGAAAGCAGCCGACTCCGGAAAGTACACTTGCAGCCCATCCAACGCAAATCCGAAGACGCTCGTCGTCCACGTGCTCAACGGTAAGATGATCGTAATTAAGTATCTAGAGTTGTATAATCCAGAGCGGAGGCCAGCACAAAGCCGGGTTCTCCATTTCAGACTAATCAAGCGGCTAGGGGCTCTAAACCAGGTTGAACCAAGTAGTGTTCTTGAGGTTTTTCGGTCCTCTCTTCTTATCTTTATTTTATTTTTCAAGGAAATTTTTACTGAGGAACCTTGATCTATCAGTAACTCTTCTTGCGGGTCAGTTATTGAAATCAAACCACTATAGCTCTTACCTCATCCGTTAGTCCGCGCATGCCATACAGATTTGAAATTTTCGTCTTTTTTCCATTTCCACCCTGGTGTAAAGTATTCATCCTGCTCATTTATACCTCAACGTGCTTTTTTACTTATGTGGCATAAAGGACACATTTTTTCAAGTCACAATCAGCAAAAAGCTTGCTTATCGAAGAGAGCTACGGTGAATTGATGATCATCAAAATTTGGAGTACATGCTGAAAGAAGACCTAACTGTTGAAAAACTGTTGAAATTGAGTCTTAGGAATTTTTCTTGCAGCAATTAAGCAGATTTGTACTCATGTAACTGTATTTAAATGCTTAATGATGCTCAATTCTAATAAACATAGTTTTATATCAATGCATTGGATGAATAAATGATGCCGTTTTAAAAGTGATGCAGTGATATCATTTCATTTCAGTGGACATAGAATTGTTTCTTAAGACTAAATGCACTAATTTTCTGTAATATGTGCGAATTATGACAACGAAAATTCTACAAAATTTCTCTTTTGCATTTGTCGTATGCTTCTCTGTTACGACAGTCAAACTATGATCGAAGATTGCAGAACCATGGTGAACCACAAAACACTCATTTATTGCATTCATTTATTACATTTATGAGTTAAAATTTACTGAAAAGCTCGTATATTTTAACATTATGGAGAAAAACGTGCTTTTATTAAGTGGGGTTTAGAATCGGCGTAAGAGGTGGAATGAACTAGCTTGCAGCGGCCAAGATTTAATCTCGTAATTGTCCTAGATATTTTTTCGCCCCAATACGGTAGCTTTGACGCCTCTTAGTTAAATATATGTTTTCAAAGGAATGAGGAAAGACAAAGCTCTCTCTATCTACGCTTTGTACCTCCTCACAGTCTTCTAAATATTTTCTATTAATCGTTACCTTCGTCTAAACAAAGTCTCAGCATTAGGTTTTATGCAAAGGCAAACCTTGTACTGCTCATTTTTACTGCCTCTGTCTACCGCAGTCTACTTCACGTGAATCTTTGCTCAGACGTACCCTCCGCAAGCACTCTTACTGTGTCTGCGTCACAGTCGCCGCGTAAAGAATAGGAAGCAAAGGAATACACGGCGAGTGAACATTAAAGTTGCCATAGTTACAATGGGAGTGCTCGAGGGAAGCCTTTACGACCGTCCTGGCCGTTCCCAGCGAGCACTCCAGTGCCAACACGGAGGTGGCGCTCTGGAGTGAGGACTGACAGTGCATGATGAAGTGCGCATACCCCTCGTGTAAGTATGGCAAGGACAGTGAGCATTGAGAAATATGAGCGTGGCTTCCGCACGATGTTCATTAAAAATCGAATCACATATGCATCACTTGCATCCCATTCACCAACTCCATTTAAGTTATTGGAAAGCAACATAAAAAGGGTACAAACGATTGGTGTTACGCCAAATTTGTCGTCAATACATCCACGTGTCCCAGACAGACTATTTCTTAGATGAAATGACAAAATGAATGAAGGTTCTTAGAATTAATGACAAAAAATATGATTGAGCTGCAATAAAATCCATGAAATTTCCATGGAAAAAAATGACGTCATTGAATTTAACGTACGTGCCATACGCAGCGGTAACCGTGTGATGAAAGAGGCTAAACATTTGGAGTGGCCAGATCTTCATATACGCTCGTTTTATCATTCTTTCTGTGATCAGAATTTTTAATCTTTCGTTTGTATACGTACTGAGAGTAATCGATTATAACACAGCACAGACACCGCTATGCATAAGAAAAAATGGGATCCTACGTCCATTCTAGACTTAAATTTGGATAGGATTTGAGAAAAGTTGCATGTAAGTGGGAGAGGATTTTTTTTATGCAACCCTGCTCCTCACACTCTATTTCTTGAGTAAAAATGCGGTCTACCACTAAAATAAAAAACTAATTTTGGTTTAAAATAGACCCACTCCAACGACTGTGAAGAGATAGCGAGATAGAACACTTAGAGCCGTCCTTTATTGTTCTTCGTTATTAAGCTGGAGAAGAAAGTGTTCTAAAATGAACAATATTCACGTGCAATAAAAATTAGTATTCCTAATTTTCGATGCTAAGCTTTGGCTGAATACCTTTGACATTAAAATAAGGGACTTATTTTAAAGTCACATTTATAGAACATATTATTGTCCTATTTAACAAAGTTTGCTCCTTAAATGATGTTAAGCAATGCATTTGGTCTTACTAATGACATCAATAGATACATATTCATCCATTCTATAGATTTCCTTATTAGAGATAAAGCCTCTTCAACCTATTAATGATTAGGGTCTTGACACACGGGCGTCGTACTTCATTATGAGAGAACCAGTGCCAAACCCTAAGATCTCATAGATTTCAGCCAAAATTAATAATATGAGATGCAGTGACTTTCATTTTAAATGCAATTTGCTTGTTCTTTTGTATCATAAATCAGTTTCAGAATAATAAATATTTTAAGGTACGGACATTTTGGAACATCATTAAAATGAGTATTTCTAAGATATAATATAAAATTGAGTATCAAAAATAGTCTATCGCTCATTTTAATTGTTTTTAAGGATTACGTCGATAATATTTTTACTAGAAAACCTCGAAAAAAATAGGGAAAAAAGATCATATCAAGAAATAATCCCAAAAAGAGAAATTGCCTTTCATGACTCATGAGCATTTTTAGGTATCGAGTAATAAAAGCCCTTGCTTTTGCAGCACCCAATATGGCGTAAAGTATTTTATCCAAAGATTTGGCTCGCAGTATAAATTCTACATCCGCACTTGCGAACTACCCTACGCGCCGCCGCCACATGGGCGTGTGGTACATGGCCGTCTTTCGACACCATCCGAGTAAAAGTTTAAAGTTCCTTCTGGAAATCAACTAAAACATACTCTAGCGATATGTAAAACTGTTATTGGCAAAAGTTTAAAGTATAATACTATAGGGATTTGAAGTGGTGAGGTGTATTATGAGAATGTTTTATGTAGAGCTCAGTTTTTATTATGGTCACTTATTGTGCGTAGGAAGAACGGAATTTTATTCGAAGAACGAAATAAACGTAACTAATTTGTGAAGCAATATGTCCCTTTTTTTTATAGATTCTGTCGGATCCAGAAATGTAGTGTGACGTAAAAATTATATTCTCTGTGTCGCTCTAGAACACACTTGTATTTCATTTTCTCCGAGGTGCAACTGTTTATATAAAATGGAGGAACAAATAAGGAAAAGGAGAGATTTGGAGAGCGCGTCATTACTAAAATACACATACATAAAAACTTTACCATTTAAACATTTAAAAACATAAACCATTTCTAAATGATTTTCCACCCTCGCACCAGTCATCTCGCTTCCCTCCGGTTACAAGTGAGAATCCGCCGCAGTTACCTGCTTTACCTCCGCCGAAATAGTGTGTGTACGTGTAATGGAGACATAAAGTGTGATTTCACGTATGGACAGGCATTAAACAAATACTCAAAATTAACGTCATTTGAACGCCCAATAAACAATGTCAATCTTTGTAAATCGTCGTAATTTAAGCCATCAATGTTATAAAGATGAACACCATGCTCGTTGTGGCCATCACCGAAGAATGGAAAATCTAATACCATGATTATTGTATTCATGATGATCGTAAATGCAAAAAAGACTCCGAAAAAATTCGATGGGCGATTAAAATTTGATTTTTAATTGTATTTGACCCTGTCACAAGAATTTCTCTGAAAGTAAACATTGTATTTATGTATCTTGTTTACTTTTTGGGGGAAAAGTTTTGAGTTAACCATTCAGAAGAATTAGTAACCTGAATTTTATTAAATTCTACTGCAACTGTCCTTTCGTCAGCCAATGTGGACTAATAGTTGATACGCCGGAAGAAAAACTTGCTATGCAATAAAAGTCTGGATCTGGAGCTGAGAAAGAGACTAGCTAAATGTTATTCATGGAGCGTTTTCATGTATGGATGTGAGGCGTGGACATTAGGTAAGAGGGAAAGGAATAGAATAGAAGCTTATGAAATGTGGGTGTGGAGAAGGATGGAAAAAGTAAGATGGTAGATAAGATGAGAAATGAAGAGGTTTTGAGCAAAGTAAAAGAAGGAAGATCGCTCCTAAAGGAAATTAGGAAAAGGAAAGGAAACTGGCTGGGCCATGTGATGAGAGGGAAAAGTATTATAACTGTGGCACATGAAGGTTCAATTGAAGGAAAGAAAAAGAGAGGAAGGAGAAGAATTAAATTGGTGGATCAGGTGAAGAACATCAGCTATGATGAAACAAAGAAGGAAGCTCGGGACAGAAGCGGATGGAGACGACAGTGGTTTAAGGGACCTGTCAGCATACAGAACACCAGATGATGATGAGTTGATACGCGTTCCATCGTTAAAAAATATGTTGCTATTGTGTTCCTTTAGTGTATGTAATTTTAAATAGTAACGAAATACTACTGCCGATAAGGTACCGATAGTGAGTTCTTCATCAGTTATTCACCGAAGTTAACCAGAAGACCAATCAATTTTTACCTGTTAAAACCATAAATTAATTAAAATTACTCTTGTTCATCCCATTAAACTTTTTTTATTCTTACCTGTAAAATAGTTTTATGCTGGTATTTTTTTTTCAGCATATTCATATTTCAGTATTTTTAGACATAATGAGACTCTGAAAGAGAAATCACCAATCTAAGCCACTGACGAGATCGCTACCTATATTATCTCAAAAATATCTACACCCCTTCATGCTTTTTAGTGTTTTTATACATTATAAATACCTTAAAATTTGATATCGTGCAAATTTTGATCTTCTACCAAGTGAGGTGTAAGATATTTCTAAAAATTATTGTTACAAGTGACAACGTGGATTTAGTCTGAAGGTTCTCTTGCCTACAGTTCCGCCCCCGACCGAGGGGCGTCGCCGCAAGGCAGGGCCGGAGCTCGTTGCTACCGGGTAGGGCTGCGCCTCATGGTCTGTGGCGCTCGTAAAGAGGCTTTGGGAAGAGTGGTGTGGTCGTAAAGAAGATAGGGAAAGGATTGGTGAGGGGGGAGAGGAGTTGTGTGTTGGGAGAAGGGATTGGAAGATAAAGGTGGAAGGGGTATAGGCGGGAGGGAAGGGGTGGTGTCGGGTCAAGTTTACGGCGGCGAGGCCGTATCTCCGGGAGGCAGAGAAAGGCGATGTGACGTGGAGGAGATGTAGAACGGCAAATGAAGATTGCGAATAGCTACTGCCGGGCCAGCTGTTATATTGAATACCAAGTAGGGATGGAGATGTTTTGGGTGCTCGCAAAATGGGTTGCCTAAGAATACAAGATGCCGCTATCTCAGGCGTATGTTTAGAGGTCCACATTAAAAATATGACAAGTTTTAGGTCTTTCAAGATAATTCCATTAGATAATACATTAGATTTGGATCTGTTAGTTTATTATGAGATGGGTTTATCTTTTGCGGTTTTTCTAAATATTTATTCCATATCTGCAAGTATTCATCGTGCATAGTACGTTAAATTTTTTTATAAGTATATGAAAGCATATGTGAGTGTTATTTAGCAGAATGACGAGAGATTTTTTTAAATACATACCAATCATTTTCTGCTTGTAAATTCGAAGGGATCCTTTAGTCTACAAAACGAAAATAGATATTTCAGAAAATTTTTCACGCTTGATATCACTTGATCACGCTTTCACGATATTTCACGCTATTTTAGATGGATTTATTGACATGAAAAAATGCTTGGAATGAAATTAAAAACTATAGAAGAAACGGAATACTTGATTCAGAAACGAGTAGAACCGCATGCATTAAATAATTTTTTTTTAAAGTTTGACAGCTTTATCAATAAATAAAGATGGACCCGTAGGGATGATAGACCTGAAAAAGGCACATAAGTACTGAAAACATAAATAGCGGAAATAAAGAAAAAGCATGTGAAACCTCCAAAGTCAGCTAACTGTTTCCAAATTGCAACCGGCATTAACACAACTAATGTGCTACTACACAACCTGCCAACTGTGTGGATGGGGGATGCCGAATATGGCGCGCTCACACTTGAAGGCTGCGATTGCCTGAATCAGTGAATAACTGATTAATCGCTGAAACAATATAATGTAAGCGAAATTAAGTTTGATTGAGGATATATGTATTATAGTTATCAATTAATACTGTAGAATCAGTATGTTTTACAACGTCCTAAAACGAGAAAATATAGAAGATTATAATTGATGGTACCAGCTGGTACATATCTGGGAAGAAAATTCGCCTTGGCAGGTAAAACTTCACACTTTCCGTCATCATGAAACCGGACTTTCATCGCCTTTGTCATCACTTTTTGTCTCAACCAGCCGAGTCCATTTTAGTTTCTTAGAGACACCTAACGCAATATGAAGCCCTTTAGGCTATGATACAACTATTCAGGAGTTGATAAATTGGTATGAATAGCGGAAACAAATAACTGGACGAGATTTGTCCTCAAAGTTTCAATGCATAGAGAGAAAGAAGATGAGCGAAGATAGGAAGGGTGAATAAAAATGAGTATGACGGTATATAACGTGATGTCAAAAGTTTCAATCCTCGTAATCTTCTTTCTCATAGAGAATCATAAACAATCTCCCTCGATGTTTCACGCTTGATATCACTTGATCACGCTTTCACAATATTTCACGCTATTTTATATGGATTTATTGACATGAAAAATGCTTGGAAGAAAATTGAGAACTATAGAAACGAATATTGAAAAATGATTGCCTGTCGTTTTAATATTAAAAGAACATTATTTATCGATGAATGTGGATGTCAGGGCCGATATTAAAGCAACTTCTGAATCGGATACGCCTTTTTATTGTACATGGCGATCAATTATATATATGAGCCATATAGTTCAAATGATTTACGTATAACATTAAAATAAGTGCGTTTATGAGATACAATAAGCCCAGGCAGGTTGCTAATAAGAGACTCTCTTTCAGAGGATTAAAATCGTCAAATGTCTCTGTCATTTCTAGTTCTTTTGGTTAATATTGTTTCTAAAGACGCATATCTGTTCTGTTGCGATTCTACTTCCGCAGTTGTGTCTAAATAACAACCCAGTAATTGGTTTTTAATAGTTTTGTAATTACTCGTCTTTGTTTTTATTGGGAATCAATTATGATTTTTATTCACCTAACTAAATCAAACAGTGTGTTTTAATTGTGTAATGGAGTTTGATTTGTATTTGGTTACCAAGCTCGCTGTGATGAGTTCCAATAAATCTTAATGGTCATCTAATTTCAATCACCCACAACGCACAGTTTGCTCCAATTTTTATCCATTGATCTCCATCTGATCATTCATTACTAGAATATTTGATCGGATTGGCTTAGTTAGGTTGATCGTATTTGGCTTAGTTACAACATTTAGAAAGTAGAGGTCAGGTAAAATATAAATGAATCATTGAATAAATAGAGAATTTAATAAATTAATCCAGCAATAAATATAACCAGATAAATAACCCAGTCCCAATAAAAAGGTACTAACATTCAGATTTATAAATGTACAATACTATTTATGTTTTTATTTTAACTCTGCCTCTGAAAAAATGCCTATTCAAACTATACTTGAAGTGAAAGTAAATTTGCAGCCTTGGAAATAAAATCATGTACCAGAAGAAAAGAATAATCAAAAGTGGACAGAGAGATATCTCTAAAAAAACACAAAACGGCGAGAAAAGTGACAGCAGAAACCCCCAATGATAAAATTAGAATGTATCAGGCATGGACAATTAAGTAGATTTTTCCTTAATCGAAACCCCAGGAAAGTATTCCAAGACAAATCACACGAGAGAAGAATAGATCAACCAATATAGACGTGCAAACGAATGAAAATAATGGAGATTGGAGATGGAAAAGGAGAAGAAGAAAATGTGGAAAGGGGAGGTGTAAGTACTTTAATGGGATGTAAGAGATAAGGAAATAGGTATAGTATTCAGATTTTAAATAAAAATTACTCAGATTAGTCTATGGTGGAAAACCGTAGCAGAACCTTTTTAAATAATGCAAAAGTATTAAAATAGTATTCTGGGAAGAGGGATAGAAGAGGGGAAATGGCTATCCTTTTCGAGAAACCGAATTTCATCAGTAGTGGAGCCTGAATCCACCGCCTTAAACAAACCGAATCACAAAGCTTTCACATCCAGCAGCGTGATGTGGTGCTGGAACCTCGTCGTCCGCACACAATGCCGCGTCCACAGGAATGCCAGCCGCAGCCCAGACCCTTATCGGAAGCACTTGTGGACCCCGTCCCCCGAAAATTTCTCCCTTTGTCGAAAGGCTTGCGAAGTCGAGGGAATACTGTGCAGTCACATTTCCCCAGCTATTTACTCCTCGAGATTCCTGCCTTCCACCCGCTCACCAGTCCCGTGCCACCGCTATCCAACCAGCTGTCGAGGATCACCGCAAATTAAAATACGCAAAATTAGGATGGCTTAAGACAGCGGGAAATTTAGACGCTTCCATTTACAGTTATCAGAAATTGTGCTACCAGGTCTCTGAGTTTACCAACAATTAGTTGCCAGGGAAATGTTGTTTCATCGTCCGTTGCATTTGGCCTTCTTGTAAATTTCCTAAAGGTCTCTGCCGAGATTTTAAATGAGCCTTATTATTATTTCCCATTTATCAGTGATTTCGAAAAGTTTGGTGTTCGAGGCAATTCATTCAATTTTAAAGTAGGTACGGATTGTAATATCTGAATGAATATAAATATGTTGTAATAATAAGTTCGGTCACCAGCCTCGGGATAGGGCTCATCCACAAAAATGTTTGGCTTTACGATGCACCGAGTACGATATTCATCTACTATCAATTGCCATCTATTTCCCATTTGGTTGGCGTCATTTCTCTATTCCTTTGTTATTGCAAACTATCGTATTCTTCTTTTTTTTTCTTTGAAGGCTTCCGCTACTCATATACTTGTTAATTATGCTGTTTTCAGGTATTCTCGTCGCGTGTTTCGTTTTTCTCACTACAGTTTCTCCCCTCTTCCTGGGGGCGTCTTCAGGTCCGTTGGACATTTCCTAATTATTGTTGTAATAATTGTATAATAATTACAAAATGTCCAACGGACCTGAAGACGCTCCCAGGAAGAGGGGAGAAACTGTAGTCAGAAATACTAAACACGCGACGAGAATACCTGAAAACAGCAATATTATCGTATTCTTCCTTCAATCCCAGCGCTTATGCTTGCATGATTTCATCAACTCATCAATCGTTTGGATTTGCGGTGCATCACATTGCCTTGTACTGTACTATTCATGTTCATTGTTTTCTGGTACATAATATAAAATGCGAATTAATGCGGCGCAATGCGGTACTCTATGCGTAGCGATGAGATGCGACGTGAACTTCGCATTGTGATGCACGAAGAAGAAGTAGAAAAGCGGTGCTTATGTGTGAGATGTATAATGCGCAGTAGAATGCGGAATCATGCGACAGTAGAGAGTGGCTTATTTTTATATTTTATCTCGGATTTCAATTTCAACCTCCCAAATTATGCTATGCACCTATTTTAATTTTCTTGATTGGAGGAAAAAGATATCGTTTCTAGGGGTAACACTTCAAAAGCCTTTATCAAGCAATGATCGGCTTCATTTTTACGATTAAGAAACCGTTTTCAGTAATTAAAACATGTTTTGAGTGCTATTCTAGTGCGCCCACTGCGCCCCGGTCAGATAATTCCTCCTATAGCCCCTCTACCGCCATCCAAAGCTAGAGTCAAGGGCGTAATTTCCATTGGGGAAGACTAACACGCTGCTAAGGACACAGAAATTTGCAGTCTTTACTTTAATCCAATATTTTATTGACTCGAAAATCAGAAATAGGGCTGATAGAGGAATTGCCCATAATATAACACCCTGGCACATGAATATATCATTCCTTAACTCTCAGAATACAATGTCACTTCAAAGAATCTTCTTATTCTACTTATAAAATTATTACTATCATAAGATATAATACAATTATTTTTAAATTGGAGTATCTACGCACCTAACCTCTGTTCTTCAGCAGGGCAACGACTTCTTGTCTGAATCTGGAGAGCGTGGAGTAAGTCGGTGGGACGCGTGGGGTTCTTTCCCGTCGAGAGGGTGCCATCGGGAAAAGTGTGAAGGTGGATCGTAGTCGAGGGGAGGGATTTGGAGAGAATGGAAAGGGGTGAAGGAGGGCTCGGGAGAAGAGAAGGCCCCCTCTCCTTTCCCTCCGACTCTATCAAGGCGCCGAGATCGCTGGCGGGCCGGAGCGAAAACTATTAAACCTCGGTGTCTCGTTAGTATGGGGTATCACGCCATCTCTCCCAGAAGCCAAGGCACGCACGCACCCTACCCTTTAAAACCTCCCAGCCGTAGGTAGGTACGTCGTATATCGTTTTTAACAGGGCTTTTTCCTTCTCCCAACGTTCGCTCAATCCCAGCAGGCACGGCCCCTTTCCCTTTCACCTTCAAGGGATGTTTTATTTCCCATCCCAGGGGCGCGTCATTTAGGATGGCTGCTGGAAGAGGCAGACAGGTGTATGCGCCTCCAGCAAGCCAGGTCAAGGGTTTCGAGAAGGCCTTGGTGAGAGGAGAGGAGAGGGCTGGTTGGCCGTGTGGTAGAGAGCGGGAGAGAGTGGCGTAGATGAAATGTATTCTCGCTCTCGCCAGAGGAAGAGCAGTAACATCCGCAGACTCTGTATGCCTCCTTTTGTTTGGTAGTAATTATTCCGACGGATGACCTCAGACGAGTGTATTTTCCGTCGTTGGTTTAATGTCGCGCTTGTACCCTGTTTGGTGAAACGAGAAAGGCTACGTGGGTACTTCCCGCTGATTATCTCGACGAATGTCTGCTTCCACCACTGAACACCACCTCAATCCCTGTCCCCCACCAGGTGCTTACGCTTGCGAGAACGACGGACATCTCTGCGATACTAGAACTTTCGTCGCCACTAACCGCGGATTTGCAATTTTAATGTCTCTCCAACCAAAATTCTCAGAGCTAAAATGACGACCCATCTTGTGAGTTTATTTCCACATCAGGGCAGGCATGTTAAACATTCTGGGGCATAGTAATTTATAATTAACAACTCCTGTCTGTAGGGACTTCCACTCCAAACAGAAAACTAAGAATTCAAGTATTTAATAAAACTAAAGCACCCCGTGCAACTCCTAACACGACGCGCTTCTACAACTGTGAATTATCTCAATGAATGATGAGTGTAATGAGATGTACTTGAACCTTTAAGGGTCCAAGGTAAAGTCCGAGTATTGTTGTATTCTTTTGGTGTAGTTAATTTGATAGCACGTCGAAACCTTAGTCGTATGGGTGTTTCAACTGATATTGATTTAATAGATTGTTTCATGTGTAACTTTATGGCATTTGTTTACATAATAAATAAAAATTTGTAATTTGTGATTCTACAACCACAAAGTTGCCAGTTATCATTATTATATTGATTTAGTTACGGTGGTGAGGTCAACTAGATTTTCAATATAAATCCTTAATATTAAATTAACCATTAAAATAGCACCGTAGGAGATGCATGATTTTACACTTTCCCGGCGAATTAAATTTGTAGAAATTTCTCGGGCTCGCCACCGGGTAAGATATTCATAGGCAGCCGACGTTTCGGGTTCCGACTCGTTACACATTCTCAAGGCTACTGATGCGAGCGTGAAAAGACCGTTTAATTTGGCGCTAGGCGGGGCGGGATTGGTCGAGCCCCAATTGTTGTGGTGGAGGACCGTTGACCAGCGGAAGTGTCGAATGACTTGAGGAAGACATTATCTTTGACATTTCAAACGATTTAATGAATTTTTGGCTCTGGTTGGTATTTCGACAACATGCGTATGCTGAGAGTTGTTCATTTTTTTAGCCAAGCAGAAGTGAAGCACCTGGTTGTTTGCTGGTAGATAACTTGGTTATTGAAAATTTTAAAGAGTATGTTAAAATCAAAATTATTAAGTATGTTTTCCCTGCTAAAATAACGGATTGCGTCTCAGTGGGATTGAATAAGCACGAGGTTTTCTAATTACAGTGAGCATTTTGAGTTTCATGAACCTTAATTAGTTAAAGAATTATTTTCACGAATACCTCAACGTTAATGATAAACACTGAAAAAGATTCATTGCGCTTAAGGTATTTTTAATTCAGTAATAGTTACTTAGCTCTGGCGTTCTGAATTCTTCTCAGAATTCTATTCCAAGAGCTGCTGATCGTGTAACCAGTATCCCGGTTGAAATTCTTCCTCTCCAATCTTATCTCTATCGCCTCTTTGGTTAAGCGATCCCAAAATTGGCCGGATCGCCAAAGAACAGTCGTGTCATCCCAAATGATCTTATGGTCCCGACTCAGGGTATGCTCAACTACTGCCAATTTTTCCGGTTGACCAAGCCGGAAATGCCTATGAATATCTTACCCGGTGGCGAGTCGGAGAAATTTACCGTAGGAGATGTTTTGAAAAGAGAGGAGTGGGATTGTCCTTTTTGAAGTAAGCCATGTAGTCCAAATATCGTCTGTCAAAGTTTCTACTTGACTTGCACAAAATTTCGTGTAAGTTAAACATTGCGGTTAAAAAGAAAACACAGCTCTATAATCAGATCGAGTGAAGTGGTAAATTATACGGTGTCTTACTATAATTATTGAAAAGACGTACTAACAATGTTGATAAGAATATTAAACATCTTAATAACAATAAAGAACTAAATTATATAAATCAGAAAAATACTCGATAGACATGGTAAATATATAATATTATTATATCTTACCTAAGTCTTTCTTAACTATAGTTTATGACTATTGTTAATAAAATAATAGCTCTTGATACCACTAAACGACTAAACGTATAGGAAAATACATTCACCTTTTAAGGAAATGGCCCTAATATCTCTCTCCAGGAAACTTGATTCCGATCCATTTGCTTACCGATATATTTGTAAAGAAATGAATATTTATAAATTTCTATTCTTTCGTATCTTAACTATGAACTCGGGAGAAATTTTCCCACGCAATTGGTTTTTTCATTTTCTTAGTCTTACTCCAAGCTGATTGTTTATTATCACAGACTGACCGCCATTCCTTTTCCCTCAATGCCGCAAACCTTGATATTCCATAATGACCAGTATCTTCGTCAAGCAGTCAGTTTTATAAAAAAAAACTTGCCTGGCCGTCTTTCTATGAACTTAGTCCAACTTCTCATATCCAGCCTCATATAGATTCTGTAACTTAGACGAGCCTTCCACATTTGGCCCTACTAATCATATTATGACTGTACTGCTTCCTTTTAAAATCCGCATTGCTCAAACTCTTTTTCGCTAGATTTTCTGCCTGTGGTCTCCATGTAAGATACTCGGTTAAAAAATAAACCTAGATATTTACAATTGGTACTGCGAGAAATGTCTTCTCCCCACAGCACATCATCCAGTCTCTGTCATTTACCAGTCATATTTTGGCTCAAAAAAGAGGCATGCCTTTTCATTTTTTTCTATCCCTATTTCATTCTTATTACTACTATTGGCTCCACTTTAGCAGATTATGAGTGTCATTTTGGGGGGCAAAGTAATCTCAATCATGCTCCATTCATCTATAAATTATGCCCTCATGAAGGGTGAATTTTTAAAGAAGGATATGAAACAAATGTTTGAAAATGTTATAGCCTCGGAGTGCTTACTAGGTGATGTTAGGCGTTTTGATGACTGTATCTAATATATATGAATTTAAACCATGTAAAAAGCCTGGCAAAAGATTTTAAAATGTTCCAGAGTTACGTGCTCAGTCTATATATGTATATATGCGGCTGGATGTCTTCCTTAGCAACGTGTATGAAAGAACGAGCTATTACAATTTAAATTATTTCAAAATTTTGTCGTCACTCCGAAGTTAGTTTCTTTCATTACATAATAGATGATTATCGTTTACTAATAGAAAATGGTGGTATTAGGAGTACTATTTTTATTACAACAAACTGGACAGAAGCGTTGAAAGGCAACTCATTTAATTGAAAGAAAAAGGAGGTATTTCTTTGTAAATATAAAAATTGCTATGTAGTTGAAACATGAATAGTTTAAAAAAACCTACTCTTCTCTTTAAAAAATATACGATCTAGCTTCTGAACTTCAGTGATATCCAGCGATGTAATGAGTTATTACATTAGATATATGAACAACATAAATATCATAATACCAAATGTATGAAAAATATTCATCATCTTTAGTTTAATACGCTCCAAGGCTTTGAGTTCAAGCTTTACTTTCTTCCGCAGTAGGGGGAAATACGTCGAATACTTTTTTTCACTCTCTCCTCAAGAGTTCAGCGCCACAGCTTCACCGCAGGTTTTGGAGGAACTTTCTCTCCTCAGGGTGCTGCTCCATGGGAAACGTCTCGGAATACAATTGCCATGGAAACTCAAGTTTGCCGTGGGGAGGGGGAGGCGGTGGATAGCTGAGGAGATGTAAAAGGCCTTTAGCCCTAGCCTTCCATATCCCGCGGTGTCCCCTTACCCCGTAAACCGCCCAACTACCTACACAAAGTGGGAAAGATAGTTAGTCCCTCGTGCAGTTCGGGCGTTTGCGACTTTGAGGCCGAATGGCTGGACCGAATAAAGGGCGTTCGGTTACACAGAGAAAGATACAGTTAGAGAGTCGGTAGTCTATGTTTTGCCGGCTGAACGGAGTGAAAGGGAAGTTTTGCAACAATTTTGAAATCATATGGACCTGTTAGCCATGTGCGGGCGACGATCTTCTCTGCGGAATTAGGAAGCTATAATAATTGTGGAAGCAGTCTGCGGAAACACGTAGGATAGAGAGAAATGATCCGATAGCTTTCAAGGTTCACCTACGGAAGGCTTGGTGAGGCTTGGATATGTTGGAATGATTGGGATGGCTATTAGGAATGGAGGAGAGACGGGTTAAGTTGTCAAGTGTCAGAGGAAATAGCGGAAAGAGGTTGTGAAATAGAGTTTAAAATGAAAGGGAGAAAATGGAATGGTTTCAAGGAATTATACGTTGAATTTACATACATGCCTAAGAAATACTGAAATAAATTGAAATAGAAAGTAAATAATAGCAATATTTAAATAATTGAAAGCAATTTACATATATTTGTCTTATATTTAGACCCAGTTGATATATACTCTTTTGAACCACATGATAAGGACTAGCGCTACAGTTAAGTGTAATATGACTGAAGTGTCAATATAGAAGCTATCCACCCAGAAGAGCAACTTATAATATACATCTGAAAATGATTGTTGGCAGTCTCTGCGATTTACATCCATTAGAATGTTTGATTTTTTGATTGATTGATGTTCCAATGACGCAGGCTACTTATTATAGACACTGAATTGACTCGACTAAATCGTTGAAACAAAAAGTTATATTTTATAATAACTCACACTTGAGAGAGTTAATAGTATAATTGATGGCAGGTGAAATATTGTAAGCCATTCAAATGAACTAATTACCGCTTTCTCTTCATTCTAAACTGTTTAAAGTTGGAAAACCCATAGTGTACTGAAGAGCCTAGCTGTGTTATGATTTTTCTACGTTCTTTTCTTCACCTCAATAACTTTATCTGCGCTTTTTCCTCTCACATCTACTGCTAGTGAGTCGAAGAAACTATTGCGAGTTTTGAAAATACTTATTAATTTTATTGGCTACATTTTAGTTTATAATTTAATACATAATATCGCAGGTTTCATTCCATTATTATCTTATCTTATCTTCTTCATCTACTTCTCTCTCTTCTCTTTTACTAACCTCTACTTCTATCTACATCATACTTATATATTGGAGCACTCATATTTGCAATTAGACATTTCCTTTCGCTACGCATAGTACGTCTACTTCAACAAGATGCTAAGCAATAGACAAATGATGACTACATTTTCATTGCCGACAGCATTCATCTATCAGAGTAAAATCACTCTCATTGTAACAGCCCATTTAGGGTAGAGCATGCCATTTTTATTCCATATGTATTATGAGGGTATGAAATTGAAATACCAACGACTTACTCAATTCACCCTTGGCGCAAAATCAAAACTTTTAAAGGAAAGTAAGGACTTTGGCCCCAGGACACCAACTTACTTTTTAATATCATCCTATTCCGCCCTAGGTGTTTAAAAATAAAGGTTGAAAGTTTTTTGCCATCACAATGCTATAAAATACGCTGTGTACGGTAATGGGATCTCTTTGACGGCATCTCATGGAAGGGAGAAACTTGGTTACGGTCTCATTCGAAGGAAATTCAACAATTTTCTGGAAAAGATAAAAAAATACGGCTAAAATTAGTTTCCAGACCTCTTTGACTTACGTCTGCGAGATAATATTTTTCTGTTTTGATTAGATCAGAAAAATATTTGATGAGTCACTTTAAAAAAAAATAAAATGGAAACAGTTCCAATTTCCAGCATCCACACCGATCTTGTGTCCGAATTCCTTTGTGTCAGAGCTAGGCAGCCAAAAAGTGAACAATTTTTTTTATTTTTCAAGCAATGCGAGTCTTTTTTGTTTCAGAAATAACATTAAGAAAGTCCCAAAAAAACTAGTCACCACCAAAAAGATAAAAATGTTGCTCACTCAGAGAGTAATTTCGAGCCTTTCTAATAATATAGTCACAATAAAGAGAGTAATTTTTCAAAAGCAGTGAATTATCCTGCTACATATCCAAATAGAATGGGAAAAAAGGTTGTAGTTATAGAAGAACGCATGAGAGAACTATATTTCATGTTAAGTGTACTAGCGTGCAAGCAATTGTGTCTTTGCTGTGAATCCCGAGGTGCATGGCTTAAAAGCTTGAATATAGTGCAAGAGGAAACGGAAGTACGATGTATTTCTCTCAAAGTTCTAGGCTTTCGTCCGTTGGCGATGAGTTGTACTCCTTCTTAGCCTTAGCGTTCTTCGTTACAAAAGCGACGGAAACGGTGTAAAATGGAGACTGCAGTGCTCACCATCCCACTTTACCCAAAACCATGAAGTTTGTCACCTAAATAACTTTGAAGTCCATAGAGACGGTTTACATAGCCAAAGAGGCAGTCAACCAATCCTTGAGGCTAGAGTGCGGGTCGTTGCCAAATACAATTTAAAGCTTTGCCCAATAAGCTGCCGACTAGGCCAAGGACACACGGGATAAAATAAGGTTGCCCACATTGCAATCCCATGACGGGTGCACTAGCTTTATGAGCATGAATCATATAATTTTCCAACTTGGGGAACTTCACTCAAACGTGACAAAATGCACGAAATGCTGCTAAGTAGAACACATTTCATCTATACTTTCATTTAATTTCAAATGTATTTTATGCTCTCTGACCAGAACATGTTTGTTATCAAATGTTTAGTAGACTTAATTATGTAGAAGATTAAAGAAAAAAAAATACGTATGAGAGTTAAAATAATTGCACAATGCCTTTCTCTGGGAAATTCACTGAATAATCCTAGCTGTTTAGAATAAGATTTTCTATTATTACTAACGAGACGAATTTTTACCATTTAATTTTTAATTCCTATTATGAGAAAAATAATACATTGAGAATATGCAATGCAATTTATGAATAAAAACTATGTATTTTAGTCAGAATGATCAAGACTGTAATGCATAAGTTAAATTTTAATGAAATTTAACATTTATCAAACAAATAAATATAAATCAGAATAAACGTTAAAATATTAGCCCCACACGTCTTTTTATTAATTCACTAATCATTCATTTAATTCATATCGCATTAGCAAGTTCCATATTTACTCAATTTCATTAGCGATAGTAGAGCTTAACTTTTTCTTATTTGGCCACACACTTCGTCGGAAGGCTTCCAGCACTAGGTGAAAATAAATCGGGCAATAGTAAAACTGTTGTCATCATTGAATACAATAAACTTTTACCTGAGAATCTCACCGTAAAAAAGCAAGCTTCATAAGATTCATGCAACGTAAACATGAGTTATTGACATTTGAGCCATGTTTATCTAAACCAGTATTTTTCAAACTTTTACGAGGCACCGCCCCTCCACTTTTTCCACAAACCTTTACGCAGCGCCCCCCAACTATAAGCTTTAAAATTATGGACTACATGACCAAAGCAATGATGTTTATAAAAATAAAGGCAAAACAATTGTGATTGAAGTATTTTTATCTCGTAACCAATGGAGAGATAGTTAACTCATCCCCGGAGATGTATGTTTGGTAAGGGCCCAGCATCCAGCGCACCCTTTCAGCCCCCTTAGATTAAAGTACCACTCTCCAGGGGGCTTTAGTGTCCACTTTGGGAGCCACTCATCTAAACTACGGTTATTCAAAGAAAATTTTAGTTTAGAACTATTTTGCCTCGGTATTGATTTAAAATATCGGTCGTAGTATTCCCTGATGCCGTTCCTAATGCATTTTTCCTCTTTCTTCACATAGGGGAACACCCAGCGGCGATGCAGCACGGTGGGCAACTGAGGCTGGAGTACCCGTTCAGTGCCTTCCTGCTCAGCGTGGTCGTGGCGCTCTTTGGATCCTGAGTGATGCGCGTGTGAGTCGCCGAAGCAAACACCTTATAACGCCCTCCGATCCCCAGAAAACCCTTAACAACCACCATCGCCCACAATCCCTTTGAGTAACTCACCTCTTTAACCCTCTCATATTCCCCTGTGCAGTGTCATTTCTACGTACCCGTTTCAACCCCATGATCCCATGTCCCCTCACGGAACAATGAAAAATAAACGCTCAGAAAAGCATAGGATGTAAATACATTATGCATATACATATATATCTATGATAAGAACCTTCCTGCACCCCCAGCCTGTCTATTTTAGGGTTGTGGCCCACGGTTGTGAAGGAATGGATAAAGAAAAATATGAAAATACTCTCAATCGAGTGATGGCAGATGAATGTGAAATCTTTTTTTTCGTGGAGTTCTCTCCTACGCAGAGCATCTAAGCGCCAAAATGTTTTGGTGATTATCGGGACATAAAATTGAGCAAAAATGTATTTACCGCGTATGGAACCTCAGTCTTTTCTCGTTTAGGGAGTGGAGTGAAGAAAAGTGAACGTTTGTGTGTTTCGCGGGGAAAAGGAGATTAACAGATGGCAATACACAGCAAACATGCCACATTTACTTCATTCTCTCTTAATTGAATACAACTCAAACTCTGTTAAAACTTGGTCTGGAATCAAAATCAATATTTCAGAATAACATAAAACTGCGATGCTGACGATGAAAATGAAGAGGAAAAGAGATTTCCATTCACCGAACACGTGAAACGATTATTTTATACGAATACTCTGCGAGTGGATATTAAAAAATGGTTTCAATATTATCGGTGAATTTCATCTATTGTTCGATTCATTTTATTGCAAATAGCGTGCGTGATCAAGATAGTGCAGGAAGAAACATACCACATTTTGGCGACTGTTTGTCAATTCATAAACAGCAGTCCAAAATATCTTTGATGAATTTAAGCATTTATTATACCACTGAAGTGTTATAGAACGAAATGAACTCGACATTGGCGTACCAAACGCATTGAAATGCAACAAAACTGAAAGAGTTTCCAGAGTTAAAAGTTTTGCATCAACGCCCAAGTGAAAAAATGAACAAAAGTCTCGTGGGCATGAATTATTTGAAGCTGTTAAGAGTAAAACTTTCCCGTTAATAACGTTCCTTTTATAAAAGAAATAAAAATTTTCAAAATTTAATTTCTTCCTCCTCTAAAGCAAATAACCATTACTTTTGGCATTTTATCACAGGAGATGAAATTGCTTGGTTTATTTTCCTTTCCCATTGATTAAATTCTATTTGATTTTGAAATTGGCAAAAACCTATAGCAGACACTGTAACACGTAAATCAATTTACCGGCAGGCATCAACTGTGTATGGCTTCTACTTCTAACAACGTTCACTACTTTTCAGGAGTGAAGTGTGTAATTTTTGCAGAATATTACCTTCGTTCAATTGATACGGACTTATTGGGTTGCACCGTTCGATTTTATCGTCAAAATTGGAGTGAAATGAAAGCTGTTGTGGAAATTCTATCTTGTTTGTCTCGTTTCAAAGCCGTTATTTTCTTATTTCACCGTCAATACTCCATCTGTATCACAACGTGTGAAATTATTGGGTGAGGTGAGAGCTGTGAAAACTCATGCTGGGATAAATTAACAAAGGTATTCAGCATAAAATCAAATCTGGTGGAAAATTTCGCGTTTCCAATGCGCCGTAGTTGCCGAAAAACATCACAATTGGGCATTAAGTTGGATTGAAATCATGCATATTGTGTTTCATAAACATTTGGCAATATAGTCTTTAAAATAGAATCATTGCGGTACATAAAAGAAAAAGATGGAAATCAACTGAAAGGTACGAAATTAGCATTCTTATTGTGATCATATGGAAAGAGATATTTAAAAAAAACTTGCAACTTCAGTGTTTCATCGAAGGAAAGGATGGGTAATATTTTATGAGTAAGACTACTTTATATACTCATTCCTACGTGCTGATATATAATTTTTTATCTCTGCCCGAAATTATGGCAAGGGTTTGAGCAGAAAAGAAAGGTATTGTGACGAGAGGACATATCCGAAAGAGAGCCTGTGACTACAATTGGGAGTTATTTAATAAATTGAATGATAAAGCCGTCCACTGCTAATGATTAGGCATTCAAAAGGCATATGATGATGGTTAAAAGGGGCGGGAAGTTTGAAATGCAGTCAGGTTGTGGGAACGAGGTCGGACTTGGAATCCTCATTGTTCGCAGCTGTGACGAGCAAGACGAAGGATGACGTCGGGAGAAATCGCCGCAAATGTTGAGGATTTTAGTGCAAGAGCATATGCGACGCAGTGTAGAGCAAAAGTTTTTATTTCTCTCGAGGCATGTCGAGTTAGGGTTAACTGCCGTCTTGGGTTGTTCCACGAAAGAGAATTACGGATGAAGTAAAAACAAAGCTGGGAAAGGGAGAGAAGTCGCATAAACTTTCTCGAGTGGAACAGAGCAGCTCAAAGTGCAAGCAAGTTTGTTCGCCTGGGGCCATGTGCATACGGTCGGTGTACTCCGTGTGCGTTCCAGGCAGTGTGTGTTCGAGTAGTTTTATTAGCATCGGTAGAATCCTCGAGGAAAGACTGGAATTGGGGAGAGAGCTTACTTTTGGTAAGTAGATGTGTCACGCTTTTGTGGAATTGGTATTTGCTCGTCCATAGAGCAGAAAAGGAGACGAAGCTCGCGTGAAGAGTTGGGGAGAGGATTTGAGAGGTGAGTGAAGAGGCTAGGGGAGGGACCATCACTAGAAAAGTTGCGAGGCTAAGAAGTGGTAGATGCATGGGAAGGCGTGAATTAACTTCAGCAAGGTGTAGGGAGTGGAGATTGGCTGACAGTGTGGAGGGTAGTTGTCTCTATGAGGACTCGATATGATAGAGTGCGATGGGAACATCCGGAGCAGAAGGGATAAGTCGTGTTACTCCGGTAGAGGGAGATCGAGACGGGTCTCTGTGGGAAGCGTTCGAGCAGACACGGAGAACTTAGCGGGGTTAGGAGGAAATCGAAAATGGAGGAGGGTGGGTGAGGAAGAGGGATGGGGATAATGTGCAAGAGGATGTGCGTAGTTGAGGGTGGATGTGTTTAGACAGAAAGTGAGTTCTCGAAAGGGTTGCAAATGGATGGGATAAGGCATGCTTTAGGCATGTTAAGGCATGCAGATGAAGTGAGAGAGCGAGGGGGAGTATGAGAGAGGAGAAGACAATGTTCGGAGAGAAGTAACATTTTGGGGAAGTAGTTGTTGAGAGGTTAAGGCTGCGGTGGTTCCTATGGGCAACATACCTACTCGTCGAAACCCTCGGGGGTTTGGCGTATGCATATTAGAGAGGGATGGAGAGAGCTGAATATAGCTGGGGAGAGAAAGACAGGGTAGGGGATGATGGTATGAAGAAAGGGACAAAGGTGGGCGAGGGAATATGGGGGTACAGGTGGCAAGAGAAGCGCTTCAACCGCACTCCGTCGGCACAACAAATCAACCCACTACATCCCTTTTGACGCACTCCTCATCACCAAGGCCTTTTCACCTGCGAGGCAAGCGAGACCAAGTCCTCATTCTCCCGGGAGAAGAGATAGAGGAACTGAGCACCTCCTTTGCATTGCTTTGAATCGCTCCCTCCCCGTAGCGCACACTGCTCTCAGAACACGGCAAGGCACCGAACTCGTAACTCGGAAATGATGAAGCAGGAGCGATAATGAGACAGTTTGCTCTATGCCTGAAAAGAGATGAGAGGAATACGTAAAAGAGATGATGAAGGAGACGATTTCAACGGAAATTTGCTCGATAGAAAGAAATAGAAAATCTGTAGGAGTGCAAATAGTAGTTTATCACGAAGACAATTGTGAAGAGGATATCTCAAGGAATATGTAGTGAGTGGAAGTTCTGATAAGTGTGAGGTCAAGAATTCACTGTTCACCGCTTCTTTTATCTCTGCGAATCTCAGTACCAATTAATGAATGTTAAATTTTAGAAGTGCATTTGAAGTCTCAAATTGGGAACATTAAAATGATGTCCATCGTTTCATTTGGTAGCTATTCCTGCATCATCAGTCAGAAAACCCTCAAAAATGATCAAAAAATAAAAGTATACTGGCATTCCGAAATAGTTTTGTTTAATGACTTTATGGAAATCACTGTTTTTTTCGGGCATTTGATGTGCTTTAAACGTTAAACGTGGGTGAGGAATTTTTTGGGGTGAGGTGAGGGGTGGGTGAGGAATTTTAGTTCAAAGCCCATCAGTTGATACTCATGCTCAGCTCACATGTTTGGCTCTTTGAATGTTTTGCGGCTTGATTCCAATCTATCCTAAGTGGTAGACAATGTTCTGAGTTTATGACCGCCATTCAAAACTTATACATCTTAATTGAAGGTGATATAAATATATACAGTCACTTAAATCACTTTCATTTCATAATTCAAACGATCAAGTGATCAAGTGTTTTATTTAGACTTGAGAACTAGTTGAGATATCTTCATTGAATTCACGGGCAACAATCTCACCCAGATACATTAGCTTACCGATAAATTTCGAGACCTTTCAAATTGATACACAATCCGTTTTAGCGTGAAACTTGAATTGGTCTAGGCGACTATCACAGTAGCGCCAAGAAAAATATGCAAATGGGGGAAAATATTGGCATATAATTAAATTTTCGTAGACACCAAATTGCTGAAATGCTATGCTGAAATATTTCCTCATTTCTATGGTTAATTCAAGGAATTTAATGTCCTGGAATGAGTCTTGGGTCAGCAACATGCTAATTAAAGAAGCGAATTGGTCCAGATGTTCCATTTTGGAAATTAGGTGTGGTCTCAGATAGCGATCTTTGTTCTCCAAGCTAAGTTTTTGTGCTTTTCTTCCCGAGTTCATGGGAAACGCCGGATTCTTTCAGTTTTCCATTCAAAACATGGAATCAATTCTGTAAAAGAAGAGGCCAGGATTACAAGGACTTCTACAAAAAAATGTGGATGCTTCCTTTCTTGTTTTTGATCAACCACCAACTTTCTTTGGTCCGCGCAGTACCGAAACAAAGATTAGTGAAATATCTTCCCCTTTCTTTTTTCCTTTAACTGAAAGGAGTTCGATACTCCCAAAGTGTATTCCCTTTTCATACACGTGCAAAAACTTTTATTTTTCCATTAGCTTAAAAGGTTTCGTTCGTTCACTCATTCAACCGCGAGAGATTATATTATTATAATTATTTTTTTCTTTTTCCACGCATTTTCTTTTAATCTAACCACTCAAGTTGCCCCCATTATTTTTTGCGGAGCTTTCATTTTAAAAAGTTTCGCTTTCAAAGACAAAAGGAAGAAAAAAATCACAAAAAAGAGAAGAAGGCTCAAGAACCGCACTTTCACACACAGTAACTAAAAAACACATTCTACAGGCTAGCACGCTCACTACGCACGCTAAAGAAAGAAAGAAAGAAAAAAAGACAGGAGTCGAAAAATAATACACTGAGTGAACTTCCCATCGCTTCAATAGTCGCCCTACAGTTGCTCCCTTTCTTCCACTCACTCTTCTATGTTCTTCCCTATAAGAGAAGAATGAGATGAAATTACGAAATTTGCTGAAGACGTAATAGGAAAAGGAGACGTGGATGAAGAAGGAATGAAGGGCCAAGATGGAGGCATTAAGGAATAAACTTGGTGTGGGAGGGGATAAACTGGGCAGTGGATTGCGCTGGAAAGGAGAGGAGAGTGGCCATCCTGGTTATTGGGAAAGCGGAATTCTGAAGACGGACCGTGTCAATAACCTCTCTGTCTTCAGCATCGTTGCCGTCAACTCTTCCGCCGCGGCGCACTCCTATGAAGTCCACTCCGACGCGTCCCTGACTAACCTTGCCGCGAACGCACCAGCACGACCGTCGCCGTATCGTCGAGCTTCCCGGGCTCTCGGATGGAAGCTCCTGCCGGCGAGAGACTGGACCCCTGCAGGGGAAGGTGAGTACTGGCATATTAAGGTATTTTCGAATAATGAGTACTTAATGGAACAATGAGAGTATATGATATGATAGAAAACATATGGAAGGGATTATAGAGTATTTAATGGTTCATTCTTTTCAATATTTTCAAAGTGTACGTTCACGCTCAGTGTAAATTAATACAAGTTGAGAGTATTTTTCTCAATTTTCAATTTAATTCTAATCATAAAACTGCGTCATTAAAACTTGGTATTGATTTAATTCATAAAAACAAGCTCCTTTTGAGTATTATATAAGTCCTAACAGCCAATAATTTATGTCATAATTTCAAATTATATTATTTGTAATAAAATATTAAATTAGTAAAAAAAATTGTACGATCAGAAGTCGCTGGAATTTTTTCGTCTTTGTACAGCAATGTTGCCTCTTACTGTTGTATAAAAGTATCATTCTTTTAAAGAGGTCTCTGGAGCTAAAAAACTTCCTCATTTGTCAGATATTAAAAAAAATACAGGCTTGCTTACCTGCCAACGATATCGGGTGGTCAAAAGAAATTGTGATATATGATGGCATGCAATATCAGATTTATGCATTATCAATCAGGTAGGCAGAGAGGCCACCAGGTATTTAAATATCTATGTTGTAAATTTAGTTGATATATTAGCAGTAAAAATAGTTTAAGATAGATGACGAGGTGGAATTTTGTGTTATTGAAGTATAGTTTGGGTCTACTATATTATCAATTAATGCCCCCGACCAATACTCTCTTACCTAGGTATTTCTCCAAGCATTAAAATTAAGAGACTTATTTATTTAATGATAAGTTTAATTTAGAGCATGAACTGCTGTTCAGTTAGCGATGGCATCCTACTGATTTAAAGATGAATGGTGCTTGAGAATAAGTAAAATACTCCATCTTAGGAAAATTTATGTTTAAGAAATTTGAAAGTAGTACATTACTATTAGATTAGGCTCCAAAATACTCAGGATCAAAACTGTTTATGCATCTTACTGTAATGTTATGCTTAACTTGGATAAAACTTTTTTTAGTTTCTTAGAAAGTAAGTTAGTTACTTAGTTGCTTAGTTATCTGACACCTTTCTTAATTACTTAGAATAAATCTTTCACTTATTAATAACTTAATGTTTAAAATTATTTCCTAATAAAAATTGTTGAAATCCTGTCTCATTTCATCAATTTTATGCATAAATATTTCCTTTACGAGCACCCACCCCGGTCTTATCTGCATAACTTGGTGAAATTATTTAGCAATGTATAAACTACCACAAAGTCAAAATTAATATTGAGTCCTAATACGCTTTGTACTCACCGTAGCATGTTTCATGTTTTAGTTTCTGAACATATAGGACCTCCCTGCGAAAGAGTACACGTGTCAGATCATATTTGTGAAAAAAATCTAGCAAACATGACAAATGGTATAAATTACTCAAGTATTATATATAGCATCCGCAATAATGGCAGTTTAAATATCAATCTTTTAAGGGACTGATGAAGATGGAAGGAGATAGAAATCTAGTTCCTTTTTGCTGTGGAATGATATCATACTTAAATATTGTGTTTTTGAAGAGGTCATCATCGTTGGAATGCTCATTGGAAGCGTCCTTCAAAGGGTGCGATGCAGGCTGAAAAAATAGTAGCGAAAACTGCGGAGACCTTCGAATGAGGAGAAAAAAAGAGATAGTGTTGGATGGGTATGGGGAGAGAGAGGCTTCCTTTCCTTCGCGGAAATAAAATATTAAGGGTGGTGGGATAAAATGATGAAATCAACCTCGAGAATCTTTCCCTCTTTCCCCGCCTCTTTAACACATATCTATCAATTATTCCCGATGTCAAAACGCGGAGTCTGCGCTTTCCCCGCATTCTCTTTCCGATTTGCTCTTCCGCTTCAACTCAACCCTTCTCTGCCGCTTCCTCCCCTCTTTAACCCGCTTCCACACGAGCTACGTTCCTCCCCACCTACGCTCTGTCCTTACACACTTTCACACGCGGGAAAATATCTTCCTTTTTTTCCTCCCTTTCCAAGGACCGTCATTTGATTCTTTTCTGTGGCGTACATTTTTTTTTTTATTTTTACCCCAGCTCAAATCTCACACCGTTTCCCGTCTATCCTAAACCTCTTTCTCCCCTCCCATTCTTTCCTTTCCCGTGATTCGCGCATCGCATATACCTCATCCGGTACGTGCATGCTTCCAACACGGCGGGAAAGAGCTGATCATTTTTATTCACCGAGACTCTCGCGTCAGTGTATACTTTTTCGAAAAAATTTTGAAATGGATCTCAGAGGTTTATTTTTTTGAATGGTACGGAGGCACGATTTTGTCCTTTCAGCACTCTTATAGGCGGATATCTATCTCACCGTCCCACCTCTTCCATTACATTCTCACCCTTCTCCCCATATAGGTGGGGAGAGAAATCGAAATCCATTCCCCCTCCACGTGATCTTCTTCTCTTCCCCTTCCTCCCGTGATCCACATCCCTCGTGTTATCGCTTCCGCCCAATGCCCCCTGAGTTTACTTATTCAGCGTGATCGCTCCCCTTTCGCACGCCCATCCTCCTCACAACGCCCCCATAAAAGCCGACGGCGAAAGCCGCAACAACCTGTCCCACTTCTTCACACAATCCGTGATCAATCGTTTCAACGTATCAAATCACAAATTCCCGTTAATGGTCGCCGTCCCGCACCGCACACGCTCCCGCACTAAATTGCTCGGCAATGTATTAAAGCAACCGCGGATCCCCGCCAAGATGACCATTGGCTTATGCTCAAACATGGTCACGTTGAAAGAGGGCATGTTGTGCAGCCAAAGTATTTATGTTACTGAGCTGTATCGCAATATTGGACGACTGGAAGAAACGAGAACAGGTGGCTTTCCTCTTTTATTACATTAATATTCAATTAGCACAATTATGGCACTGCCCTTGAGCTACTCATAGAAAGAAATTATAGGAAATCAGGAATCTCAAGTTAGGAAGTGCCAGGAAAATAGTTTGGGTCTCACAAATAAGTTCCTCTAAATTGCATCAAAAGTATGGCTGAAACATTTAACACTAGCTTCACATGCATCAGAGGTACTGAAACGAGAGAGCTTAGTGTATCAAACAACACTAGTTTTTTAGATATAGGTTACTACCCTTATTTTCAAAGGCTTTTGCGCTTACTTCATATACACTCTTTTGCACTCCCGCTGCCCATGCCATTTTTCCCATAATATTAAGAGTTACTCTAAATATTATGGGAAAATACAAGGGGCCCTGTAAAAACTCTTTGAATTTCCATACATTGATAATGTTTTTGGAAGACGCAGTTAGTCATGTATGCCTTCAAAATTCATCTTTTTTATTGACACATACCATTATCCCAAATTGCGTGCTGCCAAGTAACTGGAGTAGCGCGCGATCAAGGATGGTATATACATGCGAAATTTATGTGAAGCAAAATTTTACGAAATGAGTAACTGCGGGTACTCGACAAGTAATTGCAAAATTCCATAAATGAATTCTGTTCTTTCCCACAGTAAACTATGAGTATTTGTATTAATTTGATACAATACGAACATATTTTAAAGACGACTAATAAGCTTTCATTAAACTACCAATGAATAGCCAGACGCAAGTTCAAAAGCAGCTTGATCTGACTTTCATTGAACTGTACAGATATGAGTATGATGTTTAAAGCCCAAAATTAATGTCAGTCCTCAATTGTCAGTCCAGTCCTTTGGGAGGCAATAAAATAGTTTAATGACCAATCAAAAATGTTTGTGTCATGTGTATTTTATTATCCTCCTTTTTATTAAAGCATATCTTATATTCGTGGTGCTATCGTGGTGAATTGCATTTTACGAAAAATGTGTAGCAGAAATTGATTTGATTGAACTGTTTCTCAATCCTAATGTACTGACGATCTTTGGGAATAAATGATGATAGAAATTATTAACATCATTAAAATGCTCATCAACTGCAATCGGAGTACGCCATGTATAACTCACAGTAATCTTTATGCAATTGGATGTCGCTCAGTTTTCGAAATTAGAGAAGCAAAGGGATTCTTAGGCCAAAAGTGATCGTTTTAATGAGGAAGAGCGCAAGTTGTCTGGCGAAACAATCCTGGACCTATCCTATAGAGGACGCATTTTTTTCGCATTTTTAAGCGCTTTGACAGATTTATAGAAATACTGGCTGTGGGTGGCATTCAATTCCAGGTGCTTAGCGGGATTTTCACCGATCCCGACTCACCTGCCTTATCCTCGGTCCTGGGAACTGTAGAGTACTGTCACCAGACACTGCAAGCATTCACAAGGGTAGGCACTGGATTACAGTGAGCTTCAAATAAACTTACCTCAAATTTACCAATTACCATCAGTGGGAGAAGAGTTAAATATTAATGTTGCGTCCGTAATTTTAACCCTCTTCCACCACGTAACTCACGCTTCCTTTTGAAGCTCCGGAAATGAAAGTAAGACAAAAATCTCATTTTACTCTTAAAATGTATATACTATATATTAAAGTCTGTCCCTAAGGCTAGTTTTTCGCCAAATTGCTTGGAAAATCACCGTTGCAATCATTTTTAGTGTATAAACTCCATTTACTCTTGATTTTCGAAAACTGATCGACACACTACGGTGCACGCGTGTTGACGGTAGAATATAATATCCTACGGTTTTTAAATGACGGGAAAATGAAAGCCGTTACATTATGACCCAATGAAAGAGCTCCATCGGGGTGTCCACGAATGATTTTGGGTATTCACGATCTAGCCGAGACCTTTTTGAATTTTTCCCCGAGATATCATAATTAGAAAGTGTTTGGTTGTCCTCTAAGACGTAAAGTGTGGGCAGAGGAGGCTTAAGCCAGGGGAAGAGAAATTCAGACAGGAGAGAGCGTGTTCCGCGACTTCAGCTTTTTTCGGAGCGGACACGGGTGAGACTGTCTGCCTCGTCCAATTCATCCCCCCCTACCTCTTCATCTTGCACCAACACCCTAGGACGACTTTTTTACTCACTTCATATCCTCGTCCTCATTTTCTCCCGTGTTCGAGCGTTCTCACGATTTGCCATCTCGCGAAATGAGAATGCTCCGTCGTGGTAGAAAAAAATGTACCGTATAAAAGCGAAAAAAAGAGGATACGCGCGCGATCATTTGGCGTGCTGTTTACAACGCTATTCGCCGAAATGCATGAAGTGACGTGATAATAAATATTGGAGTTTCCAACCTCTTTATCCGAGTTCTTCTGAGGAAAAATATAAATTCATTGGTGCTGATGGGGCGAGGGCTACAAAATCGTATTTTATGTCGCAGTCGAAGTTACTCGTATCTTTTTTATTGTGTTCCTTAAGGACAAGGCCTTTGGTGGTCCGATAAAAATAATCACATTTGTTCGAATGGAGGTGTTCCCTGCGTTGAGGTTCAGTGATAATATCTTTAGGGATCTTCTGCGCGGGAAAAATATTCTTTTTAGCTTTTGCGTCCCCTGCAACTCTCTCAAGTATTCAGGAAACTAAAATGTTGAACGTGAGTTTAAGATTAAAGCAAGCATTTCAGCTATTATAGAAGTAATTTCTACTGAAAATTACACCCTCGCTACCTACTGCTGCCTCCGCACTACTAACTAAGATTCCACAGAAAACGGACTTCAGATATGTCTTTTAGAAAAAAATGCATAATTTTCTAAATTATTTTGGAAATTTTATGCAAGCTTAAAGATAATCTCCAGCGAACTTTCAAATTATTTTACATGTATTCAATTTACCTGATTTCCTATCAAAATTTAGAGAGAGAGACTCTCAAATTTACTTGATTCTTGCATGATTTAATTTACACCAATGCACATAAATGCAATTATCATTAAATTATATATATAAATCAACTGAGTTAGATGGAGAGTATTGATGATTCAGTTTTTTCCACAACTTCAATTTTCCAATCACAAGGCTCAAATCTCAGCATGGTAAGTGTCTTATTTAGTGGTTTCATGGAATAGATATAAAAGTGATCGCAATTAATGCATTCCGATATTTAAAGCTTATCCTTAGTGAAAGTTTATCGTATCATTACATCACCTGTACTCAAATTCTGCTCACAAATTTTCTTAAATCTGAATTTAACGGAAACTACTTTGCAAATACCGTATATTCAATCGTTAAGTTTCAATATATTAACACAAGAAACAACCCAAAACATTTTTTATGACAAAAATGTTTGATTTATTTTTAAAGAAGTTTAAAACATCAATTTTTGATATGTGCGCTCTTTATTGTGCAGTATATTTGAATGTGTGCTCAAATCTTCTAAAATATCTCACAGTTTGTACAAATAAATATAAACAATTTATTATACGAGTTTATGTAAAAGAAATGTAGAACCATTCTTTGCATTAAAAATTCTAGGTAAATTACACAAGGCTTGAAAATGTAGTGCAATGCATTACAAAATTTTAAAATTGACTGCTTCTCTTAAATTGATTCCGCTTTCAGTTAAAACACATTTGATTGGTGGTCTAAGAATTCGAACTTTGAGAATGTTAGTACTCCAAGGCAGATTTAAAAGTTTCATGATCACGACGGAGTACGCTCTTCATAATGAGTACTCTAGTGCCTCAGATGTTTTACCACTATCCCCTTTAATTGTGCAGTTATGTCTCTTTCATGATCTCACTAAACATGAAAAAAAGGAACTACCATTAAATAACAAGTTTGGTCCTCCGTTTTTAACACTTTTTCTCTTATTTTGGCCTTCTAACGCCAAAGGAGTTCACCATATTATTTCTCCTAAGAACATATGAATATATTTGCATTTGTCTGTTATCTTAACCAATTTTCTAACCAAAGCCTAATCCTTCTTAGATTATATTCGTTCTAATTGTTCACAATTATATCATTATCCAAGGCTGAGAGGGAAGTATTTACAGAAGAAAACTGACTCATGATTGGCAAAATATTTCTCTTAATACATGTACTTATTTATGAATTTCCTTCTGTTGCTTTCACCCTAGGAGTAAAAATCGCTCAACAGAAGCACTGACTGAGTAGTTTGTTGAATCACGGAGCTATTCACTTTTTCTGTGAAGGGGTGAACTTGGGACGCCATTTCTTTCATTTAAGAGCTTACTCATGTCCATGATAACTGCAAAAGTAATTTAATAACTACGCATTAGAGACACAGAGCGGCCTTGCCGTGCATCAAATCCTGTCCATTCAACTCACGTGCATCAAGATTCTCAGTTATTATTTCATAGAGGAAGCGGACTGCTGTGGAAAAAGACAAAAGAGAACAGATACAGTGAAAAAACGATCTTGTCCGGGAAGAGGTACGCCACATGAATCGATGAATCGGAGCATGACGGAAAAATATTTTTGTTGAGGTTTTTCTTCCTTTTGATGCCTCTCAACTTATTCTTTCCAGCACATCTCACGCATTGCTCCATCCGTTGAACATCGGATGTTCCGAAAATATTTACAATATGCAGCTGCACAAACTTTTTGAGAGAATCCATCGATAACTCACGCATGTATTTCTTTTTTCCACTATTTTTCCTTCCACTTTTACCCCCCCCCCTTCGTCCTCTGCCTCCTTCATTCTTCCCACGGCCACTCCGACAGGGGGGCGTTTTGTTCGTGACGGCTCTCAGGGAGAGGGGTGGGCCCGAGCAAGAGGAAAGAGCGGGAAGATGGATGCTTGTTATTATGCAGCCATAGGAGCTTTCCTTATTGAAGAGCAGAGCAGCGGCTGTTTAAAAATGGAGGCCAAAGAAGGGAAAGAAAGAGCAGGAGGGTGGGCAAGGATGTTGGGAGCCTCCAAGAAGGCCACCGCCCTCCCAGCCAATCTTTCAAAGAGCCCTGGGAGTTCACCGAACACCCCTTCGTCCCACCCCTCGCTAAGCCCTGATCCACATGACCTCCGCTCCGGCCTACCCTTCCCCTAGCCATCCTCTGCCACTCCTTACTCCATCTCCATCAACTTTTCTCCCGTCGAATCCCCTTCTTGCTTCTTCTACTCCTCCCTCAACGATAGCTAGCTCACCGGCCAAGAGTGGACATCCCGTGAGCCTCCATCTCAGGTCCCACACGTAATACGGCTTCATGTCTCACTTCCTGGAATGCGTGAATGATACCGTACCGGTACGCTAGGTGGCATTTGAAAAACTCATTGAAAAATGATGCCATTTTTGGGTGAATCCCACCGATTGCTATGTTACTAGAGAACCTCATGTCAAATTTTCAGTCTCATTCTCTAAACGGGTGGAATAACCATCACAATCCCATATTTAAGAACTTTTAAGAAACCTTTTTTTCTCGATAAATCTTACCACATCTTTCGAAGTGTCCGCTCATAAATTTTGCCACGTGTGATCCTTCACAAAGGACTTCTTAGAAATGTGTAATAGACCAATCCGGTGGCACCGCCAGATTTTTAGGTGAGCGCAGCTTCAGGTGCCTGACATATCCATCCAGATCCTTGACAAGTACAATGTCTAACCGATTCCAGGATACTCCACAGTGCAGTGATTCTCATTACCCGCTTGACTAATTTAATTGAAGAGTAAAGTACTACCGTTAGTAGTATTGAGTGCTTCAGTTCAGAATTGACGCTCTGATAGTATATGGATACGAAACAACATCATTGACAAGGGACGAACAAGGAAAATTCCAAACATCGGGGAGTTAAAAATACTATTAATACTGCAATAGCGCTATCATTAAATACTCTAAATTCCTCACTTTCTTTATCATAACCATCAAAATCCGACAAATATTCTCTTAACGATGATTGTTATTGAAAAGAAAAATCCGGAATTACATGCTTGCCATAAGCTTTATTATTTGCCACACGTACACCACAAGCTTTTACAGATCCTTCGTAATATTAATAAAATTATTAGGCCACACAGCAGCTGCACCGCATAAAAGATTAACTAACTCCATCCAATCGCACCAAATGAAGGAATCAGTTATATTCAATCATACACAGGTCTTTCTTGAAGTATCCACCGTTACTTGAATGAAAAAACACTCTAAAGGGAAAATGTTAGCCATTAGTTAACGGCTAATAACTGTCATTTACACAGGAAATGTACAACATCTCACATTTATGGACTAATTATCATTTTGTAAACGAAAAATAAACATGCACACGATAAAGCAGACATAGTCACTATTTAATCTGAATGCCTATTTGTCCCTTCACGAATCCTTTCTGAGCATAAAATAAAACGAAACTGATTTAAATTACCCACATGGAAGAAAAACACGAAATAAGAAGCTATAAACTGCTGATGCACTGGAAGAACATTTTTTTCTCACTGTGTTAGCCATAATCACCATAAAAACGCTGTTACCCAAAAAAAAACGAAACGAAATAGAAATTTCCGGCAGAATGTAAACAAACCAGCGCTCAGAAGTAAACAGACTCGCAATTAAAATTATTACCTGTGCGAAATCATGACAATTTAATATGAAATCTGTTGTACGTCTTTACGTCAGTGTTAGACACATATTTCTTCGACAACACAACAGTAACATCCTCGGGTTAGTTACTCTGCAGATCCTCCGTAGATTCAATAGTCACGGCAACTAAAATGCACTTGTAAATTGTTTACGAGGCTTCCTCCTCGAATCATTATTTTAAAAAGGGCTGTATGCTCGCAGAGGATTCATCTAACTTCACCAATGAGCCGCTCTATGGCCCGAAAAATTAAAAACTGAAATTTGCATCCTCAAAAACAGTCATCACACACGCACTGATTTATGCTCTTAATTATGCTGTGAGACGTAGCTCTGATTAAACGAGAAGAAAAAGAGGTGTTAATCATCTTCCGACGCTCGAAACCTCAGTTATCACCTCTTTAACTCTCTCTTTTTTGTTGATTAAAACACTCATGTAGCTTAAGAGAGTACCATCACACAGCGTCGTAGACTATGAGCAAATAATTAAAACGTTTAGTGTGATCCAGCGGCAATACTACACCCTGCCTCCGACAGACTTGAAGAAAGTACTTCAGCCAGTATCTTTGATATTTTCGAGGTGAACCCCTTGAGACAGACCGCCATATTTAGTAGTGCCTCTAAACAAGGCGATAGAGTGTTTAAGAATCAGCTACTAAAATAGTGGCACACTTGGCACTGCTGAGCTTAGTAGCTGTCTATGAATATGATTTTGTTTGTTGGCGACTATTCAGTGCGCCACTGAGCCGATAATAGTTCAGTAAGGAAACCATGAATACGACCGTTAATACTTGGACCATTTTGTAGAAAATGAACTTTTCTTGTTCGAAAAAAATGAATTTCCTGTTCATAAATCATTACTCACATTCACAAATCGTAATTTATGTGATGATGACATGGTTGTACCGTGGGTTAATGCACTTTCTCAATGCTAGAGAGTTCAAGGTTGAAAACCCACGTTGGACTCTCGGTACTATCATTTAATGTGAATAGTATATTAGCAGAGTATCTCTCTGGCGGACTGTAAGCAGCCCGGGAAACGTAAATACGTATCCCACGGCGATGAGTTTAAACATTGGGCTTGGATTTACTCGTGCTTGGATGCTCGTCTATATATAGTCAATCGTGGTCTTAGTTCATAAAACTGAGAATTGTCGTTGCCATAACTGGAATAATATTTGGTCATCATAAAAAGCTACCAATCCATAATTTACGTGTTCTGATAAAAAAAATGGCGAGCATCCCGAGTAAGTCTTACATTTTTTAATTTTTAAGCATATGGAAATACGATACTTAGCTTGGCCAGGAGTTACATTCAATTTAGCGTATATATGTTTCGCTGCCGAATAAACGAAAAGTTTTCTATTCATGGATGATTTTCAATCATACAATTCTGATACTTGGCATGAAAAAAAAGATGTTTTAAGATTTCAGGCTTAATAATGTGGATATTCATTTTTTGAGTGAGAGAGAGAAGTGTTAGCTTCGCTCCTGCACATGAGTCCTGCCTTCGGGTCCAAACTACATTGCCTTGTTACGCCTTGTTACGACTATAATTAAATATCAGTTCAAAATACGTTTTTTAAATATCACTTAGCGATAGTTTATATTTACTAATTACAAACACGCCGAAAAGATAGGCATTACATCTAAATAAAAGCCAATCGTCAAGCTAGAACAGTAGTCAAAAAGAAGTATAATTAAATATAAAAAGCATTCTCAGCATTTAATTCATGATTGACTGTTAAAAAAAGAAATATAATGGTATACAGGCCTTGAGACTAGCTACAGCTACGATGAATCTTTAAGCTATTATTCCTCTAAAAATAATCATCAGGCAGCATTTGTATTTATTTCTGCATTAGGTATGATTTTATTTATATTTTTCAAAGTTGACATCTCTTTGTCCTGGCTCTTGAATTTTCAGTTTAGAATATGATGTTAGCGTAATAATTGTGCGAATAACAAGAGCTCGATTCTAAAAATCTTCTTGAAAATCTTTCCAAGACCCCAATTGGCTCGTTAATTTAACAATGTCCCCAATTTAAGAAGTGTCGTGCTATATAAAGCAAGCCACTTATATGGCGGACCTCGTTAAGCCTCATTAGTATCTTTAACCCATTCACTGAAAGCCATTGTGTAGAAATCAATTTTTTCTTTGAAATTTCTTATTGTCCTTTTAGGTCATCCTTGACCATCTTCGGAAATATTCCTTTCAGAACGTTTTCCCTCAGAGTTAACCATTGCTTTTCTCAACCAATTGATTTGTTGAAGGAAAAAGGCTCTTTGTAATGGTATCAGCTCACTTCAGCCAATTTTATCATTATTTGAGAAACCCTACTTCCGTCTTCATCATTGATTAAAGAATTCATAATTGGTAGCTTATTGATATCACGAGAAATGCTCTTCTCATCCTCAAGGGAAGTTATTAAGACGTGTAATTATGCATGTTACTACATTAAGTATTGAGTCTCAAAATGTGTAACTTATTATTAGTTAAATTTGAGGAAACATATTCTGCTGTAAAAGGATATATATTTACAATACGCTTCCAGGAAAAACATGAAGCCTATGGTAAGACAGTGGCTATACTGGTATCAGACGCAGGAAGTTTTTTGCCACTTTTGCCTCAATAATATCCCGCAATGATCACGATTGCTTATCTTTTTCGTGTCATTTGATTATTTGACTGTCGAAAAATACTGACATTAGGCCTACAATAATAATATCTATAGATCCCAGGACTTGTTCTTACAAGTATAAGATAAGTCAACTCTTCAAAAATGAATCCATTCGAATTAACTATTAACTGAGGCAGTTAGCACAAATCAACAAATTACATATGAGATCATGAAGGCATAAATTCATCAACAGAGTAAAAACATCTATGAGGTAATGCCTCAGTTTTGTTTTGGAAATGGTCGAAGTTTCAATATGTTTTTTATCAGTTGGTAGTTTATTATAGAAGTTATCTTTTTAGATAGATTAGAAAAAGATAAGATTATAGATCTTATCTTTTTCGTGTCATTTGATTATTTGACTGTCGAAAAATACTGACATTAGGCCTACAATAATAATATCTATAGATCCCAGGACTTGTTCTTACAAGTATAAGATAAGTCAACTCTTCAAAAATGAATCCATTCGAATTAACTATTAACTGAGGCAGTTAGCACAAATCAACAAATTACATATGAGATCATGAAGGCATAAATTCATCAACAGAGTAAAAACATCTATGAGGTAATGCCTCAGTTTTGTTTTGGAAATGGTCGAAGTTTCAATATGTTTTTTATCAGTTGGTAGTTTATTATAGAAGTTAGATCCGGCATATTTTGGGCTTTTTGAGAATAATGACAGGCTGTGAAGCACAGTCCTACAGTCATACCTCCCCCGGGTATCATACCCATGAACTTCCTAATTCATCATTACATTACAAATATTTTGTCTCACATATAAAGTTGAATAAAAAATGTAAATGCAAGTCAGGGTGAGAAGTTTAAGCTTCTTGAACAGAAGCCTACTACTGGATCTCCTATTCACTTGGGAAATAGTTGTAATGGTCCATTTATTAATTTTAAAAGTCTTCGAGTGTGAGGGGAATGACCCAAGGCAACAACACCGTATCTGAACCTCGAGTACATGGATACAGCAACCATTTGGTTTGCAAGGAGCATAACCCTCCGGAGTAGATAAAAACCAGATACTCTCTTGGTGCACAAAGAGTATACAAAGAGTCCCAACTAAGGGATTCAACAAAGTATGCACCTAAAAATTTTGAGACACTCGAGTCAGAGCAACTGTATAACTGCAACAGAGACAACCAGAGGCAACTGCATTATTTGCTTGATGTATGAATTCTGGCGGGCGTAGAGGTATCGTCTTGAAAACAATTTTGAAGTATAACCAACAAATACGAAATCTGTTATAACTTTTGACCCAATCAATAGAGAGTAGATTGGGAACAGCACTTCATATTTGTTCTGCATACCATTAGCAGCTGACTAATGTTTCATTCATACTTTCTAATGCCCCCAAGTCTTTTAAGTTATTATTTGCATGAAGTATTGGATCTTGTTTTATTGCTTGAATTTCGCTCATAAGAGAACAAACATCTCACTTACACGCTGCCATTTGATGAAAAATTGAGACAACTAAACATGTTGGTTTTATACCGTCTTAAGAATGCCAAGTCGTATATTTTCACTGAGTATTATTCTAATTTTGGTCGTTCAGAAACAATTTCATTTATTTTTTGTATACGTCTTTCATTGCTGTAACCAAGTAAAAATCGGTCAAAAACTAAAATTTTCCGGTTATTTCTGTTAAAATCTGTAATCCAAGTCTGATCTTGGTTTGGATTTGCTGAAAACTACTAGCAAGCCTTCCTTGTCACATTCAGATTTCATGAATTACAGTTGGATGAAAAGGACATTATTATACCCCCAAGTTACGCTCTCTGACAAGTAAAAGCTCAAATATCAGAGACATATACTCTATAGTCGGTTGGTATCATAATTTCTTCTCCCGGCAATTCAATAGCCAGTATTAAGAGGAGACACTGAAACATCCATTAACATTTTGCCATTCTCTCATCCAGTGTTTCAAAGATATTTTCTCCTTCTTCACGACGATGACACAACCTATTCCCAATCCCAACTACTCTTTATGCAAGCTTGTTGAATGGTACGCAGTTATGTGTACCTTTTCCAGTCTAAAATTTTCATAGCATCATTTCCACAGCAAGGAAAACAATATAATCGCACTTTTCCACAAGTGTTAAAGCAAAACGCCCTTTGCGTTTTACCTCACATCGTAACCTTCACGTATAAGACAGTAATGAAATTGAACACAAAATATTTATATATAAAAAATGAGCGGTGATCTGGAGTTGAAAGAGGAGTTGAGAAGAGGGAAAACAGAAAAGGGAAGGTTAATGATGGAAAATGGCGGTTTTTGACATTCCACCATTCAACTACTGTTTCCTTAAACCACCTCTCCAATTTGGTACATAAATACGATGACTAATATTTTCAAATCCTTTCGCCTTAAGATTACTCCATGATTTGAAACTCGCAGTGAATTGTACATTAAAATTAGCGCAAGTTTTTTTTTATTTTCAGTATGAAGAACTTTCACCTGAATCTGTTGAACTTATTCACATTTCACCTCGAGATTTACCGCAAATCCGCCAGCTGCACGCATTTTTTCATTCAATGCTATATGCTGAAATACTGATGACAATTTTGCTTCCACAATTTGCAATTCTCCTCGTCCCTCGGTCATCTCCGCGTTCTATTGACCACGGATTCCCATCCAGACACGGTGTTTGTGCAGGGACTGCAAATGATGAGGGGCGGGGGGGGGGAGGGTTGGGGATGGGGGAGGAAAGAGACTGGCAGCAAAGCACGGAGAATAAGAGTGGAATGTTTTCTTTTTCCTGGAGGTTGAGAGGAGGGGTAAGGGGAAGAAGCGAAGGGAAATTCAGAAATCGCCCATCTCACGCACTCTTTCGAAGGGAAAACCCTCTTGGCCGACATCCCCATCCAGCGTCCCATCAAAAAGTCGACCTCTTTATGCCTTCGGACCGACAACCCCTTCAAAAAAACACAAGAGGAAGGAAAAAAATGACGCCGGAGAAGAGGAGGAGTGGGAAAATAAACAAAAACCAGGACCGGAAAAATCTCACGACCCCGGGACTTGGGGCCACTTGCGTACACTTTTTACCGAGTGAATTTTTCATAACCATCCGGCCCTTCCCAGCTCCACCCTCCATTCGCATCATTTATTCAAAGAAGCCGATGCTGGTTTTGTTTTTTTATCGATATCTATTTTTATACGGGCGCATAAGTTCGCGTGCAATTTTTTTCTGTCCTCTTATTTTTTTGGCCAGAATATCCAACAGGATCGAATTGGAGGTCTGTTCTTCTCTCCATCTCTCTTTGCCTTCTACGTTTATCTCGTCCTCTATATTCCCTTATCCTTTTTTCCCACTCATCCACCTCTTTATCTCTGTCTCTTTCAACATGCCCTTTTGCCGGCCGAATCTGGAAACCGTGGAGGACCAACCGCAGTCAAACAATGGAGCATCAGTGGAATCGCATTTACTTTTCTCTCATTCACTCAGGAGTTGACTGGCTTCACCCTTCGCGCTCCTCTACGTCTCTGAACATGCATGTCCGGGCGTATTCTTCTTCCAATATGAAATAATAGACCTTGGTAGCCGGAGCACAAGATGGAAAGTAAAAGGAGATGAATATATTGAATCAGGTTTCAGAACTGATGAGAAAAATGACCCTATAATGTGGGAGAATGCGGGAATTCCAGTCACAACCCGGTCTGGTCCGTGATTAATTGCACATTTATGTGCTGAGTAGGAGTATTCTTTATTACTAAGAAACGGCATGAGATGATACGGTATTTACTTACCATTCACTGAAGGGAATTTTTATGCTCAAAAATCATAAATAAGTCCATTCATCGGACTTTGGAGGAGCAAAAATTAATTAGAGCGCTCTCCCACATCAATAGAAAATTAAATTCTTGAAGCGAAACTTATTAGATTTTATTACAAATCTATTTAGAACTGAGAAACATATGAGTGATTTGAAAATATTTATATCACTTGAATGCAAATACAAAATCAGTGCTTCATAGAAGTTTACTCAAATAATTTTTCCTTTATAAGAATAAATATTGACCCCAGAACCTTCCCCTTTATTGTCGTCGGTCACCTTAAACATTTTTCTAGAACTTTGAGAAACATTTCAAAGCCCGAATGCATTTCGGAATTCCTGTGGCGTTTCATAAGAGTATACAACTGGAAATGTCATTGACGACCTTATGTTATGCATTGTACAAGAGCGTATGCATAATTTTCTATCATATATCAGTACGTACTAATGGAACAATTTTGGCCATAATTTAATCATCACAGTTATATAAGTAAAACGAATAGAAATAAAATACGCGAGCTGTAAAATTAATTCATTATTATCAATAATAATGCAAAGAATTTGGTTATTTATCTGGTAAAATAGTATTTTTACTTGTATTTTAAATTAACTTTACGAGCGAAAACTGATGATAATTTCACGAGGAGCTTGTGTTCTAAAATAAATGGTAAATGTCTGATAAATAGCAATACTGTAAATTAAATAAATCAAGCTCACTCAAATGGGTTTGGCCTACTTTACATAAAGTAAGCCAACAGCTTTTTTATAGCTTGTTGAGAGCAAATTTGTTACAACTTTTATTCTGCGGCCAATGTAATTTCATTCATGAAAAATATTCAATGCTACAGCCTTGCACTGATGTATAGCGTGCGGCAAGTTTAATTAAAAGTTTTAATTAAACCAGGAAAGTTTTCCAACTGTTTGATTATAACGTGGTACATGTATAGGTAACCCCATGATCCGTAGTTACTTTTATTCTAATGATATAGTCAAAAACTTTTGCCCTTTAAACCAACGCCTGGATGCGGATAATTACATCAGTTGGTACGCGTTACATATGCACGTAATTGGTTTTTAATACCAGCTTGAATGATAACAGAATCAATCAACGCGCTGGTATTGAACCTATCCGGAATGTCACGGACTGCAATTTCTAGACCTAGCCAGACATAACCTGTGGTTTGTAATTTCCCACATCGAGCAATTAATTTGAGAAGGTATTGTGAGCCTCCGTAAAATTTCACCCTTGCTCGTAAGGTTATAAAATGTGCCCGCTGCTATTGAAATTACAACCAATCCTACGTAATAAAACATTGAAACTAGTTACTGTTCGGAGGTTAACTGTGGAATTCGATTTGAAAATCTATTTTATCCTGATCAGATGCGCTAACTTTGGATATGGGCTATTTTTCTCGCAACTGTTCACTCACGTGAGAATATATTTTACAAAACTCAGGTTTACTCTACGCACTGGCTGCCCAGCAATTTAGGTAACAAACTGCAAAAAGCAACAGCATAATTATGAATGAATTTTAATGCTTTTCTTATATTTTGGTACATGCATTGATAATTAAACACGCAAGATTCAGGGCTATAATATTAATAAAAATAACTAGAGTTATACTTAGATGCTGTAGAAATTTCAATTTGAGAATGTGGCCCGGTAGTTTAGTTTCAATGACTTGTATCGGTTTAATTATTTTTATAAATGGTAGATTTTATGCAAGCACTGCTGACCAGCAGTTTAAAAGCTAGCAAATCTCATTATGGTCACGAAAGTTCTATAAATGCGGTATTACGCACAGACATATGCTCAAATTAAAGTATATCAGTAGTTAAGCCTTTGTGGTGTGCATCTCTATAGTAAATTATTTTAACATTGTTTTAGTCTAAGCATACCTGATCAGCTGTTAGATGGTCCAAGTTTCGGTCAAGTCACTTGTATTCAAAAGTGCCTTTTCCATGTTTAAAACAAAAGTCTGTAGTCCAAATAAATTTTACAACGATGACATGAGGATAAAATGGGTAAAATCAGATATTTAAGTAGCCTCGGTAAGTGGAAGAGACGGTTGTCTTTAGCGTAGCTTCATGGATTCTTCTAATCACCATGAATTAAAACATAAAATCTCGAATTCCAAATAAATTACAAAACGACCTAGGTTTCGCCGTAGTACGTCAACACCAGGTACATTTTTACAAAAATCATTTTGACCTAATTCATGTGAAATAAATTTAGATGATATTATGGAGTTACTCTTTTCATTCTAAATAAGTAGAAAAACTTGACAGGATGTTCAGGAAGATGCGAGGATAGAATTTTCAAATTAACTCTGTAAAAATGGAAAAACTGTAAAATTCCCGCTTAACGGAAACCAGAGTTGATTTAACTATCAAAAGGGATGAAGAGATGGATAGTTAAGGGTGCCCGCGATCATTGTGAAGAAAAAGTTCAGAAAATAGTTTCGACTTTTTAAATAATTAATCAATCGATAAATTTAGATAATTTCAATAGATCAATTTGTGACAATATTTTTTTGATTTTGTCGATTTTAAAGTAGTTGTTGTTAGAAAAAATAATATTTGCATGTATTTTTCTTTTAATATCAACCATCAGTCGAACAAAAAATGGGTCATACGAAACGTTCCACCCTTTTCATTTTTGTTAAGCGAGGTTCTCCTGTACTTGGCTTCAAGGAGTAGATACTCCGAAGGCTGCCGCTGTGAAGAAGGGTACCGAAAGATTGAGGGTTATATAAAGAGTGAGGCATGGCGGGATCGTAAACCGAGTTCTTTTCAGATCCATCTACGCCAAAGGGGCGCAGCGGGCAGGCTGTGTAGACGCAAGGGGGCCGAAAATGGGATTGCGATTGTGGAGGGGAACATAGTGAGAGTAGGGTGACGGAGAAGAGAGAGAAGAGCGAATCGGGGCCACGGGAACAAATCCAGTGGAAGAAAGAGAATGAGGAATGGGAGGAAAATGCATTTCGGTCAAGAAAATGGTGGAAGAGGAAAGAAAGTGAAGAGTGAGGAAAGATAGGAGGACGGAGAGGGGAAAATTCGTGGTGGACGAGGAGAGTTAGCAGGGAAAAGGGTGCAGATGGGGAAGTAGTGGAGAGCCGGAACAAATCTGGAGAAAGAAACTTTACTCCTTTGAAATAACAAAAGTGAAACTTCGCCTTATTTTATATCCCTCTTTCTGGGAGAACCCTCATCCTCCCTTCAGTGCCATTCGCTGCTTTCAGCCTCGTATCTTTCCCTTTGATTTCTAAAACAACTCCATCTTTCATCGATCCTTATCAAACTGTTCCACAGCGCAATATTCTTCTCCATTTTATCACAATACTCAAAATAAGGAGAGCCGAATCTCGAGCTAAAACCCTGTCACCTAACTCTTCTCTTATTTCCTTTTCCGAGCGCCCTTATCCCTTTTTTTGGCCTTTTCTATTTTCTCAGTTCGATTTATCCCACGTTCCACATGAAGAACTCTCCCGTAACAGGTGGAGCTATAAGCCCGTTTACAAATACAATTATGCGTAAAACTCCATTCAAGAATCAGTTATTAAGGATCCACGAATGTGCGTGTATTCATTAAAACATCTTTAAAGTGGACATGTTGTGTTGCAACCTCTTTGACGGCTTTGTCGCCTCCAAAGTCGTCTCTTCTTGAACGATCGTAAAAAATCTTAAATCTCTCTGCTCTTCAGGCAGTAGAGAGCTGTCCTCAGTGCTCCCAGGATTCTGCCTGCTTTTCATGAGATACAAGAATAACGCAAGTCTCATGATGTAAGACGAGCAGACATCTTACCTGAATCGTGTAAATTTGCTCTTTTGTTTCTACATAGATTTGTATATGTCTTCAACGCTTTAAAATCGTCTTTTATGCCTTTGACCGAGAGAAAGATCTATTATTTATCCTTTTTTCAAGCATTTTGAACTTCTTTCTTGAATTTCCTTTAACACGGCTTGACGTTCATTGTTTTATCCTTAGTGTTTCTAGTCCAAGGGGAATTGAGTGGCATGAAACGGGCTTTAGATACACTCCTGAATGGACTTTTTAAGAGGCCGCATTTCAATACTCGCTCAAGTTACGGTGTCCATTCCTTTTGATGCATTGACTACCACATTTAAAGTTTTACTGGATACTTTAGTTTTTTTATTAAAGTACTTTAGAAACATGTTGGTAGTTTTTATGTAAAGATAAGAATGGGATGCTAGTATTGAAACTTGAAAATTGAAAAAAAAAAGAATAAAATGTTGTATTTTGAAACAAACAAAATGTCAGTATCGATATAAAATATGTTAAGTAAGGGTATTTCGGGGACTCGGTCCTGGATAGTAGCTGAATAAATCTTTCTAGCGATAATATTTAGCGGCCGATAAGATGTGCATACCGTCGTTTGTGGTAAAAGTATTAAGCCCTCACGAAACTGTCTCAAACGTTTTCCATACACTCCGAGTTGGTGTTTTAGTGCTAATCAGATCTCTTTCCTATGGCATGGCTTCACATCAATTCCTTCTGGAATTTCTCGTGGGCGCAGGGAAAGATGCGCCATTGAGTTAATTTGGTATTTTGCTAATTGATGGCTCTTTTTGGCTTCACTAGACATCTGAATGAGACAATTCACTTTGCACCAAAAGAAATATACGTCCGTGACTGAAATAGTAGACTCATTGTATCCCATCTGCACCCTACGCATGACCAACGATGAGTAAGATCATGCTCTTATAAATTGATGGACGAACCAAATGGATGAGAGTGTATTAATCTCAAACGTTTAATATGCCATTGAGTAGATTAATACCAGTTATCACTCTTTAAGTGTTACATACTCGTTTCTACAATGATAATTCAATGCCGGTCTGCTTTAAAAGACGTATAGATATAAAATATTTCTCATTCCATGGTAAATGGTAACACTCATTCAAAAGTCAAACAAATGTCAGTATGACCAATTAACTGTTAACGGTAAAACTTAAGTGAATCTATGGTAAGAAAACGGCTAAATGGCAGTGCTTTAATTCTCAATTGGTAACGATATGCATCGTATTATGAAGATAAATGCGTTTAGTTCATCCGCAGTTGTTCACTACCATGGTTAATTATACATTTAACAAAAGAGGTCGTCACCTGCCGAGACTTTCAAATATGATTTGTATTTTATCATGATTCTAAGCGGAGTTTCGTGGTCTTGGGGTTATGAAATTTCATTTTTTGTAATATTATGTTACTACCTGTCAGCAGAAAACGTTATGAAATGCACTCTTTTGAATTAACGCTGTGACTTACATTTGCATAATACGTTGATTTCATTCTCATAATTTATTACCCACAAGAATTCGATGCGCTGCCATCTACCAAATTATTTTGCATAGAATTTGGCACATTTAATTGGAACAATATTTCAATATCATGGAGTTTTTTATGGTGATATAAGAAGATAAAGTGTTGATAAAAATTTGGTCACCTGCAAGCAAACTTGTGACGATGAATTTAGCAATAAAGGTGTTTCACTACTTCATAAGTATCTATATAGAAGATGGCTTATTTGGATTGTTCTTTAAACGTAAATAATTGAATTAGCTGGCAAAAATTTCTTTACTTAAATATAATATTGATATTTTCATCATCATTGGGAAACTTTTACCGCATTAGCCTTTCTTTCCGAACCCGAAACTTTCAGTTGTTCCTGATTAAGTTTAGTTCTGTATCACGCAGTGGAATTATGCAAAACTCTTTGTCACCTATCTTTTGAGTTTCTTCTCTCTTGTTGAATTTATAACGAAAGAGTTTCAGCAACTTTCTAATTGATTAGACTAGATAATTTCTGTGAAATGGTCTGTGAAAATATGTTATTTTAATGAAATATTTTCTCTGACAAATAGCCTTGTCAGACACAACAACAAACGCAAACCCATAATAAGTCCAAGAACTTAGAAAAAACTGGGGTGCCAGAAAAACATGCCGCAAAACATTCGTCAATGTGTCACTTCTCACCAGTTTCCTTTCCTCTTTTGGGTCCATCAGATGCTGGTTCATTTCGATTTTTTCCCAATCTCTCTGTGTCACAGCCTCTATATTTCCAGCTTCTCTGCGTTCTCACTGTTTTACGAGCCCCCATTTCACCTTCCATACCGCCGTCACGCTTCCTGGTCCTGCCCCACCCCTCCGTCCAATCCCGGCGTCTCGCAGGCACCCGCCGAAAACCAAGACACCGCGATAGCTTATCCCTCCTCGCAAATCCCTCGCAATCTCGTCCAACTTTACTATCCGCACCTTCATCTCGCACTCTCACTTCATCCTATTCGCCAGCCCCTTTGCCTTTCCCTCTCTTTTTTTTGTAAAATGACATCTCCTCAGTGTCACCATCTAGTGGCGAAGTATCCCTACTATCATTTCCATTTCATTTCCGGCACCTTTTATTCATCTCCAGAGCCTTCTTATGGACTTGGTCCTTGAGAACTCCAATGTCTGCTTGCAGTAACATTTAATGCATGGCTTTGTAAGGCTTCTTCTTATTGTGAGTGGTACATAGTCTTAGCTTCCACATAATGACGTCTTAATTTTTTTAATGGTTTGAACATTGATTTGATTATTCAAAACTGAATGATTGACTACAAACTTCGAGAAACAAATGCCCAAATCACTTTTCCCTTAAGTTCTTTCGAATATCACGTGCGTCTAACACAGTCCACTACTTAGCTTATATGTTACATGTTCTCCACAAAAATAAATTCGTGGAAGGAAATCAAGTGGCTTTTTCATTTGTGAAAATCAACTTCCACATAGTTGAGCCTCAAACCATGGAGGGTACCGTACTGTACCCCATTCTTGTTGTATCCGAAGATTATTTCTTCCAATTTTTGTCCATTATGTACTAGATTTAATCTAAATTCAACCCGACCAAACACTCCTATGAAAAATTCAATTTGTAATTGAAGGATGAGAGCTGAGCGTAATGCCTCTTTTTACATTCTCCATGTTTTATCTGTTGTGACCAAACTAGAGCATATTTTAAAATCAATGTCTTGTCCGCCCTGTGATTAAGATATTAACCATTTTGATGTTTAATCGATACAATTAATCAACATGTTCACTCTCAGATTAGGACTTAATACAATGCTTCCAGTTTTCTCGTTCCTTTTCCTTCCAATCGTCAAGGGTCGAAAAAGTTACTTAGTCTTTCATCATCCTTTGCATCTTATTTATTTACTAGCAGTCATTCCTGGTTATTTGTCACAGATATATTTTTCTTAGTTCACATATTGTGGATCCCATCAAACAAGTGTTAACTTGGGTATAATAAATACTGATACGTCAACACGTTAACTTAAAAGAAGAAAATTTTGAAAGTTATCTATTTTACCTCACCTATGACCGCGACTTCTGATGTCTATTAAGAAAAAGATATGCGAAGTTGATTATAATCCGTAGCCTTGCAATTTTCGTTCGTTAAGCATTGCATTTATTTATCATTCTTTTAAGCAAAATCAAGATGCATACATTTATAACAGACAAACTTTATACAAATTTTACTGCATATGATTTTCACTACCGAGATGTTACTTCTGCAATAGGAAGCGTAAATTTTCTGAATTGTTTATTCGATTGAACCAAATTTGGTGCCAATGTTTCTCATGACTACATTAAATAAATTTATAGGAAAAAGTCGTACGTTGAACGATTGGCTTTCATGTTGAAAGGTCTCATTAATATGTTTTTCATTTTTCATGTCTCATATTACTCCCATAATTGAGCATAAAGAAAAATGGGAAAGCATTTAATTTACTTTCTTCTTAATGTCCAGCAAACACTCAAAAATCTGGAGACCGCTCTAAATTAATTGAACCTTTTTACACATGTCGTAAATTCTTTACTCATACTCTTGCAATTCCATTAATGAAACATTGACCCAAAATAAATAAAGGAGCATTCACAAAGGTCATAAATATTCCCGAGGCATTTTCCGTAATTGCTAGTCGTTAACTTCAATTTTCTAAAGAGCTTCAAGCAGTAGGGGATATATGTAAACAATAATAACCTTGGAAAGCGTGCACTTCGCCCTTCCACTCTGCTCAGAGATAGTGGAAAAAATCAACAAAATCCATTGCTAATTACAAAGACACTTAAACCTCTTACATCGTCATGGACACTAATTATTGATGGCTATATTGAAATAATAAATACATTATTGCATGTACTCTTAAATAAATATATTGTCCGGGTTTAGTTATTTATCTACCCTCGAACTTTATTTCTAATAAACAGACTTTCTTGTCTTAACGCGATATACGCCAAAATCCCGAATTTACAGCTTTATTACCTTCGTTCCTCCTCAGTTTGTAAATTATTATTTAATTCTTTTAATGAAGAAGAAATAGTGGATTAAATTCTTTTTTTTATGCATGAATACTTCTTTTCGACGACGGGCTCCCACTTTTTTGCAAAGATCTTATCTATCGAACTACAACTAGCAGTATCTGTAGAATTATATTGTTCTACCCTCAATATATACCCAAATGGGGTGTTGAATGGCTAAAAATAATTATAAATGAATTCCTCACTTTGCTTTAATTAAATAACATTTTGCATTAATTTGGCTATAAATCCGCTCCAAGTCTTCTCTTTCATCAATGTGACCACCTAATGCGGTCTATCAAAATTGTAAATAATGATTTATTGAAATATCAACTGAATTTGTCATGCTTGCGTTTTTCCATTCGCATATCATTTTTCATGCTTATAGTAACATAACTACAAAAAGTATTCTCTTTATTGGAACATGTTTACTTAAAATTGAAAGTTTTTGAAGCAGCTTGCACACTATATTTTTTGTAATTAACATGAATTTTCCAGAAAATAAAAAGCTATATACTGAAGATTATTTTATAATGACAACGGAACACATTTCTATTTTAATACGTTAGAGTGTTTTAAACATCCATTCATTTCAAAAAATATTTTTCTGGCCAAAGCATAATTTTTATCTATGTTTCCTCACATGCTTGACATATTCAGTTATTCTGACCCGCTCCTCGCTGGCCAACTTTTTACGAGGTTGACTTTTCCAAACTGTTTAATTTTATTTTCAGTCCTCAATGATTTGAAATCTCTTCATTTATGTGCTCATTCTTTCTCCCTAAGGTTGCATCTGACGCCTTAATATTTTCGTAGTTTTCCAGGGAGCATTTGCAAGCCGTTAGATGAAATCATTCGTTAAATCTTTCTCCCAAAGATGACCAGTAGATCGCGACGGAGATAATTGCTGCCAGATCTAGGATATAAAGGCTGTGAACATACTACCTCCATGATGACACTGACTACTGCGATACCATTTTTTCAGCAATTTCCTACCCATGCTTCATGAAAATATATTGAACTGTAGTGAATGGAATGTTTTATCAGAATTAGTAAGACTGACTTTGGGGTGAATAAAAAGCAATGGGAGGACATTTTTTTATAAATCGTCCAGGTGGTACCTCAATTATCTCAAAATTTCATAAAAGTGATTTATAGGCTTCAGGTACGTGCAGAACCGTAATCCATATGGATGTGACCATAGAGAGCGAAAATCTTTTGTTCACATCCACTCACACGTCGACCATTTTGATGAATGCGTAAAATTCATCTGTGCTGGTATGACACTCATTTTATCCAAGGAAGCGGAGCATATCGGTCTTTAAATAGTATCCTCTAGATACCAAGAGAGAGATATTATGACCTATTGTTAACAAAGTCATTAACAAATATTCTATACAAAATGTGAATGGAGGGGAATAAAGACATTGAAGAATATTTTTGATGCGCGATATGACCATGGAAGATAATGAAAAGTAAAGAAAACTTTGTAATTCCACATAAATATTTAATGTACGACCTAGGTTTCGACATGGCACGTCATCATCTAGTACAATTGCATAGAAGGTGGAGAATAAATAGTCACACACAAAATTCCCAAAAACACTACGGTCTGAGGTGTAGGTTAAGGGGTGGAATTCCCAGGGGCGGAGTTTGGCCAAGGAGGTGGGGAATGGGTTTAAGAGCATAGAGTCAAGGAGCAAGGAGAGGATTAGGAATTTCCGTACTTACATTGTCTTCAAAAAGGCGGGGGGGAGGAGGAAACGGCGGTGACACGTGGGTCGGGTGGAAGGGAAGAGGGGGAATTCCAGTGCGTCCGTGAAAGCATCGTAATCTGAGATAGTAGGGGAGGTAAGGTAGGAAAAGGGTTGGCCTTCTTTAGGTGTGGAAGGAAGTCAGGTATAGAAGGGGGGAGTGGAAAGGATACAAATTTCGTTTACAATATTTTCCTTATTTTTGACACTTCTTAAAATTTCAAATTGCTCTAATGCGTAAAGTCTTAGTCCCTTCTTCTCTATGTGTAGGATCTCTGGCACAAAGTCACTAAGATGATTCTCATCCAGCAGATGTTTGGCGAAGAGAGACGCCGGGTCCTTATTTTTGACGCACGATTGGTGTTCTTTAATCCTCTCTTTAAATTTGCGTCCAGTCTGGCCGATGTATGCTGCTCCACATTGACAATACAATTTATACACGCCACTTTTATCACTTTCAAGTATTCTGTCCTTGGTATGTGAAATCAAATTCCTCAGGCACTGTTTATTATAGAGAGCTAATTTTATTCGGTCTTTGGGGATTTTACTGCATACCCTAAGGGATAATGGGCCTAAAAAGAGAAACCTTCTCCACTGAGCACTTACTATTTCACTAGGTTGAGACCCATAGATACCGCTTCTGGCTAGTTTGGACACTTTCTTCTGGTAGAGTGTGTCTATCAATTTTTCAGGGTAGCCATTATTCACTGCAATTGTTTTAATAGTATTTAGTTCCCTTAAAATTTTTGAATTAGTCATTGGAATCGATATTAGTCTATGGATCATAGAATGAAATGCAGAAAGTTTTTGTGAAAAACAATTTCTGGAGGTGGAATGGATAACATGTATGGTGTATGTGTCTTTCCTAAATATAGAAAATTGAAAGTGCTCTTGGGACCTTGAAATGCAAATATCTACATACTTTCATATGCATTACATTCGTAAATATTACTGAAGAACGGTTAGAGTATCATTTGAAAATATACCGTTTTTTGGACGGATTTAGAAGAATCTATATTGAAATCTTTTATGAGATTTTTCTGAGACGAAAATAGCTAAAAGTAAAATTTTACTCAATTTTAATTGATAGAATTAAATATGTAATTAGATTGAATGTAATGATCAAACATGGGAAGTTTACATGGGAAAGTTTCAATCTTGAGCCAAAAGTTAATACAGTTGGTTTTAATCTCTGAACCCAAATTATGCCAGACGTAAGGAAAAAGGCATTGACTTCAGCTTATTTAATGCGTGGACTAATTATCACGTCATTTGATCCGCTAGTGAGGACCTATTATTTGTACGAATATTTATCCTTTCTACTATTGCACCACTTGTGTTTTAATACCCCTGCTGTTTCTTCCTCATTTTATTTCAATATCTAATATATTCCTCTCTTATGATATATATTTTTCTGTTGACACAGTGTTCTCTGATCGCGAATGGAAAGAACATGATATTCTTAACAACCGCTGAATTTCATCAGCGGCTGTTAAGAATAAAGAGCGGTACCGTGACTGTCTGTGACTCCCTAATGTTGCGACAGGAGAAAATCATCCGCTGCAGTACAATATCAATAACTTAGCATTTTTCTCTGGACGATCTGTCCTTCCACTGTTTTCATTTGAACTGTTTTTTTTATACTACTGTGTCGTTTGCTGCTTCCCTCAGCTTTCCTTAAGTCCTGACCATCCTTATGTGTGTCAAATCTGTCTTCTTCTTCTGTCTCTTTTTCATTAGATCTTTCTTTCTGATATTCGTTTCATATGACGGTTTTTTTTAAGGAAGTGTCCCATTCAGTTCGTCTTCCGCTTTCTTACTATTCTCATTGTGTAACTTTTCTCATCAATTCTTTCCACCACTTCCACTTTTCTTACGCAATCGCTCAAGGTGTTCCATTCCATGCCTACCGTAGCCTCATTCCAAATTATTCCAGATATTACCATTCCTTCACCTGATTGTCCAAGTTTCTGCTTTATATCGCGCACCATACCAAATAAAGCATTTTAATTTATTTCTTAAGGCTGTGTCAATTGATTTTGGTGTTAGAAGAGCTCAACTTTACTGAGGGCTCTCTTTTCGTCAGTTATTGTACCTCTTAAGTCATCCATAAAACTTTTGTATAAGTGACGGTACTGACGGATTATAAAGACGATATTTTGCTATCCCTTTTCCATCAATAGTCTCCGTTTTAGACCTCCTTCATTTTCTACTAGCATTATTTTAGGTTTGTTAATGTGTATTTTTATTCCAAAATGTGTATGAACTCTCTAGACTTTATCCAGCATTTTCTATAATTGTTTCTCTCGCTCTCTGTCTCTCTGCTACTACCGCCTAATAATTTGTATATTTTATGATGTTCATATTTTCTCTTCAAATCAGGACTAACTCGATTAGCTTAACTTTTGGACTCTTATCCTCGGCATCAGATTGGACGTGTGGGACGCGATATTTCATCGGCACGTTTCTTATCCTCGCCTTTGTTCTAACATCCATTATCCCGCTACACGCGCCTCATCAATTTCCCTCCTACTATTGCAACGGCCGAATAATATTATTACCAACTCACGCCTCCTCATCTGCACCATCCTATTCCCAGAGCATCTGGCCCACTGCATTCCCACACGGAGCTAGAGCAGCGGTGCACACCGACTGCACCGCATAGCTCCATCCCGTTCCAACGGCGCAGAACCGGGCAGCAGTCCCGGCCTTTACTCCACCACCGCCCTCCTTTCCATACCCTCCCCTCCACACCAGTCTATTCTCCCCCACTCCCCGCCTCTTTCTCTATCGCCAATTACCGGGTCGATTCGCGCGCATAAAAGGAACTAGGCCGTCAAAAATAAACGAAACTCTCGCCCAGCAATTACTGCCCGGCCGGTCCCATAGATTCCCATTAAACGTCCGCCGCGTGGCTAGGCCGATATTTTTCAACTCCTCATCTCTGGCACGCGGACGAGGCGAGCGTAGATCCAGCGAGGTGGGATATGGACACTTTCCGTCCCGCACACAAAGGCTCCAATGGCTGTACAAATTAAGCGGAAGAATCGAGTGAAAAATGAAGTTGGGGTCTTCCATGGGGTTTAAAAATCCTTTTTAGAGCTAAAGACAGTATGGAGGCATCCTTTTAGTGACAAAAGTTAGGTGATTGCCCTCCATGGTAAAATAAAGCTATAAACAAGGGTAGAGTTAAAAAGTGTATAGTTATAACTTACACCGTATAACTTGTGGTATAGAAGAGAGCATAATATTTTCTTATCGTATCACACTCTGCTAGTTTGCAATGCAAAATATTTCGCGTAGTTTTCTACGTTGAATTAAAGAGGTGGCATTGTCAATTGAACACTGTATGGGATCACTCATTCGCTAAATTTTTTTACTCATTGCCGTCAATCATTTTTCAGAATGCTATGGAGTGATATTTTAGTGGTTGTATATAAGTAAGGTACCTATATATATATGTATTTCTACGGTATATATTGTGGTACCTGGTAGGATGATGTAACACTTACGATGAAAAATAAATATCAGCTATATTGTGAAAAATCTCTCATACTTGAGTGAGAGACTAATGACATATAAAGAACTCATCATACTTAAATTTTGCCGATCTTAATTGCAAAATTCCCGGTATGGTGCCTAGCATGTTATGCAAGTGAGTTTTATTCAATCATATTCATTTCATAGCATTCACTCTTTTCAGTTTCATTTACTCATTGCCTCTTCAATTACTCAAGGAAATAATAGTAATTTAGCTCGTAAATTATGCACTCTCAGGTAGTGAAGTTAATATAAAATAGACTTGAGTAACTTATATCCTAATGAATCACCTTCGGTTGTACTTACGTTAGAGGAATGGTCTTATACCTGAATAATCGAATGCGACAAAGAGTATTCATTGGTGTTGCTGTTAGCTCGACTCTTTACCGGCGTTCATCGCTATTACTAAAGACTAGGCACGTGGAGGCGCTTACGCATCAAGCCCAACTACACAACATTTGAGAGCTTGTGCGCGAGATTTAGTGGTCTTTGAAGTCAAAGGAGGTCAACTCTTTTTAAGGTAGAGCATCTTTTAAATATGCCTCGTGGCTCTTATGTCGAAAGATCTGATATTTCTAAGTAGCATGTTTCACGTGATTTTCTGTCTACTCTGTCTTCCAATGCTAAGGCGTCCGCATGATAGATATTAGATAGTAATATATATTTCATCGAAAAAAATCTGTACTCTAAAAATGGACAACCAGTAGAACTACTAAGAGAATAAAGAGACGCATTCAAGGTGACAAACAATCCAAAAGGATTACCTCCAGGTGGTCGGTCAAACAAGAAAGCGTGGAAAATATAGTGCCTGGCTGGAAAATATAAACCTGGCAACTTTGCGACAGTGGGTTAAGCTATGTAAGACATATGGCCTTCAGCATTGTTTGAGATAGAACATATTTACACAGTGTATTCCCAGAGGCTTCTGCCATTTATTGGTGGCGCTTTGAAATGCATGCACAAAGGCAGAAATCTTTATGTTAAGCCACTTAATTTATGCACTTCGATTGATTATCAGGAAAACTTAGTTCTAGTGAACGAAGTACAGAGTAGGTTTGAATTTCAAAGTGGATTATTTTGAATTCAAAATTAATTATAGCAATTCATTGTAAAAATTGTTCAACCATATATCGCAAAATCTAGCCTATGTTGATGATGTCAATATGATATCAAGAAGAATAAAAGATCTCGAGGAAGGACTGGAGAAATTGGAGATGGAGGCAGGAAAAGTTGGGCTAAAAGTGAACTCTGCCAAATCACAGTACTTGTTCTCTTCCAGGAAAAGTACTACTGTTCGAGATAAATCTATAATATTAAATGAGAATAAGTATGAAAGATGTAACAACTTCAAGTATTTGGGAGTGCTGGTGACAAAAGATAATGAAATACATGAAGAAATAAAAGCCAGGATTGCAGCAGGCAATAGGGCTTATCGAGCTTTATTGAAAGTGCTCAAGTCACGCAACCTCAGTCGGAACTTGAAAACAAAGATTTACCGAACAGTGATTAGGCCTGTGGTCATATATGGTTCAGAAACGTGGACCATGATCACGGTAGAAGAAGAGCTACTTAAAAGATGGGAAAGGAAAGTACTAAGAAAGATTTATTGTGCTACAAAGGAAGGTGGACGGTGGAAAATACGGAGAAACAGAGAACTCGAGGAACTCCACAAATATATATATAATCCTAATATAGTGACAGAAATTAAGAGCAATAGATTAAGGTGGTAGGGCATGTTGGTGGGGACATGTCGAGAGAATGCCTGAGGATAGGATGGTGAGAAATATTTCGTGGTCATCCTGGTGGTAGAAGATTGAGAGGAAGACCCCGGAAAAGATGGTTGGATGATGTAGAGGTTGATCTGAGAAAGATGGGAATTAAAAGATGGAGAAAGCATGCCGCGAATCGTGATGTCTGGGCTAACATCGTCGGAGAGGCCAAGGCCCTATAAGGGCTGTAGAGCCGTGGAGTAATTCATTGTAAAGAGTGTTTTTTACGAAGTTAATTGGGTGCATATTTCATAGAAAAATATGTGAAATACTGAATTGTGGTTCAAAATGTTGATATTATTAGTCCCTGTAACAAAGTGGCTCCATGATATCTTGCCACCCTTTTATAATTTTTATTTTTCAGAACGCCTAGATTTACTGGAAGGAAAATTGTATCGCCTCGACATTTCTATTAGACAAGCTACCTAGCATTTTAAGGGTCAATAAGTACTCTCGTCAAGAATAACTCAAATATCTGATTTTTTTATGTAAAAATGATAGTGTCTGTGACGTACTATTCTCAGGTGACATATTATTCTGTGGCGTATTATTCTATGGCGTAATACTCATGTAACAGCTCGCAACAGATTCTAATAAAAATTCATGATCATTATTGCGATCACGGATTAAAGATAAAAACATTTTGGAGGCAGAAATCTTTCTGTTAAGTCACTTAATGTATTCATTTCGAGTGATTATCAGGAAAACTTGGTTCGAGTGAACGAAATATAGAGCAGGTTTGAATTTCAAAGTGAATTTTTTTAATTAAAAAATAGTTGTTGGTAGATATTATCCAAATATGATCTCAAAAATTGGTAAATATGGTACTTCAGTAAAATTGATGAAGCAATTTTGAAATAAATTGAGGTAGCTACATGTGAATGAAAAAATCTGGTAACAAGACAGAAAAACTGAGATGTAACACGAAGAAATAAAGAGCAGTCACAAAGAAATAAAGAGCAGAGCATTGAGAAATTTCACTTGTCCAAAAAGTGATTAGTTATAATATTCATTGGTAAATAAAAGCTGAGAGATGATTAGGAATAATAGTAGTATTTTTTTTAAATATTCATAAGTCCAGGCTGAGACTTTACAGAAACTATGAAAACTATCATAAAGTGGTTCCGGTTTACGATATGGTAGGGCTAAAAAGTATTTTAAAAACTAATAGATAACAAATAGCCTGCGGTTGATTTAAAATAACCATTTTGTTTTCCAACCCTAAAAGACCGCTTTTATAGCGCAAAAACATCAATGTCTGATATCAAATGTTGTCTATTTTTGCCATAAAATGTTATTCGCCCTTACTATCACACAGCGTGATTCATTGCCATTGGCAACTATCATGGTTGGACTGCAACTTAAAGATGCAGCACAACTAATCCTCACATTCCTAAATATATATTTAGTTTTGTGATTTTGCCATTTGCTGAGGTATTATTTAAAACACCACTGCTCCTAATCTATAATTCATTGAAATAAACCTTTATTTGGTCAATTCGTCATTGAGGGAATATTATAGATGTAAGTCATGGGTCAAATATATGTACTTGTAATGAATTTATTCGCTTTTTTCACCTAAAATGTTTCTATTTTAATTAATTGTGTTCTTATAAATTTTAAAACATTAGTTAAGAATTTGACTCAAATGGCTGTTGTAATTTTTAGTAAACCTATATCACATCCTTTTTTGCAGATGTTGCCGGGATCGAGAATATGGCCTCATGGACCACGTGGTAACGACACATCCAACAAATAATGTTTCGGTTAAATCTGTTCAAGTGCAACTCCCGTTCATATTTGACGTGTGCTCAAACAGATCCTTGTGTAAAATTTTTACATGAGAGGATATGAATATTTAAGTGCCGATTAAAAGAGGAATTTTGTAATTAGGCTATATTACTTTAAAAGGGACTACAATCGGCCTATGTAAGTTGGTCATGCCAGTGGAAAACTAAATTTGTTTGATTATTTCATCAGATAATATATGGTGGAAGTGTGTGTGGTTTCCTGTATTTTTTTCAGTGTAAACTCACATCCTTATTTTTTATTCTTCACATGAACTGATACTGTTAAGAAATGCGATGCCTCTAAACTTCGAGGTATTCTAGGAAGTTGAAAATTGTTGCTCTTCATATGAATGCAGTGCAAGAAAAGCGAAAATACGGAAAGACAAGTTGGAATAAAGAGAGATAAAATCACTGAAAGTTGAATACAAAGAGGACAATCGTTTATGCTCGATATATTTCATATCGCCAGTGTTGTAATCCCAATATTTCAACTTAAATTTTTCCAACGTGATGCTAAAATATATTTAATTGTAAATAAAATTACAAAAATTAATACTTGTTTAGTAATGGAATAACTTTAAGAATAAATATACATGAATGGGGGTATGCATGTTTCATTACAATCCACTGCTTCTATTTTTGCAGTCGTCGATTTGCCAAGCAACTCACCTTTTGGCACCATAAGTTCCTGTGTAATAATTGGTAGCGCAACTTGTCACCAGTGCAAATCATGGCGTCATATATGAAAAGCCTCTCAAGGGAAGAGGTCGACAAAGGAGTGGAGATGAGAGGCTAGAGAACTGAAGGCGGCACTGCCAACATCACTGTATTTATCTTTTGAGGGTGGAAATCAACAGCAGCACATTTTACGGCTAAGTCGGCGATCAACCCAAATCGCCGTCAAATTATACAGTAAATGCAGTTAAACGTATCGAAAGAAGCTAAAATAAACGATTGGATTTAGGTTACTGTATAGATGGAGTTTTCTTGAATTTATACGGGCAATTATTTGGATTGAAGGAGGCAGCGAAAGTTTTTCGTTTTCGGAACCCAGGTAGTCAAACTTGTGGCCTACCTTATCACCACAAGAGGATCTGGGATGCAGGCCATAGATTATTCCTCTAAAAGGCATTTGTTACGCTTCCAATGTTGCACTACCACTGCACATATGTGCCACTCATTTTGGGCCGAAGGAGAAACTCCTGCCGTGCAGAAAGTTGAGTGAGGCCCAATTATGAAGGCTCTGAGCTCGTGGTCAAGGCCTAGTTAAATGGAGGCTCGGCAGTTGGGGCGGGACCCTAACTGTCAAATTGTGCGCCTTCCTTCAGCGAGGGTATATTGCTCGATATGGTGGTGCTCTCCGCCCGAGACCTTCACTGGCGGGTATGACGTACCCATCGGTTGCCGCTACAGTAACTCAAAGGTAATTTAATCATTATTCCCATCACCTGAACCATGAATCCTTTCAGTTCCTTTATTGCACAAGCCTAAAATGTTTTCTGTTTCCAAAAAAATATATTTCCTGAACGTTTGTGTTCTTGTGGAGCAATGCAAAAGACTCCAACCTACCCCAAAATATCTAGGGTGCTTCTTTCCACAGTCTAACCTCGGTTAGATATTTGATCTCAACTGAGCCAATCTTAAATTCAAGATCATGGGTAGATAACCATACTTGACAACATCCTCACCATTATCGGTCATTCAATCCTAATGCTGACTGACTGCAGCTCTCCACCCTTCCCTATCTAATACCAGTTCCCATACCTCCTGGTATCTCTTCCTATTTATTTCCTCTTTGAGAGCTATTAAAGATGCAGAGATTGCCTACCATAAAAAAATCAGAAATTATCGGGAATCGATCACTGTATTAGCCACCCTTCTGTGTACCTTATTTCAGAAAATTGGAGAGCGTCCTCCTTCACGGGAGATAAGTTGCACCTTTTATCTTCTAGTAGCCGCTTGATGGCTTTTTCTAACCCTTCTGTCTTTCAAGGACAAACGTCCCTCCCTCTTCTTCCCTACCCTGCACCCAAGTTTGCTGAATTGGTGTCATTCTTGCACCTGCTTTCGATGGGTGAGGTTGCGCCAGCTCAGCGCTCTCGGAACCGGAACGGTGACGTCCTGACCTTCAGTGTTTTAAAAGTGCCTAAAAGCTTCGTTAAAGTATTGCGTTAGCAATGATTGTAACTGTAGTTAGTGAATTTTAGTGTATATCTATCAGTGTTTTAGCATTATCTTTTGTGTGTGTGTGTGAATCCAGAAAACCAGCGACCCAGTCTGTCCAAGCTTCTGGTATACCGTCACGGAGAAATGAGCCGGATAAGTAGACGCTCCAAGCATTTTCTTTCGTTTTATCCTATAATAATCCTATTATTCAATTATATTCATCGGTTTGACTTCCATTGTCTTTCAAGTGGCATACTTTTGAGCTCGCTTACCGCAATAATAGCATTGCAGAGAATTTGAATAAAAAATATCTTAAATTACTTAATTTTAGATAATAAACGTGTAGCCTCTCGAGGGGTATTGAATGGCATGGCATGGAATGGCATGAATGTCTTCCATCCAAATAAATAATGAGAAAAAGTAATAAAATACCTTTTACTTCCTATAAGTTTATCATTTTCCATAATTTATTTCTTGCACATGATTAAGTGGTAAATAAGAAAATGTAATTAAGAGCGTTATTCAAAAATTAAATTAATCTTTTTTGCTTCTTCCACTTTTTTTCATAGTTTTCTCTTTATTTAACTTGAGGAAAGGAATTTTTACGTTTCCATTTTGGCGATATGATATTTAATTTGAGTCGAGCAGAGTAGAGTTCATCACATTTTTTGTGCCTAATTTAATAATATTTGAGAAGAGAACATATATGCTGAATTTTTTGGTGGAATAAAAACTTCGAGAAAAGAGTTTCATTCAAGAATTGAAAATAGTTTTTTCTAAACAATATTTTCACACGCAGTTTTTTGAGACGGAATGAGAAAATTGTAGGGAAAGCCTTCATTTCAGAATTAAAATTATATATGACTTATTCCAGTGCATATTTTAGTTTTCTCAAGATTTTTTTTCTGCTTGAGAAAATGAATATCCACATTCACGCTCGCAGATTTTAATACTATGCTTGAAATAATATTTAATTTCAAAAGGTTAAAAACCTTTTTTGCCAATCATGTTACTGTCTCATTAAATTTATTTAATATGCAGCATTATATTGTGGAATATGAAATTTCGAGGAAAATACGACAATTCTAGAATAAATATTATATATTTTTCTTTATCCAGTATGTTTTATATCTCTCCGTATTCTATTAGAGAAATGGATAAGCAGCATTTAAACTGATATAATTTCAATCTAACTTTGAAATGATTTTTATTTTGAGTAGGAATCAGTTAATTTTTAAAAATTTATTTATCATTTTACAGAATTATTTTCATATGCAATAACTTGTAAAACGATGGGAAAATTGAAAAAAAAACCCTTCGTTATAGAGCATAACTTAGTTTTTTGCTTTTTCAAAGCTTTTTCTGGCTTAGTTTTTAATTTCTCTTTCCTAGCATAATTTTTAATATCTGTAAAAGTCAGAATAATAGCGTGAACGCTCGCAAAACAATTATATGGAAGAAGTCTTTTCATTTCCAAATTTTTCTGAATCAAATTTCAAAATTTCTGAACTATATATCATGCGTTTTCAAGTATATTGCTTATATTTCTCTATATTATATTTCAGACGGAATGGATTATTCCTGTTTACGCTTGCAGAAGTTTAATCTTTTATCGATGAGATTTTTATTTTGAGTAGATTTAAATTTTCCGCTTCTCGCGTTTGATTTCCTCTCATTACAGAAGAGATTTTACATGGAGTATTTTGTGGTGGAAAAAGAAATTAGACAAAAACGCTTTGCTCTAGATATAAATATATATTAATTGATTTTTACAGTATATTTATTTAATTTCCCCCTTTTATAATTGAAGAAAGAATTATTCGCGCTAACGAACGCAGATTTTCATTCAAATATCAATATATCTTTCTATTAAAGAAGAGTGCGGAACCCATTTTTGGCGTAAAGTTTTATTATTTCAGAGAATATTTTGTTTCTAGTATATTATAGAGAGCTGCAGTATTTTTACTTTTTATATTTGTTTATTTTGTGTTTGAGTATAAAAGTTGGAGCGAAACGCTTATTTGTGAAATTGTAACTATTTATTTTTCGTTTTTCCCGGGTATTTTTAAAATTACTCCTGGTTTTGTGTGAGAAAAGGTATATTTGCGATTTTGGTTGTAGTAAATTAACATTAAAACCAAATTATTTTAATTAAAAAGTAATACAGTCCGCAATACAGTTTTTAATCAGAATGAAGCAATGGAACATGAAAATTGGAGTTTAACGTGCTATTCTGGAATTTTAAATATTTCTCTGCATTTTTCAGTATATTTCTTAGATTTGGTCTTATTCTGTTTTAGCGAAGGAATATTACCGTTGACGCTATCAGAATAATATCCTTTTGTCGGGTTCATATTTAAGTGCAGATAAAAGAAATCTTTTTTTGAGTTGTTATCAATTTTATAGATTTGACTTCAATTTGATTTGATTCTATATTAATTGGTGGTAAATGAAGTTTCGAGAAAAAGACTTTAATCGATAAATAAATGGATTTATTTTGCTTTTTCCAGTGCATTTCTTAATTTTCTCATAATTATGTGTGAGAATGGCATAATGGCGTATACGCTCACAAAATACAGTCCTTTTAACGAAATGATTATTCATTTATTTTCTTTTTTATACCTATTTTGAGGAATGATTTCATGCGGAAGATTTTGTGATGGATTATGATTATTGGAGGAAAACGCTTCATTATACAATAACAGCTAAATATAATGATACTTCTCAGCGCATTTCTTAGTTTTTTCTCTTTATTATATATGAGAATAGGATATTCTCGATATTGGTCGCAGTATTTCCAGTTTTTATCCAAATGAATTAAATTTTGTGAAGAAATAAAATGCCCTTTTATTCCTTTTATTTTCCAGTATGCAGAGTTCATTGTAATGAAGTATTTTGTTGTGAAGTAAGAAAATTGGAGGAAACCGCTTCAATCCAGGTTTATTACTATTTTTTGCCTTATCTATTTTATTTCTAGTTTTCTCCTAACTCTGTTAGGGGAAAGTAATACACAGTTTACACTTTAAGAATTTCAATATTTTTAAAAGGATTATAGTTTGAGTAGAGTTTAACACTTGAACGCCTGAACTTTCCTTCCTACCTAGAACGCCTAAGCGGTCATTTTGACCGCAGTTTGATATTATATAAGAAAATGTTTTTATTTTGGTTCACTTTCTAGAATATTGCCGACAGTATTAATTAAGTTCTTAACTTCTTAATTTGGACAAGTCAGTTCTCCGGCCGCGTAAGCGCATCCCATACTTGGGAGTACTCATCGATACCGGTGCCTCGACGCTCCGCTTTACTCCCGCCGCGCTGACACGCCTCCACTTCACCGTGTGTATCATTCCCCGGCTTCGGGCCTTGGACCTTCCGAAAGCAGCGGGTTTCATATCGTGGGCGTGCTATATCCTCCATCTGCCATACTTCTTAATATCACACGTGTACCAACGTAGAACCAAATGGCTTCACACCTTCTATGACCACGGGATATTCTCCCGGGTAAGACATCTCACCTCCTTCACAGTGTCGGTGGACGCATACGTGGATGCCACGCCATGGCAATGGGCAGTGGTCTGTCCGGCCCTCGGGTTGGAATCAGCTCATCGGCTCCCGCAGGAGCTCCCTATCTATTATGCAGAGGCCATTGCCGCCCTGAAAGGCACATTGTTTTGGTTTCACAACTCCCCTAGTTATATTAATTTTATTGTTCATACTGACAACAAGGCAGTGCTGTCAGCCCTTAAGAAAGGGAAAGGTTTAATCTTCGATGACGACCTGTATTGTGAACTTTTGTACAATTAATAAAGGATCCGACGCGTGTGGCGTCCTGGAGATTCGTGCCAACCGCCGCCAATCTCGCCGACCGTCCATCACGGACCGTACTGCCTCCTTCTTATGCCTAGGTCGGCCATCTTGGCCGGCTTTTGGTATATAAGGAGACTTGCGGCCCGGACACGGTCGAGTTGGAGTTTGGTGGTGATTGGCACGAGTGCCCAGTCTCTCAGACAGACCAGCTTAGCTCTCCTTATATACCAAAAGCCGGCCAAGATGGCCGACCTAGGCATAAGAAGGAGGCAGTACGGTCCGTGATGGACGGTCGGCGAGATTGGCGGCGGTTGGCACGAATCTCCAGGACGCCACACGCGTCGGATCCTTTATTAATTGTACAAATAGTTCACAATACAGGTCGTCATCGAAGATTAAACCTTTCCCTTTCTTAAGGGCTGACAGCACTGCCTTGTTGTCAGTATGAACAATAAAATTAATATAACTAGGGGAGTTGTGAAACCAAAACAATGTGCCTTTCAGGGCGGCAATGGCCTCTGCATAATAGATAGGGAGCTCCTGCGGGAGCCGATGAGCTGATTCCAACCCGAGGGCCGGACAGACCACTGCCCATTGCCATGGCGTGGCATCCACGTATGCGTCCACCGACACTGTGAAGGAGGTCAGATGTCTTACCCGGGAGAATATCCCGTGGTCATAGAAGGTGTGAAGCCATTTGGTTCTACGTTGGTACACGTGTGATATTAAGAAGTATGGCAGATGGAGGATATAGCACGCCCACGATATGAAACCCGCTGCTTTCGGAAGGTCCAAGGCCCGAAGCCGGGGAATGATACACACGGTGAAGTGGAGGCGTGTCAGCGCGGCGGGAGTAAGCGGAGCGTCGAGGCACCGGTATCGATGAGTACTCCCAAGTATGGGTGATGCCCAGATCATTTTGAAGAAACGGTAGCACTTGATCGAAGATTTGTGTACTGTGGGTGAGCGAGGAAGAGAGCACAACCAACCAGTCGTCAAGGTAGGGGATAATAGAGACCCCGAAGGCACGGAAAACTTCGGCGGAGACAGCGCGGGCCCACCGCTGCATGATAGCGGGAGCCAAGCAATGCCCCATGGGCAGTCGGGAGAACGAGTAATAATTGTTTCCCGCACGGATGCCGTAGAACTGTTGGTGGTTCGGTTGCACTTTAAGCTGGTAAAAGGCATCTTTCAGGTCGAGTTTACACAGAAACTTAATTTTCCCTGATAAACGGTTCTAGTTTGAAATTGCTTTTCATAAATTTATTGTCAAAAATCGGAGCCTTCAAGTTGGAGACTACATCAGGAATTTCACGGTGCTGCTTGTGCAGAGTACCAACAAGGTGGGTATCTGCTGATTTCAAGTTTTCTGCCAAATTTTTAGAAGTAAAAATGTTGTCTGTTTTGATATTCTTACCTTTTTTAAGATAAGGTTCATCAAGTTTCATGACCACATACTCACTAAGGGGGCTAACTATTATCTACCCGCAATTCAACGTTCCCTAGGTAAGGTGCTGCATTACAAATATTCTTAGAGTCGATATCTGTCAGCATCCAAAATGTGATACCAAATTTATCCGGTTTACTTGATATGTATTGAGTAATGGACATCTTGCTTTTGAGGGAAAAAACTGCTCGTCAACGGTCAAATAAGGACCGGGAACGTAACACACATTACAGTTCTTGATAAATTCATTTTAAACTTCTGAAACCAAGGAAAACTTATCAGATTTTATTCTTTCTATCCTCGTTGATTTTAAGTCAAACCTTAAAAATTTCATCATAGCACAAGCGCTCCCTTCCCATGGTTTGCCCAAAAATTGGAGGTCCCCATTTTTTTGACCAACAATCATGAACACTGATGGATTTTGCAAGAGTTCCTCTGAGATACAGGAGAGCAATAAATGCATTAAGTTCTTTTAGAAATAATACTCAATCATTGGAATGTAGCTGTTGCACAGCTTATTTGATTGTGCACTTCTGAATGAGCTTCAACATTTTTTTTATTACAAAACAGTCTCCAAGCACTAGCACAACCATCACTCGTTTGGCATAATGCGATGGACTTGGCAATTCTTTTACGACATTTTGCTGTTGCCGTCTATCAGGAGACTGCACAGAAATACCTTCAACTGTCCGTTGTGTTTCCCCGTCCTTCCCAAGTAACCTTATACCTGGCGCGACCGCGGCCCCGTCCTTGGCGACCACCTTTACTTTGGCATCGAGCTCCTCTAACTACATTCATAGCATCTTGATTCACACTTACAGAGCTAGTATTTCCATTGACATCTGAGTGAAACAAAAATACGCAGTCAGTATTCCGTATAAATAGAAAAAAATTGGACGACGGAAAAACAATTAAAACAAAATTAGGAAGGGAAAAGAAAAAGATAATTCCGATAACTCATGAGGTGGATGCTATATCACCAATTGCTTTGAAAAATCCTTATATCGAAGAAAATGAAAATCAAATTTACAAAATCTTGCTGCAAGGAGTGAATATACAATCAAAATAAAAGAAGAAAATCATAGTAAAATACTAGTGGGGAATAATTTAAAATTAACTTTTATGGTAATTATTACTTACTACAATCTCTATACTGATAACAAAGTAGTTTTTGTCCTTGAAAAATGGAGGGAACTTTTATGTGACGTAAAAGTATATGTGAGGCAACTTTCGTTCAAAATTTCGAAATTGTGTCCAAAATCCTGGGGAGAAAAGTACAAAAGATGGAAAAAATCTTAGACGGAAGACTTATTCTTTCTTCATCTTCAGAATCTCCGATGAGCTCCCAGCAGTTGGAGCCTAGGTTTCCATGGAGCTGACAATATCAACTGTGTCCGATCTAGAGTTGGTCTCTCCATCGGAGTTGTCTCCCGCTGCATTCAGCAGCTCTCTCAGTATAGCTTCTGGGGTGCGCAAACGTCGATTTTCTATCCCTGAGGACGCTACGCACGAGAGAACCTTCCTCGTCACAGTCGAAATCCCACTGAGTATTTATCCAGCGCCCAGGTAAAGACAGTCAAGTGTTGGTTCACAAGTAACAAAGTGTTACACCCTTATGCAGCGAACAACCTTGACAATCAGTAAGAGCAAGTGATACTATGTTTGAATGTGTGGCAGATGATATCTTCCACGTTCTACGAAAAAAACAGTAAGTACAGGTGTTACTTTGTTTAAATGATGAATCTGTCCGAAGACTACGATGACGAATAACGAATAATAACGAAATGTAGCATTTTTTTTAAGCCACTTTGAGCCAGAGATACTTTGTTTGGATGCGAGAGAGGAGGAATCCACCATAAATATTATGATAGCTAAATAGATAGATAATATTTATTCCACTAAATTTATGTAAGAATAACTTTGACCATAGAATTAACATATGGTGGAATATGGGCACCCCTGTGGTAAACACCCAGTGTTGGAGTTACCATCATATAAAGTCATCTTGACGAGAAGGAAAAAAAAGAAGCAGCTGGCTAGTGCGGCCAAAAACAGAACATTACAACTTTGATTTTTTTTAAAGTTAAGAAATAGTATTTTTTAAATCTTATGTTCATTACATTAACAAAAAACATTAATTACCAATGGTCATGAACCAGAACATTAAAATACAAACAAATTTACAAAATATACATTAATGACTTCACTTTGATGTTCAATGGATAGAAATATTTTTCAATATTGTCCATAAAAAATAACCATGCTCTCAATTGTTGTAAAAACAATTTAGCATGCTTTGCAGAGGCAACGTGGAATGGTAGGCGATTAAACATTGCAGTTGTACAATATAAGTAAAACCATCTGTAAGCATCATTGTTAGGTTTTGCAACAGATACTATATTCCGTGACCTCAATCCATGGTAGGAGACATTGCCATAGCCAGCTAAATTTCCATCTCTGATATAGAACATGCGTAGCACTCTGTATACATATAAATATCTAAGAGGCAATATATCCAATAATCTAAATAAGAGATAAGAAGAGTCATTTCTTTTTGCACCGATTATCATTTTTTGTGACACTAATACTGCGTTTGTATTTTAAATATACGTTCCGCCCCAACAACAAAGACCATACTGCAGTTTTGAATTAAAAGTGAATAATATATATTTTGAAAGACAACAGTATTACATATTTGCCGTAAATAATAGAATTTCCTAAGTGCTACATTCATGTAGTTTTGTAATTTCTGTAAATGAATTTTCTAGCTTAAGTTCTTATCAATAACAAGACCCAAATACTTTATATCACTGACTTGATTAATTTGTAGACAGTGTCTGCAACTGTTTTTACAGATAGAAGGCAACTGACACATTCATAATACCAATAGAGTCCTTTCTGTCCCTTCAACTGAAGAGAATAAATATATTTTTTCACTTAGTATAAGTTATTTACAGAAGGCTCTACTGCTCTACTGAATTTTACTGGTTTTCCTAATGTTTATCATAATTCTGTTTTAGAGTAGGAATATTCACTTTTATGTCCGCAATATTTTAATCTTTTATTGAAATGGTTTTTCTTTGGAGTAGCATAGGATTCCCGTTTTTTGTCGTTTAATTTTATTATTTTAAAGAATTGATTTTAATTGCAGTTTTTTGAAATAGGAAAATTTTAGAAGTACGGTTTATTCTAGCGATAAAAATAACTATATTCCATTTTCGATATCAGCCTACAGTCCGCAACCTTATGACCAATCTTCCTGCATCTCTGGCATCGGAACGGGAACTTCCTCTGCATCCGGGTCGGGTCTGCATTGCTGACAGCAGTTGTCCTCTTCGGTCATTTTTTCAAGGTTCCAACATTCAGGACAACAACCGTCGCTTCATCGGTAAGGCTCTGCATTTGCGACTCAGATTCCTCGATGATCTTCACCTTCAGGATATCAGCATCGAGAAGCTCGCCACGGGATACAATTGCACATCTGAAACTTTCATTTGAACCCAGAAGAACGTACAGAAACATCATGGCGAGAAAATCTGCATTGCTTTCAACAGGTATCGTTGCGAGTTTGTCAACAGTATCAAAAAACTTCAGAAGATGCTCCCTAACATCATCATCCTTTCGCATTTTTCGTAGCATGAGTTGCTTGAGTAGCATCGCCTTTCTGGCAGGTTGCTTAGAGATATAAATAGCTTCGAGCTTTAACCAAACTTCTCTCGAAGTCTCATAGTCCTTCACTAGTTTGAGTTCTGAAGAATCCTTCAGATTAGATCTAGCCTTGCTTTCCGGTCCATAATCTTCCATGCCTCGAGCGCATACAACAATTTTGCGGATGCTTCGTTGACTTCTGGTCTGGGTTGAACGTGCAAACCTTGAAGAAACGACCGAAGAGGACTACTGCTGTCAGCGATGCAGACCCTCCCCGGATGCAGAGGAAGTTCCCGTTCCGATGCCATAAATGTAGGAAGATGAGTCATAAGGCTGTGGACTGTAGATACGCGTATGAAGAAAACAAATCTAATGTAGGAGATTCTTATGAATCCAATTATGCAGAAAACTAGCCAAAGACACTAATTTTTGAGTATGCAGAAACAATTATAGTGATGGTTCGTGCGTAGATAGTGGTTCCACTTCGCATTTGTGTAATGATTCACATAGCTTTAGTGTGTTCCACGAGTCATCTGTTGAGAAAGTTGGTTTGGCAAATGGGACTAATGCTGCTGTAAAGGGAAAGGGAACGGCTCAGTTCTGAATGTGAAAGCAGATTAAAAATTTTGAATTTGTGCGTACCTGCTCTCAAAACAAATCTCTTGACTATTGCGAGAATAACCAATAAAGACCATACTATAATTTTCAAATGGAAATCTGTAATAATGCACGGTGGTAATGAAATGAAAATGGCAGCCCATAGACTAGGTGATTTATATATGATCCGTCGTGATTTAAATCATGCTTACACTGTGATTGACTGGAACTCTAATTTGTAACTTTGGCACAATCGACTAGGACATTATAACTATGGAGATGTAATAGAAATGGTGAAAAGACGTAGAGTTAAGGGTGTAAAGGTTGGAAATAACACAACTTGTCATACTTGTGAGATCTGTTTGCGAGGAAAATTAACGAGAACTCCTTTTAGCGACAGAATTGAACGTTCATCGACGCCTTTGAAGTGATTAAAACGGACATTTGTGGCTCTATGCACAAAAAATCTAACAGTTGTTCACGATATTTCATTACGTTTACTGATGATCACAGTAGGTGGACTGAAGTTCGATTTCTGAAAAGGATAAGTGAAGCCTTTGTCGCGTTCAAAGAGTTCAAAGCTTTGGTGGAGAAACAATTGAGTGCTAAAATTAAAAGTATTCAGTGAAGAATTTGTTGGTGACAAATTTTATGCCTATCTGAAATGTGAAGGAATTATAAGGCGCTTAACAGCACCCTACACACCACAGCAAAACAGTGTTGCAGAACGTAAAAACAGAGATGGCTAGATGCATGATGGCTGAGATGGCTAGATGCATGATGGTTAGCTCGAAGTTAGACTTTTAAGAGTTAAGATGGCCTCACCCTATATGAGAAATTGACTGGAAGAATCCCTAATGTAAAACATATTAAGACATTTGAACAACAGGCTTATCTTTTAAATAAGTTTCCTAATAAATTTCACGAACGTGGAATGCAGGGATTTTTTGTTGGATATGCAGAACAGGCGGAAGCATATCGCATATGTATTACAAGATATAGGAAGATTTTGTAAGCTAGATATGACAAGTTCATAAACAGATTTTTGTCTAAGGGAGGGCAGGAAGATATTATTTCTCCAGAAATAATGAATGGAAAGTGTAGAATATTAGAATCGGAAACAAACCCTGAATTGGACGCAGTTGAGTTAGAGCCAAGTTGGACAGAAGTTCCTAAAAGAGTTGAGAATTACGAACCGGAAACAGACACTCAACACAAGACAACAACACCTCCTGAAACAAATGAAACTGTTGAATTGAACTCTGAGAAAAGAAGTCATGGAAGATCTAGATATGTGTATACAGGTAAGAAAGGTCGTCCTAGAAAACAATACTATTATCAAAGCTCAATTGATGAAAACAATACACTTGCTAGGGAAAGAGTGAAAGAGACTTAAGATAGAGATGAAGATGAAGTTCCAAGCAAGTAGTCCCACTGCTCGCAAAATATTGATTTTTTTGTCGAAATAAATTTCATGTTTATTGAGTTTTTATCTCATTTTGAGTTGCTTCTTTTATTTTACCAAATTGAATTCATTTGTAGTATTTGGTATTGAAATAAGGTAATTGGAAGGAACTTCTACATTCAATAATCTAAAATAATAAAATTAACCCTTCAGATCGCAGAATTTTAATTTTTTTTCGAAATGATTTCTCGTTAGAAGAGTTTTAGAATAGAATCTCATTTTGATTTAATTTATTTGGATTTTAAAAAATGTTTTTTATTAGCAGCATTTTTTAGGGAAATGTGAAAACTGAAGAAAAAATTCTATCATTAGAATAGAGTACATTGTGGAAAAATCGACCCTCCACTGTCGGAATTGTATTTTTAATTGAATTTTAATTTGAAAGTGTTTTATTTTTCATTTAAGTTAAATGATTTATTTTATAAAATCAATTTCGTTAGCAGTATTTTCAGGGAAATAAGTAATGTGGATGATCACTCTTCATTCTATAATTAAATATCAGAATTTTGCTGAGTGATAACTGATACGCAGATTTTCATTTTTTTACATATGATTTTTAATTAATTGGGTTATAGTTTATTTTTAGTTAATAATTTTTCATTTCTAAAAAATTCAAGCATTTGCAGTTTTAGTTAAGAAATAAGAAACAAGGAGTCAAATTCTTCATTTAATAAAGAAGATACAGTTTACGTGCCAAAAATAACCCCCTGTCGCCAAATATTGATTTTTTTCTAAAAAACTTTCCCTTAAGCTATCAGAATTTTTTATTGAAATAAGTTTTCTTTTGAACGGGGTTTTAATTTCAATTTTTTTTAACTTTATTTGGATGTTACAAAATTGACTGCATTTCAGTTTTTTTGGGAAGAGTAAAAAGTAGAGAAAAAAATTCATTCTATCATTAAATACTACATTTATCACTCCTGTGCGTTATCCGCTGTGTTATCACTCCTACGAGCGAGCGTATTTCTTATCTAATAGAAAATTTACAAAAATGAGGTGGTAATCTCATTTTTAGTTGAATGTTTTATAATTTGTCAAGATTACAACATTAGTAGTAAAGAAGTATTTAGTAGAGAAATACAAATAATGGAAGAAAACTCATCGCTCCATAATATAAATCAGTTTTAGTACTAAATAATAGCCTTGTGCTCAGAGAATTTATATTTTCTGTGTACATAATTTTTAATTTGAATAGGGCTTAGTACTCATTTTGTGTTAATTGATTTTTTATTTCTCAAAATTTATTCTTTAAAAGTGATTTGTAAGAAAATAACTAAAATGTAGGAAAAATCTTCATTCAATAATTACTAATAATAATAATAATAATAATAATAATAATAGCCCTTTAGCTGGTAGAATTATAATTTTTTAAAAATTAGTTTCCATTCGAATAGGTTTTTTATCATGATAGTAATTAAAATTTCATTATTTTACAAAATTTATTTTATTTCCAGTGTTTTCAAATTGTTTCATTCGAAGTATTTTTTTGGTAAATAGGAAGTTTGGTGGAAAAAAATAAATTATTTCATTAAAGGTCTCTTTTTGTGTTGCTACTAATCTCACTGAATTATAATATTTTACTAATTACATTTTTATTTAAATAGGGTATTTTTTATTTCAGTTTAATGCTCGCAAAATTTTTATTTTTGTCGTAAAGATTTTTAACGCATATAAGGTTTATATCATATTACAAGATAAATTATTTCACTTTACGAAATTATTTTATTGGCAGTATTTTATTGGGAAATAAGAAAATTGGAGTCATATTCTGTAATGTAATGTATGTAATGAAGAAATCAGTTTATTTGCCAAATTAAAGCACAATCACTCGCAAAATCTTGACTTTTTCATCAAATTGGTTTCTGTTTTTATTGGGTTACATCTATTTTTATATTATTTTATTATTATTTTATTTAAAAAAATTGACCTCATTGTAGATTTTTAGAGGGAAATATAAAAATTGGAAAAAAACTCCGTATTATGAAATTTATAATAACAATAATCACCTGAGACCTCCGCTAATTTCAAATTTTTATCTTTTTTTATCAGTGTATTGTAGGAAAATGATTAACATGGAGTAAAATTCTACAACTTATTGTATGAAATCATATTGTTGTGCTTAAAACCGCCGATATGCTCACCAAATATTTACTTTGAATCAAAATGATTTTCATTTAATTTGCATTTTAATAAAAAATTAAATTTGATTGGGTTTTAATCTCAAGTTCGATTAAATATTATCTTTATTTTCCAAATTTATTCCATTAGCTGCGTTTTGTTCGATTGAAATTAGAAAATTGGAGAATAACCTCTTTTACATTTGAAATTCTAATTTTGTGCTGAATATTAGCCCCGCGCTCTATGAATTATAATTATTATTTTATTTAGGTATGTTTTTTATTTTATTTGTGTTGATTTAATTTACACAATTAATTATATTGGCGATAATGTTTTCAAAATAAGGATAATAAGATGTAATACCTTCAAGCAATAATTAGACTTCAGCATTTAAGTTAAAAATAAAAGTCAGACTAATTTTTCTACTCTAAAAATTATTCATATTTTTATTATTTGGTGAGAAAATATTAAAATAGAAGTAAATATTTAAATTTAGAATCAAATACATAGTGTGGCCAAAATAATAGTCCCTACGATCACAAAATATTTGTTATTTTATCGATGCGATTTACTTATTATATTGTCTTTCAAACTTATTTTGCATTTTTTTTGTGACAAATTTGATACCATAAGAAGCATAGTGTAGTAAAAGAAGTAAATTGGAGGAGAAATCCTAATTCTATAGAAAAAATTCTGTTTTATTGTTGAAATATTGTGTTTAAGTCGTCGCAGTTTAATTTTTTTTCTTAATTATTTTTAATTAAAATAAAGTTTTTTATCGTTTTAAGTTTAACTTCTTTTTTTAGTTAATATCAATAGCAAATTTTGAGAGAAAAAAAGAAAATTTTGGAAAACTCTTCATAATGAATATTTTGTTCCTAATCTATTTAAACGCCCTACCTTTGCAGAAATTAAAGTCTCAGAGAACATGATTCTTAATTTCAATAGGATTTTAATGTCATTAAATCAAATTATATTCAAATATAATACATTAAATTGCATTTGAGTTAAATATTTTAAATTTAACAACATTAATTTCTTTTCCAGTATTTTTCTAAAAATATAAATAATAGATTAAAACTCATAATTCGATAACTTAAATCTGTTGAGGTGCTGATTAGTCTCAAGCACGCTCGCAATATATTAATTTTTATATAAATGAATTTTTTATTTTACTGAGTTTTCAATGAATTATAATTATGACGTATTAACTACAAATCATTAACATTTAGATAAATCTAACCATTTCTTATTTGATCAAGATTTTAATACCAATTTCATTTAAATGTTTTTCATTTGCGGAATTGATTTCATCTGTAGTATTTGTGAGGGCAATCTGAAAATTGGAAAAAAAATATGCAAAAAATGAAAAATCCTGTTGAACTGAATTATCCACTCATGTGCTCACATGATATATCATTTTTTTAGTGTCTTTCTATTTTTATAAGTTAAATAAGTTTTCATAGACAATTGAGTTCATTATTTTTTATTTATCAAAATGGTTTCATTGAAATATTTTGTAGACAAGTAAGAGATGTGGAGGAATATACTTAATTCTATTTTTAATGTCGTTTTTGTGCTGAATATTTTATTTGTTCTGAATTACTTATTTGTTCTGGGTGAAATTTTGTGCCCCAATGGTCGAGAAATTATTTGTTCACTTTTGAAATAAATTTTTATTTGCGAGGGAAACTTGTATTGAGTAATAATGTTGATCGTATATATTTGATTTAATTTGTAGCATTTTAAACGAAAAAACTGAAAATAATCTCTTCTTGCTATTTTTTAAATTCTATTTTGTGCAGAATATCGCCTTTTACTGGCGGAATTATGTAAATTTATATAAATAAATTTTATTTGATTGTGGTTATAATCTTATTTTGAGATAAATATTTCATTCTGTTATATTTCTTTCTTTTTATAAAATTAATTTCATTAGTATATTTTGTAGGGAAAATGACAATTGTAGGAATTCTTTTCAATTAATAATTAATACCCAGCTTTTGGTCGCAAAAATCGAACCTACGCTGCAAAGTATTAAAATCGTGTATCAACGTTTTATAATTTGAATAAGGTTTTAATCTCATTTTGACTCAAACGGTTTTTATTATACGAAATATGTTTCATCAGCAGTATTTTGTAGAGAAAAAAGATAGATGGAGGGATACACTTCATATTCTATCTAAATTTTTGGTGCTGAGTAAACATTATTGTGATGCAATATTAATTTTGAATAAGGTTTTAATCGCATTTAGCAAATAATAGTGTTTTTCCAATTATTTCCTAAGTTATTTCTTGGAAAAATTGAAAAATTGGAAAATAACCCCCAAATCTATACATAAAATTCTGTAGATGTGCTGAATAATCCCCTGACACTCTCGATTTTAATTTTTAATCGAAATTTTATCATGTTAGTGTAGTTAAATACCCATTGTATTTTGTCTTTCATAATTTCCAAAGATTGATTTTTTCGATGTTTGTTTTGATGGAATAAGAAATTAAACGGAAAAATCCTTGATAACAGAAAAAAAACATTTCTTCTCTATGTAATGCATTTCTTGGTTTATCCACTATCTTTTTTGTATATTTGGGTTTATTTTCACAGATTTTTGATCATTTTTTTGAGGTAATAAATGATTTGATAAGTGCCAACATTTCCATATTGTTGGATTAATAATTGTCCTTTACAGAATTGATTATTAATGAATAATTTGGTTTTTGTATGTAAAACATGAAGTAAAATGCTTCATTTTACAGAATAATGTATTTCATTTGCTTTTTTAATATACTTCTTAGTTCCCTTCTTTTAGCAATAGTAAACAGGGCAATAACAAAATTGGAGAAAAAATCTTTATTCTACATGTATATATCTGCTTATGCGCTGAGTATACAGCCATACGGTGGAAAAATGTCAACTTTACACATAAATAATTTTTTTATGAAAAGAGTTCTAATCTAATTTTCAGTTATATTTTGTAAAATAATATAATGATTTCAATAGCAGTTTTCATAAAGATATAAGAAAATTAGAGGAAAAGTCTTCATTCTATACTTTTTTAAAAACTTTTTGGCTGTATATTTGCCAGCGCGCAGATTTTTAATTTTTATCACAATGATTTTTCATATAATTAGGTTTTCAATGACTTTGACTTTCTTTTATTTCACCTGGGGCAGATGAGGCCAGGTTTTACCTCTATCTCTGCCCCAGTGTTCTCAAGCTTAGGGGTCTTTAGCGAGTTTAGTTCAAAATATGTTTCACAGCTTTTGTTTAGAGTTAAAGGTACATTCAGAGTTGATAAAATATTCATTTCTTCGGTTGGCGCACAGGCCTGATAGATCCGTTGTTGCAAGTCTTCTCTTTTTCTCCCTTCTCTTTGCGTTACTGGTCTATCGGATCCGACTCTAACAGGATCTTGCTGCAGTTATTCTCTGCGGGAGATTGGGTCCAAGAATTCAACGGAAATGATGGAAATGGAAATTCAATGTCATTGTTGGAGCTAAGAGGCTATCATATTGAAATTAAAAAAAATCTATATTATTCCCTCTAAGCTCCGAAATTAAAACTTTTCATCGAAATCATTTTTATGAGATCCTGGGTGTTCAATTTTATTTCAGTTGAATTAGTTTTACTTAAAAAATTATGGTATTGCAAGTATTTAATGAGATAAAAGAGTTGGAATCAATATATTAAATCATTAATTAAAATCATTTTGTAAGCCTAATTATTTGTAAGCCTTAAGCTGGCAAAATAATTATTTATTTTCAATGATCTCAATTTTATAGTTTAAATCTTATTTTCAATAAAAGTAATAATTTCTTTAAATATATGCTTTCATGAAACGTATATTGTGAGTTAATAAGAAAATTCATTCTATAATCATAATTTATTTTGTAAGGAGACAATCGCGAAATTTTAAGTTAATGTTTAAAATTTGAAATATTTTTTTAATTTCAGGAGTTTATTTGCCGAATAATTGACACTATGATAATAAGTTTTTATTTTTTAAATGTTAATGATCACTATTTAATGAAGGGATTTTATGCCACGGTGAGAAAAACGTTTATTTTTGGTAGGATTGATTTACCTGTAGGGAAATAAGAAAATTGGCTAAAAGCTTATAATTATGTAGTTTAAATTTTGTTTTTGTGTAAAATATTCACCCCTCCTATCGAAAACATTAATTATTTTATCAATAAGAGTTAAACGTTATTTACGGTTCAAATCTCATTAATCTGTACTATTTTTTTAATATTCAATATGGAATCTATCACAATTTTTTACGTAAAAATAAGAAAATTAGAGTCAAAATCTTCATTATATAATTCAAATAGTCTATGCATTGAATTATATCACCTACGCTCGCGAAAACTTTATTTTTTTATCAATGTGATCTTATTTTACAGAGAGATTTCATTATATTTTGATTTTAGTGTTAATGATTTGACAACATTTATTTGATTTAAAGATAATTGTAGGGAAATAGGAAACTTGAAATAGCATACTTCCTTTGGAAATAATTTTTTTTTTTAATAAATACCCCTACGTCGATGGAAATTGAATTTTATGCATAGATGTAAAATTAAAAGACTTCATATCTCCTTTTCAATAAATTATTTCTTATTTAAAAAAATTTCATTAGCATCTTTAGTTGTAAAATAAGAAAATCAAATGAAAACTCCTTCTTCAATAAGAAGAATTCTTTTTTTTAGTATAGTAACAATCCCTAAACATGCACTTTTTTAATATTCTGGATAAATGATTTTTAATTTGAATAGTTTTTTTCTCATATTGAGTAAAATTTTCTTTAAAAATTGATTTTTCAGCAGTAATTTTAGGGAAAATGAACCGATATTGGACCGAAATTATATTTCTATAAATTAAATTCTGGTGTTTTAAAAGGTTGCCTTTGCCCTCTCATAATTTTCATTTTCGTCAAATATTTTTATATTGTATAGGATTTTAATTTTATGATGTGTAATATGATGAAATGTATGGGATTGTATTCATTTTAATCTTAACACAGTGATTTCATCGGCAGTTTTTTGGGCTAATCAGAAAATGAAAAACACACTCCCTTCGATGTTAAAACTCTATTTTTTGTACTTATTTTTTTCCTCTAAGCTCCAAAAAATTATCATAAAACGTTATTATCAAAATGACATTTTAATTTTCATAGAGCATAAATTCTTTTTTTGATGATATTAGTTAATTTTACGAAATTGAATTCATTAACAGTATATTGTTGGGAAACAAATACAATTCAAGAGCAGTCTCTTATTTGAAGAAGTAGAAGATTTCTTTACTCTATGACAAATTTCTGTTTTTTTACTAATAAATTGCCTGTAACAAAGATAATGATAATAATTATTTTATCGAAAAAAAATTAAAATTTGAATTGAGTTTAAATCTCATACCGAAATACATAAGAATTTGAAGGTTGAATATCCGCGCGTACGTTCGCAGAACTGAATTCTATATCGACATAATTTGTAATATGAAACGGGAATTATCCTCTATTTTCATTTTTACATATTCATAATACTTGAAATTTGTCTAAGAAAAATGAATGGGGACTTTCTCTCATTATGAATGATGGGTTCATTCACAAAGTAAATTTTTTTATAGTTTTTGGTAGGATATTATAAAATTGGAGGATATATTATTATTCAGCGCTGTATTTATCTGTATTATATAATTCATAATGTTTCTGCGCCGAATGATCATTCTCCACCACGCAGAATTTTAGATTTATCCCTAAATATATTTTTCATTTGAATATTATTAATATTGTGCTTATAATGTTTTATTTTCTTATATCTTAATTTCTTAACCCTCTTAGTGCTGACTCCTGCCAGTGGTTCCAGCGAGAAATGCTGAGGGTAACTTAATAAAATGTGTCACACTAGGTATATAAATATTATATGGTTATTGTATAAAATACGTTATTTTTCTCATTGTGTATATATTCAATTAGGTAGTAATGAAAAAAGACATACATTATACGAAAAAATAATTGTAATAATATTTGTGTGCTAAAATTAAACACTATGAGCCGATATATCGGCCCGCCGCATGAGATGCCAAAGTATATGCCAAATGGGCCCGCGCACTAAGGGGATTAAGACGTTTTTGAAGTTTAATATTATCATTAGAGGTAAAACTTCATTCTGTCATCTAAAATCTGTTTTTGATGCCCTTACCACACATTAATCACCCCGCATAGTTAAAATTCTTAATCAAAAATAAATGTAAAATGAATTAGAGTGTAAATCTCGTTTCGAGTTCAATCTTATATTTTACAAAATTGGCATTATTTGCAATATTTTTCTGGGAATGAAGAAAACTGGAGGAAAATATTTCATTTTATCGATAACTTTCATTTTTGTGCTGAAATATGGACACTTCGTTCGCCAACGTTTAATTAATTAATGCCTTTTAATTTACAGGTTTAAATAATTTTTTAAAACTTCTTATAGGTAGGTTATATTCGGTTGATATACAGTAAATCGCCCATATGCCATATGGTAAAATAACAATATAAGATAACAAGCGTTAAAACGACTTATACTTTGTCTAGGGTTTTTAATTCATTTTGAATTATGGTTCTTATTCCTCAAAAATTATTTCAGTATTAGATTTTGGTAGAAAAATTGGTAAATGAAAAGTGTTTGATCTAAAATAAATAATATTTTTTCGTGAAAAATCACCCTTAAGCTTTAAGAATTTTACTTTTTTATCAAAATGATTTTAAATTGGAATATAATTTATCTTTTCTCTAAAAACACATTTTATATTTTAATTAATTTGCCATGATTTGCTCGCAGAATATTGATTCTCTGAGTAAATGAACATAAATTCAAAAAGGCCTTTTCCTTTCGATGACTTAAACGTATCTTATTTTGTAAAATAAGTTTATCAGCACTTTTCTGTGCGATAATAGGCAAATTCGAGTTGAGGTTGTACAAAGTCCAATTGTGATGAAACGTCAGAGTGAAAAGGTTCGTCACTGCCACTGGAAGCGTCCTTAGTAATAAACTCTAATTTCTAGCAAAGTTTCTTTTCCTTGGCTTGAAGCTTCAGCCTTTTACCTGAGTTATCAGCACCACTGTTGTTGCTTTTTTTATTTCCATTTTTATTAATGTGCTGTTGTTCACCGTTTTTGTGTCGGGCAATATGGAATACCTAATAATAATAATAATAGTATTCCAAAATGCCCGACACACCATCTTGGATTTCAAAACATCACAACGGAACCAATTGTAGTTATAGCCAAAATCTGAGCAATACATAACAATCTTTAACTTAACAACTCTTTAACTTAATAAATTGCTTTGTTTTAATCACTTGTGTACATTTTCAATAATTCTTACATATTTTCGAAAACGTATCCGCAAAAATGTTATGAAACTACGAAAACAATTTTTTTACGCCGTAACTCACACGGTGCCTCAAGACGAACTGGACACGCTACAGAGCATTATGGGAACATGTTGAAGTAAATCATGCGTCTCCCGCTTGTTTGCGCCAATTGACAAATGAGAAATCACGGTGAAACTGAGGAAAAATACTAAAATAAAATAAAAATGTTAGTCAAATTGATAAACATTTTGATAACATATTAAAAATCTGTGAGCGTAAGGGCGAAACACAGATTATGAAAACAAATGTTACAATTAAGAGTTATTCTCTTATTTACTCTTATTTCTCAAATTTTCTTATTTACCCAAATTATACAGGTAATGAAATTGAACATTTTAAAACAAAAGAAATTAACTCAAAAAAAAGATTAAAACTCGAATCAAATTTGAAATGAATTAGTAAAGTTTTAAAACTCTGCGAGCAAGCAAGTTTATGAGAAAATAAGTTATTTATATTCATAAAGAAATAAATGAAGTGATTAGTGGAGATTATTTTCCACAAAAAAACAGAATTTTAATAAGAGACGCATGTGTATTACTTCTATTTTCTTACTTACCTAAAAATTACTGGCAATGAAATATTTTGTGAAAAAAATAAAATTTACTGTAATTAACATTTAAATCTTATCTTGGTAAAATATTAGTTTAAGAGGAATTGATATTCAAAGTTTCGGTTTAATATTTTCATTTTTTAGATTTTTATCAATGCAAAAAATTGCAGTAAGAAAAGTATATAGCTAAAGAAAAAAAATTGAATCTAGAATTAAAAATATATATTTGTTTTTGTTGTATATTTCTTAGTTTTCTTCCAATTCTACCTATGGAAAGAAATATATCTGGTTTTGATGGCAACATTGTTATCATCTCTCAAGGTAAATTTTAGTATGAGCCGAATATAATATTATTTGCATTTATAATAATCATATTACAGAACAAAATTAACAAGCAAACTTTTGCGTAAAAATAAGATTACTGAAAGAAAAGGAATCATTACCGAATAAAACCTATGTGCTTTGTGCATTGATTGACTGTTTATGTTTTCCTCTTTAACGGTGCAAGAAAAAAAATATTTTCGTAAGCTGTCTTAATGTTTGAATTTCTTCTTTAAATGAATTTTAGTGAAAGTGAAAGAGTGAAATTAACATCCTAGGTTTCCGTTAAAAATTGGTATTTTTTTAATTATTTTCCATGCAATGTGTTGCAGTAAATTATGAATAACGAATGAATATATTTCTAACTAAAATGATAGCTCTATATTTTTCGGTATTATTTTGTATTTTTTAATTTTCTTCTAATTCCATAGATGAAAATTATTATTTCCGGTTTTGGTGGCAGATATTTTATCTTCCCTCAAGGTAAATTTTATTATGAGCCGAATTGCAATCCAATTATTAAGTTACTTTCACCATTTTCCAGAAATAACTTTACATTCAATATTTTGCGCTGACTTTAGATTACTGAAAAAAAATGCATCATTTGAGAACAATAACTGTATACTTTCTTTGGGTGACTGTCTGAGTTTTCGTCGAATTATGCGTGAGAAATAAAATGTTCGTGATATCGGTCTCAGGGCATAAATTCACACAAAATAAATTACAATTTGATTGAAAATTAAATACTAGGTTTCCCATTAATGTTTTCAGTTTTTTTAATTATTTACAATGCCATATGTAAAAGAATACACACCAATCTAGAGTTGTAACAGTATATTCATATTATGGTCATTTCTTAATTTTTCTGTAAGTTTATGTTTGAAAATAAATATTTCTGGTTTGTGTTTGTGATTTCTATTCTCTTCCAAAGTAAAAAATAGTAATTATAGTAGTCATTTTACAGAATACAATTTACAAGCAACATTTTCCGTTAAAATGAGAAAATCATCATTCAAATCATTCAAATATAAAAAATATATACTTTGTTTTTTCGAGGGAAATTTTTTGGATTTCTCTTAATTATGTTAAGAAAAAATACTCGCGATACCGGTCTCAGCGCATAATTTCTCAATCTAAATAAATTTAAATTTTATGTAAAATAAAATTCTAGGTATCCCATTAGAATTTAATTCTCAGTAAGTATTTCAATCTTAGCTTTTACAGAATAAGCAGAAAAAATAAGAAATACAATAAGCGGGTTTAATGAAAATTTGCTAAACTATAATGAAGCGTAATAATTCAAAATACTTATATCAACTAAATATATTGCATTAGATAATATGTCTTTAAAATAATAAAACCCAAAAAATGAATTTAATTCTCTTCGAAATTATGCCATATTTGAGAGTAAATTATAATGCTGTGACGCAAACGAAACGTTTGTTTTCTCTTACATAATTAGGAGAGAACTATGAAATTTTGTAACTGGATGATAATAAATGGAGAAATATTTTTTCGATTACGCTCAACTTTAAAATGGTTTTAAGAGAAAAATAAAATGATGCGACAGCAAAAGCATGAATATCTTTCTTAGGAGAAAACTGAGAAATACACTCGAAAAATTACATTTATAGTTTTCATTTTATATTTAATCGTCTTAGTACAATATAATTATTGCAATCAAATTGTGGTGCGTAAATAATTCTCTAATGAATAATTTATTCTGATAACACTAATAGAAAAAATAGATTGTCAACTTTGACCAATTATAATTCTAAAAATAAGAAGATTAAAATACTGTTACCGCAAATGGAAATATATTTTCCCACACAGAATCAAAATAAAATTAAGAATTATATTGGAATAGTCAAACTATATAGTGTTAAACATGGGTTTAAGAATTTAGCTCCAATTTTCATGTGAAAATGACTCTGTGTAATGATAATACTTTAAGGAGTAATATGATATAGTTACTGTTCAAATTAAAAGTTATTTTCATAGATAATTAAAATGCTGCGATCGCAAATGCAAATATTTCCTTTATTTCAAAATAATAATGAGAAAATTAAGAATCATATTTGAAAAAAACAAAATGTTTAGTCTTTATTCTAGAATGAAGCAATTTCCATCAATTTTCTTTTTCTTCAGCAAAATTAATCATGCAAAAATAATTCTGTAAAATTATGACATTAACCCAAAATCAGGATTTAATTTCAATCAGGACTATGTTTTTGCATTTTCGAGTGTATTTCTAATTTTCCTCTGAATTCTTTGTAAAATAAAAATACTTTGCTTTGCTGTCTCAGTTGTTTATTCTCTCAAAAACAATTAAAATATGAGTAAATTTGAAATCATACTTTTTATTTTAGATTTTTTGTGTAAAATAAGTTGATGGAAAACAGTGTCATTTGGTTTGCTCGTGAGTCTTCTAGAAAATTATGTAAATTTACCGATAAAATGCTTAGCTCTGTAGATAAAATTTATTGCTTTGAGGGATATTTCATGAGATAAAACGCAGTCTAACTTTCCTTATTTTTTATTTGTAATGGTCAGTCACAAAATTACACATCATTTACCATAGGCTTTAGCTGTTTATCTCGATAAATAAGCTTGGATGATAATTTACAACAAAATTTTGCTATTTATAAATTTAAAACTTAAAGTTTGCCCTGGTGCGTCCCTATTAATAAGACAAAGCTGAAAATAGCTGGACCAACATGTCAAGATTTTTCCTGGAAGGAGAAACAAGACCGAATAAGAAGTTCGGTGGAATACTTATGACGATTATATTGTACATATGGAGGCAAAAAAGGCAAGAGCGTTGGGATGGGACAGTAAGAAACTTTTTCAGTGAAATAAGTGAAGGGCAAAAGGGTCTATCACTTCCGCGATGAATTACTTCCAACAAGTAAAGCCTGCGACCATTTCTCCCCCTTCTTTGTTCTTACTTCACGGAAGAATGGTAGAAAAATTCCTCTTTCTCATTCTCGCGGATATTTGGTGAAATTTTTACCCTAGAGGGTAAGTCCACAAAAAAGGTGGAAAGCAGTTTGCATGTAAAACGCCTTTGTATGTAAAGGAAGGAAGGAGAAGCGAGATTGCGGGCAGTTTGCCTGTTAATCCAAGTATCGCAGAAAGCAATTTTTGGCCACAAAAGGGAGAGTTTCATTTGATTACTCCTTCCAAGGTTCAGTTTCAATACAAATATCTTTGAAAAAAATCAAGGTAAAACATAATGACATCTAGGCATAACTTGAGTATACTTGAAAATTGCAAACAAATGAATTTGTGTAAAATAAGTTGACGGAAATCAGTGTCATTTGGTTTGCTCGTGAGTCTTCTAGAAAATTATGTAATTTTACCGATACCGACCGATGCTTGACTGCAGTAAATCACAGTACTTATTGTACTCCTGAATCATAGATGTTTGGCAGTATTCCATTTTTAGATTTTTGGGAAGTACGTGAAATAAAATCGCAAGAGCAAAGACACAACTGATAACTCTGTTACACGTGGCAATGTCATTGCCGTGGTCGCGCTGGTCCCTTTATACTTTAGACTGTCTTGGAGGTCTCACCGTCTCCAAATCCCGAGAACAGGGAAGCCATCTCCGAGACAATCCACATCCATTACGGTGTCACGACGTGCTCGGGTCCAGCCGACTGCTTATTCCCCTGTTGCTCCGCTCCAGCAGAGTCAGCTTCATATCCGTTCTTCATGGAATTCTCCTACCAGCTTCGCCATCCTATTTCCCTTCCTTTCCCATCATCAACGTCCGCTTTCTCATTATCCCTCTCACCTCGGTAATTTCCGTCTAACATCTCTCACGTGAGAGGCTCATTCACTCCGTATGCATGTGCGCATAATGCGGATGCTTTACGTTCCTCTTTACCCAGCCGCAACGCGCATTAAGATTTCCGTCACACTTTGCGTCTGTCAGGGCCAAATGTTTTTCACCATTGTGCGAGATAAAGTTTATTAGTCTTCGGTTTCATAAGGGGGTGGGGAAACTCAAATTTTTAAATTGCTGGACGTAACTTAGATTCACGTTTTACGGAGAACACTGGACTAGATTGAAAGACCAAGGTCTGATTATTTTAAATTACAGTTAAGTTTCTAAATGACTTTTCATGATTACTGGTAAATGGGGGAGGTTCATATTACTTCTTAAATTTTGAAGTATTACTCCCACGAGAAAATTATATTGAGTTCAAGTTCAACTTAAAGTTTCATTTCCAGCGTTTCATTATATATAATAACACATACTCGACTTTTCAAATTTTTACTGGGACCGGCAATTTAGGCCAATTTTTTCGTTAAAAATAGCTTCGTAGCTAGGCACGGAGAGGATTATTTGGAGGATGGAGAAAGGGAGAGAAATTATTTGTCGGCATAGGAGCATTTTGATGAAAGAAAATTTAGGATCCTTACTTCAACTTCCCATCCGCCGGATGAATTAGTAAACCTTGAATGCTTTCCAACGTCTACCCAAACAGGATTTCCGTTGAACATTTTCGACCAAAATAGAGATACATACCCGGAGTCACTGAGTGTTTTTGGAACAATAACGACTCGGACCTAAGTTCAAGCGATATGACCCTAGCTGTCAATGCACCCCAAAAAAATCAAAACCCTAACATCCAATCGTTCTTTGAGATTTTATTCATAACATTTATAGTTTACCTCGCATTTTTAAGGAAGCGAAAGCTCTTTTTATTTCACGGAATAATACAAAAAAATTTGTTTACCCAACATGTAATTTGTTAATATAGGTAACCCAGGTTATGATCCTTTACGTCAAAACCAGGAAGAACGACACAGTGTCGGAAACCGGGTTTTGTCGGTAAAATCTTTCAAGTAAAGATAACAGAGTTATTCCATTTTTTCTGTGCTGTATTACTTCCGCCAAGTAAAGCCTATGATGGTTTCTCGACTTTCTTTGTTCTTACTTCATGGATTAATGGCATAGAAATGTTTCTTTCCCATTCCTGCGGATAAATGGTGACTTTGTTACCCTACAGGGTAAGTCATATAAGTCATACCACCTAACCTCGTCAGTCACAAAAACCCATTTTTTTTTACTGCTGTGGAATTGGAAAGGGTGTCGATGATGGCAACAATGAAAAGCCCGGAGCTAGACTAAAACTGATCGAAGGAGAGGAGGCGGAACATTAGTAACCAATACAAGCAGTGATGAAGAGCCCTGAGGTCCGATCCAAACGACGGGTACCATTCATTGACTGACTATGGGATCGAAAGGCTATCGGAAGCCAGGATTCACCATGCTCGTTTCACTTCACTGCCAATCCGTCGACATTTGCCAATGAGACCTATATGCACAAGGAATTTTATCCAAGCGATGATAATTCCTTGCGCATATAGATCTCATTGCAAAATAATAAATAGCCACCACGAAAGTAAATCATCTGAATATTTATTTTTTAACTTATTCTAAAAAAGTTATCACAGGATTATAGTTGGTTGCTGGAGTAGCTTACAGAGCGAATACGGAATAATGATTATGGTTGCCGTTTGTTTTCGATTGACCGAGCTCTTAAACAGAGTTAACAGCACAGTATTCGTTTTAGAAAAAGAACAAATTTATGACAGCAACATGTACATAAAATTTACCGTGTTGTTTAGCATTCACCACACCCTGGCATCTGATCATTTACAGAGCTTTTCACTGTCAACTTTCATTATTTCGTCAAATAAAAGAATTTTCTGTAGATAATTTATTACGCTATCCATGATCTGTGAAGAAATTGGCTTACCATTAGCTGCTATTAAATAATGCATATTTTAGGGACATTTTATTTATTGTTATTTTCTGAGGTCAAGAAAAGCAGGACACTGATTAGTAATTACAAGAACGCAGTGTTTGATTATGCTAAATATTGCATTTAATAGCAAAAACTAACTTTACTAATATACGTATATTATTGTGATAATGACCTCGAAAAACTGTCTACTCTTACGTGATTTTCTCATAATAGGAAGATATTGATACAGCATTTAATGGAAATTGCTAAAACATATGAGCATAGTTTGAACACATTTGGTTAATTAACTAATATTTTTATATTAATGCCGAATTAGCAGCAAAGATAATTTTGACTTTATTTTAAAGAAGAGTCTATAATGATATTCTTCACTTTAAGATGAGGACAAATGAGACAACAAGTTTGATATTCATCAGATAAAGTCTCTCGTTCTACACGAAAAGAGTAACCCTCAAATATAAGCACAATCATGAGACTACCTTGCTCTCTTCTCACAACAATATGACAACAAATGGTTCCAAATCTTGCACTCTTTCTGTCTTTCTGCACAGTTAGGATTCAAATGCGCAAGGAACAACTTTTTTCGTTACTTTTGATTTAATTCAGTTATATTTCTACCGTACGAAAGATAACAACACCCTACACAAAGATGTACAATAAAAGCGTGCACTACACTTAAATATTCTCCCTTTGTAAATTATTCTTGAGAGCAATATAAATAAATAAATTTTTTCTCACTGCTGAATTCCTTATAAAAGTAAGCGTACAAAACATTTTGTTTTTCTTCAATGTGTATGAGTCAAAAACACGTGTTTCCATCTGAAAAACACCGGGGTATAGATAAAACAGAGCAAAGAAATTTCCAAATCATCAGCGATCAATTTTTGAAGAAACTGTTCTTTCACGAAATTAATCACAGAAAAGCCTTATTCTATCAATGTTAGTATCATTACGTTGTATAATAAAAATACTTGCAATTTAAGTCGATTTATTTAAATAATTATTAAAATTTGGTCAAACGGAGGCTTCAAGCGTTAATCATAAGGGCTCCTCCGACGTTTGGTAGGTATGAGCTGGGGTTTAATGTTTACCCGCTGAGGCGTTTGTTTATAAAACAAATAGAAAATCTTCCCAATTACCTCAAAACAATGTTTACCAAATGGGTTTTACATTGTTTTTCAACATCCGTAATTCCATTTAATTCCTCTATATTGCCGTTCTCCGTTTTCTTTTCCGTCGCTCATAGGGACTCCGCCGAGCACGACGGGGACGGCTGCTTGAACCCGGGGGCAGTTGCTCACGTCACGTCTTCAATAATGTATTGCACTTGATATTTACTATCGCCTCAATTTTTTCGAATAGATTAAAATTTCCTACTATGGGTACTATTTTTAATGGTTACTATTTTAATAGTCTCCATTTAAATGTATAGTCTTCCTTCCGGGGATCGGGTTGGTGTGGTGGCTAGAGTACTGGCTAACCATATGGTCAGCCAGGGTTCAATTCCCTGCAAAGGTGGATGTTTTTCAGAGGAAACCGGATCTCTACTTGAGAGTCTGATGAAGAGCACTTCAAGCACAGTACTCCATCTGTCGGATGAGACATTAAACCGTGGTCCCCTTGGCGCCTTTCGTTAAGAGTAGGCTGATGCCGACGCTGGGACCACTCTTCTTCCCTCACCTATCCCCTATAGCGCAAATTACCTTAGCAGTCGGTCACCTCCCCAAATATCCAACCCAATTCAGTCTTCCTTCCTATAAACTCCATATACCAAAATAAGGGCAGTATTTATAAAAAACTTCTGGACAATTAAATGATTAATAAGCAGAAATTTAAAGTATTTAGTAAGAAATTAATATGAGTATATTATTATGAAAAGTTCATGTGAACTTACAATTAAATGACAATTTATTTTTGTGAGATAATTGAGTTAGAACTTGAAAAGTATTGTCACATACCTCAATAGAAAATTTACAAATTACATGAATCAAGCAAATGATACAAGCAAAGAATTGATGTCGATTAGTTTGTTTATTGCAGTATTTTTTCTCAATGCGTTTTTTAAATTCCCACTAGCATTGAAGGCATAAAAAACTACGAGTATGGAGGAAAGTAAGCGCAAGCAGTGTGGTACGTCATAGAGGTCATTAAATTGTTACTGGCAGATGGTGATAAAGAATTAATTCGGCCAAATGCGTATAAAATGGGTCCTTGTAGACAGAAAAAAATTTGGCTAATTTTACATGCAGATATAAGGCCGTAAATCAGTAGCAAAATGAACAAAGATAATAGGAGTAGGTCAAATAGTAGATTTGGTGAGAGGGGTTAACTAATCGTCAGATTCATTGAAATGTTGTGATTCACAATTTCCATTCGTTGGCGTTTCATTAAACCCTCGGTTCTATGTCTCGTGTTTTCGTTTGAAACTTAAAAGTTAAAAGCTCGACTGTTAAGGATGTGACCCTATTATTGGATAAAAATAACGTCCGACACCCGAATTATCTTCATTGCAAAAAAATCCCATAAAACCCCTTTTCCGACCGTCACGTAACCCCTGTCGGCCGCAGAGAATTCCCATTTCTCTCAGACATTCTCATCCACGCAAATAAATTAATTGCTTTTTCCGTCGATTACCCTTTCAGTCTAAAAGGGACCCCCTTGAAGCTCGGTTCCGGATGCACTCTGAAGCCACGACGGAACTCCGGACAGGCGCTACATGAACAAGTATTGCGAAACGGAAAAAAGGAGGGAAACAGCTCCTCCAATTAGCACTAACATGGAACTTTGGCGCGGACGCTCGTACAAATTAACATCCCCGCCACGGACGGAAGAATATTCGTCCGATGCCGCACCTTCGAAAAGAAACTAATTAGAACAAACTTTCTGTCTAACCCTCACTACGCTACTACGCGTCCACACCTCTCCCATCTCTCGCGCCCACCTCCTCCAGCACTGAATGTCTTCATCAACGAGAAGAAATCGGATTAATTAATTGCTCCAAACCCTCTCTCTATCCATCTTCCTCCGAGGCACAACTCTTGACCGTGATCAGTGATGAAGGGGCAAGTTTAAGGCGTGCGTAGCGACCCTCTCTCAGAAAGTTTACCTCTCCACTCCGGATATCACACCAACATACACCTTGCTAGGCTGCTTGCTCCGCGATCCGCGATCTAAATGATGAAATTTTAATTAGCTATAACACCAATATCAAGTCTGATCACCGAGTTTGAAGGTCATCCAATCTCGGCGCTCGTTATCCAATGAGTCAGCCAATGCACAGCATGATGTCATTGTAGTTCAATTAAGTATTTTCAATTTGCGATCTAAAAGTAATGGAGTTATTCATTCAAAAGAGTGAATAAAATGAGGATGAAATTTAAAAGCCCTATTTTTGCGGTTCCCTTAATAGTTTTCCCTGTTTTTAAACTCATTTATGAAGTATTAAAAGATCTTGTTTACGTAAAAATTGTCCATTAAGTACCATTACTAATTACTTATCCCTAGCAGGCATATGATTTATGCAAAAAACTACAGTTTAACCCGTATTTAGCGGCTACCATCGGACCCATGAGATAATGGCCGCTTAAAAAGGTGACTGCTAAAGTAAGGAGGTGACCGAGGAAGAAAATTTAAATTCCCCATATGCAGGGAAAATGCATTCCGTTCCCAAAAACTCGGCCACGTACAGAGGTGAGGGAAAAAGGTCGCAGAGACAGGGTTCACTGTGTAAGTAATATGATGCCGTAAATAAATTCTTAATAACATAAATATATAGCAAATAATATAATAGCAGTGTGACTTAAATAACTGAAGTCCATACATTTATTAAACCCTCACTATTTACAGTTTAGTCTAAATCAATACTCTTTCAGCGTACCTGAATAGGTTAATAGAAGTAACGTGGTTTTTCAAAGAGGACGGAGAAGAATATGTACTAATGGGATTCAGGTTAGAATGGAGCTTCAGCACCTCGATGTCACTACTGAGGTTCACCCAGTATTGGCGGAGATAGATGCTAAATCCGAGACTAAATTCCCCCATGGGCCAATACGGATAGCACTACGAGTGCAATTAAATACATATCGCATCGGACGATATACTGGGGATATTAAGTCAAGGTCTAAAAGGCTAATACCAGCGATAGGCTCATTTCAGTCATTTCGTCATTCTCTTTTCAGTCCATCTCTTACCTACCGAATCATAAATTTTAGGTGAAATTGATCACGCTCGTCAGTCTGATTACCTAGATCACCAAGTTTTGGGCTTTTTGAAATGAGCACGATTTAAAGGGAAAAATTAGATAAATAATCCTGTTCACAGGCCAGTAAATACCATTAATATCTTTTCAATGGATATCCAACAAAGTTTGGTTCGTGTTAGAATGCAATGGACGGCATATTGACTTAACAATGAGAATGACCACTCATTTTATAAGTTGTACTGCACATCTTAAGGCTGGAAATTTGCATAAAATATTTTTTAATTCATGGCACGTTAAAGATTTTCAACTTCACAATCGTTTCAAATACCAAAATTTGTTGAAAAAATTGAAATTTGCAAAATCAATTTTAGTGAAAATTCCTTCTTATTCTAAACAAAAGGCGTAATTACGTTGTTTTGTGACAAATAGAAAGAAAAATTTAACTAATCTATTGGTTAACTTATTGTTTCCTAAATTTCTATCCATCATTTGGTGAACTTTACCAATCAAATGGTTTCAGCCTAAAAGTCGACAACGTGCATTTTAAAATATACTCGTCTAGGTTAGGTTATACTTAGGTGAGAAAATTTAACCTTAATGGAAAAATGGGCTTAGTTTGGAACAAATCAGAAGGCTGAAGTTGGCCTTATGATGTACCACGATTTGGAGGGAGTTAAGGAAAAATGCCTTACTTAGAAATTTACCTTAATCTTACAAATACTGGAGGAAAAAATAATTATTTAAAACAGAGGTTAAGAACAACAAATTCAACAATAAGGCTGGCACAGCTAAAACTGGAGAATATTGATTAAAATTGGTATAAAAACGTACTCACCAGTAATGGGAGTATAAAATAAACTCAAAAAGATGATCAGACCAATCACGCATTATACCATTTAGGCCCACAACTGTGGAAGCCGAAATACCCCTGAATGCCCAGGATTTCAAAATTGTATTTTAGATGAAAATAGTGCAAAATATGGTTTAAAATTTTACTAAACATTATAATAAGTGGAAATGCATATAATTTTAACTGTTAAAAGTATTTTTTACTGCGGTCGAAAACAATATACTTAGCACATTTTACCTCACGACTTTAAGTGCTTTATCACATTAGAAGTCCAGAAAGAGTATAGTCCAGGTCGATCAGGAAGGACTATTTCCTCTTTTGAACTACAGCTTAAACTGCTCTATTATCAGATCCTGGAACGTGAAAAGGGGTGTAAATATTTTTATTATTATTTATTTTGATAGTGATATTATAACTAAGAATGATTATCTATCATGCAATTGACAATCATTATTTACCGACTTGATTCCTTTCATGTGGCAGGCAAACAGCAGAGGTTAATTTCCTAGCTTTTTGTTCACACCTAGGCAATATTTTCACATGATTGCTAAGTGACATGTTTAAGTTTTTTATATCATTTTTGGTAGTAACAGTAAATGTTTAGCTTTAAGTAATTATAAGAGGCCTTCTACTTCAACCTGGATTTATAGGGAAAACATTTAAGTATTAAAATTCCTATCGCTACGAACATATTTGCCCCAGTTAAAACAGAAATTCGGAATTGAACTTGAAATCCATATTCCGCCGTTTCCATGATTTATGGCCGAACAGTGGAGAGTGACTCTATTGCTCGATATCAATCCAAAACTTTACGAATACTGTACACCCATTCAACTTTTTCACCGTGCAGTCCCCCAATAGGTTTGGCTGTATGGAAATATAAAATTCCCACTGCTGCAATAAAGGTATCTAAAGCACATTCGATCAGTCAGTTCCTTTTTTTCCTTTCCTCTCCGTAGGATGGAGATACAAAAGTGTTATGGACAGGCCGAGCATAAATAAAATTGTAACCCTTTTTCCAACCACGTCGTATCCCCTCCTCCTCACAGATACGGATTAAGGACCGTAACAAACGCATCCTTCCATTTTATGGGATAGTAGATACGGAATCAGGTAACAAATCGCGTCGGACTACGTTCGGAAAAAAATAAGCGCCAATAATATCTCCACAGCTCCTGCTCGCAGCAGCAGCAGCATCCTACTACTCGTAAAGCGGGAAATGAATTGCCACGGAAACCGAATCTAGGACGGGACGAGATAGCCGAGGCGGCTCAGCCTACCACTGCAAGTGGCGCTGGGTAAGTATAAAGAATACGCGAGTAAGGAAGGTTCCTACTTATGGCACTGCCGACTGCACAAGACGGATCGGTGCACGATGCAAAAGCAATGAATGCAAACTACGGTCCATCCTCCTCCGTGCCTTGAGAGGCTTTACCCGTTCCTGCAAACCGGTCGTCATCGATCCTTCTCCTTTCAGAGCTCTACCGGCTAATATATAGATTTGTAGCTCGAATATATTGGTAGTACTGAACCTGAATGTACATTGTTGCCGAAGAAAAGCCAAAGACCGAGATCCCACTCCAACTTCCTTTTCCCTCAATCGCAATATTAAACTATTGCGATTTCCTTCGATAGCAATATGGCGTAGCGATACAATTTTGGCACCGTAAGAGACTCGGAGCATATCTGGTTGATTATTATGATAGATGATAAAACACGAGATCCAATAGCGTCATTGATAAAAGGTGGGTAAACAAGATTTTATCAAGTTAGAGGGAGTAGTGAAAGAGAAGAGAGACACTTGAAAATATTACCTGCTCTAAATGTAAGGGAACAATAAAATCACGTTTTTATATATCGTCTGACGTTTGGAGTTGTATCAGAAATTTTACTTGTACACATAAATCTCTTCTAACTCCGGAATTGGAGAACAGACCATCAGAGAGTAATGCCCTAGTTATGAGGAACACCAGCCAAAGTCCTCTGATAATGTGTTTCATATTTGTTTTACAGCTGATACCGATTTATATCTAATTTCACCATGTCTTGCAATGCCTCAAATATTGCATCGTGGTGCTTCCCAACAAATAGCATTTAGTCACCTAAATTTGATTTCCACATCGTATTATGTTTCCATACAATGGTGGTTCAATATCACGGGAATATCACAGTCGCCGCGTAAAAATCGCTAAATTCCTCGAGATCATCCTTCCTTTTTCTGTAAATTTGCCCACCCTTCCACCCTACTACACAGGGGCCCCTCGCACCCTGGAATACCCATCTAACCCTGCGCCCTACTTACCCCGCGATCTCTCGTCCTCTTCACTCCCAACCCGGCTATTGGCAAATGGTCAGGGTCAGATCCGGCAGCAAACGGCGACCTAAACTCAATTAAAGCTTCCTCGTCACCCCATGGGAAAAAGCGACCTCCCTTGATTCGAGATACACACATTCCGGTCCATATCCGAGCCGCTTGATTCCCGCCCAGACTTTTTTCCCAAGCCAACGCCGTATCTGCCTTTGCAACTGGCAACCTCTAGAACTTAATAACTTGCCGTTGAGGTTCTTTCATCGCTTGTTTTACCGGGTTTTATTGGTGTCGAATGGAAATATTTCTGTTTTAAATGGTATTGAATACACACTTTCAGATGTATAGGTTTCCTTATTTGAATTATTTTGCAACTACAAGTTGTTTGAATGAAAATAATTGTTAATTATAATCCTTTCAAATAGTTTCCTTACATAAAGAGTTGTATTCACATGGAGAATTTTTTATCCCAAGACCGTAATCCAAAACTCTAAAACCCAAAAACTTTTGTACTTGACACCCAATATTTTAAACAGAATGGCATCCCCTGGCACCATATTTTTAAGAGCTCATTGGCTCTTTAAATAATGCCTCTTTATTTTATAGCCATTTTTAGGGCTTTTCCCGCTTTAAAATGGTAATAATTCATTTTTACCTTCAGAAATTAGGTAATTCACCATCTGTTTCTTTAAATACTTGGGCAAAAACAGTGAGTGAAAGCAAAAAAACCTAATTTTTTACGAATAATTCAGCGGTAACTAACAGATATTAAACGCATATTGCACATTATAAGAGGCATTACAAAGCGCGATTAATACAAAATTATTTCAAATATTATCCTATCACTTAAATATTATAACGAAATCAGTGTATTGGGGTTCATCCCAATTAAAAGCAAGAAAACAGAAATTTTAGTGAGAGTAACAGAGTCAATCTATCAATTTTCAGCTACAAAAATTCACATATTTGAAAATAAAATTTGAGTAAAAGTTTTAAATTATTATTCTGCTATTTGTCTTAAAAACACCGCGCAAATATTCGCTTTGAAACTACGTGTCTCCTACGACACGCTCAACGGGCCACCCCCAAGTTTCGATTGCGCTCATATCGCCGGACGATTTCCATATACCTGTACATACACAATTGTATGTTACATGAATACACAATTCTTTACAAACTGCTGGATGAGCTTTTGAGCTGTGAGCACCACTTTGCCTTTGATCTGCATCATATTTTTAAAAATATATTTTTTGGCTTTATCTTGCGTTGATTGCTGATCATCTAAGTACATCAAGAATTAGCCGTCTCTCTCAGGAATTCTACACTGTTGCCAATTCACCTCTGGCCAAGATTTCTCGTTTATTTCTATGATCTCCGCTCTTCAGCATACCAATTTTCTCCGGGTAGATGAAAATAGTGTGCATAACATCCTAAATATTAAATAACCGGCGATTAAAGTCTGGGACTCACACCCCGTGAACCTAACAACCAGAAAATTTGAAAGAATAAAATTTAACCTTCCATTTGAAAAGCAAACAAGCTCTGAGTTTAGGTTTACTATCTGAGAAACTTCCGGTTGACATCTGAACATATTTATCATAATAAAAACATAAATTGTCGTCGGATAAAGCAAAGAAAATTCAGTTATTTTGAGGCTAATGAGAACTACAACATAGAAAATTGGTCCTGCAGGAATCTTAAGTATATATACCGTATTCTCTAATCAATGCATATTTTGGATCCCTGCAATACCGATTGTAGAAGAAAGATATTAAAAGTTCCTTAACCTCCTAAAGATAGCTATGATGTTGCATATATATTGCTCATATTGAAATACATTGTAGTCGCAATCAGGCATAATGAGCAATGTTTTCTTTACTACTCATTTCAGTGCTACCCATCCATGAAAACGAGTAATTAGAAAAACGGGACTGAATTACTGAAATTGATTTTGGAAGCATTCTAGTTTATAAAAAGGTGAACACAGTATCAACATTTTATTTAAAGCGTTGAAAAATGAAGACATGTCAAATTGGGAGGAGACAAAAATGCTATTAAAAAATGAGGGTGAATTTAATGCTCTCGGAAGGTTTCTCATCTTTCGCCTTTATTTCAAAAGACCGGGTTTGAATAGTTGAAAAATAACATTCCGAAATCTAAAATACTGTCTTAATTTAAAGGATTAATTGTACTTGTTAGGTGTTATCCATTTTAATGTGGCTTGAAGTTGAACTCAGCTCCATCTGAAAAAAGTTAATACATTTCTTGATACTTTAATTTTAAAGCAATGCTAAAAATATATTGCGTAGCGAGTTAATTACCACAAATAGGGAATTAATATTTGATATTGGTCATTATTTATTAGAAAATTAGAAAAACGGGACTGAATTGCTGAAATTGATTTTGGAAGCATTCTAGTTTATAAAAAGGTGAACACAGCATCAACATTTTATTTTAAGCGTTGAAAAATGAAGACATGTCAAATTGGGAGGAGACAAAAATGCTATTAAAAAATGAGGGTGAATTTAATGCTCTCGGAAGGTTTCCCATCTTTCGCCTTTATTTCAAAAGACCGGGTTTGAATAGTTGAAAAATAACATTCCGAAATCTAAAATACTGTCTTAATTTAAAGGATTAATTGTACTTGTTAGCTGTTATCCATTTTAATGTGGCTTGAAGTTGAACTCAGCTCCATCTGAAAAAAGTTAATACATTTCTTGATACTTTAATTTTAAAGCAATGCTAAAAATATATTGCGTAGCGAGTTAATCACCACGAATAGGGAATTAATATTTGATATTGGTCATTATTTATTGAACCTTGGCCTCACACAGGTAAAGTAGTGCAACTATTCAACAATTCACCGATGCTAATTTAATGAATGCTATTACACGAGTAATTTTTACTTGAACGTTAAAATATAAACTGATTTTCGCTGGCATGGTCCATTCAATTTCAATTCCCCGAATCATAGTCACCGGTATTTTAGGCTTGCATTCGCATGATTTATACCCACGAGGTTTGGAATGTAATGCTGAAGATCATTTTGGACCATCCAAAATGTATCTTAGCGTTATTGTAGCCTTCAACACGTACCCACATTCACGTCGAAAATAGAATTACTGAACCCGGAAGCATTTCCCGGCCCCCTTCTCCTCCGCACTCCGTGCTGAGATGACATTTTAATAATGCAGAAGATGCGGCGTGGCATTGTCGTCCCGCGGTTCTAAATTATTGCCAAGTTTACCGCTGTCTTAGTCAGAGAGGCAGCGCAGCACCGACCGAGTAAAGAATTGTACCGCAAAGTAGGAAAATTACGCCTGCAGGTTGGGAAGGGAGGGAAGAGGAATAGACGCCGGAAGGTTATACTCGACTAGTTGCAGAGCTGGAGATTACATTAGTTACAAACAATCAACCGCTCTTCGCCGAGCCAAGCTGATTATTTATGTTCTATTCGCGCACTGCACCCGAGGATCAAGTCTCCCGTTCCCAAAATACTCGGTATCACTAAATGATATCTTGCGATGGCTACCGGGTTTTTGCTTCATCTCAGCTCCCAAAATCAACTTGACTTTGTCGTTTCCCTTAAAGTTTATCAGTATACGAATTTTTACAGCAGAGAATACTAAAAAAATTGACAATACTCAGAGTAAGTACTTCTGGTTTTCGAATTTTCAATAATGGTGGAAGGTATGATTACAGATCCATAGTTTTTAGATGCGTTCGAAATGAATAATTTACTTCCATGACATAGCTTTGTAACTTCGTGATCTGTAAACTATGTGCTAGCCTTTATTTGAATAAACCACCACTACTTTGTTGGTTAAACTAATACACACTTCAACTAAAAGTTTACCACATGATAACCATCAATTAATATACTGAAAATTATGGTAGAAATGTGGAAAATGGACAGATACACGAGAATACTAATTGCTAGTTAGACTGAGATTTATCTATTGAATTGCTTTTACCTGACTAGACGAAGAAGTTTTATTTCCAATTGATATCCATGAAGAGAAATAACCTTCCTAATAAAAGAAAAGTATCACCATTTTCTTTGGATAAAACATTTTCAAACTTAAACTGTTTCTTCTGCTGAAAAAATGACAAATGTATAACAAGAAAGATTGATACAAAAATAACACGTTGTGACTTATCGTCTGTCGCAAATTCGCTAGCCAGTAGCAAAATCGGAAAATCTATTAACCATTCCTGTAGGATATGACTCTGTAAGTAAGCCCAAGTAAAATTTCGTATCTTATAAGTCGATATCAGTTAAGTACAAGCGCTAAGCTACTGGAACAGCCAAATTTACTGATAAAAGATGATTCTAAAAGACACCTCAAACTTGTAGTTTTAGATATGCATTTAATGTATGCTTCTTATTATCGCCAAAGACTAGGAATTTTTATCTTTCTGGAAGTAATGCCTATTATTTCACATTTTAATTTTATCCTTTGATTAATTTTACCCAAATTAATTCCTGTTGATGAGGGATTTTTTCTTGTGTCAAGTCCCTGTACGGTCTGTGGAAATGAAAGTAGTATATAATGAAGTCCGGCATTTAAATTGCCTTTTATTTAAGATTCCGAAGCGCTTTGGAGTTCTTCGAATTCTTGAACGATTTTTTTTATTTTTTGCCCTAGCTACGTATCTCATATAAAAAATATATGTTTCTCCACTCTCTATCTCAAACCTATCTTCCCTTCATTTGAAATAACCCATTTATTCAACGAACCAAGTAAGAATACTCCTTTATTTAAAAAAAAAAGTTTCTCTGTTGAAGAATCGTGAGCAGAAAAGTTTTGCGCAGGGAAGTAATAAAAAGTAAAATAAAGAAGTCCATGGTATTGCATAAAAGAATACGGCGTACATACATTCATAAAATTAGCAAAATACTTGAAAGATAATGTCGAGAAAGATATATTTAAGTGCTGTAATTAAAAATGAGGTAGAAAGGGTGAATTTAAGCTGATTAACGTATTTCTATTCTCATTTTCAGGTTGCTTGATGTCATGTCGTACATAAAGCTTCTCATAGTTATCAAGTTTTCTTCTCTGTGAAGTAACTGCCAATTAATTATAAGGTTATAAGCCATTAATGCCGCTGAAAATTATAAATAGATGGCAAATTTAAACCGCTAATGCCGTAGTTGGAGATAAATACATGATGCAGTGCCATAAATGCACTCTTCACATTGATCTGTCTATTAGATTTTTACATAATTTATAGATTTGTTTACAGAAAGCACCGCAAATGGTCAACTGAAAGGGATGAAATATTAATTGTACTTCATAATCCTTAGCTATAATTGACGATAACTACTCCACACAATTACTGGTTTCGTGGTTTCCCCAACAAGTTTTTAAACGTCTTTTCCCTTTTCTATTTCAATCTCCATCCACTTCTGGGCTGGCCTTCCTCCAGTGCATCTCTCTTCCCCTCTTCTCTGCTCAACAACCTTAGTTTCAAACACCCTTTTCCATTCATTATCCCGCCTAGCGCTCCCTTCCGAGCAACCCCCTCCACTCCAAGTCCTACCGCACTCCTTTTCTTCCAACCTTCACTGCTACTCCCTCGACGTCTCGTCTCCCCAAACTCCACTCCAAACTCTTCACTCTTGTTTCTGCCTCACCACCTCATTTGCGTTTTATGTGGGATTGTTCGAGCAATCATTTTCGCTCCCGGCAGACGGAGAGTAAAAATGAGGACGCAGGAGCAAGGGAGAGAGACGAATGAGGAGGGAGAGAGGGTGGAGAGTGCTTTAGCAGTTTTCGCCTTGCCGCCGCAGGTGTTGAGTTTTTTTTTATTTTTTAAGTCCAGAAAGTTTCGCCACTCCCGTTTAGTAAGAAAAGGCAGGCGGCACGAAATATGGAGGAGAGATATAGGGGGTGGTAGCGGGCACGACGGAACTTGTTAGCGAGCTAAAAAGCAAATGTCTCTCCCTCTCTCCATTGAGAGTGCCTGCGGCCAAGGGAACGCCGTAATTAGACGCGTATTTTCTCCCGAGGTCGCCTAGAAATTCTTAATTTTTTATTTGTCCGACACGAATTTTTATTTTCTTTCGCACACATTGGCGTTGGAATAATTCATTGTTGGAAACTCAAGATGAAATATCAACGGGATAGATAATTTGAAATTGAGAATGAGTTCAAGGAAAGACATGCTTTGGATGAGATATGATTACGTCTCAGCGTGGTCCTCAAAAACATGGTGACCAGTAATGTTTCAGCGAAATGCAACAGCGTTTAATATGTTCATTGAAAGATAAAATAACGGAGAAAAATCTCTTCTATTACACTACGTTATCAAATGGTAAGTATTAATTCATTGTTTTATGATATATTTCTGCGTCAAAAACTGCTCACACATTATAATCAATATGAATTGGTCCCACTTCCCTCTTCTTTCCACTTGATATTCTAGACGCTGACTAAAGTTAAAAAATCCTTTTTTGACAGAATCTAGGAATTTTTGTAGAGCAATTTATAAGGCAAAGTCCTTCGTAGTTCGCATTTTCTAGGGTCGCCTACAAAAGGAGAGATCTTTCGGGCTGAAACGCTTAAGGGCGATTTATCCGCCTCCGGGAAAGCCGATTTGATCCGGTAGGTAGCTTACCCGTCGAGTAAACCTAAGGATCACGCCCATCAGCCAACGGTCAGGCTTTACTCGCAGGGTGGGATTGCCTGCTACTTCTTCTAGCCGGAAACATCTCACCGACGGACTAACAGTCATCGGCGCACCTAGATCACAATACGGAGAACTCGCAAATTTCTACTATCGCTCGCTCATTTTCAATTATTTTTAAGTTATGTTTTCCACTACATAAAAATAAGAAATAACAGTCAATTTCAATCGTATTATATGTCATAATGTAGCTGCATAGTTTAATTGGCCTCCAATAATTTTAGATCCATATATTGATTTTGGTTATTAATTCGGCTCTTGACATGCTCAACGCCTGAGAAATTTTTCTGTATCGTAACATGCTGTTTGTTGACAGTAAAAAATGCGTATTTTACCCATTGTGCTTTTTCACTGTTTACTCATAGGGTATCACGTTTTAATTTATTAAATAGGTGCTATATACCGCGAACTGTTTTTCAATTATTTGATGCATGTCAATGGCTGGTATTAAACGAATTAATGAACAGCACTCCCATTAACGTGGTAGTGTTACATGAATGCGCAGATATCTTAACGACCACATCGCTAATACAGTGGAAGTTTACGCAAGAAAATTCGTATTTTATGACGACGATTATGACTAAACCGAATTATTCAAACTTATAGGTAGACCTTGTCCAAAATCAACTTCAATATTTCGAATTGTGAGAAAATGTGGATTTCGAAGAAATTTATCCTCGAGAAATAAAAAATGTACAAGATATTTTGAGGCTTATAGAAACGGAGATGCCTAGGAGCCAATCATTACGTCTGAAAAACCGAATAATGTCAGTTTGCGAAAAAAATAATTCTTATAAAATCGAAATAATATAAGTTTAACAAATAATTTTGATAATGACATAGAATTGGTTAATGCCATAATTTTAATTTTATTTTAATGTGTACAATAAATCTTTTTACGGCGTTTATCTGCTTGAATTTCAGAATTTTTAGTTTTTTATAAGACACTTTTAGAAGAGATAATTAATAGTTATGATTTAAGGTAGATTTTCCTTAAAATCTAGCCCAACAAGTAAAATTGCTTTTATCCTTACTAATATATAAAAATGTAATGGCGTCTGTCTGTCTCTCTGTATCACTAATTTAATGAATGCTATTACACGAGTTGTTTTTCACTTGAACGTTAATACATAAACTGATTCTCCATCACACAAAAACTGCTAAACCGATTGAGCTGAAATATGGCATGTAGATAGAAAATATATCTGGTCGTAAAAAAAGATATTTTAAAAAGCTCTCAAGGCCCCAAAAAGGCCCCTCTGGTGGTCAATGCCATACGTTTGGTACGTTGCAGTTGTGTATTTTTTTTGCTTTTTAAAAGTACTTTTACTGAAGATAGAGGGCTGGAATTTTGTTATCAGATGGCCGAATAAAAGAAATTATCAATCATATCAATCAATTTTATTTGATTCCTTGCATTTTTATGAAAATCATGTTTCTTGCAGAAAAATCTCACATTTTTCTCTGAAATCAGCAATAGCAAATTTCCTTGGCAACCAGTGATTTTATTTTCAAAGGCTATTCACGCCTCTAGCTTTAAAATATCACGTGTTTCTGCAGGCCCATGAGAGCACGTGGAAAGTAAATCTGTACGAGAAGGGTCCAGAGTCCCAAAGGCCTCAAGATAGATAACTTTGGGGGTAATCGATAAAATTAATGCATATTTACAACAAGTATACTCTTCAATGTCTATTCTCAAAGTAGCTCTTATAGGGACACCACATGTATATGAGAGAACACTTACGTAGTATATGATACACATAAAGGAGTTAAATAGACTACACACGCAATAAAATGTAGGAGGAGGAAATTTTCCTTTGCAAGAAAATGAGCTCTCGTGAGAAAAAAGACAAAGATTAGACTTGGATGCTCAAAGATATGCCCACCAGCGATCTAATGAAATTCCTTCAAAGCGGCACGCGCGGAAGGAGCAGGACGCTTCAAGACACGCTTCCTAGTGCCATTTCCCCGGTTTTTGGGCTTCACATATCTGAGTGCTATGACAGTAAATGAGTCACAAGAGCAGACAGTGGCTGACCTTCATTTGGAAAGTCACTATTTCACGCATGGGCAACTTTACGTGGAATTCTCCCGCGATTCGAGCGGCAACAACCCTTTTGTCAACACTCCTGAGGGAAAAGCTGTAGATATAGTGTGTAAGTCTTTTTTCTAATGAGTTGATACAGATAATTTAATTATGATCAGTGCTTCCAAATATTAAACAAAAAGTAAAATAAAATAAAAACAGAAATACAAAAAAATTATATTCAAGAAAAATTGGAAAGTAAGACGGTCACCTCGCCGTGGTGTTTCTCGGGTTATGCTAAGAACCGCACATTTTTCATCCTATCTCAACCTAAAGACGGATAATTTCCTATAAATCTGTTTTAGATATGACCCATCTGTGTCAAAATTTCAATTTGTTTTTAGATGGTGGAAGTAATAATGTCACTACTTGCTTCTTACCCTAAAGAATAACGAGAAATTCTGGTCAATGAAGGACATCCGTGCATGAAAATCGGCAATTTGCAATAAGAATCACCATAGATTTTTGATTTAATAACCGAAACCAATAATTATGGCTACCCTTTTCACCGATGGTGCAGTCTGGAAGACGGAGGCTCAAATAAACATGGCTGCTGCTAAAAAAAAATACGTCAAATAAACATGGCTTCTGCTGAAAAAGCTCCTTTTGACGTTGTCAACCGCTGGATTGTACCCTACTCGCCGATTCTGATTAAGATGCCCAACACACGTATCAACATTGAATAGGGAAACTCAATTAAGTCATTGAACGCAAATATATTTTTATACACAAGGAAAGCGATCAAGCTGTTAATTCACTCGGAAGACGGCTCAAGAGAACTGTAGGGACAAGGTGACCATCTATCAACTTGGTGCTATTTAAGTAGTAAAGAGTCTGCGTGGTTCATTTTTGGGTTTCCCGTGCATGAAAGAGGACCAAAAGTCACTCATCACGTTACAGTCACGGGTAGCGTGCCTACTACGATGAACACAACGTACAAGATAGGTTACAAACCCCTCAAATGACCACGCTGACTGTAATCTTCAGGCTTTGTAGTTTTTTTATAAAAAAGGTGATTTTTTTCACACCTGTTGAATTTCAACGGGTACCTTCCGCTAGTTTACTATATTTTTTTAAATAATATCAAGCATCGAGTCAAAAAAGTAATTCAGAACGCTCACAAAACTTATCAACTTGGCAAGTGACACAAAGTGTATCACTATGTGCCGAGCTACGCAAATATAAGCACTCTTTTGTCCTGAGTATGAAGAGGGAAATAACAGCGTTTGGTTTGAAATTGACGTTCCCGCAGAAGAATCTTCACTGCTACATCTTCCGGTTGAAAAATGTTGGATAAACGGTAAGCGTTCGATGAACCGTACAGCACCATGTAACTCACTATCAAGTTTATCCCTATATTGATAAACTGGCCCCAAATAGCTGAAGAAATGTATCATACTCCTTAACTGGAAGGAAAAAATAAAAGAATGGGTGGGGAAAATTAGGCACGTGAATAATGCTCAAAAATAAAAGTTAGCGTGAAATTCTGCCTCTTCTTGACTCATTCCTCAAAGCTCTCAAGCATGTAAAACCTATGCTCTTCAACAATATACCATTTGGTTACCGCGGAGATATGGAGGGGAGCACTAAACATTTAGAAAATGTGAAAGGTGTAAGGGAGAAAAATTTGAATGTTTCCAGCAAAGGTCGACGAGACACATAAATAAAATGGTCGTTGAGACAATATTTTGCTAAATTGCAGATAGTTGTTGCAGATTGTTCTTTCAGCCGGAAGACAGTTTAAAATTCAAACAAAATATCTTGCCTGTTTTTATCTCAACGCAGTATGTTATATATTTAAAAAATTAGGTAAATTTGCAATACCTGAGAGGCTGTTGATTGATGTTGATTTTATATACACATTAATAATAAAATACCTATCATAAATATACAAATTTAGATAGTTTATGAGAAAATTTATATCTCATGATTTGTTGGAAATTTGAATAGCTACCGTTAAGACTTAACGCAAAGGTTGCTCTATATGAGGTGCATGCGTCCTAGTAATTTACAAACAACACGTACATAAACTAACATTCTATTACGGTGCTTTGGCCGTAGTTGTCGCAGTTAATAACGTATTACATAAACCATCTTTATATATAGAAATGTACGGAAAACTATAATTTTATAATAAGCCAATGAACATCCTTTTCATGCAACATAGGTAGTTTTTGAAGCTTAAAATATTTTTAGTAAGTAATTTAGAGCACGCATGATGACAGTATACCCCTTCCATCAGAGAGGTACGCACGTTGTACCAAGCAAAACCTTATAAGGGTTATGCTGAGAGGTGATAGGACACCAGTTATTTTAAGTTATTTAAATTTACTAAAATTATCTAAAACTGATGAACCTTTGTGGTTCTGTACCACAAATTGTACGCCAAAATAATTCATAACATTTCATTCCAGTTTTTTCTGCTTTATGTTAATAAGTTTGACTATCATTCCAAATGCCATCTTCTAAACCTCACTGGCTTTTCTGGAGTTCGAGAGGACTACGATCACTTAACTCAGAAAACGTGTGTACTCTCGGGGCCTTGTTTAGATATTCCCCATTTATAGCAAAACGTAGGTATACTGTCCATTGTTTTACTGTTTCTTTTCGCAGATACGAACATCTTTTCGAGAACTTGCTTTAAACTCTTTCTTCAACTCTTTCAACAGTGGGTGCAAAATTAACCAGGATAACCATAAGTGTGAAGTCACAGAATTCGTTGTAGCTGAAAGATTGAAATTAAGGAACAGGGTAGCGGGCTGGCAAGAGGGTAAGCCTCGTTGACTGGAACGAAGAGAGGCAGGGAAGCATTTGCCGGTCCAGCGGGAAAGGCTGGGCCTCCATCACGGCGGAAACGATGACCGATGGGCACTCTTGCCTGTTTTCCATGCCTCACCGACTCTTCCACTTCCTTCCTCACTCTTTCTCCCCTTAAGTCGCAGGAGCGGTAATCGCGAATCATTAATTGTGCATTGTAAGAGTGTTTCAAGCAAGTAAAAAGTAACAATACGACCGCATATCATTTATATGCATCTGTTTTTGTGAAATGACCGTATATTCATCAATATAAATGATTCAAGAATCATAGTTCACATGTTTTCATTTGGATAAGAAAAGCAAAGAAGACACGATATCAAATCAGTCGGAAGGGTTTTTGCAACTTTTGCATAACTTTCATTTCTGTTAGCTTAATTAAACCTTTTAACGTTACTATCTATCGCAAGAGAATTAAAAAAAGGCAAATAATTCATTTAATAAATTATTTGCCTTTTTCTTATTATTTTATTATAATTAATAAAAGTCCACTCTTGGATACGACAGCCTAACATCTGTCTTAAACAGCTGAAATCAACTTCTTTATTAGAATCGATATATACCAATGTCGTTATTAATAATATTTAAAATTGCACATCTCAACAATTTAAATACGTTTTTTCGAAATGGTGTGACACCATGATAATTGTTAGAAGCCATTTCATCAATACAAAAATGATATTTCACATTTAGAAGAAAAACTGTCCATTCAGGTAAAAGAATAATTACACAATGTATGCCATATGCCTGCGTGTTCAAATAACACCGGGTTTTGAAAATAATCAAATTTTTAAGATGTAATTTTTAATACATTCGTCCAAAGATGTCGCTAATTAGAACACGAATCCGAAGTTTCATGAAAATGTGTACAATAACAAAAATCGCATCAACTACCTTTACCTAAGAGAAGAGCTTTCAAACGCACAGACACCCTCGGGGAGTTTTTCCGCCGCTCTTCGCAGTGGAATGACGCGTCGACTCCTCGTCCGACCCGAACCCCATTAGTGGCGCTGCGTTAAGTGCCTCCAACCACTCGAGGTCGATGCCCACGGCGTCGCCGCTGCTTCCTCCGCTCACTTATCACTCCACCGGACGCATTCCACAACGCATGCATGTCGAAGACGCTCACCTGAGTGTCATCACATTCATACACTAGAACTTTTTTCTTGTATGGCACATTTGCCGAAAACTTCTTCAAGGCGTTGGAGAAGTAATCATAAGTCATAGAGTGCGCAGTTAAATATATTTGTTATGCAATTCAAAAGAAATCTTTGGACCACATTCCACGAAATGAATCTCTTTAATCTGGGGAAGTAATCATGAATCTAATAATATGAATGATGTAAAAACCATGCCTATCTAGCCTAGAATCTAAGTAACATAGAATCTTAATTGTCGACACAGTTTAATTTTGCTTCTATTTACTAGCAAGTAAATAAAAGCTAAATAAAATAGAATCGCTCCAGCCACCCAAAATTGAACCAGATAACAACTATATTAATTCCATTAACTAGTTGCTCGTAGGATCACCTTTTGTTTCGGGACGGCCTCACATGCGTTGGTATTAATAAGGCACCTATTTCGTTTGCAGTCAAGAGAATAATTCTGCGTTATTGAGTCAATTTTTTACTACGTTAACCTACGTCATGAAAGGCAGCACACGCATTTATATCCAGATATAAATGCAAGCAATCAAAATTCAACATCAACCATCAACCAAGAAACCAATTCGGTGTGATACTGTTATCAATACACGAGAATATTCACACTTTTCATGAGATATTTAAAAAATGAGCTTTTGCTGCCTGAGAGAACTTAAGTTAAATGAATCACCTAAGAGTCAATAACTATGAATATAACTTAATATATATTCTAAAACCGTTTTAAATGGGAATTCCTAGGGTATAAAATATTCAAGAGGTACCAAGTTGCTTTGATTTTAAAATTATCCATTGAATTGACTTCTCACTTCATTTTAGTGACTGTTTTTGGTCGCAGATTTGCTAATGCTACGTGTCGTTAACGAAATGTCTTAAAGCCACAAAATTGGTAGTCATTTTCATCATGCCTCTATGTCTCAGACCTTTTTCGACTAACTTGCACGTCCATATTCACTCCAAAGATTAAGCTGTAAAATGACATCACACAAAGTATAAGTTTTATAAATATGAAGTTGAGTTTGGTGCAAGTTGACAAGGGCTGCTTTAAGGAGAACGTATTAATTGCGAAACAAAGAGTGGCGGAATAAAAACAGAGAGAGAAACAGCGAAATGAATTTATTTCTTTATGAGCATTTTTTAAAAGAAACTCCTTAATTTCTTACACACTTTCATATTAATTTTGTAGAAACTCGTTATGTTTTTAACATTTTACACTCAAATGCCAATTGGTGCAAAACGATTTTCTTTTATCATCAGAGTAAACCTTTATATGCATCTAATCAATAGCACAAGAATGGTGGATGACGTATCTTAATGGCTACATCACCCAATAAGAACTCTAATAGTCGATGCTCGGACAAAGGGGAAGGATAAATGAGCTATATCAAAGGGTCAGAGGGAAGGATTTATTACGGGAAGTCTTATAGACAATCACACTTTGCATTAAAGGGCTGTTGGTACGTGTACAAAATATCAAAATAATCGTAAAAAATTTGAAACCAACAACGCAACGCGTATGGAAAAATGCCTGTTAGATATGATCGTGTTAGACGAATATGAATTCAGGTTGCGCTAGATTATTTCTGAGCCGTTTTCTCTTAGTTATCTGAAACTTGAGTAAGAATACACACTCCAAGCCTTCAATGCATCTAATACGCTCATCTCTCCTCAACTTTCTTAATTTTCCCCTGCATGACCCTTCCTACAAAAACTTGTTCTCTCTAATTACCCCTCATTTCCACCTACTTTGTCTTCGGGGAATATCCTCTTGAAACTTCATTCAAGCCCTAAAGACGTCAAAAACTTCTTCGCATGTACCTAAAACTTAAACGTTTCTATATCACATTTCAGTGCTCCATCTTCCTCTCCAGAAAACGGATCGGTGATTTGAAAGTTACTTCGAGGGTGAAATTTAACGAGCCCTCACATGTACTCAAATAATTACGTCTCTCTCACATATACGAATGTGTTTGGAACGTGTTAGGTGCACATATTCACTTTTTGGTGTGGACTGGTGTGTAAGTGCGAACGCCATCACTCACGCGCAGGCGACCACATATCCACGTTTGGCTGAACTCATACCTGTCACTACCTCTCGCACATCAACCCCATTCCATTCCCCTATTCTACCCCACCCGACCCTGACGTATCTCGGCGGTCGTCGTCGCGCTGCCGTACCCTTCGTCACATCCGACCTCTCCCCCAATCGTGCACCCTGCTCGCTTCCTCCCACCCACCCACCCACCAATACCACCAGGGTAACGTTATCTTTTTTTCCGCCTGTCTCTCCATTCCACACGTTTCCTCTCCGCATCCCTTTTAAACTCACTCGCCGCACCCTTTTCCCGCACCACCGCCGACCGCTCCCGCCAACTCGCTCGGCTCAGCCACCTCAACACCTTCGCCCCACACCAGCTACACTTCACACACCCCTGCCCCACCATCAACTCTAATTTTCTCCCCTCCCCTTCCTTCGTCTCCCGTGCCGTTTGAAGCCTACGTTTGTAATTTTCGAGAGAGGTGATTCCCATAAGCCTTCCCGCCTCTGTATCTTCTCAGTCGCCGCGAAGGAGAAAAAACGCCAATTGATGAGCGACGACAACTTGACGGACAATTACGAGCCAACTGTGGCCTTTCAAGGAGTTGTCGTTCGTTTGAACCGACGGCTGCTACGCCTACCGATTCAAGAAATTTTCCCCATAAATATGTATTCGTTGAATGCAAGTAATTGATAAATAATCATAATTTGAACCGGTCGGAGAAACACATATGGATCACGAACCAGTTGATAGAGTAGTTAAAATATTACTTAAGCCTTATTGGATTAAATGAAGGAACTACAATCAGATGGTAAAATTGAATTAAAATATATCCATATTTGAAAATAATAGCGCTAATTTATTTTCCCATCACAGAAATAAGCAGCTCTGTAAATGAGTAACGATTCTCCTATTATAGAAAATATGCTCATTTGGAGTGAAAACAGCAAGCATAAATATTTGCAGCCCTGTGGTTGACACAAATTTTGCTTAATAGAAAAAAAAGTTTTCAACATAACAGGATAAAAACAAAATCTATATGTACAAAGAAAAAGGAATAGATTCATTGCAGTTATAAATTAACATGAAAATATTAATATGATCCATAAATAATACGTATTTTCCTACCCAAAATTAATTTTGAAGAAATGAACAGCAACCCATTGATGCCTGAGTGTGTGCTCAGGTATCAATTACTACGCCTTCCCTCGCTGATTACTGCAACGACTTTTTGATTAAAGAAACGAATTAAACTTTATTTCCCATCATATTACCTATGTTCACTCACTAATTTCATTTGATAAACTACATAAACCTTCTACAACCTTTTGAAGATGGCTTCTTATTCACATTAAGATAGAGCAACAGATAGATAGCACCTTTAATTGAAATTTACTCACAGTTTGAGCAATATTCGAATTCAGCAGTTCAAGCTGCAATGATACTTATTCATTTTCCTAAATAGAAAGATAGGTGCACTAGATAGTGAGCAACTATTTTTCAAAGGTCGGAGTTGATGATCATCTACTCACCAAGGAAATTGTCGTTAAATAGGAAATAAAGAGAATGTGACATATAGTATTTAGCCATAGAAGGGTAACATTATTGAGATAATTAGTTCAATGTGAATTAGACCATTCAAAGTTGAATCACAATATTATCATACTTAAAAGAAACGCTTGTTAAAGGCATAATGGGAACAGCGTCTTTAAAGGCAAAAAAACGTCCCACTAGATATGATAAAAATGGCTCTTGAAAATAGATCGCAAGTATATCAACTAAAGGTATTTTAGAAGTATCACATAATTTCCACATTTGAAGGTTAGTTGCAGAAAGACTTGAAAGTGTATAATAAGGTGTTTAAAAATTAGAATGTAATATATTATTCCATACTAATCAGAAAGAAGCTTATCCAAAAAATTACAGGTAGATAAAATTTCGTTCGATTATACAAACTACCAAAACCTACCTGCTAGAAGTAGGTGGTAGAAATTTTAATTGCGATGAATGAATTATTCGCTTTGAATCCAAATTAGATTGCTTAGTAATTCAGTGAGAAATATTAATCCCATAACTGACATCACTTTTGAGATTAATTTTCGTATTGTATTCAGTCCATAGCAAGAACACTATTCTTCACCACTATTTGTTAGTTATATTTCTCTCAATTCAGGGAAATTCATTTTGATCTTTGTTGCTATAGAAAAATAAAGCCGTATCAAATAGTCTCAAAATGGATTTTAGATAATAAATGTAACAGTGATCTACATATATTTCCACGACTGTAGTTTTCGCCATTATTTATTTTAAAACTTCTTGCAACATTAAAAAACAACTCACTGTAGGAAATATGTAGGGGAAAATACTAATAGGTAAAATTAAGTTAGTTGGCAAAACTAGAGGACAAAGTTAAAGGAAATGAACAAGTGAAAGAACAAACATATATTTTTGTTCCAGTAAAGAAGAAGCAACTTTTGAACTTGGAGAGTGACTCTGGCTGACAGGAGACCTGAACCGTTTCCCAAAGTTTCAGTAATTAAGACGAGGAAAGTCGTTTAGAATTAACTTTTGCGGAGCACGTCAGGATTGGTATTTTCTTCACCATCTCCCAGAGGCGACCGCGACACGCGCCGCGTAGTTTGAAATGAATATCCGACGAAATTTAATTCCCCAAGTACGGTCCCCGCCCATTGTTTATTCCAATTTAGCCGCGAGCATATCCGACCGCCGGGTGCGTGACAAGTCCTTCTTCCCGAATCTTAACCCCGGAGCCATCTCCACTTATTCCCCCTCCGTCACCCACATAATCCAATTCCTTTTCCCTCCCGACTCTTCTCCCTCTCGCCTCTTCTCCTGAATGCATCATCCTTCAGACTAGCAGCACCGCTTCAGTTGGAGAGCTTCCCTCCTTCACCCCCTTGTACTCCATTAATTTTACATGTAAGTCCTCATCGTGCTCTCATTGTTCTCCTCCTCCCACCAAGGGGTAGTCACCTCACCCTTACTCTATCCTTCTCTTCCACCCTGGTCGTCTCCCTTCTCGTGCCCTATTGCTCTATTCACTCCGCGATTCTAAAATTTTGTCACTAGCTCGCCCTCATCCTCCTCCTCCCCGGAGGAAGGACCGCTCACCATCGCCTTCTCTACCTCTCCACCGATTCGCCGAAAATCCTTTTCCGCACGACACACAGTAGTGCCATACATCATTCAGAAACTCTTGTCCCACGAAGAAGACCAAAAAACGAAGCAGACTGGCGGCTGCGAGCTCCGTCGTCGTCCCGGAAAGCGGGGCCGGGTACGTGATAACGGAGCACTTGCGTCCTCTTGCTCTTGCGAGAAGGGCCGTGTTCTGGGGGCGGAGGAATGGAAGAGGATTGGAGGGGAGGTGGTCCGGGTGGTGTTGAGAAAAGTGGGTTAAAAAGGGTGGAGTTAGAGGGGAGGGATTTAAGCCGTGGTGATGGAATTGCTATTCCTGTTTCCATCGCCTCACTCTCCCCTCTCGCATCCCCTCCCTCCCTCTCTTTTCCTATTTATCTCTCCTATCCTCCGTCAACTTTCTCATCACCATGCTTTGGCCTCACGGTTTTTGATCTCATACCATAGTAGGATGCGTGTAATTCATCATTCTAAAGCAATTTTTACTCGTTTCAAAAGAGATAATTTCCTTTTTCAGCTGCAATTGGATGGTGTCTTGGAAATAAATATTACTATTCATTGCATATCACGAGAATAAAAGATATATAATGCATCACTCAAGTTGTTTGCTATTCTATACCAGACATTAGAAAGCCAGTTATTCATTGAAACCTTTTTACAAGCTACCTTTTCTCTCTACGTGCAGATTGAAAAAATTGTCTATTTGTGAATTAAAGCCTTAAAATAGATGCCCTTCTACACCCGAAACGATCATATGAAAAGATAGTAATAAAAATGCCATCCATAATTAATTTGGTACTTTATCTTGCTAATTATAAGCCCAAATATTTTAGCCATATCTTAAATTTATTCCTCTTACCTACAAATGATTTTGCCATGAAAACTGAAAAATGACGCAGTAACACGCTGGATTAGCAATTTGAAAAAACTTGATACTTTTTCCAAGGTGGCATTTTAAATATTTTCTTATTAAAATAATGGAGAACTTGCAGATTTTTTGAAAAAAATGTAGGTAATAGAGGATGATGAATCTTGCCCAACGCAAAAAACCCGAGGCTTAAGTAGCGCTTAGTTTCCGAGATATAAATTCTCAAAGTTGTCGAAATTCCAACGGCGCGAAAAACGGGCGAAAAGGGGGGCGTGGTCAGATCGGGCAGGCCTGACGTCACACCTGTCGTTCAGAGGCCGCAGCGGTGGCAAGCCCGGCGTTGTCTCGGGGACTCCGGGCGGCGTCACCGGGGACTTAGGGCAGGAGCGCTACGCCTAGAACGGTGGAGTACTCAATGGATGCAAGCACTGAAACATCTACGCTGCTACCAACGATGGAAATTCCGCTTACAAAGTAACGGAACCGAAGCGAAGTTTAACCATATACATTAATTTAAAGTCGCATGTCATCGATATTGTCAGAACTTCTTACACTGTAGAGACTGGGTTAGGCTGCTAACGACACAACTTTTTTTCTGAAACTGGAGAGAAACGTGGGAAAAGTGTAAGATTTTTTTTCCCATACGCCTGGGTTCGCGATAAAATTGCAACTATAAGACTTCTTTCCACTATTTGACCTGCCATTGCATTTATTTTTGTAACATTTTGAGGAATCGAAACGGCGACCTAGGGGGGGAGAGAAAGTTAATACATTCTAGTTCATTACAAATGTAGGGCATGATAACAGTATTTTCTTTACCTTGTTATGCGTATTGCAACTCTAGGGATTTCATCTTACGTTCACGGCGTAATGCGGCATGATTTCAAATGATATCACGTAGGCATGTTCGGCATGTTAAGTAAAAAATGATTCCACAATAAGCGCATTTAATGAAGTATCACCAGATGCTTTGCATCGGCACGAACGTGTTCGTGTGGGTAACATAATTTGCGACCATTTTTGTATGTTGTCGAGCATTAAGGTCTTCCGGGTTTTCAACCGCGTTGGTTGATTGTGCAAGGAAAACACTCCATGATCCTTCGATCCACGTTTTGCCTACATTAAATACGTCACTTTAAATGAACCTCTTCACAAACCTCTGCTTTTAAATACCCTGTTATTAACTCTCTCATGTCAGAAAATTCTTCACGGTGAGCGAAAATTTGATTAACAAATATCAGCATTCGACTATAATTGCTAGGAAATTCACAGTAAATACGTCGCTATACGATAAAAATTACATCTTTGTCTATTGTTAACACTCTTCAAATAGACTCATGACCGATCGGAGCTCTCTCTCTTCCCTAAAATGTATCCTCGGATTACAAAATGTGCGGCCAACGACACACCTTCCACTTCTTAAGTGTAAATCCAGGCGAACTATAGAATCCCAAAATTTGCTACTAGTTGTACTCTCTTTGAAGGGTTAGTTGAAGATCCAAGTAATAGTTAGAAAGTTAAGAATGATGCAGTGACGGTTTTACCTGTTCGGGGTTGGGGATTCTACTTTATTTCTGAAACATATTAAACCGAAAAATAAATTACGTAGTATGGCCACGATCCTGTACACTGGAGTCCTGTGCACACAATGCCTTAACCCACACCACCACGGCAAATAATTATTTTACGAGCGTAATACTGTCGTTAATTACGCATGAGCAGATGCGTAATCTTATCCATTAAAGTAGCATCGTATTTACACCGAAAATTGCGCCAATGCATGAACTAGTGGACATAAAAAAGCTCCTGTTATGATACGGATAATTTGTCCATGCATCTATCTATCAACGTATATACTTGCAAGGACATGCCTCGTGTGAACATGTCTTAATGAGACGAATTGAAGATGAGCCAAATTCTCGAGTTACCTACAATTTTCTCGCGAACCCGGGCCTATGGGAGAAAAAGCAGTGACCCTTTTTCTACATCTATCCCCAGTCGCAAAAAAATTAAATCTTTGGCCTAAAAAGTAGGTCTCGCGATGTCTCCTCGTGAGACTCTTCGCTGATCATAAGGCTAGACTCACAATTATTTGCCGTTACTTTATGTTCCGGCAATATTTCGCACTTCACTGTGCATAAATTTTTCAATATTTGCTATCGAACGCGTCCTATTGCACTATCGATGTCATACTTCCTCATGGAACTGCAATAAAATTTTAAAATCGAACTTTTCGAAAAGATCACATTTCTAATAATGCCGAAATACTGCAATAGAAATTTCAAACATATAATATATTAATTTAACGGGAAAATCACAGTTAATAATTAACGATGTGATTTAAGGTTTGTATTTCCGACTATGTCTACATGTCGCATCTCATTATAAGTACTCCATCATCACTAGAGCGTCGACTTCATAGGCAAATTATCTGAGTTGGCACAAACTTCCATGCAGATGAAACACTAATAAATCGTTAAAGTATCGCACACCAAAATACATATATACTTTCCGAAACTCAGACGCAATATTTCAGCGAAATATCACGAGGCTAAAGATAAATGAACGGTGATACTCGCCGAACTATTCGCCGGTATCTCGTATGTCTCGTACGGTGGACGGCAGGTGTGACGTCACGCGAGTCACTTCCAAAATGGCGCGCAAAAAGCAGCGTTTGAAACGACATCATCCTTTCCATTGACTGTAGCACGGAGTAGGATATAGGAGGGCGATCGCCATAGTGAAATTTTGGGACGGGGGATCAGCAAGGAACAGATGCCAAAAAAATCCGCAACGCGACGCCACTGTGCGAAGGGCGGTCTCAGCAAGGCATTGGGCCGTGCTGTTCCTATAGTAATTATATCACCGATTTCTATGCACCAGAGCAGCGGAAACGAAATTTTCGCTCGGTAGAACCACCATAGACCCTTGAAAAACAAACTCCGAAGATGTCTACGAATGTAAATGCAGGAAAAGGCAGCTATCGCAGGAATACATTCCCATAACAAATGTGCCACGCCCACCCGGACGACACTGGCTCTAAAGGAACATAATGGACACCAAAGAAGCTGAAATAACTGGGCAGATAAATGCGAATACAATGTAAAACTGTGGGATTAAGCAGTAACAGATACAAATACACAAACACTGCCGCCTATTAATCCGCTCGGAAAGAAGAGCTAACGTTAATATCCGAATTGAAATGGATTTACCCTTATGTAGGTCGGTAATTGGTTATGCGTTAGAGCAATCCCGATGAATATGCAATATCTCACGTAGAACTCAAAAGAACAACGCAAAGCTACCGACAACCACTAATATCCATCGGGATCTGAAAAAGGATCGCATCGCCGATCATAATTTAATTCAGAGCTAGAAGTCAGGTGTACTTGGATTAGATCATTACGCGGTAGAAAAGACGACCCAAACAAAGGGTTAGTGAAAAAAATCTTAACAAGATTAAAAAAACTATCTCATACTTATTAACAGCAATTCAACCGATGGAAATACGTATGATAACTGGGGTTAGACAGAATAACCTCGTACAAAAAATGCATATGCAAGCGAAAACATTTATTTAATAATTCACATTTCCATAATAATCAATCAAAGTCATTTCAAATATATCAGTCAAAGTGCACTGGATTTCAAATACAGAGTCCTCTTGAGCTGCCAATGACTAGATCCATGAATAAACCTGTCTGATATATTTGACCATCCAATATCTGAAAAAAAGAAAAAGAAGTAGTTATCACACATAGGAGATGCAAAATGAAAGCAAAGATTCACTCTTCCACTTGGGTATGTTGAGAAACAGTGACCCTCACGAAACTCAATCACACGCACACTCAGGGCTTTATTAAGGGTAATTATTACATGCTACAACAAATCACAACGACAATGAAATGCATGGCAATTTTACATAAGTTCTCACAAATCAGGTCCTTTCCAGGGTGACACTCACCGAATGGAACACACGCACATTATGGCATACTACTACTGGATTGCCTGAGAAAAAAATTGTCACTAAGCACTACAGCATCCCAACACAAGGCAAGCAATATTAGTTCATCTCACTAATCACTAAGTTCACTAGCATGATACTGATAGCACTGATAATCCGACACCTCATTCACAATTTACTCTTGACATCACACAAGAGAAAGAGTACCCATTAAAACTGGGTACTAATGAGCACTACAGGGTCACAAAGAAGTGAAAGCATTTTAAGTCTACCTCACTACAAAAATCTTCCCTGTGCAACTACACAGGAAAATAATTAAGCAAATAAAATTAAATTTCAACCACACACTGGGTATGATCCAGTAATCACACAACGGATGCAAAATTAAAGTGGAAATTCACTCTTCCTGGGAATAAATCATAAATTCCTCCAAAATCAGGTCACCTCCTAGACATCAAACTGAAGGGAAGGATTTCCATCAAAGACTAGGTATGACCTTAGAAAGAAGTAATTATTACATGCCACAACTAATCACTACAACAATAAAATTACACAAGTTCTCCAAAATCAGGTCATCTCCTCGACATCATACTGAATGGAAGGATCTCCATCAAAAACTAGGTATCACCTTAGAAAGAAGTAATTATTACATGCCACAACTAATCACTACAACAATGAAAAACGAAACTATGCGAAACTCGAAAAACTATGAAAACTAAGATAATTACCTACATGAAAACTAACATACTGTAACATAACTTCAATACATCGGGCGGCGAATGAAAACGTTCAACACCATTAACACATCCAAGAAAATTGTACTTCATATAGTAAAAGAGCAATGGACAATACGAAGTTGCCAGAAAGCGCTCGTCCAGTTGAAAACTCAAAATGTATTATCCTCTACTTACACCAGGATTAATAAATGATCAATTACACCGCGAGAAGTCAACCAAAGCACTTAGCCAGATGAGATTAAATAAAGCAATTAAGGATTAAGAGATATGAAAAATATGATAACTTAGAAAAAACAATGGGGTTAACAAATTTTATCAGCCACACGAATAAAACACAGGTAAGAGAAAATTTCGTTTCAAATGTAATCAGTTCTGGCGAACAGAAATCGAGGGAAGAACTACAATGCACTCATTCAATCGCGAACTCACCACGTGTTGTCCAAGGACGAGCACAAGGACACATTAATAATCAATTAAACTATTGCGACATTAGTAACGAGTGGTGTATCCCTCTTAGGAGAGATTGGCGTGAAAAAAGAAAGCGGTGGCCCTTTCCTGATGTGATTACATTTAAGTACTTCCGCGAAAAATACTAAAAAGATGAATAAAACGAGAGGACTATCAACATTTTCATAAATTAGAAAACTTAGAAAATAAAACTACTATATAAGATGGATAACTTCATAGAAATGAAGAGAAATGCCGGAATGTTTCCTGTAGTCAATTGTACACCACGTGTTACATTCATCGCACTTCTATTCGTTTCCTACACCTGGGAAACAATTCTTCGCGTTTACTCATAAAGCGAATATATTAGCAAGTTAATATAGTTAACTTGTTTTGGAAAAGAAGAAAATGATTACCTCATGTAAGAGGAAGAAAGCTTACCTTGGGTGCCTTGAAAAGGCTTACATTCTTCAATCCATGTTCCCGGTTGTATTTTAATGTGGTCCGGTATCCACTGGTACATCCCGGCACAAAACACGTACTGGTCATTTCAATGTTTAAATCTTCAATGTTTAAATCAAAGAAATAAACTCTTGGCAGTCAAAATCGACACAGTTCCGAATTCACCTCCTTTCTCCACCACGCTAACTTCAGGAAAGAGAGACTTCCATGCACTTACAGCGCCTCTATCGGAAAGTTGAAAACCTCTTCCCTTGCTTACCATCCGGGCTCTTTTCCTCCCCTTTTCCCCTATCCCGATCGTACTCCTTATCCTACTCCGTGGACTGTAGTTCAATAAATATGGGTCGCTCAGATGAAAGGAAAGAATGTGTAGGAAACATTTTTGGTTATCTATATGATGAATGAGTTAAAACAGCTGTAAAAAAACCTTGCAAGTTCTCCATTGTTGAATACTTTTTAAATATTGAAATAATGTGACACATGTATCATATTCATATCATAGTGAAAGAATGTGAATTGGACACATTATTTTTAATTTTTCATTAGGAATGACTCATTTTAGTTTTATTTGGACCATAACTATATCCATTTTAAAAGCAGCCATTCAAGGACTGACATAGAGAAGAATAGGCGATATTTTTCATATCTATTCAAAGAGTTCATTTTGAGCAATTGAAGCCAATTGGCGCGTTTTAATTTAACACAAGCTATCACGAAAGATTTAGGGTCTATAAACTTAGTATCAATAGTTAATAGGTTAAAAATTATGACAAGTTTCCAATTTTTGATGCTATATTAATGTTTAGTGTTTATTTCTCTCAACTCCGAATGATTTTATTATAGGTAAAAAATTCTATATTATAATTTACAGCAGGGAAAATTTGAAAGTAATTTTTTTTAATTTCAGAATTTGAGAGTTATATTTTTTCATTCATTCAGAGCATATGCAGATGGAAAAATATCATTCATGCTTCATTAGCTTTTGAGTTTTTGTATTTTGTGATATAAGAAGCGTTTTTCTTTGTAAAATATCGAAGCGCCCCAGCGCTCTACATTGTAAATCCTATTTTAATGAAGATTGCAGAATAATTATAAAGTATGAAATTTATGACACGGGCAAAATGTCTTAGTTCCTCTAGTGTGTTCTAGGTCACATATTTAGTCAACATTATTTCTGAAGCAAAAAATAAAATTTTCCACTGTGACCATTATAATTGCAGTTAGACTTGCTAGCACTGGATTAGAAATCAAGCTACATAAATGTATGCATAATCGACGTTTATCTGCATTGATACAGAACAATGCACATACGTTTCTCCTCCATTATACATCTATGCTATATTTACATTTTATTCGACGCTAATATGATACATAAATCTGTTTTGGTTGTTTAAATTTCGTCATTATTGTTGGTTCAATCCTAAGATCCTAAGATTGTTATGGGGCTTTTCCCAACATTTTACCTTCGGTCATATTTCTTACAAACCCATTGTATCTCGGGGTGTGTCCAGTATATTTTATTCTTCTTTCCTGTATGGTGTTTCATATGGTCCTTTCTTCTTCTACTCGTCTTCGTAAACTTCATTTCTTATTTTAACCATCCATTATATCTTCAGCATCCTCCTCCAGTACCAGGTTTCTAAGGCTTGGAGTTTGTATTAGTCAGTTTTTCCAATGGTCCTTGGTTTAATCCATAGAATGCCATGCTCCACACGAATATTTTTATACTATATAATAATGTTTCCTGGTTTGTAGTCCTATCTTCAATTAGCAGAGTAGTTGTCTTTTTCCCATGAACGCCTTCTGAGCGTGGACTGTTTTCCGCATGATGTCCGTCGTAATTCTTCAGTCCCAAGTAATGGTCCTTCCAGCATAGGGGAAGGAATACATATACACTAATTTTATCATGGTGACTTTTACATTCAGTTTCTATCATATGCATACTAGGATTCTAGTCTTCGTCTTATTTATTTTCATATTTTTATGTAAACACGTAGGTTTTTCTCAGAAGATAGAGAATAAAAACGGGATAGATTGCTTGAAACTCTTACAGTAGGCGAAAAAATAAAAAATTGATCAGAAAAAAGACACAAAAAGTCCTATTACAAACCAGATGAAGCTTTGAGTGGTTGATGTTTAATTGTTGTTGGGTGTTTGACTTTTAAATATCAGTAAGAGGTGCCAATTTAAGCGCTGTGTACTCCGTTAATTGTATGACACGACAAGCAAAATTGATTATGCCTGTTCTGTACTTTGAATTAGAGTATTGTGAAAAACGATCAATTACGACCCTGTAGAAGAGGAGCTTGAACTGTATAATAAATAAATAATTCTTTTACTCCCATAGATAATGCCCTTCTAATGGTAGAAAAGCTACTGTTATCTATCCATGTATGTTTTAGTTATGATAATTAAACCGGTCATAACAATTTTTGTAAGTTTACGGCATTATCATAATATGCTCATATACTGCCAAGTTGTTGATATTACATTCTAATTATCTAGCTTGTTTATTTTTTTATTCCTACCAATCTAAAGGTGTTGAGATTGACATAGATTGTAAAGGTGTAAGCCCTTTCAACTTTTTCACCTTTGGCTTACTAGAAATATATGTCCATTAATGGTAACCATAATAATACCCATTGTACTTCATTCAACAGCAAGTATAATGAACGAAATGACCACTAACGTAAATCTAATTTTTACATTATTTTTTATTATGCATTTTAGCATTTTTATACATACATATCCTTTTTGCAATCAGAATAAGGTCTCCCAAAAATTCAAATCAAACATACTCTTGATATATTTTGAAATTAAATAAAGAATATTCCTCATATAAAAAATAAAAGACAAATTTAAAACTAAACTAACTTTATAAGAAATTGTTAGAGCAATAGCACGAAGCCCAGTCTTGAAATTGCCCCTGCTAACACAGTTAGTAATAAAAGAAATAATACTGCAGTAATTACTACTACCCATACAAATAAAGGTATTTGATCTAATTTTATTCCTTGTGACTTTATGTTAATTACTGTGGTCATAAAATTGATTGCTCCTAGGATTGATGACACACCTGATAGGTGACTTCATTTCGAAACGTATATTTCTAGGCAAGATAATAAATTATCTATTAAATTAAGATTTGATATTTTATAATTGTACTAATATAAAACGTAAAAGCCATTAAAGGTGCCGGATTGTCTTAGATTTTAGTTTATCTCTGGTTTATAAAATACGCTAAACAAGTGACTCATGCTAAACAAGCGTTTAGCATGAGTCACTTTTAGAACAAAATGCTCGGTAGTTTGGTATTAGTCTAAGATAAAGAAGGTAGGGTTGGAGTAATCCATTGGTGTAGTAAAAGTAATGAAACATTTGATATGGGATTTACATTGTCTACAGTTTTGTGAATAAAAAATTTATGTTTTCAAAAAAGTTAATACTTTGAGTCACCCTATAAGGCTGCCTCATTAATTTTCCTCTTCAATGATTATCCTCGTAAAATCTTCTACGTCCTGGTGGCCGTAGTTGAGATGCTTTCCATTCAAAGCTAGTAACAACACTAAAGTAGTATATTTTTTACATTGAATATTCAACCCCAGACCGACGGACATCGTCATTATCAATCGCTGTTTACTCTGTCGAGCCAAATTTAACGTCCTTTAACTCTTAACTTAAATATCCAATTCCAATTGCAGGTATTGTGTCTTTGAGTTGCGTTCACTGCGAAAGTCCCGTCTAACCAATTCACTATTTTGGTGTTTACTCCGTATGATTGCAATTTACATATGATTTTTTTTGTGAGAACCCTTGTCAAATATTTCAATTAAATCATGAATCATCGCGTCAACTTGATTTTCTGAATTAACTGATTTTAGGATGTCATGAAGGAAGGCTACCATACAATATGTGTCGATTATTCAAGGATGTCATAATATTTCTAACGCCAATGTGCTCGGGGATCTTACATAAAAGTAATGTTAACAATACAGGCTGGTTATATCCTGGGTCATATCTTTTCCTATTTTTTTTAATATTGTGCAATTTTTGCTTTTTTCTATCTTGAGGCACCTTGCTCACGGATTATCATTTACAAATTATGATTTCTACGAATGATGCAATCTGTGGCGCTAGCTCCTTGCGTATACCGGCACATACTCCTTCTGAACTATCAATTTGGATTTATATGTCGAGAAAGGGTCCTATCAGACCTACTTTACTATATATTCTTAAAAAATGAAATCCACATGTGAAAAAATGATGTTTTATCTACTCTATCTATTTTTCCACGTAGTTTCCTTTGAGTCCTCTTACCTTCGACCCGCGATTCACAAGGGCGGGTATGCCCTGTTGGCACCGATCCTAGATCATTGATTTAAGAATCAAGTTTTCACTGCGTTAATCACCTTTTCTTTGTCTTCAATATTTTTACAGCGAATGTTGTCCTTCAGTGGCTAAAATAAGTGGAAGTCAGAGCGATCCACAACAGGGACGGACGGTGATTGGCGTAACACTGTCCAACCCAATTGTATGTGTTCCTCGAATTTGTGTGAGGACGATCATTATCGTGTTGAATCAAAACGTCCGTCCCCTTGGTTATTATGAAGCCAAAGCCGTTGAAAACGCTCCCGAGTCTGTTCAATATTTTCAAACTTGCTTTAGAGTTCATGTTAATTCATATTGGTATCATAAAAACGATAATCATACCCTTAAAGTGCCAAAATAAAAGGATCATGATTTTATCCACCCAAAGAGTTGTTTTGAATATTTTTCTTCTACGGAGAGTAAGGATGACGCCATTACACCGATTATATTCATTTCTTGCTCAAAATAATGGGCCCAGGTTTCATCACTCGTCACAATTTGGGACAAAAAGATCTACCCATTAGCTGAAAAACGTTTCAACAAATCAGAAAAAATGTTATTTCTCTGAGTTTTGTGCTCCAAAGTAAGATATGGTGACACCCATCTTGCACACACTTTTGAATATCCAAGAGCCTGGATAATTGCACGCACACATCCTTTGTTTACTCACAGCTGCAGTGTCAATTGCCTTGTCGTCATACAAAAATCGTTTCGAATGATATCATTGGCCCTCAGCCAGAGAACTAGCGTCACAGCCGAGGATGGTCTAAGCCGAGGATTGCCTTTTTGCAGCAAATCAACAATGTTTTCCGATGATGTCTTTGATCTGGTGACGAAATCTGATTCACTCACCCTCCGTGTCCAGCAACCAACTGTACTCCTACCGACTTCAGACGTTCGTAAGACTTTGCACAAATGTTCCTGGGTATTACCTACCGTTTCTTTCTACGCGCACAGAAATTCAATCATAGCATTTTTTGTGATGTGCATCACGATCAGACTTCATTCTGAAAACTTCTAGCTACATCTACTATCTACAGCTACATTATTGCTCTCTGCAGGATAAGACTGAAACTACACACACACGCGCAAAACGTCAACAAATTTCCATTTACAATTTAAAATTACCTACATTGGTTTTGGCTGAAAAAACAGTGGGGGGTTACTTTTTGTGCAGCCTTCGTATTACCGTAAAAATTTTAAGAGAAGATCTGAAGTCGCTGCTACTTCTACATGATAATCGGCAAATTAAAGCAAACGATATTTACCGGTATTACTTAAGCTGTAATACTGATTGTACAATAAGGATTCGCCTATCGCTGCAATACCACATTAAAACACGGCGCATGCAAAGATAGAAGTAATTGAAGGGTTTTTGATTAAGAGTCTTACAAGAACTAGAATTGTAAACTCTTATTCTTTCTAAATATTGAAAGGGCTATTAATTGCAAATTATACCTATCTATGAAAACACATAATGCAGCTGTCATTATCCACCATGCTGGATTTTCAATTATATAACGAGATAAAATGAACAATTTTCCATGTGGTATCCAAGAACTTACATCAGTAACAGTACGTGAAAACATGAATATGATTCACATAATATGTGAATACAATAGAAATACAGCGGTTGCTCGCCATTTATTACACGGAAAATCAAATGAAAATTAGAGGCAGAGATAACTAATCTAAAAAAACCATTCTGACAACGTAGACTGAGCAACACTCCACAAACATACCTTGTTTGCTGTAACTTCAGCTAATTATACCTTCAACGCGGCACTTCAAGCGATTCACTAACCCCTCTCTGCAGAATTTTGACTTCACTCGTGATGACGTCAAACTATTCCCTTGCTGCCTAAAGAAGACCTTTTAAATCGTTGTTAACAATGCAATTGGCAGATACAGCAAATGAGTCCAACCCAATATTCGTTTTAAAAGTTGATCACGATAATTCAATTTGAGATGGACACGAAAATTTGTGGACACATGAAATTCCGTTTAAGTCGGTACGCTTCGAAAACAACTGGTTGAGTGACCAACAGTGAGAGTAGATCTAGAACAGTTTCAATTATACAGCTGCCCCTACGGTCTGGGTTGAATTACCTTGAGCAATATCCCAGGATATACATTCGTATATCTTTCCAGGCGAAGGATGTTTTCACGGAAGGAACTCTGAAACACCCATTTGCGAGCAATATAGAAAAATGATCGGGATTAAAACAAATATGTGAATCATCGACAATGATACTTGGAAATGCTAATGCTAAAAATGCATTTACTCATGGTTACCTACCTCCATTTATTATTTAATGAATATTAAAGGCATAAGAACTTTAAATGGAATGTGTTACCATTGTTACAAAGGGTGTGTATAAAAGAAATGTTTCACTGTGAACATTGGATATCCTAAACTTCATGCGCAACGCACTTCACATGCGGTACACCATCAAGCATACCTCACAGGATAGACAAAACACTGATCAGTGTCATATTTCTCTTCCAATCCCATGCATAGAAAGTAACTTGAATATATATTTCTAGGATAGACTTTCGTCACAGCATTTACCAATATCTAATCACTTGGTGCCTTAAAAAATGTAATGGTGCCTGACTGTTGCACGCACTCAAAAACTACTGGACCGATTGCGCTGAAATTTGCCATAAGGGTCTAATAGTAATTTATGCCATGCCTGAAGTTTGTGCACTGACTAATATTAATGAACGACAGAAAGACGAGTATTTATGTCAGCGATTTTTTTAAGCAAATTTTCAATGATTATTTTGTATTTGATTCCATTGCAAATTTTTAGCTTTGTAAATCTTGGCGTATATTTGAAAAGAAGCAAATATAATAACATCTCTTTTGTGCAACATTCTACAGCAAGTTATACCGGAAAGGACGGAACGAGGTCAGTTTTTCTTTCTTCTCGTTTTTAATTCGGTGGAGTAGCTGCGTTTTCTTTACCATTCTTCTATTTTAGGTATTATTATTTTATTGTGTTAGAAAACTTTTTATGAATCATCATACAAATGTTATGACTATAGGCTATTTTATCTTAATTCGCATATCCTTGGATGCACTATTATGCATCTCATAATTGAGACATTGCACAGTAACCAAAAAATAACAAACATTTATTACGAATTACTTGGAATTGATATGAAATGAATATTTATTATAAAACTTCTTCCTCTGGTAGCAAGTTTATGAGTTATATGTTACCATAATTATGTAACGTCACGTTTCATGCGCAAATTTCTATACCAGTGTGCTTCCTTCCACTTATGCTCAGATTCCTTTAAAAAGAAGTCCCTAGGGTCAGCGCTGTTCCGAATGGTAATAATGACCCCTAGCATTTTTGTTTTCCAATATTTTGCTTTTTAACCAATATTATATTCACTAAAGACAATCATTTTCCCTTGCAGGGTCTCCGCCCTTGGCCTCTCAATCACTGCTATTAGGATGGCAAACAGGACATGACCTCATAAATACCTTCATCAATAATTCATATCCAATATCTCTCTTAGAAAGAGATGTCTCTCTCTCATTTGGAGACGAGAGACGGAAAAAAGACCATTCTTCTTTCCTCCACCCTTCATGATTGTTTGCAAAATAGGGGGTCTATGCCTGCGCATATAATACACCAGGAGGGGGCCTGTCTTAACGCTTTGAAAATGGTCTTCAGAAACTAAACATTTGCAATAAGACTGAAATAGAATACCATTACCTCCATTTAACGGCACGGCTAAAAGTTTCTTGTGTTTGAAAAAGCCCAAACAAAATATTTTCGGTATGCATATCCTTATTTGTGTAGTCGCTCCGTCACAGCAAAACTTTCTAGGCTAACTTCCAACTTGGTTCTATTCGGGGATTCAACCTCGTATTCTGCCTGTAAGCTGAACAATCTTGATGGTCGAGTCTGTCATCAAACTAATTGTAGACAATTTGGGACGGCGTATTGGGAACTACCCTCAGCATTCTTCTCCAGGAACTTCAGCTACCAGTTCCTTCCGACATCCCGAACATTGTTCCACTAGGTAAAAATTACGATTATGATGAACTGTTTTCATGCAAAAATAACGTGTAGAAATTTATTCCCTAATACTCATCTATTTTTCTATGCAAGGGCATCTCATCTTTCTCATCTCTGTCAGCTTGAACCAGTATCTAAGCTACCTCCAACATAAGGATATGAATACGTTAGGATGAAATTTCTAGACTCTCTTCCCAAACAATCTTAAGGCAATTCGTTCAGAGCAGCTATAATATCAATCGACGTCAATCCTTACCGTGCCATTGTGAAAGAAGACAACACTGACGGATACGGCGATTACAAAGACGACCACTTACGTGCAATAAAGCCGATTTAACGGAGGTGAAAGAGACTAACTTCGCTGTGCCTTATGTCGTCACACTTCTGAGTGGCACCAAATGACTCAGATACATAAAAATAGACTTAATTGGGCTAGTTAAAGTAGCACGGCACTGCATTTGAGATGCGTTGAACACTTATAAAACACTCAGTCCTCAGTGACAAATTCAAAGTGAGGCGCTGTAGCAGTTTTAGTGTGATCCCTGACTCCCAGGACTCGATTAATACTTTATCTCTCCTAAAAAGAGTCGACGTATTGTATTATAGTTACTTCTGTAATCATATTCAATATTCTGATCCGAATACCGTCGCAGAGGCAGAATTTCTCTCCCGGGTCTAGCTAGATCAATTTAAGATAAATCCGGATTATTCTTCAGGGAGGTTGACCTAGTGAACCCCCCGATGAAAAGTTTTTTGACGTATGTTCTTACTTCACCAGTTATGATAAGTCGGCAGGCACCTTCACCTCACAATATAATTATAAGATTAGAAAGAAATTGTAGAGAAGTGGTTACGAGTCTAACAGTTATTAAACCCATTGAGTACGAAAACCACATAAACTCATGCAGAACAAAAAGTACGTTACTTGGGGAAGCTGTAAGTTAACCATCAAATTTGTCTTTAAACTAGAGGCACTATGAAATCTAAATGCATTAAAGCTACCTTTTAATACGAACAGTCTGGCAATATCTTAAAAACTATTTCATATTGTCATTCCTCTATATTTAGAAGTGTAATAAACTACTTGCCAGGAATCTGAGTACGATGATTTCTGAGATAACAACTTCAAAGGTTTTGTATTTTAAATTCTTTTTGAAAATGAAAAAAGATGGTGTCCTGAGGAATGCCACATCTTGTGCAATATACGGACATATACTTGAAAAAACTTGGAAATAGGAAGATTAGAAGCGTAATTTGTGGTATGAATCGGTAACTAAATATAAAAAGAGATTATCACTTGGCACATATATAATATGTACATTTGAAAAAGAAAGTAAAGGCAATCAAAGCTATCAGTCATATCTGTAACTATACAATTGATTTGTTTCATTAAAATCAACTGATGTTTCCGTAGAATTATTCAAAAATATCATTGCTAAATATCAATTAATAACTTGTTGTAATATAACTAATGTAAAAAATGAGGTAAAACTTGCCTCAAGGAAAAATATAAAATTGGTGTACCAGTCAATGTTGATCAAAGTTGAACGATGTAAACCAAAAACATCAAAAGTACGCTGAATGGGAAAAATACACAGATAGTACAAGAGCCAAACATTTTAAAATACTCTTCGTAACAAATCCAATTTTTCCTCAGCTACCACTTAGGGGTGCGTTCGTGTTAATGCTTTCCCCTGCAGGACCCTTTACTTCAATTTAGGTATCATTTTACGCTGAGGGAACAGCACCACACTCACCAGGCATCTGCTATCCTTGAAACCCTCCCGGGGGGCTTAGTGTAGCAGCCGTGCGGAAAGCCATGACACGAGGTACAAACGCTGGGATGCTGACCAGATTAAGTGGGTTAAACCACCATTAAATTGGACGATAAACGGGTGAAGCGACATCAAATTAAATGACTTAAGGTCAAAATTGCATCTAATGTCGTGGAGGATATCACGGTTGGTGGAAGAGTGTAAGAAGTTGGGTAGAAAAGAGTAGAGGAAGGAAATGGATGTGAAGAATTGGGTAAAGATGAGAGAAATGAGGGATTGAAAGTCTGAAATCGAAAGAGACGAGAAGATTGGAGACTAAATGAGAAGGGCACAAAGTGATCACCGAAGGGAGAGAGAATTTTTACAAAACACAGTAGTAGGAGGAGTATCCAATAGTGTTTTCTTCTGAGGACAAAAGGAGGACAGTGAGGAGTAGAAATGGCAACAGGTAGGAGAGCCAAAGTGGAAAGAGACTGGGACAGAGTAATTAGAGAAATGTCAGAAACTAAAGACTGACTAATTGAGTTGTCATTACTAACAGAGCTGCTTGAGAGAAAGGCGTCCTTCAAGGCATCAAGAAAAATGGCATCATTCTTTAACTAATCATACGGCGCGCGCGATTTTTTCATGGAAATTTAATAAATAGCATCATGAACAAGAACATAAATTATTAATTTCTCAATTAAATTTTTACTTTTAGTGATAATTTTAAACAATAGAGGTCTGTAAAGAAAATGGAAAACAAACTTTTACGTATTATTCTTCTTGTGAACAAAGTTCAAAAATTACTAGTCTATAGAAGATTTTTAATGTCGGTAGATTAACATGGAGTTTAAAATAAACAAAATATTAATATTTTTGTTTTTAAATCACTATAATCACTTAGCAATGGATTTTTTTTCTTTTGCTTGAGATCATGAAAACTTTTACTACTCTAAATCTTCAAATCAGGAAAGAACTAAAGACGTCTGAAACTCAAGAAGCTGAAACACCTTCTAGCAAACGTTTTCAAAACCCAACATTGTCGTGATCAAATGAGTAAGAAAATAGTGGTGAGATATGTTTTATTAAACTTCCTGAATTGATCACTTTTTAACATATACTAGTAAAATATATATGTGAATCAATCAATAGAATTAAACATTAAGAAACGGAAAATGAAAACACGACCTTTAAAAATAATTACGAGCATAGCAATTGACTTCGATAAGATCATGAAGCCATAGAAAAATATTCTCTTTATTTATTTCGAATAGGAGAAAATATTTACCACTTAAGCTAGCACAGCAATCATCAACTTGTATCTAATCCAGGAAACAGCTTGAAGACACTCAGCCACTTAGCCGCCGGCGTATTTTTATCGTCGCTTATAATGCTCCGCTCAGCTGGTCGACGGCGAAATTGGCAAAGCTCGAGGATGGAAGGCAAGAGGAAGATGAATGGGATACAAAGGAAGCAGGAGTTCCAATTACGGTGACGAAAGGAAATGAAATGGCCGAGCAACTCCTCTACACACAAACACACACAGATCTATACCCGTTCGTTCCTTCAATGCGGCGGGGAGGACAAAGAGACGGCAGACGAACGAGAGTTTGGAAGAGACAGATGGTGGAACGACCAATGAAAGGAGTGATGGAAGAAACTGTCGAATATGAGAATGAAAGTTGGGATGATGGGAAGAAATATAGAGACGAAGAAAGTTAAAGGAACAGAACAGCGGGGAATTAAATGGAAAGGGAGAGCCAGCGAATTAGGAGCAGACTATTGAGGAGGAAAAGTAAAGTTTATTAGCGGAGAGGGATTGTGATATCCATAGGAAGGTAAATATACAATAAAGAAAGGGAGAGTGAAGTAGAAATGAAAAATATATCTTGGAAAATCAGCAAATTCTTCGCACATGTGAGTAAAATAGAAAAAAGGGGTTCACCATCAAAGCAAGCAGTCATGAAAAAAGAAATTTCATTTCTTATTTTCGCTTCCCAACTAAGCTCATAGTGATTTGGTTGGCATACGTCTGATGGAGAACTCCTTACCACCAGCGGCATAATCTTAATTAAAGACCTTGGGCTTATATATCCTGATACTCGCTTTTAAATTATGACTAATATTTTACTCATATTGTTATTCTGCGTATATCTCGAAAGGGCAGTCATAACCAAACTTAATCATTTACAGCAAAAAAATCAAGATTAAAATGTAAATAATCGAATTAAAGTAACGCTTTCAGGATACGCAAACAATGCCCTGGGAAGATGTGATCCAGTAAATTTAAACAAACTAAGTGTAAAAAATTCAAATATTATCATAGTCATGTAACAAACAATAGTTTTTACTTAGCGTCACAATTATCACTCAGAGGGATTGTGATATCCATTCGAAGGTAAATATACAATAAAGAAAGGGAGAGTGAAGTAGAAATGAAAAAATATTTTAAAAAGATTGCTTTACAGAAACGCTTTTTCTCATTTTAGAGCGATCAAATCACTTTATTCGTACCTGGTCTTGAGTACTAAGTCTGGGAAAATTATTTTTTAAGTGAATTTCACACATGTGAACGACCAGGAGCGGGTCATTCTGTTAAAGTTACTGTGCAGCCAGTTCAGAATCCATTGAATAAATCCAAGTAAACAGCTTTGTGTTTAAAGTTTGGCTTAGCCTCGTGGAAAAGAGCGCTTAGCACTCACACACAGGTTTGCACGGTATCAGTAACGACAACTCGCTCCTAAAAGCCTCTTTAGTATTCATAGTGTAAGAGGTCCAAATAGCTTAATTGGATGTAACAATCAGTGCCAGCCGTCGAAGCAAACCATACTGAATTTTCGCGAGATGAAAATGATGAATATTGGTGATATGATTTAGGGGATATTAGAATAAAATAGTTTTATTAATGTAATTCTTAAGCAATGGAAAGTTACCTCAAGTGCCCTCCCTGTTTTAGAGCAACGGATATAAGAGGAAACTAACCACTCAGGTTTTTCCATGATCAAGTACGATGATGATGAGACTTAAAACCAAAATTGTAACTTTTGCTCGAATGCTAAGCTTATATTTTCTTGATATCTTCGGAGAAATGCCAGTACATTGCACGTTAGTATTTGACTATTCTCTCTGAGAAAATACTTTGGAGATTATATCATTCCAACAATATCGCTAAACCAGAAACAGGTAAGCGGCGAGCATAATTTGATTTAAGTTATGACTTGATTTATGTAGAAAACAGTGTCTATACATTAACTACAGCATTAAATTTTTTATCAGAGAATAAGGATTTATATTCTAACAAAAATTGGTATCCAAAAGCTTTCAGCTAAGAAAAAATGTTATTTTTAACTGTTCTTTTCAAGGAAGAAATAATTAATATATTGCCTTAATTTTAAAATAAAATAAAGTTTTTAAACAATTTTTAACATATAAAATTAATATTTAAATATTTGTGGTTGTATAGAGCCAAAAGAATAAAAAATACTTAGTTTAAACTCATCAGAATATTAAGTACACAGCCACTAATTTTATATTTAATTGTGTGTTATTTAATTGTATGTGTTATTTCATTGTGTATGTTATTTAATTGTGTGCGTGTGTGGGTTTGAGGATATACATTCTTCATTACAAATATCATATGTTGAAAAACAGTTTAAAATAATTTTGGGAGCAGATAATTCCAGCAGAAATTATCGTATAAATTATCAATGCTCAGTAGTCAAAGTACCTTATTGAAGATGTTTTGTAAGGTATTTTCTTGTCATTGTTCATAAAAACATAATTATTTTAATAAGACTATATCTTTGCTGCAGAAGATAACATGCAGTTTTTACCCCTACATTTTCCCTTTAAAATTTAATGGTACGGCAATTCTCCGTTGTTTTCCTCTTTATATTCAAAGCTCATTCCATCGGCAGCATTTTGCTCGCTCAACTTTTTAACCTTTCCCTCTTCCCTTTCCCCCGCATGAAACCGACCATCTATAAAAGAGACTGGCTTTTCAACTATCGCTTTCTTCAAAATACCTTTCTTGACACCCCAGTTCAGCTCTAAAGCACTTCATTTTCATCCAAACTTAGATTTCTTCTACCATCCATGAGTCGCTTTTCCTCAATCTCCCCTCCATCAATTTTTTCCCCAACCAGCTTCATCGACTTCATCTCTCATTCACCAACCATAGTTTTCCTCGAATATCCATCCTTTATCTCTGCATTTTCACAAGAGTTGTTTTCCGTGGTACAGCCAACAAACCTCACGTTTCAGAATCCCACACCTCTCTCCTCAATTTGCATCATTCTGTACCGCTAATCTAAGTCTCGTTTTCAGTCATTCTTCTCAATGGTCATTGTACGCCAAGTTTCTTCAAAAAATGCCCTCTGAATGGGACATAAGTGGCTTGAAAGGGAATCCCTTGCTTTCTTTCTCATTCATCCTTCTCCTTTCTTCTATCCAAAAGGGATTTTTTCAATCGCACCATGGGGGTTCATTTGATTTCTCCCTGCTCTCCCCTATTCCGAAGCTTCCCTTCGCCTCCGCATTGGAAACTGGGCGGAGCCTAGCTCCCCTTTCCACTCTCATTCCCTATCCTCCACTCCGGTTCTCCATCATTCTCCCTTCGGCGGTTCACTTTTAAATCTCCTCATTCTCTTCATTTTCATCTTCATCACCAAATCTGCTGTTATTCCTCTTCAGTCAAACGTGCATTGGAATTTGTCTCATCTTTTTCAATTCCCAAAAAAGTGAGTTGAGTGAGAAAAGTGAGAGTGATTTGAGAGTCAATTCGTGTAACGTGTTTTAATACGTAACAGAAGCTAGTGGTGATCAACTTATGACAAGTCTTGGAAGTACATTGATGCAGCATTACATGGCTGGAAAAAATTCTATTTCCTCCATATTGGTGATGGTCAAGGGGAAATAATTTTAGAGTTAATAATCAATAAGAAAATTATAATGACAAATTGCTTAAGTCATTACCGATTTTAATAGCAAATTAAATTAAATTTTAAATTTAAAAAAGAACACCATTTTTTGATGCTACAGAATTTATTATTGTCACAATTTTCCTAAATATTTGTCACTATCTGGTCCATCGAAGTACATTACATTCAGGAATGTAAAGTTATCATCAGCCTGATCATATAAACTTAGATACAGCCATTTGAAAAACATATGTCAGCTAGATTAGTCACCGAAGGATGGCGATTACTTGAGAAAACCAGTCTCACTACAATGAATCCAGAAACCTCTAGCGTTTTTTTCTTTTACTGGTTAATTATCATCACAAATAATGTTTTCCATGTGAGTAACTTCCTGTGAGCAACCAAATTCTGTAGCCATTATCACTTTGCAATAATACATTATTATGAGATGAGGTAAAAAGGCTATTTGGTGGTATATTTTCTAAATCACTCGCTACTTTCTTATGATAGGAAAAAGTAGGTACTTAAGTAATAAAGTATATAGGATTGGACCACAATTGAGTTTTCTAAAGGCCAGCTTTTAAGATTAAGTGACACCGAACCGCAAAAGATCTTTACACTACTGTAAGCACAAAATTCATCCCAGCTGCTAGATTAGAACCAATGATCTTTATGTTAATAAGGGGGCGTGTTACCAAATTATCAACTGTGAAAGGCCGGGTGGTCAAGGCATTACATTAATAATGGAACACATTCATGTCAATTATCTCTGAAATTCTGCTGATTCAATTAATTAGAACGCTGACAGCATGTCACTTAGGTTCAATCCTCCACTTAATGTAATTTACCCCCTTAATTTGGGGTGGAAAAAAAATTTCATTTCAGTGGCATGTAATTTTTCGCATCGGAAAAGTAATTGGAATTCTGTACAAATTATTCTTCAGCTCCAGTTTACACCTTTTGTTATTTGTAGATTGCCTTCCAGCTCGCACTACACTAATTTCCCTCTTGAGATTCTGCATCCCACGCATTCTTCCCCGCTATTCTCTCAATTTCCTACGCAACCCTTAAAACCGTTACTTTGACCGTGAAACTTTATGGAAATTGTGTACGGGTCAATTTTACTGGAAGGTAGGCTTGCCAGATTAAGTGATTTGAGGACTAAAAAAGCAACCATATGCCAACAGTAGTAACTAGTCGATGTTGTTGATTTAACGAACTGATTGGGCGTTTTTTAGGCATAAAGAAATAGGAAACAGCGATTGACATTATGCAGTGATCGTTTAAGCATGTATGCAAGGGATGGATTGACCTGTGAGTTTGGGGTAATTAAGTGTCAGCAGTAGTTATTGCTAATAGGTTTGCAATGAACATTCATTAATAAACTGCGTAAGGATGTAAGGCATAGGGTTTTGGGAGGTGATATAGTGACATGCATTATGGGAGTGTATTTAGTGGAGCTCAGTTTTTATTCCGGAGTTGAAAATTGATCTGCGGATTTATCATAGTCTCATATTGTCCGTGGAAAGAATGAGTATTTGTACCTATCTGTTCGGCATAGTATCACTCATTTTATCGTTTCTGTTAGACCTAGGGATGTAGTGAGGCGTCATGATAATATTCTCTGTGTCGCTCTGAAACACACCAGTTCTGAATTTCTCATGCAACTTAAGCCTAGCGTCTAGCCTCCGAGTCTCTAGGGGCTCCCACCTTAATCCCACCAAAAGTTTTGAGACACATCCCATGTTTAGTCGCGGAAGTTTTTAACGAAGTGTCCAGCTTTTCTTTGTATTTTATTAGTTTTTTGATTAAATCATTATAACCAGGGGTCAAATGCGACGTGTTATAGATGTGGCCTAATCAGTGCGAAGTAGCATCTCTCTTTTTCTTTTTAATTCGAGGACCTTCCTATTATACGCTTAACAAAACCAAGTTTTTCTAATGCTGTACCGCATGTGTTTTGTATGTGGGTTCCCCACGATATCTCAGAAGTTAGGGTAATTCCAATATATTTAAATGTATCCGAAGAATTTATGTTCACCTCACCCACAGTATAGCCATTACCTATAGCAACTCAGGACTTAACTCTGCCAGCTCTGGTAGCTAATGGTTCATTACCTACTAACTAGCTTCCTCCGAAGAGTAAGCATGTCTACGCTTGTAAACACCAAGGTTTTCATCGTCACAAACTGTCGTCTTCAAGATGAACAATATCTCCTCAGTTTATTTGCTTTCTACTGCTCTATATCCAGCCATTCGGCTACCCCAAAAAATTATGAGCACTCTCAGCGTGTTAGTGCGTCCGACACTTTCCCTCTCTTTCATTTAAAGTACAGTTGCGCAAATATGTTGGCCATGTTGCCTTCCATTTGTTCTCCTCTTCATTTCTTTGCTAACGTCTTCCCCTCCTTGACGAAAAATATCACGTATGTGACTGCCAACAAGGCTCACTAACATTATACAGGTCCACCAATCTCCGAATACTCACCCTCTTCCCACATGCGGATCATTCTCCTCCCAACCCAATAGGGCCATCCTTCCACCCTTCTCTCTTCTCCCTCCGCTCTCCACCGCTTCCCCTCCCGGCACTACGGTCTCTTCCTCTTTCCCTATCTTCCTCCCCTCCCCACTCCTCGCCCCTATTAATGGATTTGCCAATACTTCGGACAAGGCTTGCCCGAGACGGAAGAGATTGATAGCCCTCAAGGGATACGGGGTCGTTGCGGAGGAGGAAGATGACTGGGGGTGGGTTATAGGGGAGGAAAAGAGAAGAAGGGGGAACTGGATCTCTATGGAAAGGAAAGAACCGTTAAAGGGAAGCGATTCTCGAGATAGTGTGCGACGAAACGATGGGAAAAGGGAGAAACAGAAAGACTGAGGGATGTGGAAGGAATGAGGACGAATTGGAGAATTCGGCGAGGAGAAAATCATTCACATGGACTGGGATGTAAACCCAGATATCCCAGCTCACGTGCTAAAGCCAACGGACGTGGAAATTTAGCTAATGAGCATTGGATGAGAAAGCCAGTGTAGCTTTGTTCCTACGCTTACATCAGAAAAGTTCCAGGTAAGCCGCCTCAAGAGTGTGTGGAAAGCAAGCTTGTCGCGATTCCAACCGATATTCATCCAAGTTCAAGGTAAAACTGTTCACCCTCCCGGCTCCTGGCCGCCCGGTTGAAACATGTAGAGCTAATTCGAATCACGAACCAGATGAATGATATTTTTCATTTTGAGCGTGGTAAATTGGTGAATACCTTTTCAGACAGTTTGAGCAAAGTATCATATCACATAAAATCCAATGACTTTGGCCAAAATTGAAAGAAGAATATCTCATATTTACAATTATAACAAAATATCAGTCACTTGACTGTAAGCTCCATGGGAGACGAGAATGATGTGGACTCCGGATTTTTTAAAAATATGATGAGCTCCTAACTTAAATCTGTGCCCTGTTAGCATGCTTCCTCAACAACAATATACATATACAAATCAATTACTCGCCCCCTAAATGTTTACTGAATCGCACAAAATATTCACTTTTGAGGACGTTTTCTGCAAACTGCGTGAAAAAACGTGTCAAATTTATTTTTTATGGATGTTTTCCTAACTCATTACCGTGAAAGTTAAAATTTAAAAAGTGTTTATTTTTTAGTTATGTGCAATGATATTGACTTATAGCTTCTTGCAGTTTCTCAAATTTAAATGTAACCTTTGCATACGATACCTTATCTGAGTGGGACTAAATGTCGCCTAAATTTATAGTTACATGCATCTAAAAGGATAAGATGATTGAGGAGCTTCGATCGATAAAGGAAATGAACGTAAAATGGAGAAAGGGAACGAAAAGGAAGGGTAGATTTCTAGGATGTGATGGGAAAGGTTCGAATAGGTACGTTCGTTGCAACGCGAGTAAGGTCCGTCTCAGACATGCTTCAAGGTGAACGGGGGTGGTGTTGGGAGAGAGGGTGGGTCAGACGGTTCTAAGGAGGGTTTCCGTCGATGTTGTTTGGGCGAAGGTGCTCGGAAATAGGGTAAAGCGACTCCTTGATGATGGATTGGCCTCGAGGAAGGTGCGTGGACGGTTTATGTGGTCGGTCCAAAAGCGGCGAGACATGGAGGGGGCAACGGCTGGAGAGGTCTGGGGGTGGGCAAGTATTGGACGGAAATATATAAGGAGAGGGATTTGGTAAAGGCTGAGATCGTAAAGGAATCCACATCTTCTCGACCCTTTGGAAAGGAGACTGCAGTGGGAGAAGAATATAGAACGGTTTGATGTTTTTTTCGTTTAAGTGATCATGGATTATCCTAGCTCCTGGCAACGATGAGGAAGATGAGAAGGACCATATCTTCCGAACTCCTGCTCAATCCTCACTCATCTATGGCTTTAAGGGAGAGAAAACTCGTCAGTTTCAATTTTTTCTCAACGACTGAGTTAACAAGTAATCAAAAGGTCATTATTCCAGCATCTATGGCATCGCTAGGCGTCGTAAACGTGAGGCCAACTAACGTACAAGAATGAAAAATGTCCTCAGAGAATTATAAAACTGTTCTTGATGTTTCGATTATTTTGTCTCAAGACAAAAATACGCTAAAACATATAAGTTCAAGGCAACTGAAAACAGGTTTTCGAAGATTGTGCCCAACGTAATTTAAAGCTTCGCTAATTGAGGTGCTCAAAATTTATTTAAACTCTGAATAAGTTTTGTTTGAAGGTTTTGAATCGTTCGGCAAACGTGTGAAATTAATAGCATAGAAATAAACTGGGCGAATAAGTTACGGGCAATATAAGTATCTCAGACCAATATGCCCAGAAGGTATCCAATCGGAAGCACTCGTGTGATGAATTATCGACAAATATCTTTCGCCACTCCCGGCTTTCGGTTTGCATTCTGTAGTTAATTGGAAAAATTAAAACTCGCTGAGTGGAATGCTTCATCACAAAGGGTAACGAATACCGTTAAACCATGAAATCAATGACTGAAACGGTTACTAGCTACAAAATATCAATCGATCAGCCATCGGCCAAGAGATGACCTTCAACGATTCCCTCGGGGTATTTAATAGTATATGACTTTGTAAACGAGTTTATGAAATTGTAGAAAAAGTCTTTTATTAAGTGTCTTTTATTGTCGCTTTAAAGCAAAAAGATCACAAATCATCATGAATAAAATATTATCTATCTTGATGATTCTTCTTTGTGACCTCTTTTTTTAACATGATCAATAAAATTAGTTTCTGGAGATTGTAGGTCATAATTCATGCATAAACTTTTACTCTTTTCCCAACGTTTTGCATCGTTATTTATGCTTCATCAGGGCTACAAGGAAAATTAATAGTTGTATTGTACAGAAAATCAATTCAGAGTACAATTTAGGTTTTTTAGTTTTAAAAAAATATGTAAACGTGATTTTTGTTCACATTTATACATATTTAAAAAAAACAAAAACCCAAATTGTAAACTGGATTGATTTGATGTACAATACAACTATTAATTTTCATTCTAGCCCTGATGAAGCATAAATAAAGATGTGTAACGTTAGTGAAAGAGTACAAGTTAATACATGAATTATGACCTACAATCTCCAGATATTAACTTTATATTATTTATCTTAAAATATAAAATTTCAAGGAACAAAATATCGTTTTTGGGTAGCGGAAAAAGTACTATACATACAAAAGAAGGTGCATTTACCGCATAAATCGGTATCCATGAAGGTGAGTCACTTAAATAAAACAGAGTCACCACTATGCAAAAAATATGAAAAGGTCAGTTGATACTGGACGGAGACAATATAATCGGTTCAAGAAAAGTAGAAGAATTATGAAAGAAAGATAGAAAATTCGTCCTTGCGTAAAATAAGAGGAACGATAGGAAGAAATCTAAAAAATGAAGGCCACTTAGCACGGATTATTTGATCAAAATATGTTATCTGATCGAATTCAATCTTCTACTCACTGACTTTAATAGACCCCTGACTCACCGTGTTGAAATATATTTTAGAATTCAAAGTAAATTTTTGAGTATTCCCCTAAAATTAACAATTTCAAATCTTATTTGATATGTTCCCAAACTACAAAGAAAGAAGTTATAGGTAAACCGCCCCTAACACATCTTTAAAAAAAGAAATTGGTTGAAAATACGGAGCACAGTTGCCGGTAATTCAGTTTGGTAGTCTAGAAATCAATTCCTGAATAGCCCAGAGTTAAAATATGTATTATAGTCCTGTTGTATGTAGCTATGTTTAGATGAAAATAAAGTACATTCATGAGAAGCATAAGGCATGTGCAAAGAGGAATAGTCCGATTATTTTGCATTTCAGTAGCTTATACTTTAATCTGTATAAAAATCTCTTTCCTGCAGTGAAGCAAGAAGGAATTTTAAAGAAAGATACTGCACAAGTAGGCAAGATACAAACAAATCCAAAACTGGTGGACGCAGCGTAAGATTGAAATGGGGATTCAAGACATAAGTAGAATTAGTGATACCGAAAAAAATGGAAGCCAAAGAAGATTGAGAAGGAGTTAAGTTCTCTAAAACGCAAAGGCCCTGAGGAAAAAATCTAAGGGTGCATGGTCGGGAGAAGAGGATAAAGTGAGAGTCCGAGAGTCCGAAAGAGGCTGGTTGGTGGAATATTTTGAATCTTACAGGAAAGGAGGAAGGGATTAGGGGATTGAGGTATGTAGAGTGTGAGAGGAAAGACCATGCAATTGGCCGGGGGAAGAAAAGGGTGGGAGGTTGGGGTATGGTGGCGGGAGAGGGGCATATGGACATAAAGAAAGGAGACCGATCGGTGAATGAGCTCGTAGGATGGGTTGGCAAAGCGGGTTAAGGCAGTTGGCCCGCGTAGGGGAAGGGGGCAAAGGGATTCTGCAAGGGCAGTCGCCAGGGGGTGAGGCGAAGGCTCGCATTTCTCTCGAAGCGTTAGTTTGCGGGAGGCGGAGGTTATTGGGGAATGCCAGGGAGGGTAGGAGGCATTCTGGGAGATTCTTCCCTATCGCGTATTCACGCACGACTGCGGTTTTCGTCGGGAGTGGCGTTTTCCGGGATATGACCTATGGCGGGAGAGTGGTGGAGCTCCGGCGGGTGATGAGAATGGGGTGACGTGAGGGTTGGAGGTCCAGGGGGAGGGTTCCGAGGAAGAGTGTGCGGAGCGATGGGATGAGAGTAAGAAAAAATGGATCGCGTTGGAAAGTAAGGCACCGTTTAAAAATAATGAAAAAGCACAAAAACATGAGCTTTTATATACATATATGGCATAAAAATCCATAGGTCATCCGAAATTCGTTCCAGAGACGGTAATAAATCTGTTCTTTCTCTCTTTTTGAAGCTGCGTCCACCATAATAACATTACATTCGCAGAGTTGAGACCCCTTTTTAGGAGTGGGAAAGAAAGCGGATAAATTTTCGGCCATTTTGGTTTAACACACTTCCTATATATTTTTCCTCTTTGTTATTATTAAAGCACCCGCCAATATGCTTTTTTCCTTCCTCTGTCACACTTCCACAGTCTTCCTATAGTCCATTAGTATTTTTTATATAAAAGGACCGCACGGAAAATCCATCAAATAGCTTATTATTTCATTGCAGTTATTTTTAAGTATTATGAAAACAGGCAGATACTGAGTTAAACCGCCAGAGACAAATTAAATAATTTAAAATGGAAGATAAACCTCAGTGGTAAACGAAGCACGAGGTGGCATCCGTAACGGGAAATGGACCTCATCTAGAATTTATTCGCCTTACTTCCCCTTATTTTCACCGCGATTTTTTCACTACTCATCACAAAATGGCTAACAATGCCGATTTAATGTGCGTCACTCATCATATTTATAAATAGGCTTCAAGAAAAAAATCATCCTATTGAGTAAGACGAAGAGTAACTGTAAAAGCTTTAGAATTCAATAGTTCTTAAGCTTTTGCTGGGGGCTGGAAAACAAATTTGAAAATAACCACGTTAGACAAATGTAAAAAATATAAAGAAATATATTGTAACACTCCAATGGTTAAAAAATTACAAAATAATCCATTGAGAAGGAAAATAAATTTTAAGTCAGAGAAATTTTAATTAGTCACAAAAGCTGTGGCTATTTACCACATGAAGCTCCTTCATAACCATAACATTGCATACAGTATAGGGTCCTTTTTAGATGATAGCAGTCATTCTAATTGCTTTACCAATTTTTCTGTAATTTCTTCGTTGTAATTACTAAAAAAAATACTTACAACAGAGAAGTACAGCAAGCGTATTCCGTAATTTATGGTCACCGTATGGTAAAACTTTGGAAAATGCAAATCATCACTTACTTACTGTTTATGATAATCAGGTCCTATGCTAGATGATTCAAAATTGACACTGAAAATTGAAACACTGATCTCATAGAAGTTTTTGGCTACAGGTCTATGAAAATATACGCATTGTTGTGAATTGAATTTTTTGTGCAACACAAAATGTCCTCGGGTAAAATTTCTGTTGTTTTACCCTTACTTCCATATACTCTCCGTAAAACATAACACTTCTTTAAGTTACCTTTCGGCAGGTTTTATGAGAAATAAGTGGCATCAAAACGATAAATAGATATTCAGAGAAAAATAACCGAGGACACGATCGTAAAAAGAGAATTCAGTGGAAAAGCAATGGCCACATTTATTATAATCCATCAAAAGAGAGGAGATTACATGGTGAAGACTAATAAACAAAACATCATGCATCACTTGGACAGTTTCACAAATACCCGAGGCTTCTCCATTTGCCATCTTTTGGGTCCGTTTTGACCGGGTTTAGCCTCGAAACGTCGGACGTTGTTGTTGTTGTTATTGCTCTGGAACTCCTGCCACCCTAAATGGAAAAACACTTCTTGCCCTTATGAAATTCATCCCACCCCCCAATAGCAACAATCGATGTTCATATTTCCCGTACCTCCCTCTACCTCTCCTCTCTATCTCAACCTCTTCAGGCAACTCTCTCAACCCAACAGTTCACCTCCCCCATGATTTTACCCCATACCCTTTTTTGAGGGAAGTGTCCCACACCCAGTGGGCGAGGTGTAGAGGCTGAAATCCCCTCTCACCAACGCAAGCCCAAACCCAACATTGGACAAACTCTTCTCGCCCCTCCATTCCCCATAGCCGTGTTGACAAGCGTCCTTCCTCACCAACCTAACCCTCTCTCTTGCTCTTCCTACTCCTAGGGTGTCCTGTTCCTACCCACTTCCGACGACCCTCTCCCTCATGAAAGCGCTCGACTTCGGCTCCGTTCAGCTTCCGCGCACCGCAATCAGCAGCCAAACAGCTCCCTAAAACTCTTTCTACCATAAGTCTCTTGGGATGGAAAGAGATCTCATACATTTTTACATCTACTCCGGGCAATAATACGCCTATACCCACGACTGATGTGTTCCACACCCACTAGTTGTCCATACCCACTGCTTCCAATTTCCCTTTAATATCATCCACTCTTTGAAGTTCATCGGGCTAAAAACCATTTTATAATACGCCATCTTTTATTTTAATATATTAATCAATTACCTTTTTGAGGCTAATTCGCTAGTTTATGAACCAATGGCACTCGTTACCAAATTAGGTATCTTTCTCTCCTTTAAGATAAACATTGCTCAGGCTTCTAGACTTTTTGATGATTTGCTTTTTGTCATTCTCCAGATTTATCGCTTTTGTAACTTATATATTAGCAAGTAAAGGAATATAGTTGTCTTAGCAACCAGAAACTATAGATATCAGTGCACATTCCATGAAAAATTCCTGACTTAAAGACGGATAACGTTTCATTGGAATGAACCACTGCAATGAATCTCAAAAATAACAAAATCAAAGTACTGTTCAGGTTTCATCTATATAGCCCGGTAGAAAAGAATTTGTCCAAAATCTCAGATCAAATCTTATATAACTGTCATTTTTCGATATTTCGTCGTTATGTATCAATAAATCTTATATATTTACTTATGTACCTTCTGAGGTCCCTTCCGCAATACCTACTTCCCTCTGATGTACTATTCCAAAACTTAAATCGTTCTACTCGCTTTAGTGTGTGCCCTCGAATAGGCGTATAGCTCAACCACTTTCTGTGACTTTTCCGTTTCGTAGCATTTTTCTCTCCACCTATTACTCTTCACCTTAATAGTAAGTCGCAGGAGGTATTTATTCAATCTCATATAATTTACTTCTTTGAAGTTCAATATTGACGTTTATCTATCATCTCATCTACTTTTCCTTGTCGTTTTTTTCTATAGCGCATGGCTTAGTAATCCCTCTAATGATTCGTTTGTTTTCATACCTATCTAAATATCTCTGTTTTTAATCCATTTTATCTTTTCTCAATCGTTCCCATTACCGTTACTTTACCTATTCTCCTGGTATACTCTCATTTAATTCTTAATTCATTATGTTTCTACATTTTTCAGCTTTTTACATGTGTGCTTATGTCTGAGATGATGTTCAAACGGAGCCGTTGTTTTTTGGATCTTCTATATGCTGAAAAATCTAATACCTTCTTAATTCTGTTCTATATTTGCTACCGCGTTTCCCGATTTTGCGTTCCACATCATAAATTACTCACGCTGATGTCCCACTCTCTGTAAAATACACTCTTACTCCCACTGTTTTCCGGAAAACGAAAGACAAACTTTCGCTGCCCGAATAGGTTGTATATATGTGAGCGTTAATAAACTAAGCAAACTCACATAGTGATAGCACCATAAATATTAGGGACCATGAGAATTCAAAAGTTATTTTCTGCTTTCAACTGAGAAGAGTATTTGAGGAAAGAAGACTAGATCATTTATGAAGAAGAAAATAATCATCAATGCAAGCTATGCAGCACTAGCAATGAAATTACTTGCTCCATATTAATTTTTCAACGCAGTAAAAGAAACTGAGAAAAAGAGAATGCGTTAGCAAAGTGTTGCATTTTGATATAGTGATTAGTCACCTTCCAGCGTGTATCTTATAATGTCAGGGAAAAACGGAGCCTATAAAGCGCTCAAAAAATAGAAAAATTGAAAATCCTGATCAAGTCTTGAAGCTTCATTTTTGAAGTAACATTTTTTCGTGCATCCCTGTTTTCACCAAAAAATCTCAAAATATTACCAGCATGCAAATTTATCCTCAGAATCCATATTACATGTCATGTTCTATCACTCAAGCCCGCATGCTCTCTGCTCTCCGGCAATCCCGATTTGCTCGCTGCCGCCTATTTTGAGCCCAAACCGAGCCTTTTTTTACCCTCTCACCGAGGGGAGCCTTTTTATAACCCGACGGACATTCCCGTGCAAATTCATTCTTTCCCTCTCCTCCTCCATCGGCACTTATTCCGCCCGGCATCCTCGAAGCACTCGGCCCATTGCTCACTCTCACGGCCGCCGCTGCATCGACGCCCCTTCATCCCCTCGCGTAATTCATCATTTCTGTACGAAAAAACAGCTCTTCATACCCGCGTTAAACGCTGCCGGGTCCAGTAATTAAGCTCGTCCGGACGCAATTACAATTTGTGTTTAATGGCTTCCAACTCTAGCCACTGATGTAGGTCAAAGTCACGGCTTACAGCCCCTGGAGGAATTCTTTCTAAAAAAAATTCTTTTCGTAATAGCCTTCTTCAAAGTTCACGAGGACTCCAATTAATGCTTTTGCGAGTACATTTGCTCTTTGGTTTTAAATGTATGACAGGGAACAATCAGAGGACGAACTGGAGAAGATAAGTGTGAAATGGAAAGCTTAGGTTCAGTGCACGTGGTTGAAAATACGTGATTTTAAGTTAAGACATTTCAAATTATACTGCACAATTTTAAACAGATCATAGGATGGTGCGAGATTTCAGCCCTTAAAAACGTAGAGAATGGAAAGGCAATTTTAAAAGTTTTCTCTTCAAATTTGTTATGGTATACCTTTGTACCATAAAACTTGTTAATAATAATTGACCATATTTAAAGTTCATCATCACATTTTTTTAAGATTGACCTAAAGTCAAGACATCGAGATAAAAAAAACAACAACCTCTAAAATAACTAAGCCCAGGGCATTAGGGTTTTTCTACGATGTACTCATTAACCATAAACAATTATAATAGTTGAATTTCAGATGAAATCCATTTTATGTAACCACAGCTTTGATTTTAATTATATTTGTCGCTAAAATAAATAGAACACCTTTCATTTAAAGAACTCCACCACTGAAGCTGGCGTATACAAAAATGTGAGTAACATTTCATAAGAATCATAAAATGTGTAATGGATAATATTACCCTTCCATGACACTCTAAATTATAATCCATTTAAACATCTTCAGCTATCATTAGGAGTGAAAATTCATGGAATTTCACATTTCCATTCACGTGTTCCCTTCTCTTTCCCCTAAACCTTTTTCACATAGCATCGGAAAATTCCGATATATTTACAAACCTAAATATACACACTCGTTGTTTACACCGAGTTCATTTAATGAGATTAGCGTATCATGTTCGCCATGGGGTCGAAAGAATATTTCCCCTTTCATCCTCGTTTGCTGAAAAATCACCCTCACCCCCTTCTCCCTTTTCAGTGCATAACTATCTCGATCCCCGTAAATGTTTATGGCCGCCCAACTTATTACAATGGCGTCACACCCATTAACCCCAGAAAACCGACGCCGAGCACTCCTCGAGAAGGGATACATGGAGAGGGTTGAGAGGAGTTGCTGGAGGAGGAGAGGGAAACTTCTTGGGAGCCAAAAACCTCCCCCTTTCCTTCGCACCTTCCACGGACCGCCGGCATCAAGTCTTTCCCCTAAATTGATTCCTTCTCTCCCCGTCCCGCACCCGTCCTCTCTCCCTTCGTTTCTCTCCCATTTCCTCTCGTCGTTCGAGGGGAGGGAGTAAACGCCCCTCTGCGTGAGGACCCTCCTCGTCCTTGGGCGAGCCTAACTACAAAATTTCATCCCTTATCGCATCCCCCCTATCCTTTTTATAGAGGACCAAACCACCTTCCCCTCCTACTTACCTCTCTCCTGAAGTATTCGCCCCACTCGAAGTCTTCGCCACCCCAACCGCCCCTGGACCTCCACCCATTTCTCCTTATCTCAAGTCCTCCAACCTCTCTTTAAGGGCTCATACTTTTATGATCCCACGCTTATACTCCAGCGCCCAGAGCCCAAACCCTCCTTCCCCGATTCCTTTCGGCGACCCCTCTCTTTCACGCCACCCCCAAATCCCAATGCTAGCTTCGCTCATGTCATCTCTCCCCTACTTATCCTCATCCTCGCCTTGTTAATATGGAATCCAACCCCTTTCAAAAAAACCCACTGATTGAAAAAGCTGCGGAACTGTCCGCGCCGTAACTTTTAAGCTGCCACCCGCAAATGGCCACACAATTGTGCGAAACTCATGGTGAAAAAAAATTAGTCACTTGGACTGAGCTAATTTTAACTTACGTACATATTACATTATTTAAATTGGAACCTTGAGTGACCATAGAGGAGAAATTCGTCAATATTTTATAACTATTATCCTCTTCTAACTTGGAAAATAGGTCTCCATTGTTTCGGAGCTCCAATAGCATCAGACTATAGAGTATATATTTGCCATATACACTCTGGAGGGAAATTTTTACACCTACAACTATAGTTAACATTTTTCCCTGGATGAGGTCCATCTCCAAACGTAAATCGATAAATAAATATATCTTGGTCCACGTGAATGACTTTTTTAGTCAGCAATAGTTGCCGCGTGGTCAGTTACTCAGTTCATCGTATTTACTAGAGTACACATCACTGTGTTTAAATTAGGGTATTGCCTGGAGCACAGTAGCACTTAGAGCGCGCCACAGGTACACCATGGCATTGTATGCACAATATCAATGAGGAAAACTCGCTCCATTGAGATACATAGTCGAAAAGGTTGACAGGGCAGACTAATTGATCAGAGCACTTAGCACAAAATCGAAGGATCTTAGTACGCAACCCTGTCCAGGGTGGTGATTTTTCACTATGAATGCACCCAGTTGTGGAAATCACTAATAGCTGGAATATAAATATACCCTCCAGCCAATTACTTCCCTATCCGTCCTGCTTTCTGCATTAGAATATTTGCTCTCATCTCCTATCGATTAGCATCCGGCCTGAGAGATTATGAGAAACGGGTTTACCGTAGTTGCTTCAAAACTAGCATCACACTCACATGGTCCCAGGTTTAAAATCCAGCCGCAACGTATAATTTTTCAAATGAAAATAAATCCCTATTTGAGTGATTCGTCGAGAGCACTTCCTGTGCGGTATTCCATCTGTTGGGTTAAGAATTTCATACCGTGGACAAACGCGATGGTTGGTTTCTTTCAAACGCCCGCTCATTACTGATATAATTTTTCTATCTCTAACCTGTCCTTCTCAGCGCAAGTGATGTATGCTATCATTTGTCTTTCTAATTAGCCAACAAAATGACCACTAGGGGCTAATTATTGGGTTTTATGCGCAAACTAAATCAATACATCGTGGCAATGCGGTTATTATATAAAATACAATACACATATTCATGATTACCTATTGGCGAAGTCAATTCACTCGTGGGAGCCTAGCGGCGAAATTTAGCGGGTTACGGTCTGTCAATCTTCCTTCAATCCCCATATAATCAATCCTTTTCTTACCGTTTCTGCCAGCCAATCTCCTTCGTAGGCGTAAATGATCTTAGATTTCGGTCATTTTGAAAAACAACCGACCAACTAATCAAAGCACCGCTGTTCCAATAACCCTCTAATTCGTAACGAAAAAGTTCCCTCTCCACCCCGTCACTTGTAAGTACCTATTGCTCCCCTCTTCCGCTAAGCAGACCTTGTGGTCTTAACTCTCGCCTCGATGCACTGTCGACCCCCGAAGAAGAATTATTTCCCGCAAAGGCAATTACTACACCCCGCCCTTAATTAGGGGAGGTCGACAATCGGTCGGGGGTGGGAAAAGAGAAGGTACAAACGTACGTCTGGAATTTGTGTCTCAAGGGTGTGAGCGTTGCAACAGTGGGGGGGGGGAGTAAGGAGTTGGGGAAGAGGGGGTTCTAAGCGTTTGAGTGAGGAGAGTCGGGGGTGGGGAGTACTGAAGGGTGTGATGCGAGAATGGATCCAGTTGGTGCGGAAGTAATCCCTTGAACTGAGGGAATTCGGGGAGAAGGGGTCTTGGCTGTGGTTTGCGGTCAAGGAAACGCGTTTGGGCGAGAATGTTTTCAGAGGTTCGGATATTAGAGAGAAAGGAGGTGGGGAAGAGGTTTGGGCGCATGTGGTACGCCCTTATAATCTTTCATTTTCTCCTATTTTATATCATAAGCAATAGGATTGGTCCTCACGACTCTCGTCATAATGCTGGTAACCCAGTATTGGCTCCAGTCGATTTATTTAACTTTCCATGTACAGTATTTTAATGTGGCAAAATTTTATTACTCCTTCAATCTTCTCAAAAGTCAGCCCTACGTTCAAATGAGTGACTGAAATGGAGAATAATAGAGACAAATCACAGTGAAACTCCTTCAAAACACTTCTTTTAGAAGAGTAAATCAAGTAATTACTAGAATGCGAAACTCCACAGAGAAAAAAATCATCCGCCCTGACCGGGATTCGAACCCGGAGCCCTCCCTTTTCGGCCGAGTGCTTTAGCCAGTTAGGCTGCCGATGCATTGTGTATGAACTATTTATGTGTCAGGTAAGAAAACTAGATTTAACGGAAAACTCAGAAAAGAGCTATCAAACTATATTATCCATTTGCTCTCATATTTCGCACTCAGTTTGTTAAAATATATGAAACATACGGAGGTAGCAAGTGGACACCATTATTTTCTTTAGGTAATCCATTTCTTACCACACCGTTTACTGCTCCACTGAACTGTTAAGGGTTCTTTAAGGGATTGTTTATCGTTTCAAAAATTTTTACTTTGGACTGTGAAATTTAAAAGTCGACCAGTTGGCATAAAAGGTCAAATTAAGTCGAATTTTTCCGACATTAGTACAAGATCCAAAACATAAATTAACACGCCTCCCTATAGCAAAAGGAACACCAAAATATGTTGTTTTACGATATATAATTAACGTTAATCATATTGGGATGGTATTATGGCCAAAATAGTGAAGTCCAACGTAAGCACAAAAATTGAGCGTGAAACAGTAAGTTTATTCTAAAAAAATAAATAAACTAGATTCATACACATATACATAACATAAACTCATTCACGTTTAAAATGATAGCGTTTAAAGATATTTTAAGATGTTTAATATTTAAACAAAAGGTCATCAGTGAAATTAAAACACTGCCTCATCCTCTCACGGCCAAAGGGATAGAGCCATGGTATAGCCAATAGCCACATTTGAACTGTTTCCTCTCAGGCGAGCCCTATTTTTCTTAAATATATTTCCTACTTTAAAAAATGTCTTTCGCATGGCACCGATATAGCTAAGATTGGAAGGTACTTCATGGCCACTTTGTGGGAATTAGGAAATTCTGACTTGATTCTTTTGCACTACTAGACATTTGTCGAGCGTACACACAACGCACGTCTGCACTGCACCAGGCGTATCGGATGCTACTCTGGAACTCTACAGGTGAACAGGAGGATGTAAGTTCCATGAATGAGTCCCCAAGGATCTATAAAAGTATGAGATATAGACAGAAGACGAAGGAAAGAGAGATATATATACAGAGAGATAGAAGAGATAAGGTCCTGTTCGATAAGAAAATTACAAAAAGCAGATGATTCTCAGGTAAAGAATGAGAATCAGCAAGCCAAAGAAAGATGAACTGGCAAAACAGAAGGGGAAATAACTTGAGAAAGTAATGACAGTTGTGTAATTTCGGCCCATGTATGGCTCAATCAAACTACTAATAATTTTTAGAGTAATTAGAGGCGCTCGAGGATCCGGATTATTTTATTTTCTCGGCCGGCTAGAAAGGGATCCTCGCTGCTCATACGGGTTCTTTTTTGCGTTTTCTATGTTTTAAGATTCAAGTACAATCTTGTGTTTGGTCCTCGAGTGAGTGATGTGACTTGTAGTGCACCCGTTGGACCACATTCTCATTTAAAAACCTTACAATTAACTTTGTTGTCCTTCAGTTTTGTAAAACTTTCCCATATAGCTCTCGTGCACACCATTTTTGAGGTCAAAAAAAAATTATTGTAGATTTGATGGTATTAGCTCTGATAAAGATTGTCATATCTAGTGTTCTATGATGAAGCGTGACCAACTCTCTTTGTTCATTATTTATCATATATTAATGGCCTTTGTTCCCATGTTAGTTGTTAACTATGATAATTTGCAGACATTACGAACGTCTACCGGGATATTTTCGAAGAGATGGGCTCAGAAAGTCTATCATTGGACATAAACAACGTTCATGAGTGGTGCAAGGATTGGTGGCTAGAAATAAATCTTAGCAAATGCACCACAACACACCTATTGTGGAACTCATCACACCTACGCACATCTACACTTTGGGTGGAGTAAGTCTTCAGGTAAAGTCAAATACTTTGGAATTACCTTAACTTCAGATATGTCGTGGGGATCACACAAACATAGCATATATGGCACAGAATTCAAGAAAGTTGGATATTTCAAGCGCATTAGAGGAAGGTCCTCGGATGAGGTAGTAAAACACTAGTGCTACTTTGCTCTGATTAGGCCACACTTGAGTACGCTGCGATCATTTGGACCCTGGACAGAAATATTTAACCAAAAAAACAATTAACATGCAAAGAAAACCTGCGCGCTTTGTAAAAAAACTGCTACGAGTGAATGCATAGTGCTGCTCAGCATTTACAGGGATTAGGTTTGGAGCTGCTAGATAGTCGAAGGCTGCGCACTAGACTTAGTTTGCTTGAGAAATTCAGAACAGGTGAGTTTTAGGGCGACATATAGAATATCATTTTGTCGCCACATTACAGCTCAAGGTCCAACAGATGTGATAAGATAAGAGAGATATATTGCCAAACAGATAGGTACAACATTTGTTCTTTCCACGCACAATAAAACACTACAACAAATCCGGAGTTCCATTTAAATCGCACCGGAAATATACGTCACCATTTCACCTACCAAAAACTAATCCTTTACACCTTTACACGGTTAGTGTCCCATATCCCTCTGCCACACGCCCAAGTGGCGGCTCGCCGGGTAATATGTAGCTGTAGACGCGGAAAGCGGTTCATTTTAATTCTCGAGAGGTTTATTGTCAATTCTGTACCGCTGCAAAAAAGTCCTAATCTTAAATACCATTCATAACCCTGGGACATGATGCTGAGTCCTAGGAAGAATGTGAAAGCTGTTCTGAGGTCGCACCTAACTAGCGCATTATTTAAGGTGTATTTTCTTTTTTTTGCATTTTACCAAAAAACAAACTACCGAATGATATGTAAAAGAAACAAGATTGTAAAATACTGAAATTTGCATAATAACGGACGATATCTCTCGATATTTCTCCATGGCATTTTAATCAAGGGATGATGATTTGAAATGACTGGCATCATCTGATAGAATACATCATCAGAAAATAGGCATGCATAAAGTGAGCGTGACATATTATTGGTGGCATAAACCAAAGATAAACGTTGATGCAACAAATTGGGTGCATACGGATGGTCATGTGAGTGAATATCAATGTTAATTTATGTCCCTGATAGATTTGATAGCATTAAAATTCTAATATGTACTAAAATCACCAAAAGTATTTAAATATTATGTATAATGTTATATAAAACTTTTCGGGTGAAGTAAAAGCGTTTGAAATGGTTTCAATGGTTTACCTGTATGGAGTGCAACAAATATGCAGTATGCATTCTTTTATGTTTATTGAAATTATCAAGAATTTTTATATACTGAAAAAGTGAAAAATATAGCTATACCAATGAGTAGACCAGTAACATATACTATTATTAATCTGAGGACCCCAGAAGTCAAGGGGTCTAAGTAACAAAATCGTTGTTTTGAGAAAACTTAAGTGGAAGTTGAAAATGTTTGATACAACCCACTAAGTAGTTAACGGGCATTACCCTCGATAGTATCACCTGTCAAGAAAATCACATGGATCCCTTTACCGCCAAAAAGATTTATGATTTCACATCCCATTCCTGTACCTAACTTATTATTTTTAAAGTCACTTAGACCCCTTGTCTTCTGGGGTCCACATATATTAGTCCGTATCGGTAATGGTAAGTTTAAATTGTATTCCTACTGTGTAATGTACCTATGTATGTATTTAAAAAGGGGAAATCGTGTTAATAAATGATGATTGATTGATTGATGAAAGTCATATTATCCATTTCAAGCCATGAAATACAGGTCAGGAAACGATAGAGCATACCTCAGTCTAGTGATAATAAGGATTGAAATCACGGACATACAATACAACCTCATGGGCTCACAACCTTGGTACCGAGGTCTTCATGCCTACAGGGGCAATCTGTTAAATGGAGTAGCTAAAACTGAATAATAGAGGAATTGCAAATTCTAATTCGTATTCTAATTTGCATGGTACGATTGTGCTAGACATTGTATTAGGATAACAGTTAAAAAAATAATTTTTCATATACAAACTTTAATACATGACCAATAATGTATGACAATTACCAGTTTAACGGGCGTAGTACACAGTAGTGACAGAAAAAGACTGCTAGGTTCACTGAGTGAATATAATGTGATTACTGCCATAAAATTAAGCCGACAAATTCCTTTCATATGTCACGCAAAGTGAGTTTTTAAGTAATTTGTCGGATTTTATTTCAGCTTCAGAGGATATTAACTTATAAAAAATGATACAATATCAGACTTTCAAGCTAGTAGGTTACAAAATTATCATTCACCGCATCATTAATAAGCCCAACAAAAGTAGAAGGAAACAACTAGATGTTGCATCCACACACTATAACTTTAATTTCAATGAATCGCCATTTGCATCAATCTGTCCACATTTACTCTGATCTGGTATTTTTTTCGAATTAAGATCAGTTATATGGCCTAAATTATTATATATCTGAAGATATACATCACCAATCCCATATACAACTAAATGAAATATATATAATCACACGCATTTATTACTGATCTTAATCATTAATACATTAAAAAATAGGATGCATTGCGTAGTATTTACAGCCGTAGGCAATTTATATATAAATATATTTATCATTATTAATATAGGAAGTATTAACACTACTGTATACTTAGATCAATCAGATGGTCTCATATAGAAACTAAGTGGTCACCACATAAATGTTTTCAGAACTGAAAAACTAACTAAGAATCCAATGAAATTCTGGATATCTATTTTGCTAGGAATAAAATTTATGATTATTATTCACTACAGCATTATCGTTCACAGAACTATATCATATCGTTTCATTACTTTCAGACACGCTACATCATTAATAGCTAAAGACGAATTTGTGAACTGGTTATTATGTTAGAATATTTGTATTTTTTCAGTTTAGTTAGACCAATTTTGTCTGAATTTCTAATCAAAGGCTGTGGTAAGTCTTACTTGAAGTCGGGAAATCGCTCATGTCACCACAAAATCATCTCCTTTAAACTTTCCTCTCTTATTCCCGCAGGGCTTCACTTCCTTAGCGATGAAACGAATTTATTCACCGAGCAGCCCGAGAGGTATATTGATTTTCGTTACCCGTTAATGCTCAATCAGGAATCATAGGGATTTAGAGAGCCGTTAATTCTTTCAACCTTCATCGTCGCTACACTCCCTGTCTCCTTTGATGAATTCTTCTCCCTCCAAATTCCACCTAATCACGAGCGATTCACGTCATTGCCCTTATTTATTTTCAAGAAATGATTTCCATTAATGATTAATATAACTAGGAACGAGAAGAAGAGATATCTGCTCTCAGCTGCTTTAGCTGTGCCCACTCACCATCCTAGGAGCCTATTTCATCGAAGTATGGTGAAGTATCAAAGAGACTAATTGTTATTTAACCATCCATTTGCACAGCAAGTACTGATGCTGGTAGCTGATTTTTAAGGCTACAGTCTTAACTCTGTATTGGCTCTGCAACTCTGGTAATTCGGCAACCAACTCTGTATTAACCTTTCTATATCCTTTTGACAAGGGAAACAGGAAATGCATTAACAAATGCAAAAACATTAATTTCCAACACAGTTAATAAAAATATGTATACTTACATCTGATCATTTTCTACTGACCTTACTAACTGCAAAGTCACCGATTCCTGAACGTATACACGTTCTATCTTATCCAAGCTACTTCTCGAATGATGCCCCAAACATTTGAGTTGATTTTCCATGTCAAATAGTCTGTATACCTGGGAGATTTCAGAAAATTGCCGGTCTTACTCGAGAACTAAATTCATAATGCCAGAAAAAGGAATGCTTCACGGATATATTTGAGTTCCAGTTGATTAACACGCTGGAATATGGAGGCCTTTTAGTAATGAATTGGCTATTTGCATGGCTTAATATCAGTGGACACTAACAGATAGACAATCCAGACGCGTTTGCAGGTGAGGAGATAAATGATATTACTCGAGGAACAGGTTCCCCGAGTAAGTATCTGATAAGTTATAATTGTCACAGGGGTCGTGAAAGTGCGGGAAAGAGTGTTGAGTGGACAGGTGAGGCAACGGGGCTTGCTGCAAGGATTTGAACCAACGAGATGGGGATTGGCCACACTTCCTTCAAGTGAGGTTTGTTAGATCTCGCGGATCCAGAGACTATTTTGGTGATTGGGAGGGTTACGTACAGCACTTCCTGAGCCTTATTAAATCCCTCCCTTCTCCACTTCCATCTGGTGCTGCTCTCCTCACAGTTGACGTGTGCTTTCTTTACACAAATATTTCCCACAATGAAGGTCTGGCTGCTGCAAAGGAGCTTTTCAATGGGGGACCCGTTGGCTCATACCCCGCTACCCCCTTTCTTTTGAAACTAATGAGTATGGTGCTCACCAAAAACAATTTTAAGTAATCCTCCGTCAATGTATATTAAAAATCGGGTAGATAAAGTGAACTCTGAGTTTATTGCTACATTGAATATACATTTTCCTTAGCAACTCAGTTAAATCTACATTTTTGGAACCACCTATTACTCTCCACGTATCTAAGATGAGAGCAAATGCCACGAGGCCATAAAAAATAAGAGGGAAAGTTAATGTGACACCAGTGAGTGCTGTGTATGCGTCATTCTAATTATCATAAAGTAAACATGACTATTCATTTAAAATTTTTAAAGGGTTAACACTCTGAACTTGAGTCATCAGGATCCAGAAATGTCTTCAGGGTTGAAGGACGCTGATTAATTTATCATGAAAAAAACACTTCGGCAAAATCAAACGTCTTGTAGGCAGATTTCTATTGGATTATCACAGCCAATGCACTCTCAAATGTTTTTTGAAGAATTGTCATCGTCAGTTAAATAAGCCGATGTTTAATTAGTACAGTCGCGTTACCTTGCTGTGAAGATGAAAATACAATGTTTCAAACGCGCAAAATGAGACATTTAGGCGAATTATTTCACGAGTACCTTTCTTTGACACAATTATAACATATAAAGTAATAACATGTTATATTTCTACAATTAATAAAAAATTCATCAGTTGGTCGGGATTAATCTTAATGTGACGCCTCTTACCCTTGCTTTGTCGAGCCAAACCCTTTTCGTCAGTCTTGAAGTTTTTAAAATCTCATTTACATTTTCAACCTGCCTGAGAATACGAGAATACTGATAATTCAATCTTCCCCAACAAGACTTGTTTTCCTCCTCCGTATTATCAACAATGTTATTTCCTGTAAACCATTTTTGTTTACCTTCCGACACTTATCCATCAGAAGCCCCTCTATTTTTATTATGGAAATATGGAAAAGGCTGAAACATGGCAAATTCACGTAACTCTTCTAGGTAAAAATCGTATTTATGACATCTCTGTATTTCATCGCTTGAAATTCCAGAAAGTCTTGTTATTAATTAATTTCATAAATCCATGGGCTTTCCTAATTTCCTAAGGCTAAGGTTGAAATTTGGCTTCATCAACGAGGCTATTAATTTTGAATTGCTGACAACCGAAAAATAGGCCGTCAATATAAACTTTTATCTTCTTCGATGTTTCAATATTCCACGCATACCTAATGGCACTACATTCAACTCGTAATCAGAATCCTCTGCATTCCACAAAAAATATTTTTAAAGAGAATCGACGCATATATTTCCACTATTACAGTAATTCTCTAAGCTAATAGCTTACAGTAATTCGCTAAGATAATAAGAAGCTTGTTATCTCTCACTCAGATAGGGGTCTTTTACGTAATAATTTTCCAAAATAAATTGCATCTTAGTCGTCAAGTGCTTTCAAATCTAAACCAAAAGCTGTGGGATTATCAGCTGCTAGTGGCCGAAAATTTTCTTTTATAGAGGGACGGCTAATTTCATAATCCCTCGGAAGCCGGTCAACGGAACTGATTTACAGTGCAAAACTGGCTGGAAAAGGGATTCAAAGGAGCGGAATTTGAGCAAAACACTCAGGAGTGTATTATATTTTCAGTCTATCAATAAAAGATTGGATTTCGATTGATTCCTGGCAAGAAGCGGTCGTCACCATGCGGAATTTTTGCGTAATAAGCACAATAAATAAGGAGCGACAGACAAAGAGATTAAGGTCATTCAAGAACTGCGATTATGTAGAAGATCGCGAAGTAGGAGGGACGCATGGTAGCAATAGGTCGTGTACTTAGGGAAATAAGTTAGTGAGGGGGAAGCTAGAAAATCTTAAACGAGAAATAAAAAAAGAATTAATAGATATTTTGAGGCGTCGCTGAGTGAGATAAAATGGTATTGTACTACTACCATCCCACTTAATAGTACTTCCGAGATTGGTGAAGGTGAAGGAATATACTTGCTCTAATCTCTCTCCTTTGTATGTGACTTCTGCATTCAGCTTTTCCCTTCCGCATACTAGATTTTTGTCTTCCTCTTATTTACTTTTATGTTGTATTCTGGAAAACCTCAGTCCATTGCGTTTATTTATCTTAGAAGATTACTGCAATTTTCAGCTATAACTGAGATATCTTCTATAAAGCGTAGCATATTTATTTCATATCCATTAATCATTATTCCGCTCAGTCCAATTTCTTCAGCATTATGGTCTTTTCCAATTACATGTTGAACAGTGCTAGTGTGAAGTTACATCATTCCTTACTCCTTTGATAATTTTACGTTCTATTCTTCTCCTATTTCTCATTCGCATTGCAACAGCTTACTTCTTGAATATTTAGCAGATTACTTCCGTCGTCGTAATCCATTCCGAGTTTTTCCAGCAGTCTAAACATCTTCTTTCACTCAACATTGTCGAAGGCTTTCTCCAAGTCCACAAATGTGACGTATAATGACTTCTTCACATGTACTATTTTCTCTACCATAACTCTTAGGTAGTGTATGTCCACCTAAGTATTCTTACTAAATTCAAATTGGTTTTCCGAGAGGCAGTTGAAGACTGCCTCTCCATTCATCCTTTCCATCCTACAGCTAATCATAAAAGTGAGTATTTTTCATATTTGTGGCACTAGACTCAAGATTATATGCTCTCCGTGCCTCAGAAGTCTGTCCTTGCTTTTATCGGTATTGCCATCATTACCCTCCTTTGTAAGTCCTCTGGAAGTTTTCTGCTTTGGTATCTATTTTTGATTATTTCGTATAGGTTATCCTTGCTGTCCTTCCGAGAACTTATATCATTTCTCCATTGATGTTGGCTCTTTCCGAAGTTTTGTTTTCCTTGAGGTCTTTTATAGCGCTTTCGTATTCTCACCTCAGTATGTGTAGGCCCCGATCTTCCTCGTCAATTTTTCTCTCGCCATTCATTCGATTTTCTTCCACTGGCATCAGCCCTTGGCAGAGCTCTTTTACTTCCATCAATTCCCAATGTCTTCATCCTCAATCAATATATTCCCGTTCGCATCCCTGATATTTTTCCTCCATTCTAAGGATTTATTCAATAGCTTGTATGCTGTTTCGGTGCTCCCCTTCTTCATATTTTCTTTGCCAGTCTTGCAGCTGCTTTCTATCTAATATTTCCTAGCCGTCTCGCAATTTTGGCAGAATTGATTCCTTAGCTTCTTTAAGCTTCTTTGTTTCTGTGGCTCTTGTGTTTTTTTCTCTCTTAATAATCAATGGCTACTACGTGTCGACCCTTTTGCTCACCGTTTGCTCCCCTGCTACTTCTGAGATTGTCCTCTTCAATTCATCCCATTTTTCATCTATACTCATTTTTCCTTCATTTTTTGGTATCTAGTCGACTGCCCTGGCGAATCGCTTTTATATTAATGCATGAAAATATCTCAAATTTTCTTAGAAAATTGTACTCCAACCAATTTTAGCAAGTTTACCCAGTAGATTTGAGTTACAAAAATTTTCCTTTCGAAAGATATATATGCATTTCACATGCATCATCGCACGATATGCAGATTTGCAAATGAATTCTATCCTGTATAAAAGTCTTCCAACGCGCCAAAGCCTAAAGGTATTGCCATCCTTTGTAAGTCTGATACATGTCGACCCTCTTGCTCACCGTTTGCTCCTCTGCTACTTCTGAGTTTGTCCTCTTCAATTCATCCCATTTTTCATCGATACTCATTTTTCCTTAGTAAATGGGGTATTCGATGGGATATTTTATAGACAGGGACATTGATAGAACGGGACAACATTGATGTCGTAGAAACTGCAGATTACTTGCTACCGTATATACCTTTAATACACCTTGTATAACCAAATAAAACTACTTATAACCCAGATGACGTATTTTGAATTAACTTTATAATGCCTGCAACGCCTTCTTTGGATCAGATGGGGTATTTTATAGACATTTATTATATATGATTCAATAGCTGGAGCAAAATACTTCCAGTTTTGTATTTACAGAAATGAGAACGCGTAGTCATTATTAAATGATTCAGAGACGCATTTCATAAACAAAATATATGTGAGTTATGCCCTACATGCATACAAGTATACTCAGTGAATGGAATTATTCTACGTTCAATCAATCGTAACGAGTATTTTATTTATTCATTTTCCGATATGTGAATCATCAAACAGACTATCTTGCTATGAACAAGGTATTATTTGCATCTTCAAGAGACAGAAGAAAAAGTATTTATTGCGTAATTTATTCCTCCCATTTGAAAGTTCAATTTACAAAGGACAGGATCCGAGGAAACTATGATCTTTTTCATGGGAACGCTTAAGGAGAAAACGAAAAAGCGGGTTAAATTTGGAACCAGAATGTATTGCAGTAACCGGAAGAAATAAAAATTGAACTCTCAGGAAAGTAGAGCCACATGAAAAGTAATATAATAATATTTTATTCTCCCGGGTTAAAATTCAAATAGCTTTGAGTGAGTACTTATTTAGTTGATGTTTTCAGCTATTTCATAGGTAACACAAATTTTATACAGAAAATATTTCAACACTAACAATAAATTTTCCAAAAGTTATTGCATCAGTTATTGATAAAACTAGGCTTGAAACTGGTATACGGGATAGTGACCGAAGATAGAAGCGTAATTATAGACACACATATCACCAGTCTATGTTTAGTCGCCCATCTACTCCAAGCAATGGAGGCAAACACTTCGATACTACATCAGGTAGCAGCGATCCAATGAAGTTTGATATCTAGCAATTTGGCAGGGTGATAAGTAAACATTGAAAGGGCATTTGCTAATTAGAGACTCACTATTAAAACTCACTATTAAAATGTTTATCAAAGGAATATATTTGTGTATATTCCATGAATATATTATTATTTTAACCACCTTTTCATCAACAGATTATATATTAACGCAATATACACATCGCCTTTATTTAAAATCTTTTATTTAAACAAAACGTCATTGTAATGACCATTCCAGCATAAATTTTTCTTCAAATTCCGTTACTACCTAAAATATTCAATTTTTTCCCATAAAATATTTTAAAAATAAAATAATGTGTAAAATAAAAAATTAAATTTTAGTAACTAATATTTAAAATCTGCAACTTTCTGAACCTTTTTAGCAATAAACGAAGCCACTTTGCCTTCTCTGCCCTTTATCCGTTCCCACTTATACCATGTGAAATGTAGTTTTATGTGTGTTAAACTAGCTCTCAACTGGAGCACATACTTTCACTGAACGCAAACATAAATTTAACACGTTTGACTCGGAAACCTGTTCCGGTGGCGCCCCAAGTGAAATACGCAGCGAGTTGAGAATGTCTATTTGCATTACATTAATAGAAATAATCACGTTGGAAGCGGAACACATTTGGAGAAATAAAAATACAAACACTGCGTGGCGCCTGAAAAGTAGAAGAGGGGGTTTGTCAAAAATTACCGGGCATCGAAAGCCACCCAATCGTTCTTAAAAATTTCGCCGAACTTACCCAGTCCAGCGACGAGGATGGTTTGAATTCATTTCTCGTATATGATCGCGGACGGTAAAACTTCCGTAGTGCAATTCACGAGACTCTATCCCTCGAAACCCACGCATATGATCCCGAGCGGTAGAGTGTTCGAGGTATGGGTAGAGGCGTAGGGATACATAAAAATCCCAACACGTAAGCGATAGAATATGCCATGGAGGTGAAATAGGAGTGGTTGTGAAGAAGGGAGGAGGTTTTGAGGAAATGAGAGATGAGGGGGAGTTCTGCGAGTGAGTGCGGAAGAGGTCAGCAACGGTAAGAGGAGGAGAAGAGGCTGCTTATTGATGAAGGAGGGGTCGCGGCGATGGGGGGAGGGTGAACGGTGGGAGACGGTGTACGGAAGGAAGAACATTTCTCGCCGCAGTGGGAATGTTAAAAACGCTGACTGTTCGCTATTCCCAAGGAGGAGGAGATCCGGGTGCAAACGCAGAGCGATTCGACGCAAAATGCTTACGGATGGAATAAAAAGAAAGGGACCCGGGATCCGCTTTAACTTTCGGACAAAGGTATCCATCTTGAAGATGCTTCGTGGGATGACTGAGCGAGTGAGGCATCCGCCGTCGAAAGGACGAACACTGGAGCAGAGAACTGGGTGCATGTGAAACTGGGGAGATGATCTTGCTGCGAGCGAGGGTTTCGATTAGGGTAAAAAGGGGACAAACGTTTGGAGAATATTTGACGATGAAACAGCCCAATTCAAGGAAGTTTTGAGGGCTCAAAACGCTGAACGTCAGCTCAATAAGCTTCAGAAACACTGCATCATCGAAAAAATGATATGCTTTCCAAAACTTCGATTAAACAAATATTAATAACTATATTCCCTTGAGGTGAAGAAGCAAACCATTCCTCGCAGGAGAATATGTATCTTCATCACAGGTTTTAAAACTTAAATTGCCTATCGTAATTACGTAGTGTTATCTTGAAGTAACAGAATTGAAGCACCCAGAATCAGAAGTTGGTTTTTTAACGTGACATGGCAGCAGTCAGTTCCTGAGTGCATCAATTCTCAAAGCCAATAGTATGAGCACAAAGGATGAACCATGCTAAACAGAAACTCAAGAATAATATTGAATCCGATAAATAATTAAAGAAAATCGATACGGTTAGTGGATTCAAAGAACGATAAACGAGCTCAGTACGGCGGGTGAGGGAAGGATGCATTAGGATGAGACCAGGAGGATTAGGGTAGGTGGCTGGAAGAGGTGATTTGGGACATTGAGTAGCTCAACGCCAAGATAGAGGGAAGAATGTTAGACAAGCAGGGATGGGGAAGAAAAAGAATAGATTATATGAACGGAATGAAGGAGAGTTGGGTGTACGCGCAGATGGAATGAGAATTAAGGGTGGACAAAGGCCTGTAAATGTAAAGATGTTGAGGATTTATAGCAATTTACATCCATACAAACTTACTTTAACCGGTATAACATCTAATAAAAACATTAAATAAAACTTGGCTGAAAACGTATGAAACAAAAATAACTTTTAATGCATTAAACACCATTGCACTATGTTTTTAAAGTATCAGAAGTGAACTAACCCAGTCATTGGTGAAAATAAAAGAGAACAAGATATTGACTTTTAAAAGCTAAATGTATGCGTAATACTAGTATGGATTAGAGCCATATAAAATTCTCCACCTTATTCCACTAGCACTAAGGTTAAGGGCAGGCCCTGAGAAGTCATTTATCTTTTTTCATCTGCTTTTAGGAATACTTTATCCCAGCGAAAACGCCTCCTTGTTGATTAAAACTTTACTGCCGATTGAAAATCTTAATTCAGAGTAGGTGCACTTGGCAGGGAACCACCTAAAGGGACATCCCAAAGCAAAAGAAACACCCAGCAATAAGGCTCCGAGACTCATTTTCGCGACGCAGTAGGGGTGCCGGGGAACTACTCCATTGAGTTCGCAATAAAAACAGCCACCACGACCTTTGCGTGACGGGAGATCGTAAAAAGGAAGAAGGCAGCAGACGCTCCAGTTAAAAGCTTCGGAAGCGGATCAATCCATCCTTAAATGGACTTCATTGCACCCGGCGTAAGGATCATTGAAGTTCGGTACGAGAGGGCAGAAGACGGATAGGGGAGCCTTGAAACCTTTAAGGTTAGCAAAAACGCAGCAAAAAAGAAGCATAATGAACCTAAATCTCTTCCGCGATCTTTGCTCGCAACTTTTAGGTCTTTAGAATACTACGCAAAAAGAATGACTATTAAGGCAAATTGACAAATAATATAAGTAGTAAGGAGTGGATGCCCACAACAGTGACAATGTTTTATTCAGTTATTGAAATTTTGTCATTGAATTTCCTAAAAATACAGTTCCTAAAAATAAAAGCAATTTCCTATGATATTAGGAGATTTTATGTCTAATGAAAACTCCAAAGTCATATATTTATATCATTTTCCTGTGGCTTTCACACATTTAAAATTATGTTTTTATTGATTGGATGTCTTTGAAAAAGGATTATGGGACTTTAGAAACACCTCATTCCTAATTTCAACCGGGATCCACAATGTCATACAAACTGCTGAGTAAGATGACACCGGCACCATTCCTCTTCCATTTGATAAAAAATGGGAAGAAGATGGATAACATTAATAAGGCGCCGTTATTGGGGCAATATTGAGGCTAAGGCAGTCAGATCTTCCATCAAACCCCTCAACAGAAAAGTACATGAAATAGGTGTGAAGAAAGACATTTGTGGGAAAAACGTAAGGTAGTAGGAAGGTGATATCCATGACGAAAAAACCCACTGCATGGTGAAGGGGAACCCAGTGTCATCTTTCTGTTGTTGAGAGGTATGAATGGGTCAGTAATTTTACTCAATATTCGCAGGAAGTAGTTCGGCACTTTAAATGATCTAAAGACAAAGCCAAATTGAAGTAAAGGTTTCATTGAATTGAAATATTTAGACAGAGAGGGTTAGGACACCAGCTGGGTAAAGATAGGAAGGAAAATATTTTGGAAGGTGTAATGGTGATGTGATTTAGGGAGTGTTTTGAGGAGCACTCAGTTTATATTACAAGAAACGAATCGTGAAACAAATGGAGAAATTAGATTTAAGCTAAGCATCACGGCAATCACTGAAACTATTGAAACAAATGCATAAACAAATTATATGAGCTTATATTAAGGATAAAAATATTGCTCCCAAACTTCTCCAATGCAGACCACCTGAGATTATATGACCACAGAAGCGATGGAGGAATAAGTTCCAAACTGAATCAAAGCAGGCGAAATCGTTTCAACTTAAAAAAATATGATTTAGCGTGAAGGTAAATTTTAAATGTAAGGCCTTGTGAGGAGATTCAATACTGTAATAATGCCACGAGGAGCAATATTAATATATTTACAGTCACCCTTCTTCGCAAGATCATTCAAGATGCATGGTGTAACAGGAATAGGTTAGCAAGGCATATCAGATAAGGGAGGACTCCACCATTTGTCTTTAATGACTTATCAGATTGGAAGTGATGGGAAGGTGAAAACGTGAAGAAATGTGGAAAAATAGAAGTACATAATTACTAAGTCGATGCAGGAGTAGGCTAATTAGAAGTTAACGTGATGGGAAAGGCAGAGGGAAGAGGAAAATGTGACAAAGAATGGAGTTCCGGATGTGAGCGGTGGGAAGAGAGTTGAAACTGGGATAACTAAGAAGATGGAATGTGAGTAAAAAGCTTATTCTTTGTAGACTAAGGGCGCAAAGGAGAAAACAACGAGGAGTTTAATAGGAAAAGTAACTATGAAAAATGAGGGCAGAATTTGGAGAAAGTGATAGATGAGAATGGGAGGAAGAATCATGGTATCTCGAGTAAAAGGAGGAAGATTAGTAATTAATTTGGGCAAGAGTGAGACGAGTTAGCGATTAGAATTACAAAGGAGATGGGGAATAGAGTGGCATTGTGGGATAGAAATTGCAGCCGCATATTCCAGTTTTGGGGTAATTTGAGAGTACGAGTGTGCTGCGTGGGCGAGAGCAAATCCCTAGGACTTTCCTCTCACTTCCACCGATAAGGGCTTTGGTTGATAGGAGATTATCTCGAACGGTTAAGAGGAGGGCATGATGTGATGAATTATCGAGCCTTCTCTCCGATTTATACCCAAAGCCTTCCTACGGACTTGACGGAGAGATCAAAGATAGCTCCGAGATCATACGTGGAGATAAGGGTGAGACAAATGGCCATCTAAGGAAAAGGAGAAGTGGAAACGTAGGATACTCGGCTGAAAGATGGAAATGGAAATAAATAGCAGTTGGCCAGAATTAATGGGAGTATTGCTAACCACGCTAGCCTATCTATGGCTTAACATTGACTCCAGAAAATGTGTTCAGTTCAAGAGAGATTCCAGCCTGTTGAATACTGACATGAAACCGTCCTACGAACGCGTATGACTACTGACAACTAAACATGAAATATTAGCCTAGATTTCATCATTTGAGGCACAGTCAATTAACAGAATCTATATTAAAGGCGTAATTACACAAGAATATTATATTTTATTGCTACTAATTCAAACGAATATGTATTTAATAGATACAACGATGCTTCTTTAATAACTTTGGCAATACTTTTTTCATCCCCATGAATGAAAAAAACTCATTCCACAGAAATACAAATTCTACCAAAAGGTTTTTTCCAATAAGTTAATATGCTATCAAAGAATATACTTACATAATGGAACAGGTGCATTAGTTCGTTGAATGGCAAAATCTATTAGTACTATATAAAATTAGCATAAAATTAGAAAGTCCAAATGCCATTCATTGCTGTGTTATCATTTCTTGTAAATTTAATTTTCAGATTATGACGAGATAAAATTTTTCTATTCCATATTTCTTCATTTAAATCGCAACCAACGATAGCTACAATCTATGTATCATAGCTTACATACGTACTAAAATACTGAAGACAATAGTAGGTGAAGTTTTCTATGCATAATATCAACATGTTAATAATAATTTTTTTCCTTGTTTTATGCGATTTAGTTTTTTTTAATACTGCAATTTCAAAAAAATATATGCATTTTCTATTTTACTTTATTTTTATACTTGATAAAGCAAAATTCTTAACAGTTGTGGTTGTAACATCCATCAATTAAATAAATCCAAATTCAGATTTAAAGAGGCAGATGTATCCAAATTCACTCCATTATTGCATTAATAAATGATTAAACCAAGTATTAAGCAGAAGGGGATACATCCATCGAATATTTTCAGAAAAGGTAATTGACTACATCGGAAAACACCTGATGCTATGAAGCTTCATATACCTGGTTTAAACAATAGGCATTATGAAATTAATTTACCGTATGTTAATTAACTTTCGCTAATTAATATCCAGAGAGAGACTATAATTTACCAAAGACTCCGCTTCTTCTACTCTCTTTCGTTTAAAGGTTTCAATGCTCTGAAAAATAATGCCGGAATGCCGGTTCAATCAACAAGGCCAAGGTAAAAATGCAAGCCTCGGAGAAATCTAGGTCACTGGCAGATGTTTGAGAACGCAAAATTCAGGAGAACTCGAGATTCTTTGACTCGGGGAACTAAGTAAGAACGAGGAGGTGAGATAAAAAAGCCGAAGCGCGGGGAACAAACATAGTAAAAACATGCGCCGCAGGATGAAGCGAATAAAACAAAAAATATAAGGGGAAACCGCCATGGCCAAAGCATTCTATCCCGACTTGAAGGAGAAAACGAGCAAGGAAAAAGACGGGAAGAGGCAGGCCCAAAAGAAAATAAAGAAGAATTAAATCGAATTTTTCCCCCATAAGAGGCATATAACACAAAGCCACATAAAAAGACAACCGGGTCGAAAAATAAATGGAAATAATAGTCAGGGGCGGAAGTCGGAGAAGAGGCAGGTCCTTCTGCTTCAGTGGTGAGATGGCAGTGAACTCAGACAGGAGGAAGGATGAGGATTCGGGGAACGATGAGGTAGAGAAGGGATGAGAAGGAGGTATGTGCAGCGTGCGTGGGTAAAGGATCAAGGGAAGGGGGGGGAGGCACGGGGGAGCGAGCAGCAAAGCCACGCGGGTAGGAACGTGTTTCGAATGCCACGAATCTTCCAGCTATTGCCGTGTCGGACACAAGCTGAGGCGGAGCCACTGGTTATATCTACTTACTAAACCGGCCTTTCCTTCTTCCCTACCCTTTCTTTCCTCCCTCCCACCCTCTCCCACTCTTTTACCCCCTTTTTTGCATTCTTCCTCCCTTCCAGTCCCCGCTTCCCTCCAGTTTATCCATTTCCTCCTTTCTTATCTTGCCCACGCCACCTCCATCACCAACCAGCACATGAATACCCACATCCGCTCCTCTTACTTCCTCCAAACAGTGTGCGAGGTGGAAGGTGAATTTTCCTTTACGTCCACCATTCGGCAAGTTACAAAAGTTTCAGGATGCCACAGTATTATTGGATTAGGTAGGGGTCAGAATTTAGGGGTATGTAAGGGTGTTACATATACAGCAATGAAAGAGTTTTGAAAGTAGGTAGGTGGTATTGTCAATTGATTGATTTTCTTCCGAATGACTCTTTCTTAATCTGCAGCTAAAGACTAGCGTTACATTTCGCAGGATTCCTTCATCGCTCTTGTATCTCGTATCGGTAGTTTACTTGCAAAATATATTGGAACAAATAGTATTAGCAACATTAGTAGCATCCTCATCGTGTGGTCCATTTTGATGAAAGTTCCACTTTCAAAAAGTTTCCCAGGCTATTACTCATGCATTGTTGGTGTTAGTTTCGACTTTTTTTGCTCACATTATAGTGCATGTTATTAATCCCTCAGCCCCTGCCATACACTATTGAGATAACTAGCAGGGTAATATGTAGATGCAGAAATGATTCTCTGTTGATCACAGAAATTACTATCAATCCAAAAAGCTTGAGTTCAGATCATGTTAAGAGTCTTCAGTGGAGCCGCAAAACTTATTTGAGTGTCACATGGAGGGATATTTAAGTTTGTTACCTAAACTGATGAGGAAAAGATAAACTGTGATTTAATAGGCACATATATTTCGGTAAAGGCTATTTTTTATAGTGGTTGAAATACACATTAATTGATTTACACAGCAAAAAGATTACTTTCCTTCAAACAATCAACAAAAGAAGCTGCCAATGTAGCTGTTACAGTTTCTAACCGATGTAAAATAATTATCTATCTGCTGACACATCTGGACAGACATAGAGTCAAATTTCCTAATTTTTTACATCATTGAATGTCGGAGCTTAAAAATAGTTTGACCACACAACGGCCACTTGGCCACAAATGTGCTTTTAAGATGTAGTAAGGCCTTTCGTTTATGATCGGAAAAAGTTTTCGACTTTAATTGATGTTTATGCCTTCACACATAAATTACACAATCGTCACAACCGTATACACATTTCTCCAATCACCGCTGAATACGTTCTAGTGCGAATCTTAGGATTGCATCACCGCTTTAAATATTTACATCCGACGCCCAACTCACGATAGAAATATAATCCTTTCTTTCTACTCCTTAACTCTGAAATATCATTGCACAGAAAAATGTGCCAAATGCCGTAAGATAAATATTTGCTTTTCATTTGCGTGGAAGAACTGTACTTTTAACGTACCAATACGTAGTCCTTTCTCATCAGTAGGTCTGGTAGAACGTTAAACTGGGAAAACTCGAAATAAACCGGATATCTCTTAGTGAGATTTTTGTCTTTCTTGGTGATAAAATTGAATTAGATATACAGCCAGACATTTCGAGATTTTGACATTTTAATGAAAAATGATTGATGGCTGCTATTCTTAATTCAGGATTAACTTAATGTCTTCCAAAGTTTTATTCAGATAATCTTATTAAAAGTGGAGATTCTGAAGCCTTATAATTAATAATTCTTATCTAGGGTAACTTTCGCTCCCAGAAAAAGCGATTTCGTGCACGCCTGAGGTATAACAGTCCTAGCTTATAAGAACCATATATATACTTCTCTTTTTATTTTTTCTTATAAAATGTCGGATTAACTCTCCAGATTAATTTCTGCTTTCATAATTTTACCTACTATACATAAAATCTCACTTTTAAAAGTAAATTTGGCATTTCTTACCAGTTTCCTCTCTGGGCATCCCATCAAGGCACTACGAAAATCTACCATCAATTTAACGCTGTCGTAAATTACATCACACAATGTAAACAATTCGTAAATTTATCTACGACTACATTTGTTGCACATTTTGATAACAAAAGATCACAAATGTCATTTACATATTACAATAAATTTGGAGGCATACAATTTAAAACAATGATTTCGAATTCTGCATCAAAAATAGGCAAACATTCGTTGCACATTTTGACAAAAAAAGGTCATAAATGTCATTTACATATTACAGCCAATTTGGAGGCATACAATATGAAACAATGAATTTCGAATAATGCATTAAAAATAGGCTGTACCAGGAAATAATGTTCATCGGAAGTCTAGAGGTAGCGTACACCTAGAGCAAACAAATTCGCCCCAAGGTATATCTTACGAGTTTTGTAGGTTTTTAATTATCACTGTTTTTGTTTTTCTTTCGTCAAAATACACGTTTCAAGACCTGTTTCCCAACATTGTGATAAGAAAGTGATATAGTCACCTGAGATTCTTAAAATTAGCTCAACTTTGCCCAATCTAATGCAAAAACATTCATTCTCCTACGACTCATTATTGCGTCACAAAAAATTGGTAGTGAATTTAAAATAACTTTTGGAAACACAAAATTACCTAAAATTATGGGGTACTTTTTCAAAAAAATCACATATTTTTTTTCCAAAACTAGTTTTAAAATTTTCGTGGATTATAAGCTTTCAATGTTGTACTTTTATCAAATTATCTCTAAGGAATCATTCTGAAGGATCGATCCAAAATGTATTAAGTGCAAAATTTAAGATTTTAATGCATAATGATAAGTGCTATTTGCACAAAATTTAGCTACGGATTATTTGTATAATATCCTAAGTTTTTAAGTTTAAGATTGTCTGTCTGCACAATCCCTTTCCAACAGGTAATGCATGAAATGAGTTGCTTTTATTCTTTCTTACTTATTATTATATTAGAAAAAAATAGTCATATGACGTTAATGCAAAAAAACACTAAAGTAAAATTATATAAGAATTCTTATTCTTTCAGGATAATTTTGTTGTATTTTCTATTTCATGAAATTTTGGAAAAATATATGTATACTGCTCAAATGACTCGTTTTTGGTGGGCCTTCCCCTAGACGACCGACGGCATAGCTGAAGCCGAGATTCATATTATCATATAAGCGGAAAAAAAGACCCATGATAAAATAACTGAGAATACTAACTAGCTATCATAATTAAAAAATAATACATTTTTCCGTAAAGCATGCCTCTTATATAGGAAAAAAGAATTAAGTTAGATGAATTATTATCATACATGCAGGTAAACGGTTGAATATCATTAGTTTAGAGTGTACCATTTGGGATTAAAAACGACACGGGATTCTAAATTGTAGATTTGAAACTATAAATGGCTGAACTTGAATTTATGGATGACTCTACTAAGTCATATGGAAACCGGGTCATTAGGTTTTCGAAACACGCACAATTCGTAGAACATTCGATTGGATTGGATTGGATTTTTAGGGAGGTGATCGACATCTAAGGTCATTTGCGCCATAGGGAATAGGTAAGGGAGGAAGGGTGGGTAGAAACCCGGCGTCGGCATAGGCCTGCTCTTAACGAAAGGTGCCAAGGGGATCACGGTTTACCGTCTCATCCGACAAATGGAGTACTGTACTTGAAGTTCCATCTACAAGACACTATAGTAGAAATCGGGTTTCCGCTGAACAACATCCTCCTCTGCAGGGATTTGAACTCTGGCCGCCCGTATGGTTAGCCAATACTCTAGCCACCAACACCAACCCGATCCCCCGAAAATTCGATTCTTAGGAATAAGTCCGATCTAAAGATATGCAATTTTTAATTCCCGATCAACTCAAGAGAATTCTATTTTTTATAATAAATCATCATTGTCCATGAATAATAAAATACGAGACTCTAAATTAATTATTTGCATTACATAACACGTTTTACGCAAATGATAGGTATTTTTCCATACCATAAATTGAATACCGTCATACTTGACGACGGAGTTTCAGAGTGAAACACGTTTCTTAGACATTGTATATATTTGATGCCTGATTATCAAACAAGCAGATAGAAGGAATCATTTGGTTGGTTTTTAGTATTCCATGTAGGATTACTGACATTAAACTAGGAAATTCGGGTCATAACGTTTTCGAAATACTCACGAGTCCTATAAAATAGGATTTACTTATAGGATTTTGTAATGACAGGAGATTGTAGTATTAAAAAAACGGTTTCCATTCAAGTAAATTTTATATTTTACATTAAATATTTAAATTGGAATCGATATTCTTGTACACTTCGTTTTCGAAAAACTACGTACTGAGTAGAAAAAGGTATTAGAAGAACATGGATTGATTTGGGTTACCCTAGGGGTGCTCTACCACTGAACTTCCGTATTTCATGGGACATTCTACACAAAGATGGCCTTTAAAATATCGCAAAACATTGAAAATTTAAAAAAAAACTGATGCAAAAGCAAGAAACAGGAGGGCAGGTTATGAAGAAATTTATGCTAGAAATTGATAAACAAAATTCTAAAGGTAGAGGTTTTCTAATTCGTAAAAAAAAAGTAAGAATAAACAGATTAATTTATTTCCTTTTTCTTGCTGTTTCATGTCACAACAGGGTGTTTTCGTGGATTACCAGTTTTTAAGATAAACCTCACAAAGTTTAAAGCATAAGAATTATCCCTAGGTAATCACAACATCCGTGACCTAGTCTGTAATCGAACCCACGATTTCAGGTTAGGCTATATCGCCAAGTCTTCATTAAAAAACCGCGCCCACTTCTCAAACACTATAATTCATACAACGCCCTAGAAGAGATTCGAACTCACGCTTTTTGGATTGTTAGACTACCTTGATCGACGGAACAAGAGTGAACTGAGAATGGTTCACCGGGTCTCCTTCCGCGTTTGTCCATTTTGATGGACAATATTTCGCCAGCGTTCCAGCTAGCTTCTTCAGGTCCGCTAAAGAAACTTCAGGTCCGCTTCTTCAGGTCACTTCAGCGGACCTGAAGAAGCCAGCTGGAACGCCGGTGGAATATTTTCCATCAAAGATGGATAAACGTGGAAGGAGACCCGGAAAACCATTCTCTTCATTAAGAAAATTCCGCGGAACTCTTCATTAAAAAAAACTCCTGATTGAATCAGTCTTAGCCCTGATGACGATGAGAGAGTACCTCATCGAAACGTTGGCCCTTAACAGCCTTTCTCGGTACCAAGCCCGAGAAGATTTTACTAATTAGAGTGAACTATTTCCCTCTTGTTTTCTCTACCTCTCTATGCCATATATTCGACGCTCTTTTTTCTTTCACCGACTTCTCCATCTACCCGCTTCTCCGCTATTCCGTTCATAGGCCTCCTCAGTTCTATACTCCTCACGCACCTTCCTCTTTTCTCATCGCCATTCCCACCTACGCCGTCCTCCTCCAAAACCACTGCTATTCCACCCAACCCTTCCCCCGCGGGTAATTCCCCCTCCGGGACCACCTAGCCTCATTTCGGAGTTCCCTTCGAGGCCGCCCTCTCGTTCCTACAAGTCCATCTCCCTCTACTCCGCCCAGCGCCTTTTTTTCCGCGCCCACTCGCGGTAGGCGGGAGGAGGTCGACCTTCCTTCCCCTCCCAACTCTTCCTCTCCCCCCCAACCTCCTCCTCCTCCAACGTAAAAGCCTTCCTTCCACACACGCATCTTCCTTCTCACACGACTGGAGTCACCTCTCTCTCTCTCTCACCTCCCTAAATCTTCCCCTTTTTGCCCCCGCTGTTTCGAGACCTGACTTCACCTGGGGAGGCCTTCCTCCCCCAACCTAATGCATCCTGGGACGGGACTTCAACTTCCAGCTTTCCGGTCACGAAGGCAAGAGGAGCCTCCGGGAGGGAGGTGAGGCAACAAGAGGGGCATGCTGGTTGGTTGTGTCCAGTGGAGAGAGAGAGGATGGTATGGGTGAGGCCTCGCTATAGGAGGTTAGGAGATCGGCCGGCCGGTTAGTTTAGGCGAGGGAAGCTGGGGGGGTGGGTCGGTGGGAGGGGCCGAGGGCGGATGGACTGCGGAAGCGCCGGGGGTGGCAGGGAGTGACGTGAGAGGCCGAACGTGCGTGCTTATATATTATGTCTCGCGCCAGCAGACGTGGGCGTGTGGTGTGAGTGTGTATGTGTGTTGGACAGAAATGCGATGGATGCGGAAAATGTTCGCAAATGGAATACGGTGCGAGGAGAGTAAAAAAAGGAAGCGTGGAAGTGATGGCTGACGTGCGATCGAAGGTGTACGGGAGGATGAAATTTCGAGGAATATTTTCGAAGTTGAGGGCATAACTTTATCCGAGAATGCTCGCTCAGAGGATGGATACTGAGGAGGGCACCAAAAGTATCCAACCAATGTTTACCTCAGGAAAATTCATAAAAAATTCATCAGAAAGGGTCACTCGCGATACTTAGAGATGTATAGGCCTAGTGCATCGCGTCAGTTACTAGAATAAGGAAAATATCATCTAGCGCCTTTACTATGAATCCTCCGTTTCTACTTTTCAGCTTGGATTAAGTTAGTACGAGCGAGATAGTTCCCTAGCCATAATAGAGACCAAATTCTAATTTGTACGTTTTAATTTCACCAGCTGTAGGACAAATCGATTAAATATTGCGATTATAAATGGGGCGATAATATAGTTTTATATGACAGAAATGGTAAGCAATTAAATGAAAATATCTAAATATGTCTTTAACTTGACTCATTTTTTTTCGCGCGGTGCGTTTGAAACTCCTTCAAAACGAAAGGCTTTTTTGCGATACCTAAGAACTTTTTGCTGTGACAATATGATTATTATTATGATCATAATTATGATTATGATTATGATTATTATTATGATTATAATTATCAAAAATAGTTGAGAAAACATACAAACTATAAGCCGTTACATTTTTAACGACACTTAAGTGTTAGAAATTCCTCATTTTGTAAACAATGTCTCTCTGGAGTGCATACACGTACCATTTCCCATGTAAAAGAGCTGATAAGGCAAATAACTCAGAAAGCAGTGTGGTAAGGGGTTAAATTTTTTGTGACATTAGAAGAAGAGATATTTTCTTTAAAATGAGACCAAATTCATTGATTTATAGGTTGAATATTATTTCGCTCAGACTACATTATAGAGAAAATAGCTCCAAAGGGTGGAATTGGTATAACCCCCATAGAAATGAATGTAAAAGTGAATCAGTTCGCCTCACTAGATTGTTCAAAGATTTTTAATGGCAAAAGACTCATATCATTGTGACCTACTTATGAAAAAACTGATGAAAATATGAGTTGATAAGAATGATAAGATAATAACTCGAAGATTATAAGTCAACCGTTAATAGTAGCTCACAGAGAATCAGGGTGGCCAGTCTTAGAACTTGGATTACGGCGATGCTGTCCGTTGTGCATGAGCACGAATGGAAAAAAGACAAATTTATCAACTGCCCCAGTCAAAGGAGGGCATATTGCAACTAAATTCCAGCAAAAGGAAAGCGTTGTTGAAGCAATAGCCAATTCTTTTCTGAATTGAAGTCCAAATATTATTATGCCAGCAATTTCTCATATTCATCAACATTGTTTGATGAATACGATAAAAAATTCATAAGAGTAAAATACTTTTCAAAATTGCACTATATTAGCTCTAAATGTCACCATTTCATAAAATACAGTAGTTTTATTTCAGAAATATGATTATATTCATATCCAATCAGCGGCAAGACAGCATTCGCCAAACATTAAGTAAATCAATGAGCAAGTCCTGAAAAAATATCATGCCAGCGATAGTTTGCCTTTTTCAACTATTGTTAATAGGTGAGCACAAAATTTTACTAAGAAGCGTTAACTCATTCTGTAAATTTGTTTCATACACATTTACTGTAAATAAGTGACCTATATTTTATTAGAGTTTTTAGTTCCTCTGCATAACTACCCATCTAGCCATCGGTGCAACGTTTGGACTAAACTATGCCATGACATGTAGGTTCAATGCATATATTCCTACATGCGTATCTCCTGTCTTCAGTAATATATATAGAACTATTTTCTCCAATCACTGAATGCACATATGACTGGGTACAATGTCAATCGCATGGGTGCACATTCACCAAGGAATGAGATTCGACATGAAAAAGTCATTTGAAGTGTAGCTGGCTAACACACCTGACCGGGGTATTGAGATCCGGATTAGAATCCCAGTCAAAATAAATGATTTTTTATGGTGAATTACATTACTTTGTGAATATATGGAGCTAGTTGTCAACCCAAATCGTTGTTTAGAGGCAATAGCATTTTACTTGTAAACGAAAGACCCATAAAAATAATTTTCAAGTTTTTTAATTTCTATCATCGCAAAACGGACTATATTACCAAGATATAAGAGGATGTGAATAAGAATAGTAGAGTGCACTTTAGGTGCAAGGCAGAATTTAATCCAGTGCATCTATGATCACCCTAAAGTACTACCAATGTACTCTTGTTGGGGCTCCGTGCACATTTCTGCTTATTCAAAGAAGATCAATTCCTGAGGAATGGAAATGCTTGGCGCCCGACTAGGTTCATAATCCTGACCAGTTTTGCGATAAAAATAAATCTCACGTAGGGATTTACAATATTAGAAAAAATCCCCCTCCAGCCTATATTATGGCAAGGCTCAGCAGTGTGAAAGTCAAGCACGTTATTCGATGTAACACCAAATTTTAAACCGGTTCTCAGGAGCAGATAAAGAGGACCCTGAAAAAGAAGAAAAACTACGACTATTTTAAGCTGGAACTCGAGATTTCTATGATAAATTCTGCAGAGAAAAATAAAATTTTGATAAAATAGTGGCTAAAAGCACGCAATGCCAAAAAGATAAAAATACTTGGTGCCGATTTGAATGCCCGTAGATTTGATTCGTTAGTAATGTTTGATGGCAAAAAGCGGTACTAATTACGTTTAAATTATCTATAACATCACATAAATAAACTGAGTGCCAAAATCATCGAAGTAATTAACACGCCACATAGGCAGCCATTTATTTGCAGTTATGATAATAAGTGAAATGTATTAGGCTGAAAGTAGAATGATTTCTTCCATTTGGAATAACCCATAGGAAAATAAACTGAATAAAAATGTATGATTTAAATTTTACCTTTAATGTTTTCTGTTCTGAAAAGTACATTATTGGCATACTTAAGCTTCTGGTACTTGTGACTTCAACCTACGGTTTTGGAGAACGCACGTCCTACTTTTACGAATAATAGGGGAACTTCTTTGCTTACGAATCTCTTTGCTTACGCTCCTAAAATGATTATTGAATATCCTAACAAAAAATTTCATATAATCAAACATACAATGCCATAAAAATAAAAAAACGCGTTAATTCTTAGCCAGACCCAACATTAAATCCCACGCGAGGAGAAATTTTGGGGGTTAAACAAAATGATCCCCTCTGGAAGGTTGACGCAGAGAAGGAGCGGGGGCTTGGAGAAAACCTCCGAGTCCATGTACTTTCGAAGGACGGGCCCTTTAAAAGCCGATAACTTATCCTAAGTAAACTTTTGAGTGGAGAACGGTGATCATAACGTGGTTACTAAACTGCAGCCACGTCCCTCTCCTTCCCAACGCCCTCCTAACTCCCTCACCCCCACCTGAATGTCCTCGTGCCTGTCTCTGAGACTCTTGAGCCTTTCTATGTACGCAGCCTCCGTTTGCACCTTCTTCCCCTCAGGCTTGGCGGCGCGGCCCTCCTACGCCCTCGCTCCTTGCCAGGGCCCTCCCCGGCGGCAGCACCCCTGGACTCTCGAGGCTTACCTCTTGCCGCACCCTGATTAAATTCCCACATCCCCTTTCTTCGACCTTAGGGGACCTTTTGGAGAACATTTACGGCCCCACTTGCCTCCCTCTTTTCAACCCCTCGGCATCTCTCCCTCTTTCTCGCACCCCTTTGGAAAATCCCCGCGCTCTGCTCCTTTCGGATTGCCGCTTCACCCCCTTCGCGCTAGTTCCCTCGTGTCCTTCCAGTAACCCAACCCGTGCACGTCGCCTGCTCCCCCCGCCTTCTCCTCCCCCAAAACACGCCTCTTCACCTTCTTACTTCTCCGCGTCTTTCTATCCCGCGTCTACCTCCCACGAATCTCCTATTCCACCATCGTTTTCCCTTCAAAAAGCCTTTGGCTCTTCTTTCGGACCACTTTTCTCTCTCTTCCACTCATCCAATGCTTGAAGTTCGTCTTCTTTCCCTTCCCGGATCTCCTCCTCTTTTTCTTCTCTAGCAGGCCTTTCTCCCTTTGGTGGAAGAATTAGGATTCTTATATTTTCTACTCCGCCTCAATTCTCACCCACCCGACAATTTTTTCTGTCTGCTAAAGCACCTTATATCAGTCATACAAAGTAAGAACGAGAAAGTATTTAGATCACAGAGGCCAATGTGTATTGGGCTCACAGTATCTTAAATCTAAAGGGATCAAAAATTTCCTAAAATCATCCTAAACCAAATCTTTAATCTCACTACGAGTACGTGTTATGCTGACCGTGTTGATCAACTATAAAAACAGTTTTGATACACAAATCATAGCACGGCATCAAAATTTGACGTCATTCCTAGAGCAAGAATGTCAGAGACTAAACTGAAAATTCCTAAATCTAATTAGTGGCGGGGCAAGTTTCTTGTGACATCTTATCGAGATGGTGCTGTGCATGATAAATGCGATCTTTGTATGAATCATACTTCCTTAATTGTTAGTTTTATTCTCGGCAAATACCTCGAATTTTCCCTGTGTTCATAATTCAATGTATATTGAACAGAACATCGAACCCTGTACACAAATGGATTTAAGTACCGGGGAGGAGCAAATAAATATGTGATTGCAGGTTGACCACGTAAGTCTAAATATTTTCGATAAATGTCCAGTCCAGTTATATTTTGTAAAACTTTTAAAGTTTTACTTTTTTCGTGGAAAAAAGAATGTTATAGGCATCATGCCCGCTGAATGTAGCAACGTAATTTTTATTACCACTACTAGGAACTACTCTCCCTATACCGTCATTATTTTCTCTACTCATCAAAGAGGAATCATTCTCTTTTTAAGAATAAAAATAGGACAAAACGTCCTTTATGAGCAGGTAATTTTCCGCCACCACATCCCATTTCCGGGGTTGATTTTCCCACCAAACTTTACCAGGATTTCGCCTCGACCACATTAAAGGAAAGCACATAGTGGTCAAGCCGCTACATCCCTTCGAAACGAGTCCCCTTCTGAAGGATCAACATGACAGTGGCTTCCTGAAGTTTTCCACCTCCTGGCCTTTATATATCCTCCCACAACCCCCCTCCCCGAGTCCCGCATCGGCACACCCCGTTCCTCGGGGCGTCCGATCTGGAAAATCTTGTCATAATCGTTGAAAGCCCCGAACCCTTGAAATTCCACCCCTTCTGTCTCGCCAACTTTGCTCGAACTTTTTTCCTCCCCTCCCCTGACCCTCTCGATCACGATGTGCTGCCTCCCACACACACATACAAACACACTCCCCATTCTCGGTTCCTTAACCAACCTTCGCCTCCAGAATATTTCCAAGATTCGTCGTTCCACGACCTCCTCCTTCAACCGACACGCACACTCCCTGCCTTCTCCGGCGATCTTAGTTCCCCTCCCCTCCCCCAGCCTCTCTCCTTCTGTACACGTAATCTTCCTTCGAGCACCCACAACAGCCAACCACCCATGTCCCTCCTCTCTCTTTTATCTCCAACTTCTCCTCACCGCGATACCCTCACGACCCTCTCCTCAACCCACGCGCCACCACAAGCCTCAGCCCCTCCTCATTTTACTCATTCCACTGGCCAACTTTCTAACAGCCCTCTGCCATACTCATCCCACTCTCCCATCCAAAACACCGTCCGTCGTGCAAAACACACCCCCGAAAAGGGAGGAGGTGACCTCCCACCATTCTTCCCATACCACGAGAGAATGAAACTGCCAAGACTTCCCATATCTCCCCGGCGCACGTATGTGGAGAAGAGGGCCTGCCCGTGTTCAAACCCAGCCGAGGTAAGGTGAACGCTCCTTTTGGAGTCCATTTTCTCATAATTATGAAAGCGAGGGACGTGTGCGTGTGTATCCAGCTGAAAGCGCACCCTCGTCAGCGCAATGGCTCAGAAAAGAGGCTTATGCTGCATAGTCTCGCAGACATGAGCGTAGTCGTAGTTCCCCTGAATTTTTTGACGGTGTTCCGCTTTCAGTCATTAACGTAAAACTACCGAGGATGGATGACGAAGTTTCCCGAGAAAGAGTTTATTACCCGCAGTGCTCCAACTCTTTTCTCTCGCCATTGCAAGAAAAATAAAAATTTTGGACTCATGTTAGAATGGACTTGCAAATGATCATCTTTCGGCTCGTTTCACATTTACAGATCATGAGTGCCATGGTTTGCGCATACTGATACTAGAGACTTAATTTACTTAATTGTCTATTCATAAATTGACCCATAATAATCATGCAAAAGGTGCACACAATATTATTATTTTCATTCGTTATTTTTACTAAATACCTAGCGCTGATGAATCACATTATTGGTATTGCAATTAAGTGACAAGAATTCAACATATTAACTATAATTTTTGGTAATAACGTCCTCAGATACAAAAAATACCATTAATATGCGACCAATTAATTTTCAAAGAGAGAAAAGAACACGTTTAATGTCAAAATATGCATTTTAAATAATGACTATTCCTGATTAAATTCAACATTAACCCAGTTAGGTGTAATATCTTTTACTAAATCACTAAAAAGTTTTGTATCATCTACATAAAAAAATTACCCTTCAATCCACCTCACGGTTCTGTAGGAGGAGGTGAATTATATCACAATTGAAGGGATATTCAGCAAAAAACGGCAGGTGAAAGTATACGGCGATTTTCAAGGATAATGAAGCGCAGAATTGATCTACAACAATAACTTTTGTTGGAAGATTGCCTTATCAAAAAATTGCTTAGTGCATTTTACCTTGTCAAGAATGAAATCTCTAAACCAAAATTTTAAGCAAATTTTTCGTTTTTATGTCCAAATCCTATCATTTTGGCCAGTAAAATAAACAAATACATTCGGAGTCTAAGATACATTACCCAAAAAAAGGGTTCATAAGGTAATGAGCGCGATTTTCTATGCCACTATAGTCTTCAAAGGAATTAAACTATCGTTAGCAGCCATGCAGAAGCAAACAAATACAATTTTACTTTTCGGTTAAACGAAAACATTATGTGCACGTGATGACGTAAGCTGAATCAATTTATTAGAGGAATAAGCGTTCATTTTAAAATCACTCCTATCCAGGAGTTTTGATATTATTACCGATTTATTTCTTTATCCTTCCTCAATGAATGAACAAATGCTGATGAAGGGAGCTCAACGACGGCTCCAAAGGGCGTAGGTTTTAGTTTCAGAAGCGGAAGAGTGCATACGCTTTTATATAAAATTACGAGCTATTAGGAGTGAGACAAATATAAATACAGCTTAGTTAGCCTTAGGTAAATCACAAAGCTCTTGCCATTTGCCATCTTGCCTAACTGTATAATTTGGCATAATATTCAGAGACGAGATGGCATTCCACCACATAAAAGGTATTAGAGGTAATATGGTACATTAGCCAAATCTCCATTTTGGACCTCCTGTGTGGGGAACATCAGTCAACGTGGATGTATGAATATAGCTGGAACATGGGCATGAGGTTCGGTGGTATGAGTTTATATCTCGAAAAGATAACTTCGGAATCCGCAAAATAAATTGGGCCGATGGAGATGACTTTCAAAGTGATGAAGTCAGGAGATGGTCAGAGAATTGCAGGAGTGGGGATTATACCGAAGATAGAGTAACAAAGAATGGTAAAATTGTATCGGCAGTAGAACGAAAAAAATATGGCCAGCAGGAAAATCTACGGAAATAAAATGAAAAATTTACATACCAACGACTAATCATGCACAAGTTGAAATAGAAATGTATTGAAATGACTTGAAGTAGTCTAGGAGGCTGATTCGCTAATGTGATGAAATAAAATGTTTATGTATCACTCTGCATATATTATATTTCTGTCCTAGTACCATAAAGCAGCGATTCTTTATCTTATTGAATAACTAAAGAATCTTCTGAAACTAAAATAACTAAAAAATCTTCTGAAATAACTAAAGTAGTAAAATCTCTGCCTCTTAGTAAATCAGCTGGTTACGACGGTTTGAATAGTAAGTTGCTTAATTTGATTATCAACGATATCGTACCTGTACTCTGTTACACTTTCAATCTAAGTCTGACAAGTGGGGTATTTCCAGATTCTCTCAAACCAGCGGTCATTAAACCCATATTTAAGAAAGGAGATAGTCATTTGACTAAAAATTATAGACCGATATCTCTATTGTCTTCAGTGGAAACCAATTTGGATTTAGAAAAGGTAGATCTACTGAAGAAGCCCTGGAAAAATTTCTCTCTCATGTTTATAACTCTGTGAATAGAAGTAAACGAACAGCAGGATTGTTTATTGATATTCACAAGGCCTTTGAAACAATTGACCATAAAATTCTCTTGTTCAAACTTGAGAAAGCTGGGATTCGTGGAATACCTCTTCAATGGTTCCAGAGTTATCTGAGAAATCGCTCCCAATGTGTTGTCGTTGATAGCAATTATAGTGACTATAAATGTATTAATTCTGGTGTCTCTCAAGGCTCAGTACTTGGTCCAATTTTATTCTTGATATATGTAAATGACCTGTGTGACTATAAGTTTAAAGGCCTTGTGACAGCATTTGCTGACGATTTTGCCTTATGTTACGATGAGATAACTTGGGAACAAGTTAGAAAAAGTATGCAAGCTGATCTAAACTGTTAAGAAAATGTTTTAATTCAAACAATCTCGTTATGAGTGTGCATAAAACGAAATATGTATGTTTTAATGTTTGTAATCGTTTCACATTTGATTAGGATCTAATATACCATGATGTAAACTGCAATCCTGATTCATGTTGTGCTCCTGTTGTAATGCCAGCAGCATGTTGTGCTCCTGTTGAACGTGTCAGCAGCATAACTTATCTCGGTATAACTGTAGACCAAGCTTTAAAGTGGACGCAACACATAGCCTCTGTAACAAAAGTGTTGCGGTATACGTTAGCAAAATTCTATCTGCTCCGTAACAAATGTCCATTAGAAAATTTGAAATTATATTACAATGCATTAATAAACTCTAAATTAACTTATGGCTTGATTGCATGGGGAGGAGCTTATTTTAACTCTATTAAGCCAGCTATTATCTTGCAAAAGAGGCATATCAGGATAATGCTCAATAAGAATCGTCATGAGCCATCCTTTCCACTATTTCAACATTTGAAATTCCTCCCACTTAGGCATTTGTACGTGTACAAAGTACTTAGAATGTTTTTTCTGAGAAGTGGTGCTAAAATTCCTGTCTCAAATAGGCCAGGTTTATGGAATTTTCGCAGTATATTGACACCTTTGCCGAGGCCCAAATTGTCTCTGTACAGGCGAAGTTTTTTATATATTGGGCCTAAAATGTATAACATACTACCTTCTGAGTACAAATGTGCACCTAATCTTGCTTCTTTTTTAAAAGATGTTAAAAACTGGCTATTTACTTTTGAAAAAATCGAAGACATATTTTGTTAAATAAAATTATTTTGCTAAATAAAATTATTATTTTTGTAAACATACTGTTAAAAGGAATTCATTTGAAATGTTGGTTTTATAAATTTTTTTTCTTGTACTAAATGTACCAATGTATGGTCGTAGTTTTAATTGATGGTAACCTCAACACATGTTCGCCTTATAGGTTACCTAAAGCTCCAAATATCTAATTATGTATTCTTTTTATTTTTTCTGTAATTATTCTTTTGGAGCAATAAACATTATTATTATTATTATTAAACATTATTGCCATTCGTAGCAGCCCCCGCCATCATAAAAATGTCAATCAATGAGCATTTACATTTATTTAACTTATTAATCTGAAACCAACGATAAAAATATCAATTAAATTCACTGTTTACTAGCCACGACTTGAGAGCCTTTTTTACATTTAAGTTACGAGTGTTATCATCTGATATAATCACCATATCGAAACAATATTATGACAGTGTCCCCCAAAACACATATACACGTTGCAATTTCCTAATATTGACTAAAAAAGATAAAATACAAATTAAAATAATAAAAAAAGTTACAGTAAAAGAAACGGAACGTAAATCCCTTCCACTCTCCGGCCGTTTCCAACCTCGGTCTTGTTCTGAGGTTGTAGTGAGGTCTCTTGACGACCGACGAGTCGGTATCCCCATTTCTCTCTGTCCAATTGTCGTTCTCTACTCCCTCGGACCTCAGGTACCGCTAGTCTTCAAAGAGTATACGCCTCAACCTAGCCGTAGATCCACTTCGCATGGTCCAACCCACTTTTGGGCTAGACCAAAGAGGTATCCTTTCGCCTTATTTCTCAATAAATGGTTGCGCCAGATCACTAATCCTCTTGGTTCTAAGCTACCCTCCTCCTGAAAGTCCAGACTTTCTGATTGCTTCAGTGCCCGGTTTTTTGCCCTCTCTTATCTCTCACCAACTTCCTTCTGGTGGTCTTTTTGCCATGCTCCTAGATCTGCGTGGCCTGCATCTAGTGCCGGATATATCCGCAAGTCCCTAGGTCTGTAAAGACGACGCCCGAGGAACAGCTCATCTGGTGATGCGATTCACCCGGGGTAAACGAATAGTGATTAGTAACGATGTTTGCCCCAGTTCTTATGCGGCTTTTCTAGCATATACACTCTCATAAGCCGCTTCAGCTTTTAGTTCCGTCGCTCAGTTGGATTCACCCGAGGATACCCGAGGCCTCGTACCCTCGGGAACCGAGGGTACGAGGCCTCTTCACCCGAGGATCGAGGCCTCTTCATTTTTTGATAGCTTTGCTCTTCTCCGGCTGCTGTTACAGACCTTAAGCTGTTAAGATATGTCCCAAGTATTCTATTTCCGGTGACATAAAATAATATTTCTTCATTTGAAAAGGCAATTCGTGAATCTTTAACTTTTCCAAAACTCTTATCAAACGTTGTAGTTGTTTAGTCAAATTATAGCTGTAGATAAGGATACCATCTAAGTATACCTGGAAAAATTCGCCAACTTAACCGAATAAGGCTTCATCCACCACTCGCATGAACGTCAGTGGCGCATTCTTTAAAGCAAAAGGAATTACTTTGAATTGAATGGACTGCGAATGCCGTCATTGGTCGTGAATCATCTTCAACTTTGACTTTCCAGTACCATTAATTCAAAATCCAAAATGCTGAAGAATTTGGCGTCATTGACTTGCTTCAGTAGGTTCCTAAATTCTGGAATGTGGTAGGCATCCGTGATTGTTCTTACGTAAAAATTCCGAAAATGCTCGCCTATATTCTCTATTCTTCTTCTTAGGGATCACTATTAGTGAAGCTCAACCAGAATTTGATGGTTTTATTATCCCCTGTTCCTCCTTCTGAATTTTTTTATTGCAAATTTATATTTTCCAAATTGATTGGATAGGGCATTTACTTTATTGGAGTGTTGTCCCCGCAAGTTCTTTAGACCGTAGTGGTACAGTCGATTTCCACATTTATTTCTTTAGAGATTTTCCTATTAGATTTAATAGTTTTTCTTCTTTCATCTATTAAAATGGGCTTAACTTTTTGCCAGCTAATAATTCGTTTATATTAAAAGAATTTGCCTTGCTTTTACTACCCATCCCAAACTAATACGGTTGTCCTTTCCAATGTATAATTTAATGATTGTATAATCTACAATGACTCCATACTTCCATAAGAGGTCATTACCAAAGATTGAATCTGGTACAAAATTTTTCATTATATGTTATGGTAGAACAATTGGTTTACAGAAGGGTCTGGCCATTGACTACATAATAAATGTTTCCCGCATCTTGCCGGGAATTCACAACAATTTCTGAATTGCTGAAATGAGTAGCTTTCCTATATGTCAATTTACAAAAGTATGACTTGCTTTTATATCCAATAACGCAGTGAGTTACTTATTCTGCATCTCAATGACAATGCCTTGACTTGAATGGTATGAGTCACCAGTTATTTGCCCTATACTACAATTTATGTGCCTGGCTGGTTCACGCCAGCGGTTGGTGGCAGGCTTCTGGAGGTAAATAGATTCCCCAGTACCTCCTTCCCGCATAAAAAATTGGACCGGATTTAGTCTTCCACTCGTTTCAAGTGCTTATCTTCCAAATTCCTCATCTCGCCACAGATGATACACCTTCATGTAGTTCCCTCCTCTAAACTACCTTTCCCTTTTGCGTTACCTTCCTGTTCTAACAGCCGCAAAATTTCTCTGAAATCTTCAAATTTTCGGACGGGCAACTTTTATAAAAGATTTAATCCTATCATGTAATAATTATATTATGAAAGGGATAGATTCATCGTAGCCTAGTGATGGTTGAACTCTCTTGAACAACTGTAGTTTTTGAATTATGAAACCATCTCATTTGAAGCAAAATCTTCTACACATAAAAGCATAAGTAATTATGTGTTGATTACTAAAAATAAAAGATTAAAAATGATACAGACCACAAGTAAAAAGGAATGAACCTGTGGAGAATAATAATTCTGCAGCCGAGAAAAATTCAACTTTCGTCTTTAACGTTTTTTTATGTTGCCTATCACTGTTTTATGTCGCCCATTACTGTACAACCTCTTTTGGAGAGCGTTCATATATAAATTTTCGTTTGTCAGCGTCTATCCACCGCAGTGAGTGGTTGGTCGATTTTATTTTCAAACAAGTGAGAGATTAACATAAATTATTGCATAATTTTACTGGGCTTTTATACTTTTTTGTATTTCTTACAAGATCTATGTGCTATCTTTGCTTACGGTATGTTCCCTGTCATTGCTATCTCCTGCGTTGAATATATACCTAACTAATTCGAGCCAATAATAATATATAAATTAACTCTTCTTCAGCGCATTTGTTAGGTGAGTTCATAAGTTAAAAATACCCATTTATTCTTAATAAATATGTTCACTGCTACATTAGTACACGTAGATTCTATTTATAAACTTATTACACATTCATCACTTATTCATCGAATCTGTCATCGGAGAATTCCTATCGAGCGCTGGACGAGTTTACTACAGTCCGTCAGATATGATAATGTAGTTATTACGTACTATTTTGGCTTAGAAAGAAATAAAAATTTAACTATGTTTTCACGATCCAATGATTTAAACAAATGCCACCATCATGGAGTCTTAGGTAAAGTGTTTCTCTTTCCCAAACGGTTTTGGACGTGTTTGCAGATACGATGAATTTCGAATTGCAAACTGTTCTTTTATCTTGGACGAGCGTTGAAGTTCCTGTGGCATTCATAGATAAATGGAAATTCATACTTGAAACTTTTAGACCAGAGTTTATATTCCTCGGGACATATTTTAACATCCATATAGTAGTTTTAATTCAATGTCCACCAATTCCTAGGTGAGTCTTATCTTGGGGCATTCCTAAGTATATTCAAATCCTACCAGTGAACATTTCCGTGCTGTAGACTGTGTAGACTTTTCCTCTCTGTTCATTAGTTCTATGGGCTATCATTCTCATTGGTCTTTAGAATTGAAGCGTACTATGTGGATTCCCTGATGTGAGCTATAATGAGTTGAATATAGAGTGCTACCATAGCAATGATAAACTGATGATATATTCAGTCTTGACCCTTGTGAGCTATATAATGCAGAATACATTAGTTCTTAAAAATCCTTTATATAATGTAAAAAACTTGTGTATTACCCATTTTGCAATAGACAGTAAAAAAGCATTCGAAAATATTCATTGATTCTGTACTCCAGCGTTTCACTTTTTTACAATTTTTCCAAGTGGTATGCCTCCTCATCCTGCTTAAGAAGAAGGATAGACCAGGAATGAAGATTTTGCTTCATAGGCTTCGATTAAAACGCAAAACAGTGATAGAGGGGAGTATTTCATGCAGATACCTCACTTGTGCAAGGTTTATTCGAATTGCACAGACCACGAATATATAATTGGGAATGTATACCATTTCACATCAATTCATACTCACATTGCCTATTGAATCGCATTGCATACTGCTTAATTGAATTACATTTACTCGAACTTCACAAATAATTGAATGTTCTGCCGCGCCCAAAATTGGAACAGCTAAAAAATATTTATATTTATATATCATGAAATAAAGGTTACAAGAAGAGGGAGACGAATTCCCTCGGGAAGCTTCAAAATAATTGCAGCATTTAATCCACATTGGAAAAAGGCTGAAGTTCAGTATTTTCTTGGCTAAATAAATGTTTCATACACAGCATGAATTTCCAAAATATTTAATCACATATTCTAAAGAAATTCCATGGGCAAAAAAAAATTATTATTAGGTTATGTGATAATAGACTGCGGCTTTTAATAATTCAAATAAGGGCAGGATGAGAGTGTCTGTTCAATTTCAAAAAGAGAAAGAGAAAATATGAGAGACAGATAAGTCCGAGGTTTAATGAGAAAGGTGCAAGAGGAAAGTAATTGGTTGAAAAAGATCATGGCTCTTCTGGATAAATTCTCTATGGGATGCCCAAGAAATATTACAACCGTGGAAAGATGCCGGAGGATTTTAATCATCCGCTATAAAGAATAGGATTAAAAAGCTGAAGGATAGGAGAAAATATAGAAAAATACCCCACAGACACCTAATAATGATTATAGGAGAATAAAAAACCACAGACACCATTCTGAGCATTCTCAGTGAGAAGATTAATTATTGATATCAATACAGCACTCTCTGTAGAAATTGTGCCATTAGAGAAGAACAATGGTAGCGTGGACCAAATGAAATATACTGACCGCTAAAGAGAATACAAATTGGCAACAGAATTATTATAGCAAAAAGTTGAAATAACAGAAGACGAACCAAGTCATTTCGTTGAGAATGAATGGTAGAAGAATAATAAAAGGTTTAATAATAAAAAGACTTAGGCAAGGGTTCATGAATTCAAAGCCATTTTCAACAGTTGCATGTAAGAAGAAATGAAATTATCGCAAGAAACTTTGATCAGAAATTTAAAAAAAATGTAGAATATATTAATTGAGAAAAACATCTCAGTGGTAGTATATCAGAGGGGTGAGATGACATTTTAAACATAAATATTAAGGTAAACAGGGATTGAACATCAAAGGTAAGAAAACAAAAGACTTTACGTGTGGGAGGGAAGGGCTGAAGACATGCATGACGCAATTGAGAGAGGTGTTGGAAGAAGTAAAATCCTCCGCCTACCATGAAAGCTGCGAGACGTGGCATGTAATAACGTCTACGAAAGAGAAGAACCGTGCAATCCAAGAAAGTCATCGTACTGACAAAACAATCAATGTGTTCAAATAAAATAGGATTGCTGATAAGAAATCAGTACTTAAAACATGCGCTTGGAGTGTTGCTCTCTATGTCCCAGAGAAATGGGTGACTAGAAAGCTGTAATTGATAAGAATAGATTTCTGAAATTTAGTTAGTTACATAAATGAGTAATGATTTTGTAGAGTAGACTTTGGAAAATTGATGCTAAAGGTGGATTCTGAGGATCAAATAGTTGAACAATTTAAGAGATGAAGAAGTAATAAAAAGAGAAGAAAACGAAAATAAGTAATATCTGGAAAATAATAACCATATACATAGGCCACACTATGAGACAGCGAACTCGTAGGGAATATAATATTTGAGACTAATGAGAAATACTGAGAGACAAAAACTTAAAGCAAATAAATCTGGGTATAAAACAGAATTTCTTCAAGGACGTATATGAGTTAGAGGGAAATGGTAGGATTGAATGAATCATTATAACAACAGCGATTGAAACGAACGCACGGCTTCCCGCCAACTCAAGCATAAATCCACTAAGAAAACTTCAAAGCTTCAATCTGGAGATCCATACCCTTGACTAAAACCTTGGAAATACAATAACTGATTGGCAATAAGTCTTTCAAATATTACAAATTATTAATTCTAATAATTTTGCTGCACACTTTCACTAATTAAAAACAAATCAGTCATAGAAGTCATCAAGAAGAAAAGATTCCATCTTAAAATTCCCCACTGCTTCATTATCCACCAGTCAAATCTTGAGGTCACGCTTTAGACGGATATATTACGAAGCTTATTACCATGTAAATAATTTTATAGCCAGGAAAAAATCAAGAATTTTATATTAAAGCGAATTAATTCTTTCCGGTCGCCGTAAATTAACATAGGAATTAAAAATCCCTTTTGCCAAGAATATGCATTAATCAAGAAAGGTTTATACACTTGTGAGCTCCGGTTATATTCTCCTCCCGTGAATTGGAAGGCTTTTAGCACCGATAAACCTTTCGCTTTTCACTGCTCCTTAACACGTGGGATTAACTCGAGCAGCCAACAAACTCCTTTCCCCAAATTATATCTCTAACCCTGCCACCACTTGCCACGCCTTTCCCCATCCTCCACTCATTTCTTACCTCATTCTATCTCACACTCCTCGCCTTTAAGATCCTCACACTCCCTTTTCCAGTACCTTCACATCACCGCCTGAAACTCCATTTCCTTTTTCCGTGGGATCCCAAGCCTTTTGCCCTCCCTTTACTCCCCACTCCGGGCACCACGCCTTCCTCAGGTCTCCAAGAACCGAGAACACCTTCAGAGACTCCAACCTTCTCCTCCTTCTACCGACGAAATCCCCCGCCACCCATCTCCCTAAATTCTCCCCATGTTGTCACTTATCCCTTAATCTCAAAACCCAGGGTCTACCACCGCTTCCTTTTTCATCCCCCGTCGCTTTGTGTCCCCTCTCCTTCCTCCCCTCGCCTTACCTTCCGCCGTTACTTCCCTCCTTTCCCCTCTCACAGTCAGTTACCCTCAGCGGTCGTTCCCATCCATATCTCCTTCAATTTACCACCCTCCATTCCGCAAGTCCCCAAGTTCTCCGGATCCTCGCCGCGCCCGCTTGAAAAGCCCGCTCACACAGCTCCACTCGATTGTTCTTAACCTGCTCGCTGAACGGGCTAATCGAGGTTACAGATTCTCCTCCGGCCGACGCCATGTTCGTTCGACGGGACCCGCAAAAAGATAAATTCGAGCGAGGTGACAAAGCGGTGACGAATCCCTCGTTGCGACAGGTAGCGATAGTCAGCTCGGATACACTCATTAGAGGATTCGTTAAAACTTGAGAAGGGGGAAATTTTCGCGAGGAGACGACGGAAGTTGCAGCACTTATATTCCAGCCAACGCAAACGAAACAGTTTTAGTTTTCGTGGGCTCTAATTTGGCGGATTCCTGTGCGACAACATTGACAATCCGAACTACAGGCGTAGGGAGAGGAGGAAAAGCACTAAATATTCGAAATATTCCCCCGAGCAAGGAGCTATCTCAAGTGTCACCGAGTCCCCATCAGGGTACAAAATTTACGCCCTAAATGATTTATTGAGTGGCTTCCTCCACGCTTCAATGGGGATGTTAGTCGCATTAAGTTCCGGTGATGAAAACGGAGGTAAGTATGCCTTTATTTCACCCGCGCACATGGGCATTAACAAGGGGGTGCGACAGCACAGCGTCGGAAAGGAAATGTTTCAGTGTGTTCCACCTTTCGCTGTTAAATTTAAGACGGAGTTGCTACGGCTCTTTCACAAGACCGTAGTTTTCGTCAAGCTAATATACTTTTATATGTTACTATAAAACTCTCTGACCAGTGTTCATAACTATTTGATGTCTAACAGATTGGCTGATAGGTTCTAAGGCCGCTTTACATGGTAAATTTTATTGCACAAACAAATGTATCATAGATTGTACGAGAAAGTGAATGGAATTAGAGCTGGTTCTGTTTTCCGTTCTGTCAATCAGAAAATCATACAATTTGCCCATTTACACGGTACAAATTGCCTCATAAAGAAATACATACATTCGTTTGCACAAAAAAGCACACCATGTAAAGCGACCTTGAGGACGGCTGCTACATTACTTACCCCAATCCAGGTATCATGGGTAGCTTCCTAGCGATTGATAAACAAGAGCCCTCATCGAGACCCTCGAAAGTTCATTGCATATTATACTCCCTATCATGTATTTTACTTCACCCACTACATCACACGGCACACTTGGGTGCTAATAATGCTTGTCTATTATAAATTTTGCAATTAAGAGGTTGAACACATGGCATATCGATGTACTTCAACGTCAACGAAATATCATATGGACGCAGAAAATTGTCCATTGTAAACTTGTATGATGGTAACCCTATAAAGAAAGTACACGATTTTTGCTAAAACGGCGAAAGAATTACAGAGGGAGAACAAAGACTGGAATTCACCAGGCAAATATAGAAGAAAGTCTAAGGGAAGGCTTATTTAGGAACAACGCTTTAAGCTCAGACGAGAGCTGAGTGAAGCTGCAGCAAACTAATCATTGGATTAATGACTGCAGGTAAAAGCGACATTTTGTTACATCGCAAATTCCCGCCTTTGAATATCGCAGGCTCTTTCATATGCAGTCACTACATTAATTACAATAGGGGTAGCCACAAAAGTGAATTAATCGGAAGTCATCTACTCAGAAGAAAAATTAATGAGCAAATTTCACATTAAAAAGTCTTGGTCTGGGACTCGAACCCAGATATCTCTAATTTTGCCGAGAGCTTAATCAAATGAATAACCTTAAGCGTAAAACTAGATTTCTTCACTGGGTCACTTATTGCTTAAGCGATAGGTAGGAAAGGAAACACCAGTATTTGAATCCCTAATCAGCTGAATATTTTTTTATTATTTCTTTCTCCCATTCACCAACATTATCGTTCTCAATTCTTACCATCTGGAGGACTCCCCAGTATCTGTTCCTCGTCAACTCAAACCTTCCTTCATTTTTCTTAGCCTCCACATCTCAAAAGCCTTCACACTATGTCCCATGGTGTGAAATGCATGTGTCCTCACCGAGTTCAAAAAAGGGTGAATTTTTTCCCCCACCTCATAGTCTTTCCCCAGATTTGACTAGTACCAACACTAAACGTACCTTTTCGCCCCAATTCCTTCTCAAATGCTGATATTTCTCTCTTGGAACCCTTCCATCCCCTTTATTCAGCGCCACTCAGTGGATATATCCCACACTATAACGCCTGGTTGGCTGACACTTTTAACCCACCTCCCCAAATATGGTCGCTTGCATTTTTATTCCTCCTTCCCCACCAAACCATTCCATCTCCCCGGGGGAAGGAGCATTGGTCCCTCGCGTGACGGAGCAGAAAGGAGTGAGCCGAGGTGCTAAGACCTCTTAGCAGGGAGCGTCTGGGAAATTAAAGGAGATGAGAGATGTACAACTCCTTCTCTAGTGCCCATGTTTTGAGCAAACATACGCCCTTTCGTCTCAGCATGCCCGAGACACCCTCTTTTCTCCGCTACTTCCCCTCCCTCTTTCTTTCCTCTACGACTAGACTTACATATTCTCGCGGAAGGTACACCTCCTCCCTCGCGTTCACCACACGATAATTCCGCGCACCTTGGGTACGCCTACTCGGGCCCACGATTCCCTCCGTTTCACTAGTCAGAGCCGCGACACGCACTGTCCCTAAAGTATAGTTCCCGAAAAATATCCTGGCGCTGCGTCGTAGACGACTTTGAGACATTAAATACTGAACTATCAGAGTCCTGTGGAACGGGAGAGGAAGGTTTTTCAGTTTGGAGCCTTTCAAATTGCTGTCAACACTAGAGCATCAAGAATTGGTTTGACTCACAACTACCAGTTTTGACTCGTCTCACGATGAGACCACAAGATTCTCTTCCTATTACAGTAACGGTGATTGGCGATTTGAACACACCTTGCGCCTTGCACACCTGCATTGTTACCTTCTGTCTTTCCCTCCGTCCATTTCTTCCACTTCCTCCCCTTCTACCTCCAACTCTGCCATGCAGGCCTGCGCCAGGAACTATTTCGGGAGCTACATTTCTTTCGTTTATGTTTACAGGAATTGAGTGATGTCCTCGTGCCCCATCGCTTAGTCTCCGAATGTGATAAATTGGGACAAATTATATAAACCATGAGAGGCTTGGCAAGAGTAAAACAATTTTTTCGATGGAAACTAAAAACTTTGGTATGTTAGTCACTAAATAATTCTTGATACTGAATTATCTGCAGCTAACCATCGGAAGCTGGTTTACTTCAGGTCTTCGCTACTCCCTGTAATAGATAGCAGTTTGATCCATCATGAGTGTCAATTTCTAATCCCCCAAAATTTCAGGCATTTCCAGCCATGAAAAATGGCCGTACTTACTACTATTCCTTTGATTCACGAAGATTTCACTTTAATGATTCTATCAATAATGATACTCAATTACGACACATTGTATTGGATGTTTCCCGTGAGAACATTACAGAATAGATGATTGGTGACATAAGCGTCACTCGCAAGTGTATGTTGGCTAATGATTCCGCTTTCTAAAGACTGCCGATGGGAAAGCAAAAATAATATTTGGCGAATATATGCGACCAAGGGAATAAAATTGGCTCTCCGGCTTCGCACGATTGACCTATTCAAAACCTATGAAAATCATCATTATAAAAAGCATAATAAAACAAAATTATAGGAACATGTATCATGAGTATGTGGTTACACCATGTAAGGATAACGTTGAGGAATGAAAACGAGTATTATATTGGATAATGGATACCCTTCAACTAGCTGCGTTTCAGTGTAAAACTATAAGCATTTTCATTTTCATATTACTTTATGACTATACTTTTAGGGGTATCCTCTTTCAAAACCATTGTAGAGGATACATAACAAGGAAAACTAGCAATCAAAACACCATTCGGTGCCTAATTTAGAAATTCCCTGAGTTATGAATATTCACAAAATTTTCATCCTTACAATAGCTTAATTATTATTCTCCCCTGAAGAAGAGTGGGTTCCTGTTAAAATTCAGCCAAAAAAATCTAGAGGTTGAGGAAAATATGAACGCATTCACTTTCAACTTACGTCTCTGAATATTCAAGGAATGCTCACGCTCACGAAATAAACTAGCGCGGATGGGAGAGAAAAACAACTACAGGCCAATTGGACGATCAAATAATACATGGATACGCGTAATATAGGCTGATTCCTTATTTTTGTTAAGTACCTTAAAATTTCACTTTGTAACCGATTATACCATCGTTTTCTGTAATATGTGCACATTGACTACGTGATACTGAATATATTATTTTTGTTTTTACTTAAAGCAACGTTAAATAATTGACAACAGCGTCTGGGGAGAGGGATGAATAATAGCGAAAAGGTAGAGATGAGAAAAATATGAGAGGGCAGTACAAGAGAAAGAGACGACAGTAATGAAAGAAGGTGATAAAAAGGAGTTAGGTGAACGAAAAAAAGAAGAGAGTTGGAGAATCTCTTAGCTGGTGAAGTGGCCGAGACTTGGTTATTGACAAAATAAACATTTATCAAAATTTTTATTGGGTGAAGAAACGACATAAGAAGGAGTAGTAGGAACCATAATACTATTTGGTGCCAAATTAAAAAATTTCATAACATATGGATCCTTATCAAATGCTTACTCTGACAACAACTTAATTATTTTTCGTCCCTGAAGAATTGGCTGCTCGTTGAAATACAGTCTAAAGATCGGAAGTTACACCTTTCGTGCCACAATATTCAGCTGCAGTACATTAGCAGAGTATATACAGTCTGATGCTTGCAGATGAAGTTATGCAATGTGTAACATGTGTAAAAGTAATATAACTGTGAATGGTGGGTTTTTATAATACATTTATATAGCACTCATTACTCAACGTGCATCCCACAGCGCTTGGTTATATAATACCTTTATATAGATTATACCGGAAAAATATTTTTAAAAACATTTTTCCGTTCACAATATCTTTATTATGCTTTTGAAAATAACTTAAAATCTCATTAATAATTAGCCATATTCGTCCTGAAAAGCCACATCTTGATAAAGAAAATGCTACACATCTCATAAATTCCAGTAAAATCAGATTAAGTATCTCTTTCACTGTGCTATAGTATTCCAAATGGAAAAGAAACAATTTCAGAAATTCTACTTAATGACTGCGTCAATTTTAATGTGTTTTACATAGTTACATGACGCTGTTATACCGTTCAAGACGGTATAATGTTCTAGAAACGTACATTTAACCAATAATATATATAATCGAAGCTTAACGCCACGGGTTGCCGGCAGTTTAAAAATTTCAAATAGAAATAACGGACGAACACTGCCTATAATTTTTTATCTGAGATTGCAATCTCTTTTTTGGGGGCACCGAGAAAAATCGTGCAACGAAATTTGCGGGTAATGACAGAACACGTACATGAAAAAAATAAATAGGGCACGACCATTAATTAGTAACTTTAAATGGAACATTTAGATTTTAATGAACTAAATGAAGAGTTAAATTGGCCATTGAGGACAAAACGGGCGACATAAACCCTTCTCATTAACCAGGATAAATTAGTTCTCTGTTTGGATGAGTCCCATTTAAAAACTACTACTTATTAAGCAGAATAATAAAAAGCAAATGACTCCGACAAATAAATTACTACGTAATTTTAAAATCACCATTGCATATAACACAGAAACAGCCAATGTCCTTAATATCTCAGTGGTAATGTGTAGCCAAAAGTTGAATGGTGCTGCTGCGTTGTGTACTAGACATTTAACATAAAAAACCGAAAGTGGTCGTGTGATTAGAAAGGAGAGCTATTGGCTTATATTTGCAATTAAAATGTAGTATTTTCATTAGCCTTAATCATACTTCCTTATTTCATCAATACAATTGGTGCGTTATACTTAGGAAGTTCAATTTGTTGATCTTATGATTGATGAGTCGTTTTTTGGTCTTTAGACGGCATGAATCTAAATGACACAAGACGAGAACGATGCGATGGCAAAGTGTGTAAAATTCCAGCGTGATAGTTTTTTACTTCCTTGTCATTTTATATTCGCTCTCATTTGCTGAAATTTTTATCAACAGGATTGGACATTGCAATATGATGTCTAAGGAGTTGTATTTTCGCAGAGTTTGTAAAGGATGGGCTGCTTGACTAAGGAGAAAGGAGAGCAGGAAAAGACGAGCCGGAGGGTGGGGGAATTCAAATGAGGGCTGGGTCAGGGTAGGATACGTTGCGTGGGGAAACTGGAAAACTCCGTCCGCTATGCTATGTTTCCCTGCTTGCAACCTACGTGTTCCGGAGGGTCAAGGAGCAAAGGACACCCACGCCAAACCCTCCTCCATTGCCCCCAACCTCGGTAAACAATGAGCACGTGTGGGAGAAAGAGAATGATACCAAGGAGAATGCCCTAGACTGCCTCGTTGGGTCTTCTCTGCGTTCGAGTCTTTATATACCGAAAGTGACGGAACGAATGACGTTGGTTGGAAGGAGAGGCGAGCTATGCAGCACTTATACACCTTTCTCTTCACATCAAACGCTTACATCGGTAAAGAGCTTATTCAAGTACCATGTAAGTAGATTTTATCCGCATAGTAACCGCTCCATTCCGCATATGGTAAGCATTCATTAAAAATCTCAAACTTCCCTTGCCAATCTTAATTATGACGTTCTATTTTCACAATCATTCATACGCAATTGAATGATTCTACTAAAAGATGTCTAGAATATTATCCAGATTAGAAGCATTTTGTTTGACATATTCCCTGGGAGCAAGCTATCATATTTTACTAATCCTTGGACAGAAATATCAGAAAAATAGTATGCTGGGAGGCAAGGGTAAGTAATTATACAGAGAGCAAAATCATTACCTAAACGAATTACTTCCATGTAAAGAGTCCAGTAAAAGATATAATGGTATAAGAAGAAATTTGGCAATATCGAAGCATGCCATTGAAACAGGTGCTCTTTATCTCTCTTACTTTCACAAGGCAGTGACTTTTGATGGGCAGCACAACAAAGAAGATTGAAATAACGCAACTCTGTAGGGATAGGCAAATGATGCCGGTCCAATAGACAAACCACCAATGATGAATGAGGAGTTCTGGAGTGAAGGTTTCTCATCGTGAATTACGTAAAATAGTTCAACCAAATCTGAGATATTAGAACCGTGTGACATTTATTATGAAAAACATACGAAGAAAGTACTCTGAAAGAAATAGAAGGGATTGAACCAAGCAAATAGTGTCAAAAGGTAAATTTAGTCATTGTGGAGGAACAAAACGTCCCTGGATATTTAAGTGAAGGGAAGATCTGAAGCACGTCAATTTTATGATTTATGGCTAACGATGATGATGAGGACATGCTATTCTCTCAAAAGAAGTATACTTCGTACCGATTTGGGTTCACATGGTAGATTACAAGAATTATGGATAATTTAGTACAAGAAATAATGACCTGACAGCGATCCTTTCAAAGTTATGCCCTAAAAAAATCACCGTCCACCGTAATTGTGGGGGCAGAAGCGCTGTTTCTAGGGGTACAATATAGTTTCTTTTTCATATAAACTTCAGCGATATGTTGAAGAGAAACGCAGCTTAACTGTAAATAAGATCACACGTCAGATGGTCTCAGACCAGTACTTTGTTTTAAAAAACTGCCCATAAAAACTTTCCTTCCAAAGGTACCAAATAATAATAAAAGTTAGTCCCCTTCTCATTTTATGTTTGCAATCATACAAAAATGACAGTATTTGCTGTCAGCAATATGAGCTAATTCCATGGATATTGTGCTACAGTTTTCTCCTTTAAATGAATAAAGAATTCATCAAATTCCAGGAAAACTAAGCACATTTTTAATACATTACTACAGAACCTGAATTTAAATAAAATAAAAGCTAATATTTTAAATCAGTTACAACAGAATTTTTGTGAAATACAAAGGAAACGGTACCATTCAATGCTTGTATTTTCTCTTAGTGCCACAATGGGATCTCCAAGAGAGCTTGAAGTCCCCGTTCAAATAGATATTTTTTTAAATTATTCAAGTTCCTCGTTTAAGAAAGGAAGCCGCAGAAAGGTTTAAGCCCACCAATGCCCACACTCAGAACATGGGCTAGGGGCGGAGCCCATCTCGAGAGGACCTCGGACGTGAGAAGAGCGAGCGGTTGAGTGTGAGGGAAGAAGGCTCGTGGGGGAAGCAGGGGCGGTCCTGAGGCCGTCTGCCGTATTCGGGTATGAGGGACGATGAAAGGGGCGTGGGAGACTGCCTCACCCACCAAAGGGCAGGGCATGATGGCGGGAAGGGGAGTGGGGACTTGCTTGTTAAGGAGATAAACAGTGCAGGAAATGAAGAGGGAGCGTAGGAGAGAGAAGTACGAAGAGAAGAAAGGCTAGGGAGAGGAGGAACGAGGATTGGAAGGAAAGGAGTGAGGACAGAGGTCGTGTGAAGGAGAGCATTCTGGGAGAAAACGGTGACGAGCTCTCCAAGTGAAGACGTCGTAAGAGGACATAAAAAAGGACAAGGCGCGACGACCCTCGAAATACGTCCTAAACATAGGGTCATTACTTCATAACGTGCAACAGCATCTGTTTGGATTTCTTGAAATCTATTTACTTTTTAAAAGGCGGTTGTGATGGTATGATTTCTCTCATTACACCCCAAATGCTCGGGTACGAATACTGATACTGATGGAATTGTTCCAAGTAAGTTGATAAAATTTTGGACCACATTTCAATTCAGTATATCTGTTAATTTTATTTAAAACACCATTTTGTAGCAATATGAATAACTCAAGGGCTATATTTTTAAAATTTTCCTTAAGTAAAGCATATATAGACTTGGGTTTACGGGCAGAATCCAAAATTTTATCAAAAATATAATTACGTGCTTTCCACTCGTTGTGATATCTTGATACTTATTTGTCACATTTATCATAGTATAATTACTATTTTTGCGTATAGGAGAAAATTTGTACTTACGTAATTAAATTATTTTCAAATTAATGCAAGTACCAATTGGCTACGTGATAAAATAGCATTCAATTGCAAAAAAGCTAAATTGGTGACATGCAAATACTTTTCAATTTTTCTAATGGATATCACTATTGAGAACGCACATCTATAGCATAACACAAATCTATACATTAGCAAAAAACCTCTTGGTAACCTCTTGGAGCCTTACATTTAAAATAAGCAAATACTGACGCAAGGTTAACCTCCTTCATTCTGCTTTGCTCTCCAGTCCGTTCCTAAAACAGGTGCCTGCTATCGCGTTAGCTAACCCCGGATTCGAGTCTCAGGAAGATCGCATCTCCTTCACCATTATGTTACAAAAAAAAACACTTCTTACTCAATATACATTAAACTTATCACGGAAGGCACAGTTGACCTCAGCTGCCTGCCGCCTCCATAAATAGCTAATCTACGCTCCGTCTCTACCTATCGCAGAATCCAACCCGTTTCCATTCTCTTCCTCGTCATCATTTCATGACGTCAAACGAAAGGTCTCTCAAATTGCTCACTTTCGCTTCTCTCTCTGCAAACACGTGATTTGACGGCTCGCCCTCGGGAGATTAATAACGCTCCTTTCAAATGTGTGCGCTTGTCCGGTATATTAGCCAGCATATGGCCATCGCACTTCCACTTTAATTTCAACAACTCACTATATGTACCATGTTGGGTAGGAACAGTTTCAATGGAATATATTATTCAGTAAAAATATTCTATTATAATTTGAACTCTTTTATCGCGATTTAAAGAAGTATCCGGCTAATTCATTTTTCACGTTTACTTGATATTCTTCCTTCCATCGCAGCCTTTTTTACCCTATTTTCTATCATAGGGCCATATATCACTTACAACGTTGATTCTTTATAGTAAATAAACAAATTTTCCCAATTAGATTCATTTTATAGCTGTAAACGTTCATTTGTGAGACGCAGCCCCTGTTAAAAACTTTTTATCGTCCCTAATATTGCTCTTTTTAAAGTCCACTTCATCATCAATAAATAAAATACAAACTCTACCTACAATGAGAAAAATAAAACAAAAACACAAACATGAATTTAGTTATCGAATGAAAATACGACCAGGGTATAAACTTGACTGCGTCAAGCGTAACTTCATAGACTACATATTGTGTAGAAGTACAAAGTATTTATGTTCATTTCGGAGACTAACCAGAACATTTTAAAATGCATAATTACCATTTTTACAGCTACTCTCAGTCATTTACTGTAGTTCATTTCCCTTAATTGAGACCACCCTCTCTTCAATCCGTAAAACTTAAAATTTTATCACACGTACCTAATTCCAATTCTGCAGGTCTGGCATCAATATCAGAAAACCTGCACTATCATGTCTAGTAGTGAGTATTTTATATATAAAAGAATCATGGCCATGTTTTGGCTATCCTGGAGTGCGATCAAAATCTGAGGTGATTCTTACTTAAAAAATATAGGTGAGTAGGTTTGCAATAAAAGGTTACTTTTTGGAATAGAAGAGATAAGGAGAAAAACACTGGCCTACTAACGGCAAACACATCTGGGTGTACAGTTTTACCAATCAACAAATCGATGGAACACTATATCCTCCACATATTGATCTCTATGCAGTGTTAAATGAGAATTGGAATTCCCTTAAGAAATCTCCGCGAAGCGACGAGATAGGAACTGGGAACCATTGAATAAGATGATAGAAGTGGACCCCTTTTACAATTATTTATATCATCATTAAACTAATATTCCCAATCTTATACACCAAACTTACGCTAAATAGATATAAACAGACAGTCGAGAGCAGAAAATATTGTGGAGACAGAAAGGCTTGAGAGGGTAAGTAAAGGATTCAAGAAGGTGAGGTGAAGATACCATCAAAAGGAGCGCGTTTTATGGATGGAGGGGCAACACCGGAGGCATGCAGTTTTTTCAATGCCAAATCAATCGCAAAAAATGTCAAAAATTATATTCCTCCGCGGGAGGCATTAAAAAATTATTTTGGATAACCAAAGGTAGAGATACTCTGATATTGAATGAGTGGCTGCGATGAAGAGGAATCCAAAATCGAAATTTGCCGGCGGCACGTTAAAAAAATGTGGGGCGGATCCAATGGGGTAGGGATGGAGCGTTCGATCTGGATTTGACCACCCCTTCCAATGGAACCCATCATAATGGCGGCCATTAAACCTTAATTTCCAATTCAATTACCCGTTTGACTGAAGCAACCACCACTCTGAGTAACAGCGTTTGGTTTTACGCCTCATATTAACAGAATAGCATTTCGTTTTACGCCGTATATTTGGGGAAGCTTCAAAACTCGGCTGGCCCTTCTAGAGCAAATCCTCCGACAAAAATTATCAACGTTTTAACTAATAAGGTTGATATGTTTTATTCAACAACTATTCCGTCTAGCACTCATTTCTGCCAGGAATTCGAATGAATGAAAATAATTTAAGGAGGTACAACCGCGCCTGTTTGAGCCAATATAGTTACTGAATTCAATCCTTTGTCTCATTTGGTTGAAATACCCAGCTTCGACGATTACCAGCATTGCTCATTAATATTCAAATTGAAAGTAAAATATATTCAGAATATTTCGGGGACATATTTTAAATAAGTACTTCTTTCCAGACATTGGATCCGACTGCAGGGAAATAAAAATAGATATTCAGCATTTCGACTGAAAAGATCGCAGCAATTGGCTAGTTACTTTTACAATAAGGAGGTAGGATGCCTATTTTTCATTTTCATCCAACTTTTTGGAATATTTTCCTTATCATCAAACATTTTTCCAAAAAATTTGGATTTATATTATGGGAAATAATGTAAAATTTTAAATTTTAAGTTATATTATCGATAAAATAGTGAGAAAAAGGCAGCCCTATGTTGTTCATATAAGATAACGATAGAATTTTCTGCAAGTTGACAGAAAATGAAAAGATCAACATAATAATAGCTCTACGATGAAAACACCTCATATAAAAGTTTCAAAAGAAATGTATGCACCGCGAGGATATAATTTTTCTGAACGCGTAAACAAAAGCAATTACTCAAAACTAATGCCACGTCCTAAGGACAACCTTAACAGCTGGCGCCACGCAGTTAACACAGGGACTCAGAGCGCACCATCGCTCCACTTTGCAGGCTACCTGAGAGTTTGATATTGCGGGGTGAGGAGATCACAGTACGAGACAAAGTGCTACACTGAGGAGCAGCAATGGGTGATCTCCACTCCTCCTAAAAGTGGAGGCTGCGTCATTATTATGTGCATCCTAAGTGATTTTTCTGGAGTCAACATTCGATGTTCAATCCTAAGATTGGTTGAATGCAGCCTTCCATCCTTCCTTGCCTAATGCTAGGTCCTTTACTTCCTGGTAGCTCTTACTACGTACCTTCCTCTTTATTGGCTCCATTAACATAGACATGGGTCTTCATCTGGGGACTTTCCTCTCTTTTATACCTCCTTATATGTTCTTCACAAGCCGATTGGGCCTCAGGGTGTGTCCAATACATCTGGTTCTTCTTGTCTGCATGGTATATCATATGTTCCTTTCCTATTCCACTAACCTGTAAAATTCATCAGTTTTTATTTGGTATGTCTATTTTATCTTCAGCTCTCCTCCTCCTATCTCCTCCTCCAGCACCAGGTTACGAAGGCTTTGGGTCTGTTCTGGTCAGCTTTTCCAATGGTCAATGCTGCCGATCCATAGAGTGCCACATTCCACATGAATTTTTTAACATTCTGTTTCCTGGTATGTAGTCATATCTTCTTTGAGCAGAACAGGTGTCTTTTTAACCATGTATGCCTTTTTAGATTGGGCTATTCTCCGATTTGTGTCCGTTGCACTTCTTCCGTCCCCCGTGATGGTACTTCCGAGGTAGATTAAGGAATCTACTTGCTCTATTTTCTCTCCTCTCAGAGTGGCTTCTGCATTAAGCTTCTCTCCTACGTATACTAGGATATTAGTCTTCATCTTATATATTCTCATGGAGTTTCTTGAAGAACTTGGTCCATTACATTTAGTGACTTTTGAAGATCATCACGATTTCCAGCTATGACTGTGAAATGGAACATGCTTATTTATATATATCATCTGCAAAATGGAGCATGCTTATTTCTTATCCTTTATAAACTCTTCTCGGGCTCTGCACCAGTTGATTGGCTTCATGTTTGCCGACGTTGAACACGCCTTGAAGATGCAAAGCAAGTCGTTTTCCGAAACGTCGGCAAACATGAAGCCAATCAACTGGTGCAGAGTCCGAGAAGAGTTTATAAATGTAATTCACCAGGAGAAACTTCAATCTTTTATTATTTCTTATCCATTTATCTTTATTTCACTCTTTCCGATTTCTTGTGCTTCTCTTATTTCTTCCTCCAAGAACATGCAGGAGAGAGATTACATCCTTTTCCCACTTCTTTGTAAATTTTTCCTTCTCTTTTTTCCGTTTTTTATTCGTATTGTGTCCAAATTGCTTCCTGTTTAGTTGGTAGATTATTTTTCTGTCGTGGTAATCAATTCTAAGTTTCTCCAGCTGTCTGAACATCTTGTTTTACTCAACACTGTCGAAGGCATTCTTCTGGTTCACGAATGCGACGTATAATTACTTGTTTACATGTATCGTTTTCCCTATAATCACTCTTGGGCAGAGTATGGCCTCCCTGGTACCCCTGCTCTCACTAAATCTAAACTGGTATCCGAGAGGTAATCTTAAATTTTCCTTTCCATCCTTCGGCTTATTATAAGTTTAAGTATTTTTGATATATGTGACTCTAGACTCAAGAGTCTATGCTCTCTGTGCCTCAAAACTCTCAGTCCTTGCTTGCTAATTTCGGTACCGCAATCATTACTTTCCTTTGTAAGTCCTCTGGAAGTGTTCTGCTTTGGTATCTATTTTTTATTATTTCGTATAGATTTATCTTGGCTTTTCTTCCGACGGCTTTAATGATTTCTCTATTGATATTGTCTTCTCTTGATGTTTTGTTTTCCTTGAGGTCTTTTACTGCTCTGTTAAATTCACTCCTCAGTACTCGTTGGCCCCGATCTTCCTATTTAACCATGTTCTCATCATGCATTTGGATTTTTTACAGCAGCGTCAGCCCTTGGTAGAGTTCATCGATGTATTGCTTCCATCCATCCCCAATGTCTCCATCCTCTATCAGTATGTTCTCGTTCTCATTCCTAATGTTGTTGCCTCTCGTTTTCCTATCTCCGAAGTGTTTCTTCACTAGCTTGTATGCTGTTTCGATGAACCCCTTCTTCATGTTTTCGTTGACTTTCTTGCAGGTACTTTCAATCCTATATTCTCTAGCCTTCATGCATTCTCAAATAGCTTGGTTCCTTAGCATCTTTTTGGGTGATTACCTCATCATTTTTTCTGGAGTTCTTGGATTTTTTCATTTCCTCTATTACTTTTCTTATCACCGTCGTTATTCTTGGCTTCTTTGTGAGTACCATCATGCTCACCAGTTGCTCAACTGCTACTTCTCTGATTGTCCTCTTCAGCTCATTCCACTTTTCTTTGATGCCCATTTCTTCCCTCTTTTCTGGTTTTCTGTCGATGGTGGCGGCAAATATTTCTCTGTGTCCTTTATCGTTTCTTATTATTGTGTCTTACCGTGGCTCACATTATATCTTCTTGTTTTTCTTGTATCGAAAGTGTTATGAGTACTATGACTTGATCACTAATTATATCCGCACTGGGATATCTCTTGCACTGCTTGACTTCGTTATCGTATCTAAATATGACAAATATGTAGTCATTTTGGTATCTGGCAATCATCTGGCGTTCAGCAGTATCACCAAGCATCGTCCTTGTGTGCCTCCTACGTTGATTTTGCCCAAAAAGTGTGTAAGCTAATGTCGTATTTTTTTCATTGCAGAACTCTACCAGTCTTTTTCCCTTGGCATTTCCTTTACCAAGTCCGAAAAATACTACACTATTTCCTTCTTTTTCATCTCATACCGCTGCGTTTCCGTCTCCCATTAAGTTGAGGTTCATTTTTCCCTTCTTATTCCCCCCGAGGACTTCTTAAATTGGCTTGCACACTTTTTCTATTTGTTCATCCGTATGGCTAGAGGTCGTCATGCAGACCTGCAGTATCACTCAGTCCGTCAGCTCTCCTTCTAGTTCCAGCATTAGAATCATTTTGCTGTACTGTCAAGCTGACTTCACTCTCCTGATCCATTCTTTCTTCAATATGATGCAGATACCTGCAACCCTATGGTCGCCTCCTGAATATATAACTCGATATCCATCGCTCTAGTTGTCATCTGCCCTCACCTACTTGATCTTGCTGGCTCCCACTAGGGGTAGATAGAGTAGATAGGGCTTTTCCAGCTCTATCTTTACGTTCTCCAGATTCCTACTTACCCCTAAAAATCTCACGTTCCATTTTCCTATCCTGCACTTGTCCTTCCTGACTCATGCATCCCTCCCAGTAGCCTCCTCCTGGAGATCCGATTGAGGGAATAATTTACTGGGAAGAATGCCATCATGTAATATATGGTTAGGATGCAGATATGGATCTTCTAGCGAGACTAGTGTGGTGGTTTCCCTATTGCCTACCACATCGAAATACTACGGTAGAGTCCGCGAACTTCACTCTCACCCAAGCTGTGGCTGTTGATACTATATCGATCTTCTTGATCAATGCCTTCTGCGGAGACTGCTGCCGCTCAGTGGTAGGGTCAACTTTGGGTGACGTGTAATTTTTGGTGGGCCAGCCAGAAGTCGCTTAGTCTCGACTGCGACCCTCGGAATGGGAGTCGAATACTACCACTGGTCCAAACCAGACCTCTTCGGGAGTATATTGACTGATCGTCAGTAACTGATCGTACACCCCTTTCAGTCAGCCATATGCACCAATAATAAGCGACTTCATGCGAAATAGTAAAAATAACATATTATTTCAGCACCTTGCAGTGCGCACTATCATTGTTAGTGAGACATAACGTTATGATATGATGACATATAGCAGGATTGTTAATATTGGGTTACATATGACACCATCTAATTCAGGATTATTTTATTACATCTGCACTGGAAAAATATAGAAAACGCCTAAAAAGCCATTTGTAGTCAGAATACCACGCAGTTGGCCATTGAAGGGCCGATTTTCATCAGTCATGCCTGACATCTGAAAAGGAGAATCCAATTTTTCCTCTGTCGCAGCTGAAGATTTAGCAAAGGGCAGAAAACGATAGTTTAAGGACAGTTTGGAGATGAATACAGGAGAATAGGTCGGGAGCGGACATTTACGATAAGGCTTATCAATAAAAGCCACCAGAGCGATCACTAACTCCAAGGTAAACGGTCTTGACACCAATCAAACAGCCCACACAGGACATTAGATTGACCAGGAGGGAGGGGCAAAATTGCACTTGCCGAACCCTTGTCCTGAATGGCGGCTGACGCGATGTTATCATTGCTGATGAGCTTAGAAGCCGAGGAATCAGGGCGTAGCATGATCCACTAGGGAAGAGCCAGTGTTGGATGCCCAGGATTGATCCTCAGGGAGCGGAAAGTTGGTTAGAGAAGTGCAGAGATGGCTGTGACAGACGCGATCAGCAAGGCTCGATCTTCCGAGGCAAATTTACTGAGGAGAGATGTTATCTGCTCAACGGAGAGAGATAAGTCCGCCATCGGGCGGTAATGACAAGGCACGCGGCGAGATGGCTTGAGAACACAAAGCGATGGTTACCGCCAATAGGGTGGTAGTGGGAGTGCTGAGATAGTGGGTGAGCGAGCAACAGTCCCTTGATCTGCTCTCATGCAGTGGCAAGGGACGGCAAGGGTGAAAAGGATTAAGTAAGATAGGTGAATTTATATTGTTGACTATATGGCGGCTGCTTATTATTCCGTCGCAGGCCAAAATCACTGTCCATGGAACCAGGTGTCTCTATTTCAAGATCAAAGTGAAAGACGAAGCAAAGGTCATTCTATTATAGTGGCTTCGGTTCATCAAAATCTGCATACTACCCTACAAGCCACCACATGGGCGTGCGAAAGGGTGTGTTTGGACACCGGCCGTATAAAGGTGTAGAGGGTAAGGTTTTGGGGTGTGAAATTTTGCGGTAATATATCTAATTTTGCGAAATCTCACAAAGAAAAATATCATCCGCCTTCACCGGAATTCAAACCTGGATACCTCGATTTCCAGCCAAGTGCTTTAGCCAGTTAAGTTACCGAGGCGTTCTCTTCCCCTGTGGATTTTAGTGGAACTCCGTGGCTAGTCCCGGATAGCTTAAAACCTGTCAAATAAAGTGAACGCCTCTCTGTGTTCATAGTACGATCTTTCCTCGTGGGCAGTAGCGCTCAGCGCTCTGTAGCGACTGGTTGTTACATTGTATGTCCGGCAGTCGAGAACATCTGGTTTAGTAAAGGTCACGAGGGATCCGGGTTCGAATCCCGGTCAAGGCGGATTATTTTTTCTCTGTGGAATTTCGCACAATTGTGCATTGCGGGTGACTCCGTAAAAGCGGAACTCCGTGACTAGTCCCGGATTGCTTACATCTATTTTATTTTATCGCTACTGTTGGTACAAGAAATATAGAGTGGCGTCAAAATAATACTCTTTGAGTCGCTTTGAAACACAACTGTACTGAATTTCTCAAGTAAACTAGAGCTAGTGCGGGACTTCAAACATTATCCCTTTACATTCTGAGAAACAATATATATTTGCTAGTAGCCATTTTTAACGAAGCGCGCAACTTTCTTTTAATTTTATTAAGTTTTTTCGTTCAATCTTTCTGTCCAGGGTACCAAATGCTCGCGGCGTATTCAAGGTGTGGCCTAACTAGTGTGATGAAATACCTCTATTACTTCCTCATCCGAGGACCTTTCTGTTATACGCTTGATAAATTCTAGTTTCTTTAAAGCTCTACCGCATATATATTTTATGTTTTCCACATGATATGTCTAAAGTCAAGGTAATTCCAAGGTATTTGACTTTAATTGAAAAACTACTCGACTAAAAGTTTAGATATTGTGTTGATGTGATGACCTCCGAAAAAAGTGTACTGTTGTGCATTGACGAAAATTAAGTTCTAGCCCCCACTCCTGGCACAACGGATGAACGTTATTAATTTCCGATGAAAACTTTTTAGTCTGTTTTTCACTAATTTCACGGTAGATAACCGTGTCGTTCATAAATAATCTTAGTTTACTGCTTAATTGAGAACTTTAGTCATTTGTAACATAAATGAATAAAAGGAGGCAACCATGATTCCTTTTGGAACGCCAGATGTGACTCTAGCCATACCAGAGCTCATATTACTGGTAGTGATACCACAATTGGTAATAACTACTTTGTTTGGAATCACAGTGAAATTCCTCTGACTTACTATTTTTTACACCGCATAATTGCACTTTATAATGAGTTTTTTGTAATGAACCTTATCGAACACTTTAATTAAATCAAGGTATATCATGTCAACTCGCTTTTTTGATTCGCCTGACATTTGGATGTTTATCAGGATGAGTGCCGGCTATATTTCGCTGCATTTACCCTTATGAAATTATTATGGCTATGATAGTCCTTGGTGACAAGATAATAAAGTATGTATAGACAGAATCGAACAATGATTATAAGGTCCTCCACAGTGGTACTAAATCGAAAAATGCTGGCCAAAAGTCATTTTTCAACTTTCTTCAAGGAAGTTTGGAAAGTATTTTTCATATTTTACACTATATGCAGAAAGGCTTCTCGGGATTCCATCCGGGTTGGAAGGTCCATGACCAACGTTTCGGCTGCTTACTCTGCAGCCGTCCTCAGGGAAGTGAAATGCCGATGGTTGGAAGTGTACCTTTGTATATAGTGTAAGGAAGGGCGGGTGCGAAGCTGTTTTCCCGCGCTTTCCTCTGATTGGTCCACGTTGCCTCTATGGACTTCAGTACTGGTTTCCAAGTGTTTTTGAGGTGGAAACCGCTGTTTCTGTCGAGTTTTTTCTTCTCTACTCGGATTTCAACGGATTTTTTCACCAAGCGGTCCCAATAGCCGTTTACCCGGCAAAGTATAGTTGTCTTGTCGAAGTTGACTTTGCGGGCGTGAATGAGGATGTGTTCAGCTATCGCTGACTTGTCGGGTTGTTTCCGACGAATGCATAGTTCGGGTTCTTTCAGCCTGGTCTCCACAGTCCGTCCAGTCTCCCCCACATAAGCTTCTCCACACTCGCAGGGAATGCGATATACACCCGGAGTTTTCATTCCCATTGGATCTTTTACTTTTACGAGGTCGTTAAATAATTTCCTCTGGGGTTTGTGGATAGTCTGTATTCCATGATTTCCAAGAATTCTAGATATTTTCCCCGATATTGTAGACACATATGGAATATATGCCTTGGCAAACGGTTCCTCCACGTTCCTTTTCAGGGCCATGACTTCGGGAACTTTTCCTAAGGCTCGGCTTACTTCTTTCCGGGATAATCCGTTTTGGTGGAACGTCTTCTGTAGATGGAGTAGCTCTAGGGAAAGGTTTTCTTAATCTGCTATTGATCTGGCGCGGTGGAGGAGTGTTGTAAGAACAGCTTTTTTTGCGAGGGGTGATTATGACTCTCGGCGCTCAGGTATAGGTCGGTGTGGGTCTTCTTGCGGAAGACACCATGTCCTAGTGAGCCATTCTCCTTCCGGTGGATCATAATGTCTAAAAATGGTAGGCGGCCTTCCTCTTATTACTCTATAGTGAATTTGATATTGGGGTGTTGATTATTCATATGGGCGAGGAAGTTGTCTAAGTTGTCATTCCCATGAAGCCAAACGATGAAGGTATCATCCACGTACCTGAAGAAGTATTTTGGCTTTAGTCAAGCTGTTCTTAGAACTTTCTCTTCGAATTCATCCATGAAGAAGTTCGCCACCACTGGAGACAAGGGTGATCCCACTGGAACTCCTTTCGTTTGTTCATAGAAGTTTCCTTTGTACAGAAAATAAGTAGATGCCAGCACATGTTGAAACAAGTTCATCGTGGCTTCGTCAAAGTGGAGCTTCAAAGATTCGAGCATGTCTTCAACTGGGATACACGTGAACAAAGAGACGACGTCCAGGCTCACCATGATGCCAGTGCGTTCAAGACGGATATTACCGAGCCTTTTTACAAATTCAGTGGAATTCTTCACGTGATGAACGCAGCGTCCCACGAAAGAAGTTAGAGCTTCGGTGAGGTATTTGGCCAGGTTGTACGTGGAAGCTTCAATTGCACTCACTATTGGCCTGAGTGGTGCTCCTTCCTTGTGAACCTTGGGAAGTCCGTACAGCCTGGGAGGAATCGGTGCTTGTGGAACGAGAGTCCTCCTGACTTCTGTTGAGATTCCAGCCTTCTTTATTAGTTCTACTGTTTTACTAGTTATTGAGTCCGTAGGATCACTGGAAAGTGGACTGTAGGCACTATCTTAGAGAATGTTCAACATCTTTCGGTGGTAGTCTTCTATCTTCAACAGGACCGTCGCTTACCCTTTGTCCGCCGGAACGATGGTAATGTCACCGTTTTTGTTTCCGTTTTTTTTCACCGTTTTTGTCACCTTCCAATCCGGATGGAATCCCGAGAACCTTTTCTGCATTCTATTCACCGGGAAAACCCGAAATCTTACACTATATGGTCTACAATGTAGGCTACTACAATAGACTTTGCGCTGCTCACAGTAGTCTGTGGAACCCGTCAAAGATGGGTCATTCGGGGTAAAAACGCCAGTCGCGCCAACTCCGTCAATTTCATGGAAGTTTACCTTCATAAAAGATAGCGTTTAGACCACGTATGTTCTTTACGAAAATTGCTGCACATTAATTAGTATTTTATAGACCATTACTAATGGTTTGGCTTAGTTAAAGGTTTTATAAAAAGGGTTAAACTTTATGCTATTTTGAAATTAAAATAGCATTATCCTTTTTATCACCGCCGTATTTCCCAAACATTTTAACATGGATTAAAAATGTATAGTCCGTAGAGTATAAGTCAAAATAAAAATCTGGCATTTGTGAATGACCTCAAGATTGATTTAAGTTGAGCGGTGCAGTGTGCTGCCGCGGCTGTGCGGCGGCCGGACCAGCGCTTGGTATACTCTGAGGAAAGGTTATGGCTAGGTTCCAGAGATGATGTTTGCATTGCTACGTATTCAGTATTTGACTATTTTTCACTATAGATAATTCACCCATTTTGTGTGTTAGAGATTCTCCAATTATCCCAGCATACTTCAATCTAACTCCATTCGAATACTCGCAACAAGGCTTGATATCCGTTAAAAGCAATATTGAGAACGGCAACGGTGGCGAATATAGTGCAACCTTAATGCTGAGTAAATATAGATTTCAAGCATTCCTGAACTGTAGAGTCCCATTAATAGGCAGGCTACTCTTTCTTCGGCATCAAACAGGAAAGCAAATTCCTCCAAGGCCTCTGATGGTACACTTGCTCACAAATACCCTTGTAGCCTCCGCGCGGTTCGAAAGAAAAATTACTGCCTAAAAGGGTTGAGGCTTAGGTAGACGGGAAGTAGTAGGTAAGTCTGCAATCTCTTCTAGAAAATACGGAAAAAATAATTATATCTATATAACTACTCAAGAAGAGAGGTAATGAGCTTTAATACTCCCTTATCTATATATATGGTTTCGATGGAAGTTCCGGACATGCCAACAATAACAGAAATGGGAGCGAGAAGAATAAACCGTTGAAAGTATATTCTCAAGTTTCTTGGTACACCTTAGATTAACATAAACATTTACCATGTTTTTCAATTGTTCAAACAATTTTCTCGTAAAAAATAAAACCATCAAAAATGCGGTAAAATATCTTCAATTTCAGGTACTGTGGATCAATTATATATTGGAACAGATATTACCAATCTATTTCAAAATGTCAAGAGACAAATTTTTTAAACAATTTATAAATTAAAAATAATAAAAATCGGAGGTTCAAAATAAATGACTTCGAATTCATTTTATGGGGATCTATCAACATGTGGAATAACCATTTAAATTCCATTTAAATTGACAACATTTAATTGTTAAAATAATTGGCCATCTAATAACAATAATATCAAAGATACAACAAAAATGACTTCAAATTCGGATTTAGCGGACCAGATTCAATAAAAATACATCTTTATATCTAGTTAGTAAGCACATTTATGAGTAGTATTAATTTTGGTCAGCTTTTTTCGATTCGGGACCACTATGTGGCGTCAAATTTTCTTAGTGACCTCAAGTAATGAGGAGCCGCGCTATCTAAGATAGAGCATATATTCAAACATTAATACATAACAGCATAATTTAACTAATTACTCGCCGCCATGATGAATAATTAGCATTAAACATTTCTAGACAGTGAACAATGGCTAAAAAAAGCAAAAGATAATCATTTGACATATATTTCAGGACAAACCACATAATGATTTGACATAGCATTCTGTAAACGTGCTGACTTTTCTGCATATGGTATTCCTAGGACGAAATTGTTCCTGTTCTCTAGCACCAGGTTTTTCTTGATTAGAGAGGTCCAAGAATCAGTCTCATTGGGTCAGTTGACTTGCCTTTTTACAGAAGAAGTGATTAAAAGGGTAAAACGTGCATATACTTTACACTATTCATAAACGCACACGTTCCGGCCCTTTTCCAGTCACCAGGTTCAAATGCTTCCCCACTGTCATCCCCAAATGACGGCCAGCACTTTGGTGATGCCGCTGCAGGGGTTGAGAACAAAGCCGAAGACAGTTTTGGTAAAGAAGTAAAAGTCTGTACTTTGGTGGATGAAAAGATGAGAGTAAAACTCACTCAAGTATCGTTTGAGAAGAGACGCTAATAATTCTGGCTGAACCTATCGCTCCATACGTTGGCCATGTCACATCATCCTCTGGTAAGGCACATGCTGGCACAATACATTATTAGTACATTATAAGTACATTATGAGCAATCTGAAAGGTTGCTTCAATGAAGTAGATGTTTTTGGCTGAGATGGAGGTAAGACCAATACTGGTTGAAAGGACGTCATTCTTCGAATATTATAGAAATAAACAGGAAAAAATATGCAACTATTTGTTTACCTTTCGTATTTGAGCGATCTGCCGATTCGACCTCTTTTGATATATAATGATGGTGCTTGCTCAATTGCTCCATTAGTACACAGGTGTCATAGGTTTAAAACTATCTGATGGTGAAATGCCTAAATATCATTTAAACCAATAAAATGTGATTATCTAATCACAGTCCAGAAGAATTGACAACACTCGGTAAGGACCTGAGATACTTGGTCGCTCGGCAAGTATTCATCTCATTGAAAGAGGTTGACAAAATAGATAAAATCCTATGCCAAAAAATTCACACGCGTCAACTCAGGGAATAAAATCTAAATTATAAGTCCAAGCTTGAATGATTTTATTTTGCTTGAAAGAGCACAAGAAGGAAGTTGTAATAGAGAAAAATTCTTATCCAATTCACAACTGAAGGAACATGCAAATGACCATCATAAATGCTTTGAATAAGTACTGTAATGAAATTCAGTACTAGATTTTAGCATCTTCAGAATATCATATTGAACAACAATGATGGACATTTTGTTTTCACTGTTGGCTGTTTTAATGTTCCGACGCATAACCAAACGTTGCCGATTGTAATACATGATTGGTTGATTCTCTATCCAGATGAAATCCTCTTATCGCGAAGGATTTTTGTAAACTAAGTCGCTATAAAAGGACGGCCTCTTTGCTGATAACGCCATTGCTTCATGGACAACGTCTCCCGAGCTCCATGCAGCGGACGATAAAGGACATAGGCTTCACTGCCTTGAGACAGCGCCTGGAAAAGAACGATGAATCAACCGTTTATCTCATCTCAGCGACGTAGCAACTTCGACCCAGAGCAATGGATGAGGACGTCTACCCAGCGATCAATGGCCGTGGCGAGGCGGTATCTTTGATACAACGCCGTTTGATCGAAGCGGTCGACCTGACCGAAGGAATACGGCCGGCATACCCTAACGAACAGTAGACCGTCGATTACGAACATAACCTTTTCAGTATCATCAGCATCATAGCTGGTTGTCTCTGTTGTTCATTAGAGGTCTCATATAGTTTCGAAGGGTGGTAGGATCGCCAGAGTTTGCAAAGGGCAACCTTTCGCGGCCCTTTTCAGCCACCATTAACCGCGGAAGAATGCTGACTACCCGATTCTATGATTTAAATCAGCTGCTGCTCCATTCAAGAAATTTCTTTTAAATGGGTGTCATTAGGCAAAATAAATGAAATAAACAACAAATCTGTAGAGAGAGCAGGGAAAATATAAAAGCACGTTGAACATCAGAATGTTACAAGCGTATCGGTACACAATTATTCTCATTCTTATTTGAATACAGCCCTATTATCATTAATCGTTTTCTATCTCCTCTAACATTGGTAGTAGAATTTTTGTCCAAATGAACAAAAATTTCCAAATTACTCGCCAAAAAACATGTCACAACAGAGGATGGAGGCAGTAGTGGATTACCTGTAGCAGCTTTAAAGCGTTAAAGATTGCATTAGCATCATCAGAATATTATATCAAACGAGACAAGGTCGCAGAAGAGATTTTATCGCTCCCATTCCCAATTAAAAATTAATACCTCTCCGAGTCAAGTGTTAGAATCAGCTACTTTTGTCAGGCACAGACTCATGGTGGAGAGTGCAAAGTCCATAATCGTCTATTATTAGTTGCACGAGCGTGCGTCATTCCTGTTTAACAGAGATATCGGCAAAAATACCGTACTTTTATAGCTTTACATAGGTTTAGGTTGCAAGAGTGATTCTCGATTAGATGATTATGTTAAGATACGGCATCGTCCATTCATAAACATCAACATGTAAAAACATATTTGTTTCGAAATAGAAAAAGAACTGGGAGTGAAATTTATCCATTCTTGGCAACATTACCGAAAGTAATCAAGTAAGACTGAGATACATTATTTTAAAAAAAATAATCACTATATTCGGTGTATCTATCAAATATTCCTTTGTATTAATAGTTGACTATCATTCAATTCCAATCAATCCGTTTTGAATTGGATCGATGTCAATGGACATTAAAAAAACACGGTATAAAATTAGTAGTCACAAAAGATACGATAGGTTTTTGATGGCTTGATAAATACATGTATTCATGAAAAGAGATGGTACTAGGAAGATTGAAATCATTTACATACAGACTAAAGAAATGTATGTTAGTATATTTTAAGTGCATGTATCCAAAGTGGAAGATGAAGAACAACAATGTAATTTTCTGACAGTCGTACAATCAATGATTTTCCAACGAAGGCGATTGAAAAGTAAACAAACTTCCATATCAAGAAAGCATTCCCATAAATTTTTACGTTAAAATTTACAAATAAACGTAACGCGTGGGTAATTCTGATTGGACTAAGATCTTTGAATAAATAGTCAACCAATGACTGTAGCAACAGAATATGCTATAAAAGGCCGACATTTTTGAAGTTACCTCCTTCCTTGATAACTTGATTCGGCATGCAAATCGTCGATTAGATACTATTTAGTGGACAGAGGACATAAAAGCCATCACCTCTGACGTCGGAAGTTTATGGCTGTCCAGTTTCAATCAGTGGAGTGGTAGCGTGTTCGACTTCCGCCCCGAGGGTTGCCGGTTCGAGACTAAGCTTTCGCCCCTGGCAGTAGCCAACTTTGACACGCTACTCGAGGTGACCCCAATACTGACAGGCAGCATTCTCAGCAGAGGGCATCAATGGTGCAGATCAAGATGCTTGGACCAGTATCAATTGCCACAGCTTCGGGCGAGAATGAAGTTCGACCGGAATACTGCGATGTGGAAGGCAACGGGGAAACCACCACATTAGTCTGATACAGCCCTGCATCCTAACTACATGTGATACGATGGCATTCCTCCCGAAAAATATTCTGGATGTGAAATTGTGATGAAATTTTGGAAAGGAAAATGGAACGTGAGATCTATAGGGGTGAGCGGGAAGCTAGAGAATGTGGAGGTAGAAATGGAGAGGATAGAAGTTATATACTGGGTATACTTATATACTTAATACTGGTTATATACTTAAGACTCTATATCAGTTAAAACAATTTAGACACCTTATCCCTGTCCCCCTTCGCCAAAAATTAGTTGATACTCTTGTTTACTCACACATAGACTACTACTGTGTGGTATATTCTGACCTTACAAACGAACTAAATCTTTAACTCCAGAGGATTCAGAACTCATGCGTGAGGTATATCTTTGACATCACATATTATGAACATGTGACACCATATTTTGAAAAACTAAGATGGCTAAAAATACAAAATAGGCGCTTACTTTATAAGGCAACATTCATGTACAAGCTAATAACGACAGAACTTCCCACATACACCGATATGTACAATATAATGCTAGAACAAATAAACGTCCAACACGCCGCATGGAAGAACTTCATATACCACACTATCGAACATCTGTCTACGCTAGGTCTTTCCATGTCACCTCTTGCGAAGTATGGAATCAATTGTCAAATGACGTAAAAAAATCTGAAAATGCAAGTCAATTCAAAAATAAATACCATGAAATATTACTACAAGTAAACTAAATATTGTAAATTAATTTAACATTGTGCTACACTGTACATAATCAGACGTTTTTGATGTGTATTCATACATTTGCCTTCTTGTTAACTATTTTGTTAAATAAGATGTCGGATTCTGTGATATTGATGCATCATGTAAATCTTCCTATTGTATGTACTACTTGTTGACTCTGAGATATGTATAATCATGTATGTTCCTAAGGGACACACTTGTCCCGGAATAATAAATTTCATTTTTCATTTTCATTTCATTTAAATGACTGAAGTTTGGAGTATGAGTGCTCCCAATAAATGAAAGCTACTTTTGCATGGTAGAATTTCGTTAGAGAGAGGTAAATCAATAGAACATCATCCTCTCTTTCGAGCTTCCATCTGACGGAGTTCTTGAACAGACAACTTTGTGAACCGTCTACTTAAAATACTCTCAGAATGGTTGAAAACCTAGATATTTTGCAAAATGACCATCGCATCGTATGGATCATCATAATATCTGTACTTATTTTTGCACGGCTAGATAAAAGTTGTATGCATGGGCATGAGTGTGGTATAAGGACATAATTGAGGAGGAAATTAAACCACATTTACCGCCAATGGAGATACCAGGTCTCGCTCTACCGTCAGAGCACCAAACAGATTTTAGATGTCAATGGGCATAGAATCCGAAGCCACTATCCTTTAAACGTAATTGCTGTTGCCATCCAGAAACCTCTTCTTTGGACTAATTATAAAGGCGTAATTAAATACCTAATCAATACAACAGTCGTTGTTGCAACTGAATCACCGGAACGGACAGTCAGAATGCACTCTCCAAATCATGAGATATAAATACTCTTCAAACCAGAAAGTGCAGAGTAGAAAAAGAGAGTAACTCAGAAGTAATAGCCTGATAGTTTTAAGGGAGGTAGAGAGATATAGAATAAAGATCTTTGATAAACAGAGCGCCTAATGCTTTATGGAAATTCTAGGGAAGGAAGGGAAAGCGTTCTTCAAGATAAGTATAGTTCTCCGAGTAAGCAAGTTAGCAAAAAGTGATCCGGAAGTTTGTATGGCAAGCTCGGGGTTAGAGTAGGTTACGTGGAGTTCCATGGCATTCCAGGAAAAATGCTGAGCGAATGGGAGCCAGGGAAAGCGGAGATGAAGCGAAGATAAGAAGGAAAAAGGATACTTCGTGAAGGTTTAAGGGAGAGAAAGTGGAGAGAAGCGCAAGAGGATAAGGGGTGAAAATTTAAGACGCACTGAGGGATTGATGGGGTGGGTCGGGAAAGAAGCAAAGGCTGCGGGTTAGTCGGGCGGAAAAGGTGCTAAAAGGGCATTTTAGAGGAAAAGGAGAAGTTTGAAGGGGATACGTGACAAGGCGAGAGGAGGAAGAAAGAGGAGTGCTGCAAGAAGTAGAGAGATGGAACGGCTGACGAAGAGATGTAAACGCACCCAGGCAATCCTGTGGTGGGGAGGGAAGGAACATTTACCTTAAGTTCCAGCAACAGCAAACTGAAGACGTTCGCAATTACTTCCTTTGGGATAACGTTGTACTAAACGGGGCACGGAATAAATCTTACATGAGCCTGTTCTACGCCACCATATTAGAAGAAAAGAGAGACGCGACTTACTGAAGGAAACCTGACGACCAATTTTTGTAATCCCAAAACTCCGCTAGAAAGAGGTGCTAAATGTACATGTATTTAGGAAAAGCTTTACTACCGTGAACAGCAGGCAGAAAATCGTAAAAGACATTTCTTTGTCAAATAATCGTAAACCTTTAATAGCAAACCCCAGTCCTTAGAATTTCAAATACATGTACTTTCAAACCACCTACTGTGCTTAGTGCATGCGCTTTTTATATAATTTTTGAAATATGTTAGCCATCACGGTGAAACAATAGGAAACAGATTAAATACGCCGAAAACAGCATTCCTCTTCATGAAAATTTCCAAAACCTAACATTTAAATGCATTTAGGATTAAAAATTTGAAACTTCTATTTTCAAAAAAACATAATGAGAAATCTTAGAAATAATTCTAGTTTTTCATCCATTAGCAATACTCTTACGAATACAATAAAATATTAGTCAAACAAATTGATACACAAGCCATACATAACTTTAACATTAGTTCCTCATTTGATACGTAGAATTCTTGTGGACTTAATTCTGGAGATAAATTTTCAATCATTACTTTTTGGGCAGGACCTTGACACGTGTGAGTGAAAACTGGAAGTTCGCATCCTGGGAGAGATAGGACACAGGCTTTTTCACGACACTATATAAGGCATTCTGACCTTTAAAATATCCTTTGATGACTAGTAACCCAATACTCCCAGCGTCATATGCTCGAGTTGGCTCGGATGAAAATTTCCAAGAGAACGTGACAGAGGTTAATCAACAATAAATCCACATCCGTGACAGCAATAAGAAAAGGGACGCTGTTCAGTGAGGAGAAAATTGTGCCTGGAATTTTGAAAACCTTGCGCAAAAAAGGAATTTTTTCATAACTGTATCTATTTTACACTACTTAATTGCCAAGTTATTCCGTTAGTGATAAAAATATTTGGAGCATAAGGATATAAATTCTGGCCATAAAAAATCTGAAGTGCAAGAATAGCCAAAAAAAGCTGTCATTAAGAACTCAATAGAATTGAAGAAAAAACTTATATTAGGGATAATAGAAAAAGCTGGTTTGTAAGTAACTTAATAATAAAGTATTCAAACCATAGTACGTGAAATATCTAAGATCTAGTTACCTTATATCCGTCCAAATTGCCACTAGAATTAGGAAGCCTGGATAGTGTAGTGGTCTGCGCATTGATCTGGCAAACCAATTATTCATTGTTTGATATCAGTTACAGGCCCAATTTTGATCGTGGCAAATTCAATGTATTTCACTATGCTATGGTTTGAACACTTTCAAATGGCCAATCACGGCATAAGTGATGGTTAAGGATACCGTCGCTCGGGTGTAGCATCTTTGAAACCCTTCTCTCCTACGCGTTGCCATCTTGGAGGGACCGTAAGGACCTAAGACCTAGTTCCCTTGTATCCGCCAAAATTGCCTCGAGAATTAGTGTTTCGATTCCCGGTCCATGCCGAATTTTTCTCCTGGCAATGCCAAATTGATTGGAATTAAAAGAGGAAAAAATGTGTTTATAAATAAAAAATAAGATGAATGGGAAGTAGGTTATGCGCTGTACTTCAATACAACACAGCTGCAGCATCCAAAAACGGTGAGAAAAATTTTGCAGCAACGATTCATAATTGGCATTTTGAGCTTTAATTGAGAAATCTAACGGATTTAGATCCTCGCTAAAATTATTCTCTAAACCTGGTTTGCTATTTAGTCAATAATAAAAGGGGATTTAAGTTTACATGTCGGTAATGAGTCCAGCTTTGGAATTAATATGAATCTTAAAACGTTCCCTAAGTTGGAAAGCAATTTAAGAATGTTTTATAAAGGCTTATGAATGTTTGAAAATAACCAATTAAGTATTTAAATTGATATTTAGAATAATATCCATTAATAAATTATGAAGAAATTTATTGATTCACATTTGTTTGATGTTTCAGGAAATCCTTTTTTCGATAAACGTTACCGTATAGTGAACATGGGAGTAATTGTTCTCACTTCCTTATAATCGATTAAAATTCAATTTGAACAATACTTTCTCGCTTGGGGTACGAAATATATATTCCATCGCGAAGGATATGTTAGTGCTTTCATTATACCAAAATCCCTTTGAAAAATGAATAAAAACATTTTTAACATGCATTCTTTGCAACAATTTACCTTTCTTAAAATACGCTCCGGTGTTCACTGCGATTTTTTTATTCTTTTAGAATTCCAACAACCGTGAAAAATTACTTGCGTGTGCCCGCGGGGATGAGGTTTTAATGTGAGCCTCAAATATTCCCTTTTTTACTTGGCAAAAACATACAGACTGACCTAAATTCCAAAGCAACTGCTTTTTATTTTCAGTAGGTACGGTAAAATTAATTTGATGCTAAATTGAACTTCATCTTCTTCTTCTTTGTTTAAGATAAGGCACATAAAAACGGAATGAAACACTTGAAAATTTTTAGCAGCACCATAAATTCATAGTAACTTAGGGTATATTTCTGAAAGATTTTTTATAATTGAAAGAAGAATAATAATTAAATTGTTTTCATGTAAATCACCTCAGAAAAATATATCAACAACCCATTGAAAGGAATGGACATAAATTCATTTGGAAGGGACAAGAAGGGCCCAGATGGATTATGAGGGGATACTAATATATAGAAAATGTATTGGTATATTTTGCCAATATTATTTTATTATAACAAAATATTTTATTTTTAACAAAACATGTTATCACAATATCTGATAATATGTGTATGAAACCTTAGAATTCTAAAATTTCGTCATATGTCAGGATTCAAACAGCATTATCCTAATTTTTTATAGTTATCGATACAAAGATCGCCACCTTTACGTGCAATACAGGATTTTAATCATTTTTCAATGATTTTAAAGATAATGCATGTTTTTTTCGATTGAGTGGACTAAACGCTACATTTATGAGGCCCCTTAATGGCTAACACGATGTTAATCTAGGTCATCCAGACAATAAAATATCGTTGAAATAATTGCACAGCAAAAACTTAAATTGTCATATAGGATATAAAACAGATCTTATTTCGTCGGATTTATCGTAAATGCCCAATTTTTCGGTGAAGATACCTCGTTCTACCAACCTCCCCAAAGAAATTATCCTGATTTCATTCCATTCCAGGTTTCAACAATACCACGTAAAATCAAAGAGGAATTAGAAACCCGTTTTACCAATAGAATTTCACAGTAGTTCACTCGAACTCAACCATTTGTCTCAACACCATCAAGTAATCAATGATTGTGATAGGCGTGTAGGTAGGATAGGAGTGCGGGCATGGATGGAGTGCAAGAAGGATATAATACGGGCTGGGGTCAGAGAAAGGTTACACTTGGACGGACGGCAGCTTGTGAAGTCCACTTTCACCCACTCCTCCTTGTTTTCCTCCACTTTCCTTGTTTTCTCTTTTTATAATCTCGGCGATGGGTGAGACAAAACATTCACCACATAATGGAGACTCGAAGGAGAGTACAAAAATTTGTGACACCTTGGGAATGGTTTGTGAGACAGAGAGAAAGGCACGTTTTACACCGAAGCAAGTCGTTGTACTATCCAGGCGTATTAAATGAAGGAACACTTCTTGGGTCTTGTACCGGATCAAAGTTCCCGTGTTGACCCACAATTCGACGAAAGTTTCATTTTAAACACCCTATGGGCAGTCCGAATCGTGTGCTAACAAACCTTGAACTTAAGAAATCTTTCAGATTTAGATAGATTTTCAGATAAATAAGTCTCATACGTTTTATCCAAAAGCGCCTCTACATCGCGGCATAATATTGTTAGTAAACAATTAATAATCACCAGCGTCCGCACTTAAGTTGATGCAAAGCACACCGAGGGGGGACTCAAATCTCCTGACTCCGTAATATTAATACTACCTTACTTCATCGCCTCAAAAGCCGAGAACGAGGACGTATGGACCCTGGCGTGTGATGCTACACTCAATGGGCGAAGATAGGCGACCAATTCATACAGCTCATCAATATCAAAGAACTATCTGAAAAAACCATTGCGATTTCTTGGAATCCCAAAACTTATTTACCAAACGGGCAAAGGTGATAAGCAATAGAATTTTATCAACAAAAATAAGATAATATAAGCATTTGCTAAACAAAAAACTTGTTTTAAAATGTTCTCATTAAAAATAATGTAAGAGTGAACCAGCAATCAACAGCTTAAATAATGGTGACAACTCGTTTCCACATCAAGCATAACACTGAAATATGGATGCTCAAAATTGTAGCATTTTTCAAGAATTACCAAAGATATTGAGGAATCATCCAACTAAATGGATGAGATGAGTCAAAATTATCAACTTTTTCTAAAGAAGTACAGCAGAATGAAAAAGAGCAAAATGAAAATGATAAATTATGTTTTTAAATTAATCGTGCAAGCAACCGATTGAAACGTAAGATCTTTGTAATATGGGCAGCATATCTATTCATGTCACAAAGACACATTTTCGCAGAATCTATTGCTTAGTTAATATTTTCGATCAAATCATTACGGAATTTTTGTTGATTCACATCTCTAGAAAAAACTAAGCACGGAAAGGGTAGCTGCAATGGTGACGTCATGGTGTATCCTCATAAGGAGTCTGGAAAGAAAAGAGTTGGGATGAAAGGTCTAAGATGTAAGACGTGCTAGAGGAGAAAATATGAGTGGGGCCAAGAGGGAAAAATGTCATTAACTTTTTTCATCCCTTGATGGCGCTTTCCACTGGAAAATTAGGTGACGTTAGGAGAGAAAATTGGGGATACCGAGCTCAAAATGACGGCAGACAAACCGAGGAATTATGATTTTTTTCAAACGCAGTATTTATGAGTGATGCGGTTTTTAGAAAACTTGAGATTATATTGCGGACGGCGGGTAAACGATGCTGTTAGTCTTTTTTAAAGAGTAGTGACAGTTCACATTCCTTTTAAAAGATTACTTATGAGAGTGCAAACTAAGATTCTTCTGCACTTGAATACCGGGCTGCTTTAATGGGGATCTAAAAGTACTTCCAGTGGAGTAGTTCAGTTTACTCGAGTGACTCTTCAATTTAGCCCTAATATTTGGATCAATAATTTGTTACAATAATTTACAATTATCATCGCTTACTTTTTGGATAAAATTTGAATTTTTCCATCAAGTTTATATTTAATAACAACAGGAGTGGAATTTGTAAAAAAAAGTTCAAATTGGTTCCACTAACGCATACGGAACGGAAATTTATGCTTTAGGACAAAAACGAAAAAAAGGCATCAGACTGAAAATTATAACTGAAAATTTCAGACCACAGCTAATCTGACAGTCTCCTCTTTAGCAAAAACAATGAAACAGGAGCCTTCCTATGCTTACCTTCCTATATAAAGTAAAAGATAATCTAAAATATTTAATTAGTGTGTATTTATTATTCACAAAATATATATTGTAATGATCTGTATCTATACGTCTCTAGAGGCTGAATAACTGCAAAGAAAAGAAAATAGACTACCTCATTCTTTCGGAAAAAGGAACCACTGCATATATATCTTTTCACTTGTTTTCGCCATCAAGATTTAATAGAAGTAAGCTATGAACACTTTTTTAGTAAAGCGCCAGAGTGCTGCTTAATATAAATATTTCAGAAGCCTTCTATAAGTGTTATACCACAGAATTAAAGGAAATAAACTTCATAAATATTTCAATATATTGTCTATTCGTAAACATTTCATAAATATATAACCTTAAAAGTTAGACGATGTGGAAAATCTTCATTCAATGGAAAAGATATTCAAACTTTCTCTGTCCAGTTTTTAAGTGTCACATCACTATTAAGCACATCATATATAAGATCGTTTTTGCTTCTACTCAACCAGGATAGGGTTTCATTACCGATGTACAATAATTGGCAAGTCATTCTGGCACTTTTAGCTGTCGCATTACTTCCACGAATAACATTATTTTGATGCTCATTATTCATTTTATTTGTTATACTTTTCAGGATTAGTAAAATACCGAAAGGATATTACATTAAAAACTTTTAACTATTGAGAATGGTGAAAGAGAAACTATGGCAAGTAAAAACACTGTTTAATCTCAATTCCAAGAGCTTAAAGTATTAACTTCCTCCCGAGAGAAGAGAAATCTAGAACTAGTAGAGAGAGAGTGGAGATAATTCCGAGGATTAACTTAACGGATAGGAAGGATTAAATGAAGAGTTTAAGTATAAAACTTGAATGGAAAGCACAATCAAAACAAACAGAAAACTTAAGAGGTATTGGGCTAGTAAAATGAAGACGTACCTAAAAAATACTAGAGATTGTTGTTACCAAAGGTTTAAGTAGGAAAAAGAATTGGTATTAACAGTCATACATGATAAACAGGCGGCGCAATCAGCATATGAGTCAATGCAAGACCACATTATACCTATATCGCTCGCTCCTAAACTTGATTATCGCTCCTATTTTTTTTAAACGCTAAACTTTATTATCGCTCCTACACTTGAAAAATGCATTCGTAACTTGTATACCTTGTATTTTTTAATATGTTATATATATATATATAAATATATATAAATATATATATATATATACATACTCACATAAATGTTCAAACAGAAAGGTAGAAAGAAAGTGGATAGGAACACATAAATGTTTATGTGTTCCTATCCACTATGTGTTTATGTCTGAGTGAATGAACGAACGATTATATATATATATATATATATATATATATATATATATATATATATATATATATATATATATATATATATATACGTTTTATGTGTTACATATATATATTCTATCACTGATGAAGGTGCAGGCGACCCACCGAAATATTTAAACTCGTGAGTTTGCTTTTTATATGTTTTATATTTAGTGTCACCCTGTGACGAAGTTTTATATTGTATATATATATATATATATATATATACACATTATGTATATGATTTTAATATGTTATATATTTTATACGGAATATTAAGTCCTATCAAATGCTCTTTCTGAGGACGGCTGCAATGTAAATAGCAGAAACGTCGGTCATGGACTCAAAAACTCGGTTAGGAACTCGAGAAACCTTTCTTCTTATCATTTACCAGAATATAATGCAACATTTTCTCAAATTCACTGGTGTAAATCAGTCATGAAATTTTTTAATATATGGAATAAGCACCAGGGCAGCCAATGAACGGAAAATAACCCATATTCTGAACATGTATGCTCTGCAGATATTTTGGCCAAAAACCATGCTCAAATAAAACCTTAATTAAAACCGAAGCTTGCAGCAAAAGAAATTTTTGTAGCTTAATGGTCAAAAATGAAGAAAATATTGCATTCTAGTTTACAAAACTTCTATAAAATTATCCTAGGTAAATTTCTTGATGAAAACTCCAAGTCATTTTGGTCTTACGCGAGAGAGCTCTTTAACAGTAAGGTATTTTTTGGACATAGACGGCGGAATAGTTACCGAGAGTATCGAAAAAGCCAACTTATCTAACTACTACTTCGAAAGTGTATACACTAAAGATGACACAGTGCATATTTTAGATATTCCAGACATCAATGAACCGATGGCTGAAATAACTATTCAGCGTAATTGAATAGCTGAAAAACTGCGTTCAATTAACAGAGACAAAATCCCAGGTCCAGAGAAAATACTTGCAAGCGTTCTTAAAGATCTAACATCGCAGACTGCACCATTCTTAGAAATCATATTTAACAAATCATTATCCCGAGGCAAGGTGCCCCAGGACTGAAAAAGAGACAAATCACACTAATATTTGAAAAAGGATGCAGATATGACCCAGAAATTTACCAGTATATATAATTAACAGCATTTGTATGCAAGATCCTCGAACAAATTGTCGTTAGCAAATTTATAACAAATTTCTGGAAAATCGAAACTTCTTACATGACAGTCAGAACGGCTTCCGAAAGGATAGATCCAGCAAAATACAGCTTGCGCTCTTTCTTCATGACATCAAAATAAGAGGTGAATCGAAAAAGCAAGTTAACATGACATTCTTTGAGTTTCAGAAAGCATTTGATAAGGTTCTTCACAAAAACTTTGCAAATTGCAACCATGCAGAATAAATGAAAAAAATTTTAAATTGGATACGGGAATTTCTCAGTGGTCGCAAACAAAGAGTAATCGTTGATGGATTAAACTCTAATATGGTAAAATTCACATCCGATGTTCCAACTGGAATCGTGTACTCTTATTGATCATTTATATAAATGACCTAAGTTCTCAAGTTAGCAGTAAACTAAGATTATTTACAGACAAGTCGGTCATATACCGGTGAATTGGCCAAGATGCAAAGTCAGAAGTTCTATCACCATACCGAAACAACGTTCTTTTGTAGTGCCAGGAGTGGGGGCTATAATTAAATTTTAGTATATGCACCACAGTACACTTGCTCAAAATGGCACCATGACTACACTATGGGTGGAGATAACATTAGGTACTCAGAAAAAGCCAAATACCTTGGACCTTCAGATAAAGTCAAATGTCTTGGGATTACCTTAACTTCAGCCATATTGTGAGGAACGCACATACAAAGCATGCGGCACAGCTTATAGGTAGAGATATAGTAGAAAGTATATAGTACATAGTATATACTTATAGGCAGAGTATAATAGGAAGGCTCTCGGATGAGAAAGTGAAATACAGGTGATGCTTCGCACTGGTTTGGCAACATCTCGAATGATCATTTCAGACCATGGGTGTAAAGATTTAACCAAAAAAATAATATCCAAAGGAAATCTGCTTACTTCGTTAAAAACTTCTAAGAGCAAACTTAAAGTGTTTCTCAGCATTTAGAGGAAACAGGGCGGGAGCCGCTAAAGATGAACATCAAGGAAGCAAAGTTTACTATAAAATGAAACATGAATCAGGTTCCACGACCGATTGTTTATCATATTGAGGAAAATTTCTGTGATATTTTGCTAAAAATAGTAGTTCTTCTTAACTTCAAAGTCAATGAGACACGGTTTAACGTTATCAAGTTGAGCGAAACTTTGCCAATCACTTTATCTAGCCCATTGGCAACTTTTAGGGGACGCCCCCTGGAAGATTCGGCGACAATAAATTTCCAAATACCTTGTGACTACCCAAATCTACAGCGTACTGATTTTATTTGAGAATCACTGGTCAAATTGCTAAATATCATTTTCTGTTTCTCTATTTCGTATATGATGGATCGTAGTATTGTGATTAGATCTATAAATCGCTCACATCTAAAAATTGGTGTCACACAGATGTTAAAGGTAGCACAGCTAATATAAAATTCTTCTTTATTTATTGTCGTTTATATGTAGAAGATAATCATAATAGTATTTGGTAGTTATTCACAAGGTAGGGTTCTTGAAACAAATCCTGAAATGAAATGCCAGAATAATTCCATCATGAGTGAATGTGGCTCTACCACACCTTATGATAGCAGATGATGTGTTGTCTTCTTCCAAAAGCATAATGAAACCGCATAGTCATATTTACGTTATATGTCTGTTTCAGTGCTGCTCTCAAATTGCATTGATATGCTGTTTGGTATTTGAATTCACAAGGGTTCTTTTCAAAAATTTAACATTAAGGTATATTCACCATTAACCACCAACAGTGTATTGCTGAATTTAGTGTGTAAGTAAAGACGTCATTCAAAACATTTACTTTTTTCCTACGAAAACTGAATTCCATGAACCATATTTCTCACATCCCTCTCAAAAAATATAACATGATTATTTTTACTGAGACCATTTACTCCTATTCCAAAAGTTGATTTTAGTACCATTTTCTCGAGGAGTTGTCTAAATTCGGTTAGCTAAATTTCACGGGAGACCAAATATTCACTCGTTGAACGAAAATGAAATTTTACGCCTGGTTCTTTTCAGATTACATAATGTCCACATTTAATATGATTTACATGAGGCAATCACTCACTCGAAGATCCAATTGTAGGCTGTTTTAATGAGAAAAGGTAAAGCTCATTGCGCTCTAATGAGTTTTAATGCAGCAAAATTTAAGAAAAACAGAGTCCAACTAAATCTAAAATCGATGATAAGAGTGATCTAAAAACGAACTAAATTTGGGAGTCCGGCGAGAAGAACGGGAATGATGGGATGAAAATACACGGGAGATTGACCATGAAATATTATCCTCTCTCTCCCTCTCAGAGCGAAGCTCTCCTTCTGAATCCAAGCTTTACTCTTCCCCTGGAGCGTCGCTAATTACCCTTCCCTAATCCCAACGCCCACGAGTGACTTCTTCCCAAAACCAACCCGTCTTTTCAATACTCTCACCCTTACGCCTTTGCCTACCTTCCCCCTGCCATATTAAAACTCTTTCGTCAAAGTCATCAAGAGAAGTTTTCGAACGAATGATTGATTTTCCCATAATGGCCGTGCTTTTATTTCTCCGAAAGTGATATTTGATGAGGGTTTGAGGATGGATTGATGGCGGCTCTAGTAGAAAGGAAAAAAAAGTAACCCCCCCTTGAGTGACAGCTTGGATAGAAGGGTTCAGAATTAAGTCCATTTCTACGCACACCATTTCAGTAAATGGTGATGCGAGACTATTTTGACGCAAACGACTGAAATATTATTTAGATCCAATTTTGCCACGGCTTCGGTGTAATGATTTGACATTCCAAATTACATGTTTCGAAAGGTGAAATGAATGTATTAACCATGTATTTCAAGTAAAATGCTTGGTAAAATTCGTTAAAGAATTTAATACCCGTCAAATAATGATGGCTGATTAACAGTAGAACGAGCATAACTTATGATTTTTTTCTTGATCCTCAAACATAATTATTACTTTACGGTGCTAATAGTTTACGATAGCAAAAATCCTTTGCACAATTCTATAAAATCTACAACAGTAGGGATAGCTACGGATTCAATGACAATAGCATTTTTTTAAATATCTTCAAATTTTGGAGCAATTAGAAATACTATGGGGCTTAAGCATTCAGGGGCTAGAATAAAAATGTAGTAAAAGGGAGTAATGTAAATTTACAACGAAATAGTGTACCTAGCGAGGGAAATTAATACTTTTGCTTGAGGGGTAAAATATATTCTGAGTGGGAAGATTTTATCACTGGAAAATTATTCCAATCCATTTGTATTCCCGATAAAATAAGAACGTTATTTAAGAACTTGTTAAGCTAAAGTGAGAGTTAAATACTTAAATATCACATTTTTCTCGAGAGCATAACCTCAAGCATCACTTTCTAAGGTCAAATTTCTGAACAAAGCCTGACTTCTTTCGCTACATAGGAAGATTCGGCTTTCAAATAAAGTAATCTTCCTTTAAAAAATAAATGTATAAAGTATATCTCATTGACACATTGCGTCACTCAAGAGGCCCGCTACAGTAGGTACATCACTCTCATTTCGTGGGGCTACCGATCCTCATTCCCAAGTTTAATTTTGTTCCACACCCCCTACATTTTCCTCCAATATCTCATCCCATAGGTATTACTCGGGCGGAAATTTTGGGGCAGATGTCAAGTTGCCAGCAGCTCACATGAGCAGTGAGGTTGTCCCACGCCTCCTACACGTCATCACTTGGGTCACCAAACGGTCTCGACTCGGTCACTCGTCATTTCCTGCTGGAAAACTCAATGCGATTTCCTGACCTCACTTCCTGCAACCGACCATGCCGCTAAACGAAAAGCCGGGAGAGCTACTTCCCTTTAATCTTTTTCTTATTGTGCCTCAAGCTGCAACACGCCCGACATCTGTGGACTCCTATCATCCACCTCGGCTGCCTTTGCCACAGTCATTTCGCTTCCCTTGACACACAACCCTCCTTCCCAACCAACACGGAATCCTCACAAGTCCTTCGGTCTCATTCCGCACTGTTTGGCAGAGCTGCTGGAATACCGACGACCAAATCTTACGTACGGTGTCAGAATCCCAGAACATGGCCTCAAAGCCGCCTCTGTACCGCCGCAATGTGTGCCGTGCGACGTCTCCGGTGCAACGGAATCGGATGAGAGATGTTTGTTTCATTCCAATTTAGTTCCTGCCGAAATGAGGATTACATCGTGCAGAGCATTTTTCCTGTCGTATCAATAATTAACAATGTGACAAGAACGTGTTTCCCATTCAGAATGAGCTTGTAAAATACAGCGGAGATATTTTCTTGGACTACCTGAAGTGTTTGAAACACGGACTGGTTATTTTTAATCGCATTTTTATAATGCACCTATGTCGCCGACCATTCACTGAACTAAAAATTGCTCATAAATCAGGAGTTATGTCAATAGAAAAGCAGCTATGGGCATAAAGAACTGGGGTCACAGACAAAATTTCAATACACTCTACAGTTTCAGGCTTCACTTCGTGGAAGTTAATGGTACCCACATTTAGAGAATATAATTTCGTACTTTTTCACAGAATTTTATTTTTCCACAGAATATTAAAAAATTCTATGGAAAAGTACGAAATTGTATTCTCTAAATATGGACAAAATTTCAAGTTTACTTATAGCAAGACACATCAGGCATATTCCTCATAAACTTTTATCGAGATAACAGTGCTTATAACTGAAAATCTATCTGCTTCTTCGCCGCATTTTACGTATATTTTCTGCATAAAATAAATATTGCCGAATAAAACTCAAGCTGACAAAGGGATTTGGCTGTCGTCAATTTTATAGCAATTAATATATTGAGGTCGCGGCGTATCCAAAAGTTAGCAGGAAAACCACATTAAACTGCTCCTACGTATCGTGTATTTCGCAGTAGGTAATCTAAGCGAAAGGAAGACCTTTAAAACGTGAGCATCGAATGCGCTGAGGCAACGGTATCGATTCCATCCATGAAATATTCATCCTAACGCGCGTCTCAGCAACACCGGAGCGATGGTCGTGAAGCATCACAACAAAACCATTCCGCACATTTGCCTTTGAATCTAATTTCTCCTGAGCCTTCCGCAAGGCAAGCGTCTTTTTTCTGCTTCACCAGCACGAAAGAGTATCATGAAATCCAAATGTCTCCTAACGTTTTCTTTAAATCTGGCTCTTTCCTCTCAGGCCAAAAGCTGGGACGAGTGATGATTCCGAAGAAAATATAGACTTGGAGAGCTTGATTAATTTAATATGTAAAAGATTATACGGCTGATTGATTAAATAGTGCTGATGGTACGCTGGTAAATGGATAGGAATATTCGTATTCAGATAATGTATAAAATTATCAATAATTCGAAAGCACATGCAGGGATTTTTATTACTTTTCTCTTGTAAACAAGACACTAGACAAAAATTAAAGTTATGTATTCACATGCTTCCGATAGCTACAGTTAGGGTAGCGATGACCATGACTGACCAGAGAGCAAAATCCTATTCCATGCAGGTTTTTAGGTCATATATTCTCTACAGTGCCATCCATGAAACACAGGCTATTATTCACGGAATCTGAAGGATATCCAAGCAGTTAATTTACCTTACGCTAATTTACAAATATAAAATGATAACTCTATTTAAGTGTTTAATTGAGATTTTTAATGCCCATGTTAATAAGTTTCTTGCCCAATTCTCACTCTGTCCTACTGGTTCGTAAAAAGATTCAATATTATCATTGAGTTATTATCAAAATAATGCGACAACTACGCAATGATACATTTCTCTGCCTTATCAGCATCATATTTATAAAACTATTGAACATGAAAATTATTATAAATCGTAAAATGATAATAATTTATTCTTCAAGTGGCGTGCCAAGGAATAACTTAAAATCCAATTTTCAATGCGTTGATAAAAATGAACATGATTGGGCAAAGTTCCAATGATATATCATCTCACGTTCTCAAAAACGTGACAGATGATCAAGAGGAAAATGTACAATTTTGAAAACATTTATTTTTTAAGAATGGTTATAAAAATATACTCAGTCCCGACTACAAAGGGAAAATTGAATTCTCTAGCGAATTTTGCGAAATTAAATAACACATACTCTCGGAATAATAGGCAAAAAGAACATTTAAACTAATCATTTCCGCCATTAAAATTGCTTTTGACCCATGAGAGTAGAATGATAGGATGAGATTACCCAAATAATTTATTTTTACTATGAAATATAGGCAACCCGGAGATTTAGATCAATTAACAGTAAAAAATATATGAATAAGGCTGTTATTACTCCAAACCCATGATAAGGCAGGTATGAATTATTCTTCGAATCATATTCATTTCAGATATGCATGATAGACGCTGAATTATATAACCATATAATGCATTCTTCCCACTACCTTGCAGGCCAAGAACAATATTGAATTAATTATTTTACGGATCATATGGATGATTTATTCCATCATCCTAACAGAAATAATTATCCTTTTACACAAAATGCACGCTAATATTTCTTTATTTCCTATAAAAATTAATATCTTAAAGTATTTTTGATGTAAGGCATTATAATCTTGTATGATGAAAGAGGTTAGATAGTTATGATTTATTTTAACACATGGATTTTAGATTTAATGGACAAAAATACGTTAGAACGCTTATTTTAATTAGATATGCCGTAATTCTACTCCTTTTCTTTAGGGATAAGATCCTAGCTAGCCGTCCAGATGAGATTTTTGCTCACTTTCTGATGTCTCATTTTCCGTAGGATTAACATATTTCTTTACTTAGTTTTATCTCTTTTTAGTATTATTTGAACTGTACGTTTCTCCTGACTTAAATATTTGTCGTAGTCACAGTTTTTACTCGTCAGTAATGAGCTATTTTACACTATGGGAATCGTAGGGGATTATTTCTTGCGGCACAAAATGTCAGACCAGAGGGCCAGAGACCGTTAATTCTAAATGCCAGGTCTCCCTCAGACGCATTTTTGGTTTTGTTGTGAACCATCATTGAGCATAATTGTTGCAAAACACCGCAATATCTACTTGAGAAAAAAAGTACCTGGGGAATAAATTTGTTCAACTCGTCGTACATTCGAGGAATGGATTCAAATGCTGAAGGTATACATTTTTACGTCATGGCAGCATGTTCATGCCAGATAGATAAGAATCCATGAGTAAAGGGAGAGTATGGTTTTGATAGAATACAGATTTGGATAAAAAGTTTTAAGACTAAATGGGGCTGATACTTATCTCATTTGGATAATCCCAAAGAGTAGGAGAAATAGCACAAATTTTTTGGAGTCCATATCACATTTATAAACTTTGAGCTACACAAAGAAACATACCAGAGGAAGCTACATCAAAACCGTGTGTTCCGCACTTTTAATGTATTTTTAACTAATTACTTACTAGCGCTTATGATGCAGGTGACAATATCATTGCCATTGATACTGTTGGTTATGGAAGATTATCTTAAAAGTAATTGGGAGTCATTCACAAGATAGGGTTCTTGAAACACAAATTAGGCAAATAAAGATTCTTGTACCACCTTGGGAAACCTACATCGGATATCAATGCTCCAGAGAGAAAATTATTTTAGGGGTGTGTCATACCAATAATTGGTTCTACAGGATAAGTTCATTACGGTGAATATTTGGATGTTGAGTTCAATTATATATGCTGCTAAGATAAAATAGATATTTTCTGATTTATTTATTCTTCAAAGAAAATAAAAATATTGTTAATGAATTTAAGTTTATACTTTGAACAATTTAACACTTATCATTGGCTATATTGCATACATGTTTTGCATACATTGGTATTTATAAGCTGAAGTTATGGGTGTGAGATACTTCACCAGCTCTTATACCAACTGAACGACAGTCATTCACGGCATTAATTCCTGAAGTTGTTGCCACACCTAAAGTAGTTTTGACTAATGCATCTTTAATGCTAGAGACATTCCAGAGGAGGCTCCATCAAAACCGTATGTTTCGCAATTTTAAAGTATTATTCACTAATTTTAACTAGCGCTTATGTTGCAGGTGACAATATCATTGCCATTGATATTGTCGTTTATATGTAGAAGATAATCATAATAGTATTTGGTAGTTATTCACAAGGTAGGGTTCTTGAAACAAATCCTGAAATGAAATGCCAGAATAATTCCATCCTGAGTGAATGTGGCTCCACCACACCTTATGATAGCAGATGATGTGTTGTCTTCGTCCAAAAGCATAATGAAACCGCATAGTCATGCAAAAGGCTCTGTTGAGAGTTTCCCAAATGTGATATCATCTAGGGCAGCAAATATGGCGGAGAATGCTTTTGGGATTATTTCGTTTATTTTCTGAATTTCTAGGAAGCCACTCTCGGTTATGTTCCAATCGATTTAGTTTTCTCGCTATCCCACTGTTCCGTACTTTTTTACAGAAATAGAATTTCAGCAGCCCAATGTTCTTCGTAAGGCCGTTTCAAAATCAAAGATAAAGAAAAGTTACCCATCTGAACAAATCGTGGGGAAAGAAATACTAAGGACTAGGAATAAAGGACTCAGAAATATACCTCACGAAAAATGTATGCTAGTGAAAAAAACACCAAAAAAGCATTCTGCTCGTCTTTTAATAGTACTTACGGAAGTTTTCCATGGAAGAATAGCATAACCAAATAGATGACCTAGATACGCTGCATTTAAATTCAAGCTATTCTATAAAACGTACTTATTATTTTATTTTGACGCTATTTGACGTTACGTAAAAATACTATATTCAAATTTCCTTTGAGGAATACGTCACTGACATCAAGTAAGTACGTTTTTTAGGGCATTTACAGCTTCTTTAAAAACTAAAAAGCTTTACCCAAGTTCTACCATATGAAAGCAGTGCATATATACTCTGTTTTTAATGATTAAACTTTGGAGAAGCATTTATATTTAATATTTTTGGGCTGATCTTCCCGATCACTGTCTACTGAACGGTATCCCCAGCCATTAGGAATTTCACCTGTGAGTCTAGTGACCTCGTAAGAATCTTAGTTGAAGTTCCATTAATAATAATAAAAATATTATAAGTTTACTCTGCCAAATACAAAAAAGATTTGATCAATTGAAAAGGTAGTAAAATTGCGCATTTCAAAAGAAAAAAACCTTCAAAAGCAGTTGCCCATCCTTCATTAAGTAGGATGAGATCAGCGGGTTCATTTAATATGCAAGCAGCAAATTTCCTAATTAAAGAAAGTAAATGTGTCCGGACAAGAAATTCATGGCATCATAAGGTATACAAAAACAAATAAATGAAGTGAAAAAAATAGATTTGCACAGGAAAAAGCTTGGAATAGGGAATGAACAGAAATTTATAGGATCCTAAAAAGACAGAAAATCTTGAATATTAGAGTTCAATAACTCAAAAGAGCGAAATTAACCGACTTTATTACATGCACTGGACACACACGCCGTAAAAATTTACGTCAAGCAACAACTTAACATGATTTTTGCTTCACAATATATATTTTTCAATTTCAGTGTTTGCCTAATATTCATTCCAAATATTTAAAATGATCTATGTGTTTGATTTCCATAGATTTTTCACACACACCCTCGTTAGAAGTGTTGCATTGAAAAAATTGTATTAAATGTTATGATCTGGTATAAATGTATCTTTCATACTGAATACATTACTTACTATCAATGATCATTGACATACACGACAAAAAAAATCGTACATAAAAGAAAGCCTTGGGGAACACCACATGTAAAAAGAATCCGCTTAATTAAAAAATCTTTAAATGACTTTCAAGGCTCGTCACGTCAAAAATATTTTGCAACTGTCATTAGCAACACCTCAAATAAGACACTCCAATATTTCAACCTGTAGTCTTCTAATTATCATTAATGATCTCAAAGAAAAGGAGGAAGCTATTAAAAAGGTATCTTTAGTAGATTAATTTCTAAGAAACCGGATAGACGATGACCGGAACGTAGAATTTCATTTCGATTTCATGTGCGTTCCATGCCACGGAGGAATTTGTGCAATTCTCCTCATTTTATTCAAACGATTTAAACTCCTGGATTTAACCATATTTCCCAGTATTTTTTTAGAGATTCGGAGTAAACATATCGGTTGATAGTTTATAGGTTTATGTTATCTTATTACCTTTATTTAACATTGTTCATTGATTCTGAAATTTTTGTCTCTTCCACCTTGGCGCATTCTTGTTAATAACCGAAAACAGAATTTTTTCTCTTTTTCTTTTATACAGCTTCCTGTTACAACAGCCCAATTGTACAAATTATTTCTTGTTTTGGTTTTTATCGCAATAAAGAGAAGGTTTCCCAGATTATTCTTTTCTGTCACTTTCCATAGGTGATTTACAATTTCTTTTCTTTTGTTCACTCCATTTTCTGGCGATGATTTTGAACTCTTATTCCAGTGATAATTTCCGATGAGCACTGTAAATAAGGGTGCGGTGGAGTGAAAATTTTGTGCAAATATATGCCTTGTGTACTCAACTAGATGATGAAATATCCTGTTACTATTGTTTTGCGTCGCAATCATGACGTCAGTGATTTTTATTTAAACACTCTATTCGAACTTTGAAAGTAATGGAAAATGTTATTCCAACAATGTTGAGCTTCAGGTCTCAGTGGATAAAGTTTATCCTGTATAACCATCTTAAAGAGATCAAATCATCCATGAATATCATAGTTCAGCTTTGCGCAAAAGTTTTTGTTTACTGGCCGAGAAATATCGTCAACTGAAGAGGTGGATGCAATGTATTTGCAATGTATTAATACTACATACAAAAAGATACCAAAGACCACATCTCCTTCCTCACTGAAATCACGAAATAATGTCATTGTGAGCAATGGGAACAAATCCACCGTGAGGTATTTATGACCAATTAGTGAACTTCCTGCCATCTTTCATGATCATTTACAGCTCACAAATAGGATACACGATGTCGGTGCAGGTGACCCTTTGGAATAATTTATGGATGTATCTAACCTCTCCTTTCTAGACCATCATCTAATATCATCATCATTAAAGGCTAGATCCTTCACAAAGTCCAGTGGAATGGTAAAACTCAGGTTGTATGCCAGGAGAACCAATCACTAGTATGAGACCCGCTTTTCCCTGTTTCCAAAAGATAGTTCCTTGATTTTCCTTGAATGTTCGGTATTATATTTAACCAGCAGAAATGTCCATTTATTCTCAACGGGCGGGATAAGATTTAAGAAATATGATAGTAGTTTCATCTATTCAATAGTGGATCCAACTTCTCATGTATTATTTAAATATTTCCACTGAGTGGAAATTGCCCGCTTAGGTGCTTAGATTCTTTCGCTAAATTTCTTGAACTTTGAAAAATCATAATAAACAAATTTTGTGGTGTTAATGTAAATTATGTAAAAAAATTGAGTCTGCATCCGGTAAAAATGATCTTTACGTACTTTTTTATTAAATTACTTTGACATGCTTGGGGTCAAATTGGTCATATAGACACACACCGATACTTTTCACGCATAGATAGCTAACTATCGTGTATCTACGCGCAATTTTCTTGATAAATGGCTCAGTACTAGATTCTTTTGGAGGCTAAATAGGAAGCAGTGTTTGGAGACTAAATAGACCACTGGAGCCCAAAACAACTCTCTCGTGCTCTAGGACTGAAATAAGGCTTAATAGGTTTAGCGACCTGGGACTCCTCCTGTGCAAATATTCTACGCAGTAAGCGATATACTACGCATACCGATGGACCCAAATTACAGGAACCAATGTGACTTGCTTAGTGCAGATTTTATGTAAAAGCTGTTTACGGCACATGGAGAGGTTAGAAAAAAATATACGTGAATCAAATCTCACTGAAATTTGCTAATGGTGAAATATAAATTAATGTAACTCATAAAAGCTTATGGCAAAATTCCCATTTATGGCTATAGCTCAGGTTGCCAAGAAAAAATTCTATTGCTCAAACCGGAGAAAATTTATATTTTTGTAAATGATATCGTAATTTTAGAACAAATAGAAACCGTAAAAAAATCAATTGTAGAAATAAATTTGAATTTTTTTCTGCCATTCGATAATTAAAAGTTCAACACTATATCTTGTTTGCAAGTTATTTTATAAAGCAAATTAGGAAACCTATGCACTGACGTATGCGTTAAAAGGGCCCATTATTTGGGTCCTTTTTTCCTTGTGGCACTGGAACATTTTTAATGAGCCTAAAGCTCAAAATAGAATACATACATGCAATAATCATTTGAAAAATTCAGCTTAATGGGTTTTGTTGCTTTGGAGGAGATGAGTAACGAGCAAACAGGAGTCACTCCCTTTTAAACGAAGAGTAAACAAGCTATAACAGGCGCGGAAAAATGACCCCATTTAAAGGTATACCTGAAGTTACCAAGGAAAGATACAATTCTTGAAATCCGTTAGACGTTGAAAATTTTACTTCAAAAAGTTATTTTTGGGTAAAAACGAAATACACAACAAAATTTATTTCTAGAATTAAATTTTATACATCTTTGGCCATCGCTGAGTTAAAGTTCTAACCTTACATCTTGGGTAAAAATAATTTTTAAAAACAAAAAACAAAACCTCTGTAAAAACTCGAATGTTTTTACAGAGGGAGTAGTAAAGGAGGGAGGGAGTAAACACTAACGTCGTAACCTGCCTTTAAAACTTTTGTAGGCTTGTTTTGAAGCTAAGTCACTCACCACAAACCTCCTGGCATCGCCATTTAAAACATGAACCCAAAACTACGCGTGTCAATAAAGCATGCACTTTAACGTAAGACAGAAAAAATTGTCCTTTAGTAATTTCAAATAAATCAACTAAGATGAAAAACTATTGAGAGATATTTTTTCGAATAATATGATACCTCATTTCTCTTGTGGAAGAGATTTACTCACAGGTAGCATGTTTTACTTTATCTATTACCCGGGAGCTTCAGCATGAAGATTCAAGGGTATGAGTACGGAATTTAGCATTAAATTAAAGGTTCAGAGTTTGCAATATATTCTCTGCCGAAGGAGATCCTCATAATGTGTACCTTACTGCCACAAAAAACGGGCATTTGAAGCTTTAAAAGCTACATTTTGGAAAAAGTTATGAAAAATGATTATGCTATAGTCGTTTATATATCTCTGTGACACTCAGAAATCAACTCATGGTCTTGTGCTTGAACGATAATAATCTCAAACGTCAACACCAAAAACATGACTGCAGGCTATCAATCATACCTTTATATTTAGATAAAATTCTCCACAGCTCCTGACCAACCAGATACATTTTTACAAAAGACTTGACGGGATTTATTTTTATTTTGGTAATATCACTAAATACGTCTCCACGTAACATCGGTCGAAGTTATTCTATTTTCTCCTCCGGCAGGATATAAATTTCCGGCGGGTAAATGAGGTGTCTGAAACGCTAGGAGGCTTAAAAGGCATTGAAACGTGCCTAAGGTTCCATTCTTTTTGCTCTTCAAACTGACGCGCTATCTCCTTTTGATGGCGTTTACTAAAATTCAGGTCGCTATCCATTTTCCATTGGCCAACACGTCTATTAGAGGAGGAAAATCATCGAAGTACCTGGGGCTTGGCGACTCAGACTTAAATATATCATCTACGCCAAGAGGAGTGATACTCCATAAAAAAGTAACAATTAGGAAGATTCTTTGTCATGCCATGGGCTAAATTGCAGTTGAGTAGAAACGGTCCAGTTCCACTTTTTTTAAGAGAGAGGTAAAAAGACGAAGAGTTTTTCTTTTAATATTTTTCACATCTATATCACATTTGTAGCGTAATTTGATTCGCAAACACACTTAGCCAAAGTCTTACTGCAGTTGTATCATCAAAATGGCTCTAGTTTGAGGTGAAAAAACCTCAAAATATACGTGTAACCAGCTACAGTATAAACTAATTTTGAAAGTATCACATTCCGAAAATAAATTACTTTGATGCCATTTCACCATGGAAAATAGGATAAATTTGGACATAGACCATACAAAATTCAATTGGTCGAGAGAATGATTAGTAAAAATGGGGTTGAAATGACACCAGGAAGGTGTAAAAAAGGAATAATACTCTTTGGAACTCTTTGAAAATTCGGCACGGTAGTACATACAAAAATATAAACGTGTTAGAGGCATGATAACAATTTAGGCTCCGATGAATGTTTTTGTGCATTTGTACCAAAATTAAGTCCCATTTTTCAGTAAACTACAGAGTAACTTCCATCTTTTTAAGGCATAATATATATCAACACATTTATGAAAATAAACGAAAGAGCAGCTGCTAGATGCGAAACAATTTGTTTTAAGAAGGAAGTTAAATTATAAATTTTATGCCAAGGACTGCCTAAAACTAATGGCATACATGTTAAAAAGATTTTAAATCTAGAACGGATAATCAATTATGTTACCTAAGTAGAACTTTTTCGTCGAACCATCTGAGTAATGGCTTTCACGAGCTACAAATGATACTCCACTGTGCCCTCGTGATATATTTGTATGCTTCTGTTTTTAATTAAGATGTCCCTTAATTTTTGCGCTGGTATTAATATAATTATTATTTTTTTGCATTACATTTGAAACTTCTTTCCATTTCTTTAATACACTGTATTAACGATTTAGTTCCTAATACATTTCCACAAACTATTATGCTAACCTCCTATGTCGATGCCAATATACCTACTACAACAAAGGTAAGTATAAAAATACACTGAGATTTGATTGAGTGACAATTGATTTGATAATTGATAATATATTTACATTAACATTTATTAGCTTTTAGCTAGGCATCACTAGATATTCACCAATTAATGTGAGAAATTATCATTTCATTGGTGATAAATAATAGTCCCAACAATCATTTGAGGAGGGCGTTAATTACACCAAACCCATTTTTGAAGTAATAACAATAGCAATATAATATTATCTAATGCTTAGAATTGCCACAACAGAGTTCAGGCATACATTTATGGACTCAAATATGTAACAGCTGACGAAGTTTGCTTTGAAGCATAAAAGAGACATATTTTATTGCTAAAATTTCTTCGGGCGATAGCACATATTTAAAAAATAAGAAATATTATCGCTTCATTTTTTTCAACCTTGATACACAAAACGCTGGGAAACGAAATTTTTACAGGAGCATCCCCCATTACTTTATTCAACATCTGAGGGGAAGAGAAAAATAACACAAGGAAGTCATAATGAGAATGATTAAACTGGAGATCAGAAAGGAAGGAGTGGTCTGGGAAAAATAATTGGAGTGGAGAGAAGGAGACGGAAAGAGAACGAATATAATAAAACGACAGAGGCGGAGGTGGACGCGCAAAAGAGAAACGACATAGGAAGAAAGGGGGATGTAGAATGCGTGGAAGGATGGATGAAAAAAGGAAAGAGAGAGAGAGAGAGAGGCATGAGGAGGGAGAACAGGAGGACTGCAGGAGTGGAGACGGAGGATGAGAGTACAGGGGGAGGACCTCTCTTTTGCCCACGTGATGATTATGCCGCTGCCCCCTAACGACACCGCAGAGGACTAAAGGCTTTTGGGGTGGTGCCGAGGCTGCGGCAAAGGAGCGGGGCGAAGGAGGGGCGGGGGACGGGGCGGGGCGGAGGGAAAGGGCGAGGGCAGACGTAGGGGCGGGTCGGAGAAAGGGCACGGGTGGGTTCAAGACTGGGCGACAACGACGTCGAGGCTTTCGTGGAGGCCAAGAAGAGAGGCTGGGAAGACGTCGCCAGAGCTGAGGGATGAACAAGCACCTAAGGGTTGATCATATACCGCATGGTAAATATGTGTGGAACATTTTTAGACATCGCAAAGCTACACTCTAAACTCTATTAATTGTCAAGCGAGCAACCTTAAGAGTTCACGACAGGTGTGATTTATCGCCAGAAAATGCGTGACAAAATATGTAACATGAGTTTTGGAGTTGTAATAGATGGTGAAAAATGTGTGACATAAAGTTGTATAGAATATGGGAACTATATAATGTTATAAACCAATAAATTATTTGAGTACAGAGAATTTTAGTGAAACATTAGTTAAGAACTGGATAAAAATAATTACCAACTTAAATATAACCATGTGACAACTTTTCGGGCATCGGAATATGGTCTTAATGTTAGCCATTATTGCCCCAATTTTTTACAAAAGTGATGTTCCCATCCTCTTCGTTGACAACTTAATTCCTTAACTTAATGCTATGTCATGCAATATCATAACATGTTTGACATGCAAGGAGTGAGCTAAATTAAGCTCTTCCCTCTGTAATTAGAATACAATTTTGTAAGCAACTTGTATACGCAATACGATTGTACATGATCTATAGCGGTGTTTTTACTATTGCGTTTGCTATGAGCCCCATAGGAGCCAAATGTCAATATACACGCACAATTGATGGTAGTCAACTAATACCTATCTCATTGAATACATTGACTAGATCTAATTCAATGCTATCACTCGGATTGGTTTAGTAAATGGATGAGAATTGACGAGTGATGGAAATGAGGAAGCAAGCAAGCAGATTTTCGAATGTATATATATTATTGAGGATTATTCAGATGCTCTACGATACGCCAAAAGTACATGTACTGCGTAAATATTTGCGCATTTTACCGCAAATTCTTAATTACGGAATTATCACTAACAAGTATCTAAATCTATGGAGTGTATAGCCCTATCTGTGGTGCGTGAAGTAGTGATTTTATGCCAAGAATGCACTATCCGCCCAAGTTCACGGTCAAGCCCAATAAAAATGGATACAATAAACTTTTTCATGAGATACACCAAATTAATTGAGACATTCATTCATACATGTTAATACAAATAATTTAAGGGAATTATAATTTTTCAAGATCCTGGTCTTGTCATCCAGTGGCAGTATTGACTATTTAGGTAAAATTTGCCACAGGTTTTATGAAAAATTGTGCTATTTTATGTAAGAGATCGTGCAATACGCAATGTAACGGATCTTTTGTAGCGGAAAGGAATAACATAATGCAGTACTGAAATCCGAACGACAAAAGGTATTTCTGTGAACAGTATTTCTATGAACACGATGCCAGGGTAGCTGAGAGAGTAGAAAGATCCAAGAAAAGTTTCAGACGGTGAGAAGGGATACGAGGAGGGGCGAGCGGACCCCAAAGGGGCGCGCACCAAACCACGACGGCCACACACCAACACCACAGCCGTTGAGTGCAGGAGAGAGATATTCTGGAGCAGACAACGCGACGGAGAGACTTTGGAAGTCACTCACACCAGAACAGCCTTTGCACATAAGAACGCAATCATTTGACAACGAGTAAAAATTCTGGAATTGAGTTCTACACACTGTTTACTGGTCTTTTTCCAGCCGAATGTTTTCTTGAAGCATAGTGAACAGTAACAATTTTTTTTAAATAGCCAAGAGAAAAAATCCGTTTGTATCCTTTAATTTTACCTCGGACATATGCGTTTGCAGGCCACGGCAAAGACCACGGGGTAGCTGCGGTGTTCCCTTTTTAATTATAAACGGCCACTTTTCTCAAGATTGAATTGATTTACAATTTCCTATTTTACTTTTCAAAATGAACAATCTTATTATTTTCAGGTTTTTACCCACCTTTTTTCGTTTCATTTATTGTTTTCATTTAACTTGTAGTAATCATAGCTAGTGGGCATGCATACGAAATAAATCTCGCACTGGAGTGATCGTGGCCGATTTTATTGTTTTCTCCATACAATTAGCACTCACCGTAAAGAAAAACTTTTTCATGTTTCAAGAACCAAGTTTTATTCCATGAGTCTTTATGGGCTTAATTAACAAGCATAAGGTGAATTTGTAGTTCAGGATATAAAATTAAAGCACGTACGTAATTCATACCGTAAGAATTGGCAAAAGTTTTGGAACTTCTGCGTACAGCGCCTCTGAAAATTTTGGGTAATTCCTGAATTGAGTCCCAATAACAACACGATTTCTTTTTTGCCTGGACGAAAATGGCAAATTATACCTGTCCGTAGGGAAATATAAAATTTTCCTTTTTCAGACTCCGGAAAAATTATCACTTTCCAACTTAGTTGATATTTGCTGCCTAAATGGCAACTTTCAGCCTCACACTGATCAGCAGAAGAACTTCCCCGGCAGGCATCAAGTATCATTGCCTTCACAATGGCCGAGGACTCGAGAGTGGTTGAGTAGCTTATTTATATAATTATTAATAATTTTTAATTGGGAAAAATTGTGTGCTTATATAGAATGCTTACAAGAGATGACGGCGTATATAAGGAGATTATGCGAGAATGTTAAAAATAAAATGCTAGTTTGTATAAGTATTGCTTTTGAGAAATAGAAAGGCTTGAATAAAGCACTATATGAAAGAAGCAATTGTAGTAATTTTGGGTAGGAATATTTGGAAGAAATAACTGAATGAGATTCAGTTTCCCCAGTATATGTCTTATCCAGGTTCTTTAAATGTTCTTACCTCGGAAGGGAATTTTTTTATTAGTATATGCGCACGTATGACATTAATCAGTTACGATAAGTTAACTACTAATTTCTTGTCTAACCATTGCAGGCTCGTGTTCATCGATCAAAGTAGATTATCAAATGGCAAGTACTGCGTCAAGATGATCAAACACATCCATTATCGCCAACTAGACAGCAAATGAGTGGAAGAATTAGATTTTTCGGAGCAGATGATGGAATGACTTCAGAATTTTCCCGCGCTAACCAGGCAGAGAGTGACGAGAAAACAAGAGAAGTGCCCATGCAGGGCAAGTGGAATGGAACAAGAAACGGTACGCGGGAGTAAAGAATGAGTAACGGGGCAAAGAAAAGGAGAGGGGTTTCCAGAAAGATAGAGAAACAGGGGACTGAATACAAAAACAAAGAGCTTGGTTGGTAAGGGAATAAAAATAAAGTTGTCCGGACGAGTGGGCGAAATACATGTAAGGGAGGGAACTTCAGAGGAGGGAGGTGGTAGGATGGAAAGGGAAAGTATCAGGCCGGAGAATGGCTGCGGAAAAGGAAGGAAGGAAAGAGTGAGATTTTAATGAGAGGGAGACGGGATGGCGGCGGAGACCTTAAGAGAGGAAGGAGCAAAGGGTAGGTGGAGGCGGTAAATGACGCAAGGGAAGCGGAGGAGAAGGCAAGAGCTAGCATGAGATAGGATCAGAAAGTGGAGGTAACGCACGTGGAAGAGATTAGGAGGGAGGCGGGGGGGGGGGGGGGGCGCAGGGAAAGAACTCAAACGACCGGGGAAATAAGTTACTCCTCCCGGAGTAACGAGGGAAGGAATTCCACGTACCAGGAAGGAAAGGCATAAATTATCCTAGACCGTGAGATTTAGAGATTCCTGGGCCTAAGTGCTTAATGTAACCAATAAAGACTGCATAGTTTTCGTTTCCATTCAATCGTAACCAGGAATCTTAAGCATCAAAGTGGTCAATTTTAATTCGTGTTTGTTAATCAAATTACACAGGAAAAGTATTTTATAGCAGAATACTCCAAAATAGTATTTTTTCGTATTCTTTTCACATATGGATAATTTCCGGTCCAAGCTTTTCTAATCCTCTCTATTCTCAGACTTATGTCCGATTTCTCTTCACTAAGCAAAACTAATTTCAATCGAATATCATATTCCTTATACATGCCACCAAAATTATGTTTGATGTCAAAGTTTAAAGATGTATTTGACCATCCCTAATGCTACTCTATCTATCTTAATGCTAATGGACTTAGGTCCTTATTGTTAAATAATTACAATGGGCCCACTTGAATTTATGAGAGTTTAAAACCAAATCCTCAAACGATAGTTACAAGTAATTCTATGGACAAAAATTTGTTCTAGCAAGGTCTAAAAAATATTTTGAGTGAGTACTTATGTTGGAAAATGATGAAATAATGAATATTTTTTAAGTTGTTATGCCTACCTTAGTAGATTAAATTTATATGTAACTAGCTGTGCCCGGCATGCGTTGCATTGCCTCTTTTTCTTTCTTAGCAGGCACACACATAAAAAGTACACATTCAACAAATTCAATAGTTTTAGCCTTAAATTTGTTAACTAAACCGGTCGTGCAATAAATATTCTGAGTAAAACTTACAAAGTATGCTGATTCCTGAACATGAAAAAAGTACACACATTGACATGTAAAAAATTCCACCAATTGCCTACTTTTATAGCCCAAAATTTACTTCAAAACCTCATTGATTTCAGTACATATTATTATATTCTAAATTTGAAAAATAAAATACTCCATCCTGAATTCCCCACTGATTTGTATACTTTTCATGGTTTGACCAACAAATATTTTCCGGAATCAAAATTGGTCCCTTAACGACTATTAGACTCAGTCCAATGAATTCCTCGTACCTACAAAGAAATTTGTAACGTACAAATAATGCCATGAGTTTCCATTCCATGCCTATGCTGGAACTTCCATGTAAATAAAATATTCTTTTGCTGAAGCAGTACAAACATTAAAGATTTTCGAGCTAAATTGCACAATTTTAGGAAAAAGCGAAGGATATACGAAAATCGAATGCAAGAATTAAAAGTAATCAAACAAAGATCCCACTGCACCAAAACATATATTACGCAAAAATAAATTACGTAACTTTTAAAACAAATTATGTCTCACTAATATGATTCTGATGCACGTGATTGAGCAACTCGTAAACGATCTGCTTCAATTGCTTGATTGCCGCTCCTCGCTTTTTTGCGAAGCTCGCGTGCCAACACTAATATTTTGAAACGACTGGCGCTCCACCTAATGTAAAATGGATTTATTATTTCAGAAACCTTATGGGGCGAGCGCATAACTATTCAATGGTTTCTCAATTTCTATTGGTTAAAATAAGAACCTCTCTCATTGGTTAAAATAAAGATCGTATTTCTAAATTTAATAGTATTTGGAAAATTAGGTTAGGATTATTAGCTTACCCGTCGGGCGTTGTTGCACGAAAATTATTCGAAAGATTAAGAGGGCCTTTAAAAAATTTTTATACCTTCAACCTTCGAAACCTTCGCAAGAGTGTACTCAACAACTTCTTAAAGTTTCTTGGCGATTCGTTAATTAAGATTTTATTTTTATTTTTGTTTATTTATTTGGTTGTCAAGGAAAATGCGTATAAGAAAATCGATTGAAAAAGAGAGAAACTTCATTCTTTCGGGCATGATACCACTAATTTTAGTAGTATCATGCTTTCGGGTATGCGATAAAATGAATTTCAACTCTCTATCTTTAGTTCAAGTTGTTTTTAAAAGGGAAATAATTAACCGCTGCACAAATTCCAATGCTTAGAATTCCTTATCGGCTCAACTAAGCAATATGAATTCCAACAGCAATGACCGAAATCTGGTTGTCAAGCGAATATGGTATTGTTGATTTCACAGAAAAATATGTGTTTATGCAGCTAAAAACGCAATTTTCAGTCAATTACGAAGTGAAAAGCATAATTAATTGAAAGAATTAAAATCTTCATTCTTACAGACATTTAATTAAAAAAATACCAACTCTCTATCTTGAGCGGAAATAATTTTAAAAAGTAAAAAATGAAACAACTGCACAAAACCCGATACGTACCGCGAACCACCCAAGGGCCCTGAGACTCCCGCCTAAAGGGCCCACCTAAGGGCCATGGGACTTTTATGGGCCCTGAAATCATTTTAAAGTAGCCTATAACTTTCCTCCTGCCTTGAACTATTACTCGGCAAAATTTCAGCACGATAGGATTAAAACTGAGGTTAGGATTATTAGCTTACCCGTCGGGCGTTGTTGCGCAAAAACTACTCAAAAGATTGAGAGGGCCTTGTGGGGCGAAATTAAAAAAAAATGTATACCTAAAACCTTCGAAACCTTTGCGGGAGTGTACTCAACAACTTCTTAAAGTTTCATGGCGATCGGATCAACGGTGTAGTAATGCATACAGGACACACAGACATACATTCGTGTTTATATATATAGAAGATATGATCATTTAACAGCAGTCAAAAATAAAATGCCCTGTTAGTATCATAAAAATACAAATTGTTTTGTTAAAAATAGAAAAATATTGCCCAAAAGTATGATGTCACTTTAAAAAGAGTCCTACTTCGATTAACGTATTGCTGAACTTCGAATGCGTGCCTATCTTCTTGGCTTTTTAGGAAGAGTTAAGGCTTAAAAAATGACAATATCAGGGGAAAAAATTGAAAATAAAGTGAGGTGGAAGGGAAAACAGCCAATCCGTATCGTGGAGTCACAAATATTCAGGAAATTGGGAAAAGTGAGAGGAAAAATTCTTTAAGGAAATATTAAAATCATTGCTGAAGCACAAAATAAATTGAGTAAAATCAAAAGAATTAGAAAATTATATTTGAAAAGTGTTAGAAAAAATATTTGAAATATAAAAACAAAATTCGTCACATCTGTTCGTTGAAATAACATGTCGAATTCCAAGAACTTTGATATTCAAAATAGCAAAATTCGTTCAATTGAAAATTCCTTTAACAGTACATCTTTTATTGGCATGGAAAATGGAGCCAGGAACTCTTTCATCATTTCTGCGTTAAGGTTGGAAAACTTTATGCCAAGAGTGACATTTCATTTTGGAGATAAAATTAAAAGTACAGAAATATTAAAGGTTGGGTGAAATCCGTAGTCTAAATTGTTAAAACCAGCTACCAATTTATTTGAGTTCTAATTATCCTTCTGTTTATAATACTACTCACCCTCCACCTAAACTTACCCTCCAATGTTAGCATTAAGTATTATAAAAAGCTTTATATACCTGTAGGTGTTGCCTAAGGAAATCCTTGAAAAAAATTAATATTCCATCATCCCCTTGGACTGTGCCTTTCTCTTTTTGGTAAAGAATCTCAAAATTTGTCTTAGTCCTAAGACAATTCCCCTTTGGGAAAAGTTGAATTTATGAGATTTTAAAACCAAATCCTCAAACGTTAGTTACAAGTAATTCTATGGACAAAAATTTGTTCTAGCAAGGTCTAAAAAATATTTTGAGTGAGAAGACTACCCATTAACCGTTTTTTTTTTAATTTTTCAAATCCTCATGAAAATCCATATAGGATAATTCTTTTTCCGATGACCTCAACCTTCGTTGTTTATTGTTCTGTTTCCTCAGTCATGCTATAGTTTTAATTCAATCGATATTTTCTCTGAGTGGTCCCATTTCTTCCCTTCATTTCAAAGAATGGCAAGCACACAGCTTGGAGTCATTTATCTCGATTTATTCAAGAAAGTAAGATGTATGACCGAACGTTTTCTAATTTTATTTGAGTTTTCTGAAACGTACACAAAGCCAAATAGCGCTCATTTTTTCAACCAAGGAAGTGGCTATAGAGAGTAAAGAATGGAGCATTGAAATTTTTATTTGAGTTCTGAAACGTCCAAAAACAGAACAGACTACTTCGTCTGAAAAATTCTATTCTTACATTGAAGAGAAGCAATATTAATATTTCAAACGGTATCATAGCTTTATCATCAAGTTTAGCTTTATAACTCATGAATGCTTAGTTGAAGGCTGATATTCTGGTACGCTAGCACAAGCAACATTATGAGTTATCCATTAAACTGTTCCTTGAAAATAAAGCTCCGAAGCATTCCAGTTGACACTATAATGATATTGAGTCAAAAAAAATCTTTGCTGTTCCAGTGAATTTAGACATAATTTATGCCAAGTAACGCTTATAATAAATCGGTGTATTTGGTTATAAAAGAACGCTTAATTTTTAGATATAAATTATCAATATTCTCCTCATGTATTTGAGAAACGCTGTAATAAACAAATATCCCCAACAGTCCCACAAAAATAATAACACTCCTCGGATTCCAATATATGGCTATTATTTTCTTAAAATTGTTACAGTACCTTCTGGCGGTTCAAGTTCTGAACATATATGAACTTTTTTTGTCTGTTACAAACCTTCAGTTATTACAAAGTCCAGTCGCTCATTGATAAGAGTGTTAGTTTTCATAAACTCACATTGACACAGTTTGTCAGACATTGAAGAAAAGGCTGCATATGCGCATATCCTAACTTACCACTCTTTTTAACCAAGTGAAGTCTCAAATAACCTTAATAGGATACGAATTAAGTGGGGAGGGCCTTCAGTTGTAAGGTTTCCGTAAAGAACTAGAGTCACTATGTACTAATATCCATATTGGAAAGGTAGGTATTTGGCTCAGCAGGCAGGTCTCTAAGCGATGTATCAGCTTCTAACTTAGGACAGCATCCTCACATCTAATCCCTGGCTTTACTTTCAAACAAGCTAAAATCTCTATGAAAGCATGCATTTTTACACTTTCAATGATCTATTGCATTAAAATCAGTTCTTAAGACATTCATAACCCTGTGAAAACTATAGATAGTGTGCATGGCAGGTACTATGATAATACATATGTACGCGATGACAGGATTGTCAATAATATAATCATTTTTTCCGTGATATTTCATGCAGAGAACAGATAACGCCATTTGAATATTGAGGAACGAGACGTTAAGCTGGCTTCAGTCCCGGTGAAATGCGTAAATTATTAAAGAGACCAAACAACGTCGCCAAAGACGAGGCAAAGCAAAATGCTCCGGCTAGCAGAATAACAGACAAAAAAGAAGGAAGGGCAGAAAGAGGGAAGAAAGGAGGATCACTATGGTAGAGGGCGCTGTCTGCAAAGAGGTAGATAGGACGAGGTAAGGAGAAGTGAGGATGGGAAGGAAAGGGAAATAGACACAACCTGTCCCTAATCTCTATTAACTACTCAATCTTCCGGGGAAGCGATGTAGTGCTGCGCTCTGAATTTCAAATTCCCAGGTCGAGGAGAGAGAGAGAGGGGGATAGAAGGGGGGGGGGAAAGGAGTGACAAGGGGGGAGGGGCTTCAACTCCGCCATCACCCCTTCGGAGTCCTTGCGCCACCCTTAGGTTCTCCGCCTTCTGCTGGGAGACGAAGGGAGAAGAGTCCCTTTAGGAACGAACTACCCGACTAAAGGCGGCGAGACTACCACCCTCTTCTCGAGACCGCGGTCCACGCCCACAACGCCAAAGACTTTTACCCGCCTCTCCCGAAAGAGATGGAGGATCGTACTGGAATCGGTAATGAGCAAAGGCGCTTCTGATTGGACCCAAGAGAAAAGCTTCCGTTCAAGTTTAATTTTTCCCCCGCGTTTCGGAAACGCGTGAACGAAGAACAAATTTAAAAATTCATGAAAGCCATGCGCCACATACACCGTTTCTAGAATTCACGATCTAATTTTCAAGAGTTTTATTGAGGTAATAAATTTTATGCTCAAATCTTTCGACACAATTTGTCCTCCACTTTTAACCAAGGATCTTTAAGTTTGAGATTCTGTACAACTATCGGCTAATGATTCTGGACTCAAACTGTGTGCAATACTAGATAGCAGACGTGGCTCAAATATGAGTCATAAAGATGGTTAGGATAGCCTGCTCGCCTGTTCTCTCAGAAGATGTAACCAGTTTAATTTTCATCTGATTTTTTTTTGCAATTATATCCTAAAATTGTCAATAATTAAAGGTAGATTATGAATAAATAACGGCCACAAACATGAGTTTTTAATAAGTTTCAAATCGAAACACGAATGAAAATTACTGGCTACCATAAATAACATTAGGATGGAAAACTTCAGTAAAAACAACGCAAATATGTTTAAAACAGATTTGTATAGCCGTATGTGCAGCGGTTCCTATAAGTTTTAGGACAAAATAAAAGGAGCTACTTACGCTACTCGAGGAATTTCACTTACAGAATTCTTGTTCTTGGTAACGCACTGCAACCCATTCAGAAGTTTTATGGATACGTATTCAAAGGTAAGAGTCGATAACTTGTTGGTGTAGCACTATTCTGTCATTATATACCCTTTTTCCGTTGGATTAACTACTTTTGAGTGAGAAACTATTATTTATTCTTCTTGATTGTCGATTTCATTAAGTATTTTTCGCAATTTTTGCCGTAAAAGGTGCAGAAAGAACGATTCGTATTCAAGAACAAATTAATACGTTTATATAAATAAATACGTCCAAAACTGTTATGGTCATTTGAGTTGACCATAAGTATTTTCGGAAACCAGTCTGTAACGCGATGCCTAGATCAACTGAGGTTGCTGAAGATAGTGATTATTATGCAAAAGCCCGCTGACCTGCTATCCTTTACAAACGGCCCACAGGCTGGAAATTCCCTGACATGTTGATCTGCCTTTGGCCCGACTATCTTTCATCAAGGGCACCGACTCGTAATGACAATTGGACCTCGCAGAAGATCCTCTTTTCAAGCTTTCTCCTTCATTGTTATGATCCTTGGGTGGTCAACCTTTGTGTCTGCCGGTAGTTCACGCGATTATATCAATGCTGGCATTTCAAGATTGTAGCAATAATGCTGGTTTTTAATAGAGGATTTCGAATCCACTATTTTTCGTGTTTGGCGGTTCACTTGCGGCTGATGAATAGACCAATCCGAAATCAGCACGGAAAGAATCTAAATAGATATTCGTTCATAAAGACTGATAGGGAATATAATAACTGTAGAGTTATATTTGGTTGATTCCCTAAACCAAAATTGATTCGTAAAGCACCTTTCATCGAAAATCCGAACCAATGACAGGGGATTGTAGCAATGGAACCGAATTTATTTGTAATTATTACATCATTTACTATTATTACGTATTGTTAACGGTAATAATATCATTTTTATGATATTTATCTCTCGCTGCTAACGTAAAATCATGTTATACTCATTCATTTTTTTATCTTGGCTAATATAGTGGGGACATTTTCTCTTTAACTCCCTAACAGGAAGAAGAATAAACATGCCGATGTGACAGCAAACTAGTCTTTTTCATTGTTTTGACATATTGAGGACAAATATCCCCTTCAACATCGTGAAGAGCCTTTCACAAGCTATCATGAAGCCACAGTCGTCTATTAACTTCTTGTAGAGATTTAGTGCTACCCATTCGTTTAAATGCATATACAGACTTACCAGTCGCGACATTTTAATGCAACGGAGCCGCCGCTGGGGCTCCCACATTACTCAGTGGAATGAGGAGCGGAGAAGCGCAGGATCTCGAGTCCGAGAGGATTATTATCTTTAGAGCATTAGATTAAATATGTGAGGCCCTCACCATTGTTACCCGTCGATCGCGTGACCAAGATTCATAATTAATATTTGGGCAGGAGGACACTTATCATTGTCCAAAACGAACAACCGACGCAAAAAGTGACATGCGCGCCTAAAAATTTGGAAGTAAAACTTTGGGAATGCATTTTATTTTCTCTTTCCTGAGTTGCGTCCGCTTGAACCGCTTCAATCATATGCACCGGAACGGGAAATAGGAGCCACTAGATGTCCTCCTACCAACAATGGCGAGGCAGTTTTTGGACAGTACAGTAGACTTCTTTCATAGGGAGAATAGGAGAATTTAAGTGGTTGTCGTGAGGCAATGGGAGCGTCACCAGCGCCCTTTGCCAAAACGGACATCACTGCCAACCTCACTTCAAGCAAGCGGCCCAGACATAGATGACGCCACGAGCAGTGCAACATTTACGCTATGAGACCTATACCAGACAGTACTCTTTAGTAGTAGTTGCTCGAAAGGCGACAGTTTATGGACAACGAGAAACCTGGAACCATTTGTTTTGGTCTATTTCCCCGGAGCGAAAATTACTTTGAAGTACACCTCTCCTCGCAAATCGAAGAAACAAATAATATCATCAACTTAACCCTTTCGCTAAGAAAACCGTGTTTTCACGGCGTAAATTTTGCTCTTCCCTAGAACGAATGCCGTGTGTACACGGCGTAAAATTTTCTCTTCCCGTGGACGAAAGCCGTGTTTACACGGCATTGCGGTCAGTCGAGAAGGGGACAAGCTTTGGTGGTCCCAGGCGTCATAAACGACCGTATCCTGCGGGTCCAATCCGGTATCCTGCGGGACACCGGATCTTTCCTCATCCTGGGGGAGGAGATTATTCTACCCTTCGTTGCCCATCACCCCACTGACGGCATGGCTCCGCGGTCATCTCATTGTTTAGTAAGTGTAGTACTTAACCCTTAAGTAGGCGCGCGGGGGTCTCTCGAACCCCCATACATTTATTTTGTGTAATAACTTTTTAACTGTACGATCAGCATTATTGATATATTCAGTACCTTCCAGAAACTTCGTATTCAGTCATAAAAAATAAAAATATGTTTTAGGTAATTGATATTTTCAATTGTATTTACAATTTTAACGTCCTGGGGGTCACAGTGACCCCCCGCGCCTACTAACGTTACACTTTCTGCGCATGACTTCCATATGCTAAAATTCTTATTTGCGGATTCTTCAGTTAAAATTTTTGTATTTTACGCTTAAATAATATATGTTCACATTTTTACTTAGTAATATTTGGTCAGAGTGTAACATTGTTAATAATAATACTACACATTTGTCTATTTTCCTGAAAATGATGTGAAATGTTAGTAATAATTACCTTTTTTGAAAAAAGTTTTCGATGTAATCAATGAAGAGAAACGAAGTACATAAAACATTAGCACATTTATAACAATTAGAGTAAAAATAAATTATTGTGATTGGTGTTTAATATTTTATTACGCAAATTAAAAGTAAAACTCATAACATCTTTTCCTTTGAGAGGAAATGGTCATTGCCGCTATTTTTATATAACACACTTTGTCATTTTGCTTCCTTTTGTTCTGCGATAGAGAATTAATCAAGAAAAACTGCGACCTAGATTGGGCGGAAGGTGGGATAAGATGGTGGAGGATGTCAAAAATGGATAACCCCAATATTTTGTCTTTGGCAAGTTCAAAGCAGCAGTGGTGGAAAAATGAAATGGTAAAGTACAGGAATAATTGGATATGTGTTCCGAGAATTTTTAAAGCAAAGGAGTGATGTGGTATGGAAAAATGAGGGTTAAGGGAGCCTCGGATCAGTTGATGAGTTCCAGGGAAAAACATTTTATCCTAAGAGGAAGTGTAAGCGGGGGATACTATGGTCAGGTTGGGATTAGTGTGCTCTCACCAGGGGGGCAAGCCTCCACTTCGTCTTTCCGTTTTCTCACTGAATGACCATACCCCTATTGTTCAAATTCCCGAATTTACAAGAAGAGTATGTTGGGAGGCAAGGATTACGCTGAGCATACCCTCACCATGGGGGGTAGTAGGGTGAGCTCCTCGTCACTCAGGTTTCCTGCTGAGCTCACGTCTTTTTTTCCAATTCCACTTTCACAAGGGATTGGTGGCGGCTGCACCTATGCTAATGGCTCGTTGTCTCGGAGACACTGAGGGAGAGTAAGGAGGTAATTAAGGATGGGGAAAAGGGACGTGGGCATACCATCACAACTCAGAAAAGGTTTAATGGGGAGGTCCATTTCATATCTTATTTTTGTTTCCTCATACAAGGCCGTTGAAGAATAAGGGGAGTAGGTTTTCCCGAACAACCACAAACCCTTCTTTCCCGGACTCACTCCCCTACTCCCCTCCACGTGCACCTTTTCCCCTCATCCCCCTACAGGCACAACTGTTCACATTGTATATATTCGGAGAATATCATTCATTTTGTACCATTCCTTACTATGTTTTGAATCGATATAGTCCACTTCTGGTCCCCTTTCCCGTCTACCAGTCTCTACTCTCTCGCAAGACAGCGTCATTTCTCCAGTTGTTATCTTCTGAGCCGAGTAGAAAAGGCTGTTTGCAGATCTGAAGTATCCACGATTTCATCAATGAGGTAAGGGAATGGTTTATGTATTTGAAAACTTAAATTTGCTAATTTTATCGGAATTGTGTTTTCTTTGTTGATATAAAAGATAATATATATTCTCAACATTATTTTCAGTATCATGACACCACAGTGACTGGGATCATTGAAAATAGGCTGAGTCCTATTATTTTTGGCTGGTATAAATTTCTGTTGGTATGTAACTTGTCATTCATATTCAGTATTTGATACGCAGCATATTTTGCACCATGAAGATTGTTGTAAAACAATGTAGATATATCTCTAATTCATTATTCACTGAAATTTACAGGTGTACTCTTTGAAATGGCTCATACAACAGATGAAGAAGAAAGAAATCGTATTCTTCATCTTCTCCAAGACGTGTCATCGGAAGAAGAATTAGATAATTCATCTGCTAATGAGGACGACCTTGTGTATACCTCAGAACATGACACTGGATCAGAACAAAGTGACTCATCAGATGCCAATGAAAGTTTTTCTTTTCATTCTCCGCAGTCATCAGTCACCAGTCATCACTGCTCCGATATTTTACTGGGTAAGGATGGCACGTCGCTGTGGAATAAAAAACCTCCCCCACGAAATGTAAGAACCCGTTCAGTGAATCTTGTAACAGGCTGTGAGGGATCGCTGGGTTCCGCTAGAAGTGCAGTCTCCTATTGAGTGCTTTTTGCTGTTGGTGAACGATATTATTTTACGAACAGTAGTAGTGTCTACAAATCAATTCATTTCACGAATCTCTCAGTCATTTGAGAGAGAACGCGACGCTTAGCTCACCGACGATTGTGAAATTAAATCATTCATTGGATTGCTTATATTAGCTGGATCACTCCGCTCAGGGCACAAAAATGTCCAAGATCTCTGGGATCAAAATGGCATGGGAATTGATATATTTTATTCAACAATGAGCTTAAAAAGATTTTTATTTTTGCTTCGGTGTATCCGATTTGATAATATAAATGACAGGCAGCAAAGGCGGGATTTGGACAAATTTGCTCCTTTTCGTGAGATTTTTGAGTTGTTCGTTCAAAATTGTGAGGAAAATTATCAGACAGGAATCTTCAACACGATAGACGAACAGTTGGTTCCTTTTCGAGGAAAATGCCCATTTCGTCAGTTTATACCCAGTAAGCCCGCTAGATATGGAATTAAAATTTTTGCAATGACTGATGCTAGGACTATGTACACTAAAACTATGGAATTTTACCTAGGGATTCAGCCAGAGGGTCCATTTAAAGTGTCAAATAAGCCACATGCTGTTGTGATGCGTCTAGTTAGGACAATAGAAGGTACAGGAAGGAGTGTGACTGCAGATAATTGGTATTCCAGCATTCCGTTGGTTCAAGAACTGCTGTCAAAAAAAACCACCTTCCTTGGGACTTTAAGAAAAAACAAAAAGGAAATACCTTTGCAGTTGCTGAATGTGAAAGATAGAAAGGAAAAGAGTAGCTCTTTTGCATTTAGTAGGGACATGACTCTCGTTTCCTATGTCCCAAAGAAACATAAAAATGTAATTTTAGTCTCGTCGATGCATCACGATGGAAAAATTGATAACAGGTCAGGGAAAATGCAGAAGCCAGAAATGATTACCATGTATAATTTCTCCAAGGCAGGCGTCGATACTGTTGATGAAATGTGCGGAACGTACTCAACATCTAGAAGGTGCAGGCGGTGGCCATTAGTTCTTTTTTTCAGAATTTTAGATGTTGCTGGAATAAATGCCCAAATGATATATCTTTCCAATTGCCCAGGAACTCAAATTGTTCGTAGACATTTTTTAAGGGATATTGGTCTAAATTTAGTAAGAATGCAAATTTCAAAAAGAGCAGCGCTGACCAATTTGCCGAAGCACTTGAAAAGAAAAATATCTGAGACTATGCACCCGATAACAGAGCGTAGGAATGTTACTGAATCGGCAAAAAGAGGGAGATGCACAATATGTCCAAGAAAAGATGACATAAAAACAAAAAATTTTTGCATTAACTGTAAGCAGTGTATGTGCGTGAAGCACATGAATAATTTATGTCATAAATGTTTGAATATGACTAATATGTAAGGAGTGATAAATATGTTCAATAGAGTTTTAGATGTATAAAATTTTCAGCATTATTTTTAGAAAATTTCATTCTTAACTTCTAAGAAAATTTGTCAAATATGTATGGTTATATGTATCACCAGCCAAAATATGGAAATAAAATATTTTTTGCTTAGATAAGTGTCGAGTAATTTCATAAATTTTCTAGAGGTAATAAAAAAAATGGTGAAATTCAAACTTTAATATCATCTATTTGTTTATAACAAATTTGTACAAAATTAAAACAAGATCTTAATTAATATTTCTACAAGTGTTTCTAATTGTGAAAAAAGAATTAAAATATTTTATAATAATATTACACCCAAGAATATAGAATCCCACTAAGTTTTACGCAAAAATGTAGATATTCAAGAAAACCAAGTTTATTAGGAATAAACTATTAGATACTCTTAAACAAATATTAAATATGCTGAGAAATGATGTATAAATTGAGTATTTTGATGAAAAGTTTCAGAAAATGTTCAAATTCATTAGTAATTACATGCAACTTTTGGGGGTCTACCGACACCCCACGCGCCTACTTACGCGACAAAAAGCGAGCGCGCCTACTTAAGAGTTAAAAAGTTATTTGTTGCTATTTCTTGAAACTCATGCTCAGATACATATCCTTTATTTATCGCTGAGTATTTACAAATTTTAAACTGTTTTCTACCACTTTTTTACGGAGTTCATGCGTTAATTTTATTCAAAACTTATATCGTTTTGATTATTCAAGGCTACTAATTATACGCTGCTTGTTGGTGCTGCATAGTATGGTTATTGTTCTCAATGTCGATCTACAGATTCAATTGAATCCGAATCACCATGTTCATTGCAGTATTCTAGCAAAATTTTAGCCCCAAAGAAATAGTATGGTCTCACTCAGGGTAAAATTTGACCCATAGAAGCATATACAGAAATATTTGGATGAATATAACTTCACCCTACTTAAGGAGAACACATTTCTTCTTCCAAGAATTGCCTTTTTCTATTCGAACTGAGGGATAAATACTCCTTGCAAAGAAGGGTTTTTTTTCTACTGTTGAGTTTCCTAGAAAAGAAAAATCGTTATATTTGCCTTGAAATAACCGTTTTAAATCTTCCCAAAATATATTTCATGGTAGTTTCTTCTCGTTCTTTTCAGTTCTACTTTCGCGGTTTATGAGTGCGGACTGTCTTGCTAGGCTTCTTCCAGTGAGTACCTCTGTCCATTGCAAGCCAGTGAAAGAATTATCCGGGCACGACTGATTTTCAGCTGAGAATATGTCGAATCTAACCACAAATGAGTCTATCCTGGAAATTCTGACCAGGAGTGACAGTGAGGATTCGGATTTATTTTGTGATTCCAAGGATGACTTTCCGCCATCTGAGATGATTGGAGATAGTGTCACTGAACTAGCATCTGAACCGCGGTCATACACTTCGCGGATAGTCAGAGAGCAGCTCTTTCCAGAGCCTTCGTCGGAATGGGAGTGTTCATCCAGTGAAGAGGCGGGACCTAATACTAAAAAAGAAGAATTTATCCTGATGACAATATCTGGTCCTTAATTGATTTCACCCCCAAACTGCATGGTTTTGATTCGCGTACTTCCGGTTCCAAAGCTGAAGTTACTGAACCGTCCAGCATTCGGAAATATTTTGAATTATTCTTTTCTGCGGCTTTGGTAAAATTGATTACTGAGGAGACTTTAATTTTATTTTACATTTTACAATTTAAATATACCACAGAGCAAGCTACTGAACTGGCGGTACCGCGATTGAATGAATGGAAGGACGTAACGCTTGAGGAAATGTTGTAATTCCTCGCTATTACTTTGCTGATACGTCGAAGAAAAAAACTCTTGCGCAATATAATAACGTATCATTTGATTGGAAGTCCATTATGCTGAATAACTTAAAATTCACGCTAGAATTTCATTTAAAAGTTGTAATTGCTTTGTAAAACGAAAATATTTCAATTCTAAATTTACATATCTTGAAAAAGCACTATCTAATTTTTTAGCAAAACCATTGCATTAACCTTTTGTTGACCACGGACACATGCAGTGATGGACGAGCGATGCGTAGCGGGGCGAGGATTATCTCGACCCCACGGTCGAGGGAAGGGTTCGGCATCCCGCTGGCTTGAAACCCAAAAGGAAGGAAAAGTATACCTGTGCGATTCCCACCCCAGAAAGAGCCTCGTACAGGGCGAGAGAAACTTGTTAGAGGTTCCTCGTGAGAGGAGACGAATTTTCCAGCGAATGTTTCACTTCATGTACATTTGACGATAGCAAATATTCATTTTAAAATAGTTTGAGGGAGAGACCAATCCGCATGAAAGTCAACAAATTTGTCCTCATTTGTTTAAAAAGTTCTAAAATAAATGAGTGGAATTAAATGTCGCAACTGTTAAGTCTGGTTATATGCAGGTTCTAATATACGCAAAAGTGGCAGAAAATTTCAATTTTTCGGAACCAAACAGGAGATAAAAATATCAAAATTTTCGAAACTCATTATTATTGAGCGATTTAATATACGTTTACAAGGAAATAAATCAATTTTTCTATTAATTAAATCAAATATTGTCTTGCTTAACAGTGAGAGTGTACTGATTTTTAACATAAAATCCAAATATTCTCTGTATTTTTCCGCAAAACCTTTTTCCAAAAGAAAAGGAACGTATTGAGGCCATTTTTTTTCTTGCAGTCTTCTTTTCATTAGCATATTTTAATTCGAAATACTGGTCGTACTGGCTAAAAATAAGAGATACCATTATCTCACTTTAACAAATGTTGTTCTCTTTCCACGGAGTTTTTTTCACACCGACAAGGTATCGGAATAAGCTATGTCATTTTCAAGCCTCTCAACCTTGAAAATGACATTTTCAAGGTTGAGAAATAACAAGCTATGTCATTTTCAAGCCTCTAAACCTTGAAAATGACATATCTTACGTCATTTAGTGCATTTTAAAACATATTTAATAAGAAATGATAGGTGTAAGCAATCACTTCCAACGGTCGTTTGTTCCACGGAGAAGTGAAGGGAACGTTGTATGAAAACACTCTATCGATTGCATTTTAGTATATTCTATGTACAATCCTCGTACATTATACTTTTTACTCTTCCCGACGCCAACTGCTCCCATCAGTGCGTCGTACATTTCCACACCCATTAACGGTGAGCGTTCTCTTGCTCATCATTGGCTGGCATGTTGTCGTATGCTAAGGTCCAAAGTATCTTATCCCTTACTTGGGCATATAAGCAGCCGTTGAGGCCGAAATAAGGTGGGGATTGGAGTGGTATGGTGGCTAGAGTACTGGCTAACCATACGGACAGTCAGGGTTCAAATCCCTGCAGAAGAGGGTGTTTTTCAGAGGAAAACCGATCCCTACTTGAGTATCTTGTGGAGGGCACTTCAAGTACAGTACTCCATCTACATCTACATCTACGTAATACCCTGCGAGCCACCACGAGGGTGTGTGGCAGGGGGTGAAGATCACCAAACATGCACTATTGCCATGTAAGTAGGATATATAATGTAGACATGCTAGAAAATAGGGTCATAGTTTATTAGTTACTACAGTAGATTATTAGTTATTGCAAGTAATTGCAGTAGTTATTACAATAGAATATTAGTTACTACGGTATAGTACAGGTTAAAATCTACATAATAAGGAAGGGATTATTGGTAGTTATTACATGCATCATGCACTACAGACTATTCTAACTATGTTTCACCTACCTATCCCTTTTGCTACGTTGCCTATTGTTCTCTCTTATGGTACGCGGGAAAAATGACATTTTAAATCTATCGGTACGACAATCTATCTCTCTAATTTTGTTAATATGGTCAAACCTAGCATAATACGCAGGGGTTCTTAATATATATCTAACGTCATCTGTGAACAAATCGGTTTCGAATTTACTTAAAAGGTTTAACCTAAATTTTAACCTGCGTTCTGATAATAATTCCCATCCTAGTTCTTCTATTAAACTCGTAACACTAATACAATTATCATAACGACATTTAACAAACCTAGCAGATCTCCTTTGCACGCGCTCTAATTCTTTTATCATACCTTCCTCGTACGGATCCCATATACTAGCGGCATATTCTAAATGAGGCCTGACAAGTGTAAAATAGCTTCTTTCTCGGACTCTCTCATCGCATTTGCCTAGAACCCTTTTTACGAATCCTAATCTACGGTTTGCTACACTAGTTATTTCCCTGATGTGTTTCCCCCATGACATGTCTTCACTGATGGTGACGCCTAAGTATTTAATTGAATCTACGTTACATATTTTGTTTTCTTTGATGCTATAATTATTCCGGGGAAGGCCATTCTTTTTCCAAAAATTCATAATCGCGCATTTCTTCAAATTTAATTCTAGCTGCCATCTATCACACCAATCATCAATCGCATCTAAATCCTTAGCTAAACACTGTCTGTCCTCCTCATTTCTAATTTCTTTATACATTACTGCATCATCGGCAAAAAGACGGAGCTTGCTATTTTTTACTACACTATTCAAGTCGTTTACGTACAGAAGAAATAAAATTGGGCCTATCACGCTTCCCTGGGGAACACCCGATGTAACTTTTACTTCGCCTGAGCTGACACCATCTAATACCACCCTTTGAACGCGTTCATGTAAGAAATCTCCTACCCAGCCTACTATATTACTGTCTATTCCGTATGATGCTAACTTCGCGAGTAACTTACAGTGGGGAACCTTGTCAAAAGCTTTTCTAAAGTCAAGAAACGCTGCATCTACCTGTACGTTACCTTCTCCGGAAACTAAAATATCGTGAACAAAAAGACCTAATTGAGTTTCGCAAGACCGTCCTTTTCTGAACCCATGCTGGTTTGTTATTAATAAATCCTGGCTGTCGAGGTGTCCCATTATTGATGTAACTATTATATGTTCTATAATTTTACATGATAGTGACGTTAATGATATTGGTCTATAATTACATGGCTGTTCCCTATCTCCGCTTTTATAAATTGGGGTCACGTTTGCTATCTTCCAGTCTTTGGGAACCGCGTGTTCTTCGAGGGATTTGTTAAATATTACTTTAAGATACGGAGCCATTTCGAGAGCTAATTCTTTATAAACACGAGCTGGAATTTCATCAGGACCTGAGGACTTGTTCGGGCTAATGTTACTTAGTAAGGATACGATTCCGCTACAAGATATATCGATTGGGGGCATTGGTTGTTGAAATCGGTCTGGTATGTAAATCCATCTGTGGGATGGGACGTTAAACCGTGGTCCCCTTGGCACCTTTCGTTAAGATGGCGACGCCGGGTTTCTATCCACCCTTCCTCCCTTACCTATTCCCTATGGCGCAAATGACCTTAGCTGTCGGTCGCCTCCCCAAATATCCAATTCAATCCGAAATAAGGTGGGATGCATTAGGAGGTAAAGCTGCTGAATGAGTAGGTTTGGTTCGGACAGGTGGAGTGTATGCTGTGGATGAGGGAAAGAATATGCCGGCCGCCTCTTTCATAATAATATTTATATTTATAAAATTAAATTTCGTCATGCTTGTCGGGGAAACTATAGTAAGTAATATACAAAGCAAAGTTTCTCAGTCTTGTATGCCTATCCCTATCCAAAAAGGAAGTACACCAACTGATCTCATTTTATTCATTGCAGTCTTTTTCTCTTCTACATGATTAAATAAGAGAGACCCAGAGTGAGAAGCCAAAACGAGCGCCAAGGGAGAGCAACTATAGCAAGAATTCTTGTTCATTCATGCGAATCTCAAAAATTTCTATTTCACGGAATTTTGGAAAAATATTCGTTGCATCGCTCAAAATTAAGCGTTTTTGGTGGACCGTCCCCTCGGCAACCACAGTACTGTTGAAGCCAGGAATCGTATGAATAACGCGTTTGGAAGCCCTAAAAGTTTTTTTTAAATTGATTATGTTAAAATTTGAAATTTACAGGCACATGTTCTAGAAGATACCGAATTTACATTGTATTTTATATTAAAACCTAATGTATACGCAGACATTCACATTGCCAGTAAATCCACGCGCTTTGCATTAAAATTCTAGCCATGGTTACTTCAACGAATAAAGACATAACTATTGAGTAGTCTCATTGCAAGAGAATTATGTGTACTTTGGACTAGATGATATAATATTATCAACAATTAAGTACTCGAACTCGATCTCATCAAATTTCAAGTACAAGTACGATTTTCCTCTAAAGTACTTTGCAAAAGAAATAAGAGGAGGCAGGATACATGATTATAGTGTTCTGTGGCGCGGAATTGACATTTTGGATCCTGGAGTGACAAACTCTGAACGCATTCCATCGGTGGTTAGTCACATTTTCGGCGATAATCCATGACCGTCCTCTCATAATATATCAATATAAACCCACTTAAAATAGACGTTAACAAATGATTCTAACTCACTCTCGAATCGTTAATCCAGCGGTAAACACGATGTAATGATAAATTTTCACTAAACAAACAATTTATCTACTCTTAGCTTTGACTATGTATTTATTAACAACTGAATAGGTTGCAATACAAAGCCATGAACAATTCAGTCAGTGAAACTCACTTTTTATGATAAACATGAGTGGCTACTTTCGTTTTGTTCTAAAATTTTTGGAAAACTCTCTACCTGTTTTTTATATGATGAACGAATTCTAATGATTTGACTAAAAAAGTTACCTCTTGTATATCTTTATTCTTTTGTTGCTTTCTCATCTCGGGTTATTTTTGTGTGATACACATAGCCGCCCAGAGCTGTCACTGGGGAAAACACGGCAAATGGCCACCATTTCCATTGAAAATTGAAGTTGATATCCATGGATATTGAATTTTAGAGACGAGCAAGTGATGTAAACAATGAGCATTCAGAAATTGCTGCCTCATAATGCATAGTAGTAATCCATTGCATAAATACTCCATAACTATTCTTCTTCTACCTTCACAGAGTATGTAGGTACCACATTAAGATAATACAAAGTAATTACAATAAAATATGCACGTATTATATATATCTTTGCTACATTAGTAAATCTCAATTCACTGATATGTAAGTGGTATTGAGTCCTCAATTGTGATCAATGGTGACAAATTATTGCTTTGAATTATAAAAATTTCATGAGCGTTCATATATAATACATGAGTACACTATTCGTAATTTGTATTCTCGGATACATGTTTTTGTTATTAAGCAAGTATAAATGATAATGTGTGATGAAAAATAATAAAACAAGCAGTATCCAACATTATACTTGTGAAGGAAAATGTTGCGGTCAGTATAAGGTTCATATTTGAAACTTTGAGTATAGAGAATAATTGATAATATACTTTGAGAAATAATAGCAATTGCCTTTTAAAAACTAGCACGAACTCCGAATAAGTCTTACTCCCAATTTTTCATCATAGTCAATCGATCATCTTCAAACCGTTGATTATGTGCAACTCGGTCATTTATCTTCAGCGTATTGCATGATTTCCAAAACGTTTCTGGTTGAAATATCTTTTTATAGATAATACACAACGAGAATTACCATCTTACATACACCTAGCGGCACTTCTCTTTGACTGAGAAACTACAATCAATTCTCTTGCTGTGGAATCTCTTATGCCTTGAGGCATGACCAGTTGTTGCTGTGAGAGTTCTTAGCATAGACGGTTATGTAAAGCTCAAAAACAAGATATCGTGCATATGTAATTTGAAAGTTTTACATTTTATTAGAAGCAGAGGAGTATCGAGAGGAGCAATATGGGTAAAACTCAATAATGCAACAACTGAGACCCGGTAAAACATGCTAGAGATCCATTAAAGAACGTCAGAAAATATTTGTCATAGAAGAATCACATTTTTAACCAAATTAGATGAAATGGCATATTAGTTCTCCGAATAACGATGAATATTTTATATTTCCTGAAAATGCTAATCTAACATCTATTATGCGTGGTGAAAAATCCAGAAGATATCAACCACCCAAAGCCCATTGAGTTGAATATATTCAAATAGAAATTCAAATGTTGAATGTACTGTCTTGGCAACAAAGGTACACACGAAACTGGACAAAGTTTCCAAATGTTACTTTCTGAATTTTTTACCATAGGCTTCAATCTACACACAAATATTGCAAAACTGCAACGGAGATGTCTGTTCATGGAGATGTATACATAAGAGGTGATAATATGCTAGTTGATCTCTTTGGAACTAATTATTTAAATAAAAATGGAAACTGCGCATAAATATGTTTTGCCAGAACAAAAACTTTTATCATTTATTCTTCTCAGTAGTGGTATGTTCAACCGTAATACATCGCGTTCTTTCCTTGTACCCTCATAACCGTCCGTAAACCAGTGCTGCAGCGGTATTGGCCAAAGCCTTGATGGAGCGCAGCAGGAATCACTGCGCAAAATCGCAGAAACCCGAGTATGTAGCTCCTCTCCGTCGTCACTCGCAGGGAAACAAGGAAAACGAAGTGCATGCAGATCCGAGAGGGCTTCAGTCTCATGGAAAGAGGGGATGGAGAGGCGCTCTGCAAAAGCGACAAAGGACAATGAGGGATTGCCATGGGGCGTGAGGGGGCGGGAGGCTGGCACGGATGCCAAGGCAAAGGGGCTTTTGAAATCATCACCAAGCAACTGGGGTTGTGTGGGGAAGGGGGAAACTGCGAGGGGGTGGAGGGGAGGAATAAAAGAAAATGGGGGAATAGAATGGAAGAGGGATGGAGATAGTGGATTAAGATGCATATGAAAGCGCATTGTAGCTGTACTGGCTCCACTCCCATTTCTAGGAACGACAATGTTTTCCCCCAGGGTGTGTGGCACGGAGGTATCCAACTCAGACATGAAATTTTTGTCTCAACTCAAGGTGGACCTCAAAATCATGCTCCTGGCTTAGTGATGTCCAAAATGTTGTCAGGACTTGGCCACTGCTTAGCAGTGCCAGGTAAAGAAAAACACTCGAATGGGTTTTCAATTACGTTTCATTCGGGGATACTTCCTGTCGGCAATCCGACGGAATAATACGGCGGTTGAGGCATGAAAAAATTATTTTTCAAATTATTCACTTCTGCTTAACAGTGAAGTTATTCCGAATATTTCATTTCCATTAAGGAGAGATTTCCATGATGGAGCGTCGAATTATCCCTTCTTGCTTTTTTAAAATGATCCTTAAAAGATATATCTAGTATTCACTGCATTCCATCTATTTCTAAAATGTATTCTAATTCTTATGGGTAACGCTAATTCCACTACAGCATACTTGAGTCGTTTATTTCAATTGAGATCAAAATACAGAAAGATATTTATTGATAAGCATCGTATGCTACATTTGGTCTTTTTCAGAAAGGATCCAATACGGTAAACCCTCGAAAAAATAGGAAGGGTGACGTCCAAGGCTCTGAAAATATTAAATTTGCATGGCCCTATTTGAAATTGACGTGGATATGACGTCAACACTTTATCACACTCCAGACTCGGAAAGTCCGAGGTAACACAGAATAACCCCCATGAATGTACGCCGCATATATAAACTAAGTTACTTCTGCGCTTATCTTAAGAACTTAATGTAAATATAAATTCTCATTTATGCCTTCGATCTATTTCTGGAGTTAGGTGTTATGATTGAAAAACAGGTTGGTGGAGTACTCTTAGCGCGTTTGGCGCATGGTAGGTGCCGCCTGACGCTTGGTTGGGTTTGTGGAGAGGAGAGAGAAGGAGAGTGGATAGAATCTTGCGGAGGTTTTGATGAAATATTACGCAATGGGGAAAGAGACTGTCGGGCATGAGAAACGACTTCTCCCAGGTAAACAAAAGAGACGGCATGACTTATTTCCCCCAAAGTCCCAATAGCGATGCAGTCGGATTTCGCTTTACGGATTAATAGTTGAACTTTGCCGATATCGCTTTCAACGCTCGATATCTTTTGCGCTTATCCTACAAACTGTGAGCCCAGATTTCTTCACGCTCTATTTCCGAAGCGCGTATGTCCTTTGACGGCAAATAGAAAAATAAGGGACCACGGCGGGAGCAAGTATGCTTCTTTTTTAATTTCTGGTGACTTGGCGATGTATTTTTCCGCGCGACAAACGACTGTGGGTAAATAAGGTTCAGTGGAAAGATGTACTAGTGCTTTCGTTACAAATCAAAGATGCTCATGCTTATCCTCTCTTTTCTATCGCTAATGCGTAAAACGTAGTTTATTGCATTAGGAAAACTTAACTGTTCAGAGAGGAGCATCAAATTTCCTGGTGTAATTTAATCAATATCCCTTAAATTTCAAGAGACTTTTTTCTATAAATCAGGTACAAATTAACTCTTCTTCACTTTCAGCAAAACTTTTGTCAAAATGTCACTATATGACATAATCACGTAAACTTAACAATAAAAGTGGACCAGCCAGCACAATGAAAACAGGATCAAAACAGTGTCTTCAAGTAACAACGAACCTAAAAGATGAGAAATTATTTAAAATATCCCACTTTGCTACCACTCGAATTTTCACAATCTTTCTCAGATGTACTCTACCTAAGCATTTAGGCCAAAACAACATGATGAACACACCACAAAATTGAAAATGAATAGCTATAAACAGCAGCAATAAAGATGAGCTCATGTCAACAAGGAGGAAATAAGCGCGTTTTGCTCTGATCTGTTAACCCTAGAGTAACTGCATTGGAATTCTGGTTGGAAATGTTAAGTGGATGATCCGTGTCATCCACATTATTTTTAGCTGAATAATTCATAAATATGTATGCATATTGCTGTCGATACCAATTGCTTGGATGAAGCTAATCTACTTACATGTCATGTAAAAGTAATATTATAATGGCGTTAACACCGTCCTTACTGAGAAATATAAAGGTAGTACACATTGAAGTTGGAAAAGAGAATTCACAAAACTGAAACAAATATTTTCCTTGGTAATGTAATATTTACTTGAATTGCTTATGAAAAACTGCGATATTCTAAGATTCATTGTAATTTTTTTCCGAATTGTTTAGGTTTTTACAAAAGCAACATTTTTTGTTAATTCGTTTCAGTTTATATAATTTGCATAGTCTTATTCGTCCATATATATTAGGGTTTTCGGAGGCGCTCACAGTCAAGCAATGTGATTAGGCGATGAGTAGTTTCCACAAAACCATCAACAAATTAGTTCTTAGCTGTTTTTTTCACAATAGATCTTGAAAGAGAAAGAATTAAACTCCATTCTTTGGCGACGTTCTTACTGTAGCTTGGCAGAATGAAAACTTCTCAAAAATGCTAAAACTGGATAATTAACAGTTAAATTTTTAATAACATTTTGGAAGTTTCAAAGGCAGAAGGGAAAGGCAACCTTGATATCAGTATTTCAAGGGAAAGGTATTTCAAGTTTCAATACACTTGCGTAGTCGTTAGCGCTGATGACACATACCATTCATATTTCTATGCACTTGTGAAAACATTGATGTTTTCTACGGAAAACGAAAACATTTAGAGTGAATATCGTCCTTAATGGTAAAAAAACAAAAGTTTGAATCATATCTGATGCATATTTAGCTCAGCACATATACTAAGAGGTTGAAATTTTGTAAATAAATTATCGTATTAAGCATCCTCTGATATGGTAAAAATTCAAACCCATCCAAGAGGAAATTAAAAATATTAAAAGATGGATATTGGAGGAGTCAAGCTATTTTTACCATGTCATCAAAAGTAAACCACTCATGGCAATAAAAGATTAAGCATTCGTAATGACACCTTAATACTTCGACCTCTTCGACTATCGGTCATGTAATTTTACTAAGAGCACTGAAGTACGACAAACAGAAACGATATTAAATCAATACCTACAGATAGTCAACGTTAGTTTAAAAAATATCTCTGAAATCTCTGAAATGTCTTTATCCTGTTGCATTCTATTTCCTGTAAAAATAAATGCAGCTTGAGCCTCTATGTTGGATGTAAAGGCACGATATCCAGTTTTATTATTCCTGGAAAATTGCCTATACCCTAAGAGGCACTGAGGTCAGTACAGGGAATCACGTAGGAAAAATACCTATCTTCCAATTTCCGGTTCATGTGAACTTTTTCGAACAGCAATATATTATGTAAACTGAAAAAAAATATGGAAATTTTCTACTGGTGTGTTGATAGCAAATATGAAATCATATGGTTATAAATGGTCAAATATTTTGTCTCAAAATTTTCCTTAGTGCCAAAGTACACCGAAGCAATAAAATGAAAATGCAGGAAATACAAGTCGTAATTGCATACTTTTTTCGCAAACATGAAAAAAGGCGCAAAAGGAAAATAATCTGGTCTTGTACTGTAAGTTTACGCCATGAATTATATAGTTAAAAAAAAAGAGATTAATACGTAAGTCATTTTTACACAGTATTTCCTATCAAATTTCCAAGTTAAAACGAGAAAAAAATCATCAACTGCATCATCTTCATGTTTTCCAAATTTATCTATCATGTCGTACCTCTCTCCTATAACCTGAATTCAACTTGATTAAAGGAATACGCCACCACGCAACAGGGAATAAATCAAATTTGTCAGTAACCTGGGGGGACTGAGTGCCATTTGCAATAAACACTGTATATGCACCAAAGGTCAATATTAGGTATGAAGATACTCATCTGATTATGATGCACTCACAAAAAATCATCAGAAACCAAGTCGAGAATGCTCATCACAATAAATGAGCGTTCAAACCTCATTTTTCAAAAGAAAACTGAACACTATCGCGTTGACTCGCAACGAAACGTCTTTCAAGATTTCTCATTCCTTTCTCGAGTAACGCATCAATGGAACGATAGGATGAGGCGCTTCAGAGAGGTGTGTCTCCTTTCTCTAGTGATTTTGCTCAGACCTCTTTACGAAGCGAAACGAAAAAAATATAAAAGAAAAGAACGAAGAGATAAAACGGTATCAGGGAAGATGATGGCACGGGAAAAAAATGGGATGTGCCGGAGGAAAGAATGATACAAATTGCGCTGAGGAGCACGACGAAACGGGAGAGAGGAGTTCGAGGGAAAAAAGCCACGAGGTCGGGGAAAGAGCCTCCGTAACATCAGGGCCAATGAATTCCAAGGAGAGGATATTGTTTTACCGGATCTCGCGAAGCCTGGGACACGAGCAGGTCACTTTGGGGAAGGTGGACGGAATGGAAGAAGGAGATGGGATGAGAGATGAAACGGAGGGATAGATAAGAGCGAGAGGCAGGGAAGAGTGCAGGAGGGAGAGTCCGGAAGAAGCGAGATGTTCGAAAACAGCAGGAAGATGAAAAGCATTGGGAAAGAAGGATGAGAACGAGCAAGATATGTGGTGGCTAAGAGAGGAGGAGGAGGAGGTTCAGAGGAGAGTCCGTATGGGCACCTTAGTCGCTCGGGGCTTAAGGGAATGGCCGGTCCATAAGATAGCCAAGGCTCAATGACGCTATCGGTTTCCCAAGTGTTCGGAACTGGACAGGGGAAGATCATCTTATTCTGGCGTTTGGGAAAGGGTAGGGAATGAGGGCGGAAGTGAAGGTTTATGTGGGAGAGAAGAGGGGTGGCCGGAGACATAGGGGTTGGATGAAAGGGGGAAGAGAGTCAATGAAGGGTCAAGGATGGTGCAGCGCGGGAATGGGATAAAAATTATGGATTTGAGGGTCGTGGATGAAGTCAATATCCGCATTTTTACGCTGCTTTTTTCTCCGACCGAGAGATTATTAAGGCCGTATGAAACTGTTCCCGTCATAAAAATGAGATGAAAATATGGCCGAGCCCATTGCACTACGTGAACTCGCTCCGCACATCATCTATTGAACGAAGAAGTACTTTTTAAGCTTTTTGTAATGGAAGGAAAGCCACGAAATCCATATCGATTGCGAAATAAATCGAGTGTTTCTGATTGATGGTAGGTTTTTGACCGTGCTAGAGAATTAATTTTTCCAATTTATTACCAATGGCTTGACTCGAGCAATTTCCATTCACTGAAAAAAATCCAATCCGTTGCATATTTCGAAGCCTCTCAAAGTATCTACATCACTTGAAAAACTTTTGGGCTTCAGATAAATCCTCACAAAAAAGAGGCATTTTACCAATAAAGAATGACCTTTTATTTAAAAACGCTTTACAAACAGTTGGTTCTGAAATACGAACGCAATTCCAATTCGAAATATTTTAACTTATTTCTGAAAAAATATGATCTAAAAATGTTACAATGAACGTAGCGGCCATTATCATGCAGAAAGTATTTTATACTTTGACGGATGTCACTCCTGTTGTCGAGCTTAAACATTCAACTTGCGATACTTCAAGTTGTTATATATTAAGATCGACAGGCAAACTAAAGCAATCCAGAAGGATAACATATGGTTTGCCTTTGACTATAGGGTTTCAGGTGTTCAATTGTCCATAATATACTTATCCAAAAGCTTTTAATATTGAAGTAAACTCCTACTTTGCGACTTGATATTAATAAGAGTCTGTCTTCACCAATATACTTTGTACTTGTTTGCGTAACGTTATCGCTATATACTCGAGAATTTTCACATTTATGCAATATGTGGTGTTCTCTCAAATTTGTTCAAGGAAAGAGGGACACATGACTTCTACTCGATAAACCTAAGCCATTGATCGAAGCGTGTAAATTAGTGTTGGAACGTAGGTGCCATAGGCATCAGGTTCATGAGATGGTTAAATAATAGTTCTACAATGCATGTATAACAGAAATGAAATTTGAAATTTAATGAAATGTGTTATAGCGGTCACGATGGAAATAACACGTGCCATGAAAATGGGAAACAAGTCGTTTTCCGAAACTTCTGCGGATTTTGAAAACATTACCCGATGCGAAGTCCGAGAAAGATATTTAAACATAATACACCGGGGAAATCTTAAATCATTTATTACATTTAAAATCATTCAAATTACAATACAATGCTAAATATGTGGCAATAACGCACCGCAAAATGGCGGGAATGGAATCATGTACCACTAATTCATTTCTCTGGAGGCAATATGAGCCCTCTTTTCACAGGACAGGAAAGAGGCTAAGACATAAGAATAATTGTTGGTGAAGCAAAAAGTTAAGAATTCTCTCTTCCCGTGCATTATTGATGGCTATACAAATAATTTTGCAAAATGCACATTCATCAAAACAAATCTCATTTTTTGTCCATTCCCCTTTACAATTTTCATCCCTAGTCCTTTCATTATATGGTAATTGAAATAATAACCCAAGCCCAGTTAATTGTATACCACAGAAAATGAAATAACGCAACTGGCCAAAACCTTGATCTTCTCCTTACTTTCATAGTTGGACGAGCTCGTTAGTCTAAGTCGCAGCAAAGAGGTTAAAGCAATGGCTGAGCACAATAATTTGCTCGATTTTGATTGAAAAACGAGAATTATTTAGTCAGGGGAATATAGATATCTATTATGCATAATTTACCTATTTCCTTACCATTACTGTGGATATATTGACACAAAATAAGATTAGATTAGACAAAAAAAGAAGTTCAATTAAAATTCAAATACTGCACTATGAAGTCATTAGATTCTAATCAAATCAATAATTACTCATAGCTTGGGAAATGAAGCATGATCACATAACTGTTTCTCTAGTTTCTCCACTGATTGGTCGTATACATACACATTACGACGAAGTACATGAGAACTTCCTCTCGAAACCTTTTCGTTCCTTTTCGTTTCTAAATAAAAATAACTCTTTCACGAACTGTCCTCCGTAATTATTAGAGTTTCAAAATGCTCACCATGAAGCGAATACCGTGAACACGCCGTATTAAATGAGACGGTTTGTGTCGATCATCATTGATTTTCCATCCGGGATGACGTCACTGCAAGATTACTTCAATAAATTGTGATTCAGTCAAACTTAATTAACATTTGCATTTGAAAAGAGCTACCTTAATGAGCACTCAAGTTGACAATCAGAATTCAATGCAACTGATTGAAATTTTTCGCGGTTTCATGGAATCAGTGGACTGAGCTGCCCTCTTTTAGCATCTAATACGATGGATTTAGCCAGGTTTTAACTTCTCAGTCCACCAGGTGTTAAAATCAGAATACTGTAGCAAGTGAAAAATAATAGTTTTCTGCAGAGTTTTAGAGAATTTAAAATCAATTCCATGCGTATTTAATCTCATACTTATTGATTAACTGACCTCGTGCACAAATTTTTTTCAATCTAATTCCTTTATCAGATTCAAATACCGATTGCCTCGATGTTATCTAAAAATGTATGTATTTAATGTCGAGAGATTACTTATTGTCCCAGATTTTCCATACTTAGTCTGGGCAGTATAGATTCTAGGGGAATATGTAATACTCATTTTATTTCCATGAAAGTAAAATTGATGAGCTTAACCCAAAACTGTTTTCCAGAAAAACCATATCTGTCCCAGTGGGTGGTCTCCGGCGTGACTTTATGGAACTTGCTATACATTTTCGGTAAAAAGATTATTCTTTGTTTTAACACACTTAATGCACATTTTGTGTGTAAGAAAAAAGTATCACCCATTTTTTCAAAAATATATCTGTCCCTTTTTAACACCCTGAGTACTTATTCAACTTTCCGTAACGAGCTTATTTTCCAAGCCGTAGCTATGTTTGGAGAAGGTCTAGGACTTGAATTAGCTCACTGAAACCCGAGTAAAAAGAGACCAATATGACTGAAATTTCGCTGCAATACTGTTTTATCAACATAAGCAATGACCGTTTCCGCCATCGCTGACTATCCATTTTCGCCCTCTCTCCAGAAAGACGAAAAGCACACAGACGCCTCGAAAGCGTAAAATAAACAGCAGCTGAGAAGTCTTTCTATTGCTTACATTGTACCCACCCTTTTACCGGGAGAATTCTTTTAGCGTTCGACATCGGCGGCAGTGGTGTTCCTCAGCACCGAGAGGACGCGAATGTGTGTGCCCTCTTATTTTACTGAAGACGCCTCCTATACGCCGCGACGCTTGACAACAAAAGGTTCAAAGAGGCGAGCGACTTGGAGAGAGAGAAGTCGTGGAGAAAAATGGAGCGCGAGCAAGAAAGGAGAGGAAATCTGAGGACAGGCCTCATGTCCTTCTTCCCCTCCAGCTTTCATTCCTCCTTTATTTATTCAGACTCCGAATGGAATGGCGTTTTTGGATGGTAGTAGCTGGTAAAGAGGTAGGGCCGGGGCAGGCGGATAGAGGGATTTCGGTGGAAATAAAGAGGTTTCCGTGCTCAATTTCATGTGAGAAAAAGGACGACGCATCAAGGAAAGAAAAATTGAAGCACGCAGCTTGATTAAGCTGAACATCAGTACAAAGGAAGTCTCCTTGAAGACCTTGCTTATTGAATATGAAAGACATCCAACCTAAAAATATCATTCGAACACATGCTATAAATGGTAGTCTCTTTTAGAATTAATTTATTAAAAAAAAGAATGACTGAAACCTCAAGAAATATTTTTTCCGGAAGCAGGGCTTCAATGATCATTCATTCTGATGATTCTGATTTCGAGACACCTCTACACAAATTGAAAACGCACGATTACGACAGTGAAAAAACATTCTTGAGGTACCCCAAGGATGACGTGCTAACATGAGGCAAACATTTAGAGAAACTAGCATGAACAGTTCTTGAGGAATGATGTGCCTACCTGATGAGAGAGGTATTTTTGATATACGACATATGTTGACGATGATGGCAAGAACCATAGAGGTGAAAAACAACATTATTTGTTCTTACAAATGATACGGGAAGGTGACTACATCTTGTTAAAACATACGATCCTATTTAAGCACCTTTTGTGTGGAGAGAGGTTCTCGACAATATAGGGAACATTAGTTATGAGAGAAGGCTTATTATTAATCGTGCATGTAAATATAGCGAGTGTCATTAAAGCCCTTAGCCGTCACCCAGAGGACCAGTATCCTTCGTCGCCTGATATGTTTTCCGTTCACGGAACTAAAGGTTAGTCCGCATCTATCCGTTATACTCTTTGAGTCGTCAACTAGATGTTGGAGGGATGGCTGAAGCACCAATTTATTATAAAGTGTTTTATGATTAAAAAGTGGAATGATGGCTTCAATTTCTCAGAAATATTTATTCAAAATGGATGAAGTTGTAAAACAATTTTCACTGACTATGAAAAAGGGTATTGCTTTATTATACGGAGTTAAATGATTTAAAATGAAAAACAGAGACTCACAAAGAGATATTAACTGCTCGTACCATGAAGTATACAGGTATAAATCATTTACCAAAAATAAATGAGCAATGGCAATGAAAATTTTATAGCGATACTTTATTGAAATCACGGATTTTGTCCGATGAAAGCATTCCTGTCTTTCTCACTTGAATTTTACTCTTCCATTTATCGTACGAAGACGTAATGAGTCACAGGTGAAGCAAGGAATATATAAAGACAAAATATATCTCATTACATGCAACCGTCTACTTTTATTCTGGTAATCAGCGTGTGAATATGCAATAGTATGTCTAAAGGGTATTACGACACCATCGTTAGCACGAAAAGCCGAATTTCCTCCCAGGAAACAATATTTTTTCAGAAAATAATCCATTTACCATTCATAGTGGCTGTTGGAAAAAATCTCATAATAAAAAATGGGGAGATTTAAATGAAACACCATTTGATCTTGGGCAAGAGAGCCATAAAAAATGGGATAAGAATGGAATGTGCCGGCGTTCGGAAGAAATAAGGGTCACTAAGAAGATGGACAGAAGTGTTGAAATGAAATATTGAGGAGTGGACGGGAGAGAAACGTAAGGAGTGAGCCGAGGACACCGTGGTTGGTCTAAGGAATCTAAAGGGAAAGGAGGAGAGCGGGTGGTAAAAGTGATAAGAGGTAAAGGGAGTTCTGATCCGAGTTTCGACTCCAATGGATAATCTCACGGGGTTACAAAGGGAGGAGAAAGCGTCGAGAAGGAGCCCATGCGCTTCGACACGTTTTACTCACCGAGGGAAGACAGAGTTGAAAGGAAGAAAACACTCTCCAAGGGTCTGGCAAGAGTGCACAGGATCCTCTTCAGTTGTAGAGGATCATTCGGACAAAACTGGGTACATGCTCATGTAGAGCTAGTAATGGAATGATCCGGCGTATCATATAAATGGAGGTTCAAAAGAGAAAAGGTGGAAATGGGGAAGAGGCATCAAATAATGGATAGGAAAAGTATAGGATACATATGAGGGTAATAACAAGAATAGAGTAGAAGCTCTTAAAAATTCATGCAGAGGAGACCAAGAGGAATTTTTTTAATGGAAACTATTTCAAGTATATTTCATAGCTTCGTCATCATAGTCATTTTATCCCGATATAGTTTACGAGCAGCCTCCAACACTCACTTGTTCCCTACTAGTTCATCTGTTCCGTATTTCTCAGCCCTTCCCTGCTTGAATTCAACATCTGTTCTTACGCGTTCATTATTTGCACCTGTACATCTGCATAATACGCTGCAAGCAACCTCATCTGTTTAAGGCTGACCATTTTTCAACACTCTCCGAAGTTTAATTCAACTAAAGTGATAATTTTAATTCGCATTAGCGAGAGCCTAAAAAATACGTGGCCACAGAAGGTGAAATTCTGCCAACATACGCTACATACATACACTACTACATACCTTGAAATGAAAGTTAAAGAAACTACGGTCACTAATGTATTTTTAAACTACATCAGTGCCCAGAGGAAAAAATGACACTGTAACCGGTCCCATTCATCCGGATTTTACCCTACTTTGAACCGTGTCAAACGAAGAGCTTTACCTAACAGTCGGATATTTGGTTGGATGCATCGAGTGAATAAAATACCACAAAAAGATGAACAGGAGATGGGAAAATGTAGTTTATACCCTCCTCTTAATCCGTGCCCACATTTGACAGTTTCTATTTATACATCAAATGGAATTGAGGGTGCAAAACGGCCTTTGGAGCACCATATGATTTCCTCCTCTGCCTTGAATCCATTATATTCTTTGATGATAATTAATAATGTGGAAGAATTTCGTCAGTTTGTAACAGTTTTACCATTATCTCGTATGCTTATATCGTCTCCGATCTCCTTTTTTATAAAAAATAGATTTAGTTTCTCCAAAGAGATGAAAAATTGAAAATCTTTAATTATTATCTTCTTTATAAGCCTTAAATAGAAAATATTTACCTAGAATCACTGTAAAACTAACCCGAGGATCCATCTATTTTCTCATTTCATATATTAAAGGTAAAAATTTTAACGAGATGGTTCATGATACATTTGTTTGTAGTTTGTTAAAGAATTTTTCCATTACGTATGATGCTTATAAATTATAGTTTTACCAAAATTATGCTAAATTGTGGCCTATAAAAATACTAATTTTTATAAAAAATAGGATTAAAGCTAATTTTAAAAAAATATAACGCAAAGTTTTGACGCGAGAAGCGTTTATTGGTATCAGCGGCATAGTGCACTTTTGAAGTGGACAATATGAGTATAGTTATCATGACTGTACAAGCAAAGCCCTTTTTAACAGCTAAAATTCATGAGTTTAAGAAATGATTAAGGAATAATTTGGAGATGAAGTGGAACACTTCGGTAAAATTCTGGCAAAGAGTTTCCTAATTAATGGGAATCATCCAAAACTTCCTAATTCATTTATTCTCCATCAGTCCGCACCAGCTTTGATAGCTGTCATGAACATAATGCTCTTGCTATCGATATTTTATAAAAGTTACTAATTATATTTTCATCGGACATTGGCTTAAAATAGGATTTCAAGCTATTTAATTTGGTACTAACTTCTAAACGTATTGAAATACAAGTATCAATTACGCATTGATTAAGTTTTTTTATTGAATGTAAATGTAATTTATTGTCTCCATGCAATCTTATTATTGTTCAAGTTTTTATCAGAAAATTTGCCTTTATAAACCAAAATGGTAAATTCAAGATGAGCATTTGTTATATTGTTCAATTGTTAAGAGTGATACTAATTTATAGCCATTTTTTATCTTAGTGATTTTCATTCCACCAACGCCAATTGAAACAGCTTATAAGATATCTTCAGTAACACACACCGAAGTTCATGAGAAAAACATTCAATACTTCAATTATTCAATACAATAGTACGCCAAAATGTACCGTGATTCCACTTGGAATTTACAAGATTTTTAATGCTGAACTTTACAGTAAAATATACCATCAAACTATGTACTCTGTGAAAATTAATAAATGTGTAATGAATTAGTTATACATTAAGTCAACTGAATACGTTCAAGCAAACTATAATTAACAAACCCTAAGAACGATTTGATCTAAATTAATGCACATTAGATGGGATCTCCAATGGAAAAAATCAAAATTTCCGGGTTTGAGCAAGTAAAATTCTTTATTTTTGTTGAATAAGCTCTCCGGTTAATTTATTGTTAAATAAATTAGAGAGTGATCACAGACCATACAATTTAAATCTCTATATTAAAACAAAATGAAAGACCAGAAATAAAGTTACCCATCAAGTCTTACGTTGGAACAAGTAGCTTATCGAGCAATTTTCCTTCATCACAGTGTAACTCCTACTAAGCACGAATATTAGCATCAAGATTTGTTTTTGAAATAAGTTATAATTGATATTACCTTTTCACATATATAAAGATCTAGAGGAAGGTTTTGGAATTATTCACCAATTATTCAATATGTAAGCTAATTAGTTGTGTTCAGGAAGAAACCTTTAAATTAGAGGTTAGATGCCAAAGAGACATAAACTATATAATAAAGAAAGGATATTTAATCCATTAATTGAAAAAGTTTTATTATTCCTGGCCTTGACTTTAAGGTAAGATATGTTCTGTAAAAAATATGTATCAGGATGATAATAGCACGCAGAATGGTAGGGAATCAGAGGGCTATTTAGGATAGAGAACTGAATATGCTTCAAGATAAAGCTGAAAATGATAGATGTCGGCGCTAGAATTAACGCTATAAGTTAGCAGTATATTAGTGATATAGCTGCGGTGAGTATTTTTGGCGAGGTTATGAGACAGCTTGTAGGTCGTGAGGGAAAGGGATGAAATGCATACTCTTGGGTCAAAGTTCTAGCAGTCTTTCATATTTTCAAATAAATTAATTGGGGCTTAAATCAATCTAATTTTACCTGCCAATATAAAGCAGATGATTGCAGTATGGCGCTAAAATACATTCAAATGATCAGGATTCATTCATTAATGATGTGCTTAGGTTAGTAAAAAATCATTATCAATCACAAATAGACCTAATATTGAGTTCCATACATATTACATTAGACATTCACTACGATTTTGCTTCAAAAATACGAATTTTACTTCGCTCAATACTTCTTCAAGGTATTCCAATTATTGAGCCTAGATGTATTTTTTATTACTCATGCATTCAATGAAAAATGGCTATGTAATTTGTGGTTATATTTATTTCTCCAGAACAGGAACAAACTGGTTTTATTATCTGTTTAGCTTTCCCAGCGCAACAATCTCGAATTCCTTCTAGGCATGACTCACAAAATTTAGTCAAGGTCAAAAATCACAAAGCTTTGGGAACGAAACGAAAAGATGATTAGGCCAGGAGTGTCATATTTGACAGAACTTGAGACACGGCTGGTCATGATTGTTCAAGGTTCAATGCCGACCTTTGTCTACAATACGGTTCCACTTAGCTAGAACTTAAATGTCTGTCATCCTTTGTCCTAGAAAAAGTCTTCCAAAGAAATACATTTTCCTTCAAATCAAAAAACTTCCCCCTTACCTTAGCGCTTGGAAGTTTAAAAACATAGGTAGACTTAAAGGTTTAAAAACATAGGGGGCGGGAGAGTCAGATAAAATATGCAGGAGTGTCTTTTTCAACTTGCTGACTCAAAATTTTGTCGAAACTTGATCTTTTAAAACTTATGAAACTCCAGTAAAGACTTCTCGTTCCGGACAATGGAATACGGTCTAGCTGAAATAGTAATAAAATTAATGTCATCTTTTCTTCATCGAAATTTTATAGATTTTTGAAAATCTACTATTTCCACTGTAAGTGAATGGAGGAGAAGTTTTCAAGTTCAGAAGAAAATTGATGATCTACATAAAGAATATATGAAAATACCTATACGTTACCAATTTCCTAATTAATGATAACGCAATTTTCGCTAACTTGTAGCTTTAATACTCTGTGAAATCCTGAATCGACATGGTAAGCAAGGCGGAGGAGGAAGAGAAATTTATGTTGCGCGGCCGTGGTATTGCTAGTATTACGTCACGTATTCTCAATGAGTTGATGGAAAATAGACTTACTGGACTGCGGTGTACAGAGCAATAGTATAAGAGAGATAAATAAAGCAAAAGTGCTTCTCTGACCAATTCAAGTGTAAGGTAATATGCGTTCCTATATGGCTTTTATAATGCAAATGCGTTCCTATATGGTTCCTTTAAAATGTCTCATTAACCAATAAATATCTAGAATAGTAGTCTCAAACAATTGCCGAAATCAGGTATTTGGTTCCTTTTTAAAATATTCCCCTGCCGTATCTTTATTTAATAAGGATTTTCTATTTTTGCTGTGATGAATAACTGCCACAAAATCAAGCCTGAAACCGTTTTCACTGTATCGGTTGTTGTGTTTTATTGGATAATCAACCAAAAATCAATTTCATAAACATCAACATTGGTAAATAATTTTTTAGGCAAGGAATATATAGGAAATTGGGAAGGAGGATAATTCGACATCGGCATTGGAACGACTGTTGACACAGCTTTACGTGTCACTCAACGAAAGGTGTACAAAACGTTCTCTTCATGCAGCACTCACATGGCATCAGGAGCATAAATTCAAATGTACTCCACTTCTGAAATTTGAACCCATTACCTAAATGCAAGCATTCTACCTAGTATGTGAACTTGATCTCCAAGAAAGTCCAGGATTTTCTTACTAGCCACTTGTGTGACCGTCAAATAACAGGAATAAGGTAATATAAAACTGAAGATAATTGTGAAATGAACAACCGCAGCAGCTAGGGCTAAGTGGGCACTGCACCGCCCCAGGTATTGCGCGCATCGTATACGCCATTTAAGTCATCTCACCCTCCCTGCTTCAACCGGTCCACACTGTTTTGCTCCAAGCACTCCGCCCTCCCTTTCCTTCCGTTCCTCTCAGGCTCGCTTTACAAACGCCACCGGCAGGTAGTGCCGTTAGAGAGATCCTGGAAGCCCCGGCTCCTAGCAATTCATCCAAGTCCCTCCCCTTGGGGTCCCACGGGCTTTGTCTCTCCAGGCTAAATCGTGGTAATCTGCATCCCTTTGTTGGCGCCAACCATGGGTGGACTGGGAAAAGGGTGTCTGATATGCAAGTGAGGAATGGGGGGAGGGGCGTGTTGGGAGAAGACGAGAGACAGAAGAGAGGGAGGAGGTTGAAGGCGAATTCGTTGGGGAAAGGGGAGAGAGGAAGCGAACAGTTGAGCTGGCTGGTTAGCTAGCTGAGGCAGTACCTTGCGTCATAGTGATGGTGAGGGGAAGAGGCAGCAAAGGTCCGCATCCCGACTCGTATTGTTTTACTTTATTCTAGGCATTTCCCGAGGAGAGGGAAGGAGGGAGGAAGTGGGAAACAAGCAAAGAGGACTAGGGAGGTGGGAATGAGTGCGAGCAAGATCTGGACAGAACTGGGAGGTTACTGTTCCCAGGAAAGAGAGGGAGAGAGAATGAGAAGAATTGAATACCTTTCGCACGCGGAAGTCGGGAGGAAGGCAGTTTTGTCTGGGAAGGTTTTATGCGAATTGTAGAGGCAAGGCGGCGTTGTTAAGCGGGGGGTCGAAAGGTAAAAATGCAGGAGGAGTGACGCAGAAATATGGGTCCAAATGGCACCGCAGCATCGTTCCTCTTTTACTCGGCAGCTCTCAAGAGTGCATGCGAAGTGCATTTTTCGACTTCACCCTCATTCACGCGAGACTCACTGCGCGTGCGCCTCAAGGCCTCATGGGAAGTGGGTAGAAGGTGATTGATACCAGACAAGCGAGCTGTCGCGTAAAAAAAAGGCATCCTGAGAAAATAAAACTCAACCGTGAAGAATGCAACATTCCGCGTCAACTGCATTATTCCCCACAAAACAAAAGTAAAAAAACACGCTTAGACACAAGCACGAAGAGTGCGAAGAGATAAACTTGATTCATTTTCCTGAGCTGCTAACGTAATGTTTGAATTAGAATAATGGCATCACAAGAGAGAGGGTGTTTTATTGGACAATAGTGGTGTTTTCAACACCTGGCATTGTTTCTTTATCACCGTTAAATGAGGCAGGAGAGGGTGGTAGTAAATGCGACAGACTTTTGGGACTTTCAGCATCACCGTTAACAGCGTGGCGGCGAAGGGAGAAGTCATGCAAAGACGGGGTAAAAGGTATGCGAGATGTATTTACGGGTCGCTCTCCCTTTACGTTCAAACCTTTTGTTTTTTTCCTTCGCTGGCGTGTGTTATTAGGCGGGATGATATTTATTAGCCAGTTCTGGATCCACTTGCCAAACGACATGTTTTACGAGGGTGGATTTTTAGGCCGTTGTCCTCCCTCCCCTCCTCTCTTGCTGCCCCTCCCCTGTCCTGTCCCTCCCCTCCCATCATCTATCCTCGCCCCTCCCCCCATCCTCCTAGCCTAACCCTATCCCACACTTACCCCTCTTCTTCATGTCCCTACTTCCATTCTCCACCCCTCTCGGGAAACATAAAAGTCACAGTCCGATTTTTGCTGGTAAATCCAACTTTTGGAGCGGAGCCAAGCCATTTGGAACTCGTTTTTAGAGATCCGCCGTTACAGGGAATGAACAAGCAAAGTTATGTAATGAAAAGACATTCGAATAAAAGAGAAGGACTACCCGTTCGTTTCATCGCAAGTTTTTTTTTCCAAATGAATTGTTTTTTTGCAACCCGTGAAAAGGAAAATTATATTCACATCGTTCTGGAAGGAAAAAAGCATTATTCGATAGACATTCCTTTGAGCTGATCAATTTAACATATTGTCATACAGCAAAAATTCAACAAATTAGCAAGTCTGGCGAAAACACTTTCTTGATGATTATACTTTATGACAGCGTGGGTCAAAATTACATTCGCATCGAATCACGGTAAGTAAAATTTCTCTTAAATAAAATGACATCCATTAAAGACCGAAGATGGAGTTTCGAATATTATTTTAGATCGATTCAATTTTAAAGTGGTTCAAATCTGAACTCAATAAAAGCTTTTAACTAGAGGAGCTCAAGTTTGCTATAACTTAAGATATTCAAAGAAAAAAAAGATATGTACATGGGACAAAATAAGAAAATGTTAATTCTGAAGACACCTTTTCGAATTTTTCAAATATTTTTGCTGAAATTAAACCATTTTCCCAATAGTTTCATAAGAGAAATTCCAACATTTTAGTCAATATGAGCCTCCTAATTAAGATGATTTTATAAATACATTATAATCCATCACAGTTGGCATAATGCAAAAATAATTAACTCTAAGAAAATTTCCATTCTATCTGTTATTATGTACACAGATTATATATATTTAAGCCTTACTCACAGCCATGGAAAACTTCAAAAATCTATAAAATGGAGTGGAAGTGCTCTATAGCTTTGGTACTCTTGCCCTCACAGATATCAGAAACTAATTGAGCAGAAATTCTGCATGATTCTGGGGCATACACTCAGGTATGGCATGTAACTACTGGTGTAGGCCCTGGGGCCCCTAAGACTGTAAAACCGGGACTTCAAACCGCGTACAATATTGCTAAACTTAAATTTACACACACTTGGAGATGTATGTACTACTTCTATTAAGTAATATTCCGTTTTACTCCAACGTCGGGGCAGTAGAGACCGTAAAGCCCCAAATCAGTACTCTACTTCCTCAATACGACTGAACTGATTAAAAGCATACCATGATATATTAGCAGGTACAGCAGAATTTCATATACCTTAATCCCATAAGATAAGCATTTGAATAAGTGCTAAGGATTATAATTTGGCTGATGGAATTCATATCACTCTAGGTTTAGGGTCGAAACCATTTTTAGCCGAAATCTCAGCTTAAGCCCGGTTCCTTTATGCACGAATGGGTGCAATTCCTTGTGTGTTCCTCTGCTAGTAACTTTTGATCGCTTTTATAGAGCTGCTTTTTGTGTTTCCTGGTACAAAACCATAAGGTGATATGAAAAAGGAGCAAATCGCAAAGCGACAGGCATATAAAAATCAAACGTTAAAGAAATGAAGACTGATAAAGCGGAGACGTTGTTAGACACGCTGATATAGCAATAAAACAATTATATGGATGGAAAAGTAAAAAATACGCACTTGAAAACTGCTAAGCATATAATTGTCAATTTCAGATAAGTCCACAACAATTAACTCAATCTGGTAAAAAGAACCTTATGAATACGCAGTTTACTGTATTTTATTTCAATTCAACATTGCCCAATTTAATTTTACCAAATCACAATAAATGAAGCATACGTGGTTGATAAACCGGCAATAAATATCTAGGCACCGAATTTTCCCTCCGTTATTGATACTTCAAAATAGCCAAAAAATAACACAGACAAACGTTCGAGTATTAGGTCACGAGTCTGTGTCCACCCAAAATACGGTCAATGTAAATAGACAATGAAAATAGCCGTGAGCTCATATCAGAGAAATTAACCAATATTAGAGAAAAAAAACATGTATTTTTTCCCAAAAAACCCTAAATCAGTCACTGTATTTTTTCAACTTATTCAATAACAATGGAATGGACGCTGGTTCTTTTATAGCTTCCCCACAAAATATTCATCGGAATAAATTGTTTTCAAAATCTTAATAAATATTAATTTATATTAATTAGTGTACAACATTGATGTAGTGGAAGGGCTTGCGCGTTCCAAAGACCCCTTGAGCTGGACTGGCGGGAGCAATGCATAGTGCTACACGTGATAGTGTCACATGAAACATACTATTGGGAAGTGGGGGTGGGAGTCCCCTCTCGACTATCATACTACCCAGAAATATGTATGTCGCACAAAGAAAAATAAATCCTAGCAACTACAGGACGCCGCTCAATGTGGCGGGTGTCGAACCCGGCATCGGAGGAGGCAAGGGCCCCGAGGTTGTCATCACACGAAATCCTTGCAAAACAGAGTCATCACAGGATACAATGAGAGAAGAGAAGGGAATTCCCACTAAAATAGCAACTTGAAACGTTAGGACATTGATGAGGGCTGAGAAGCTGGAAAATATGAAATGGGAAATCAATAGAGGGATAATGGGTGCCTTGGGGCTGTGCGAGGTGAGATGGAAGGACAGCGGTACTAATGGAGTGATAGTGAGAGGGTAATCTATAGTGGTGGGGCTGAGAGTCAACGCGGGGTAGCCATAATTTTGAATGCAAAATTGAGGCGGGGGGTATTAAATATTGAACAGGTGAACAACAGTATAATAGCGGAAGAAATAAAAGCACGCCCTACAAATTTCGTATTGGTCCAGGTGTACATGCCGACATTGGTGTCGGCCTCGAAGGGGCTGCGGTTCCGCTATCCTTCCCTTCCCATCCCTTCCTTCCACCTCTTCCAAGTCCCTGGATATAAGCGAGAGCTTGCAAACCGGGGACGGAAGTTGTAATCCTGCGGCGAGAGCCAAAACGCCTGTACATGCCGACAAGGAATCATAGGGAGTAAGAAGTGGATGGGGTATATGAACAGATTGAGGAGATTATCAGAGAAGTCCCGGGCAAAAAAAACCTAATAGTTATGGGCGACTGGAACGCAGTACTGGGGGAAGGGAGATATGTGTATGAAGTGGGAGGGTTTGGATTAGGAAGGAGAAATGATCGCGGTGAGAAGGCAGTAGAATTTTGTAAGAGAAATGCATTAATAGTAACAAACACTTTGTTTTAACATCATCGCAGGAGAAGGTACACATGGCAAATGTCAGGAGACACTGGGAGATACCAAATTGACTATATTATGGTTTGACAAAGATTTAGGAACAGTGTGAAGGCCTCGCGGAGCTCTACGGGGGCTGATGTAGACTCGGCTCATAATTTATTAATGATGAACTGTGAGGTTAGATTCAAAAAGCTAAATAAAAGCAAGAGGATGAAAAGGTGGCACTTGGAAGGGTTGAAAGGGGAAAAAAGGAGGGAATACCAAGAGATAGTGGACGAGAACATAGGAGAAGCCAAAGAGCAGGAACAATCGAGGAAAAGTGGGAGAATATAATAGCAACCATTGTAAGAGCGGCCGAGAAAATAAAAGGAACAATGGAAATGAGGAGGGTAAAGAAGCAATGAGTTAAGGAAAAAATGATTATGAAAATGGAGGGCAGAAGGAATTGGAAAAATGTCACACCGACGTAGGTTAGGCGATATACAAGGAGTTAAATAATGAACTGCGGCGAATAACCAATCGGGCGAAAGAAAAATTGGTGGAAAAGGCAATACGAGGAAATGGAGAAACTGCAAAAAGAAGAGGAATTGGGTGCGTTATACGCTAGGGTAAAATTGCTATCCGGAGGCAAGTGAGGGCAAACGGTACCAAAGATTAAGGACAAGATAGGTAGAACATTTATCGACCAGGAAGATATCCAAGAATGATGGCGAAAATATGTGGAGCAGCTATATGACAGCGATTGCAGACCAACTAATTTAGATATAGAGGAGAATGGAAGGCTAGATGAAGATAACCTTGGGCCAAAGATTCTCGAGAGTGAAATTGAGAGCGCTTTAAAAGAGATGAAGGCAAGAAAAGCTGTAAGAGTCGATAACATATCCTCGGAATCGCTAAAGAGTTTAGGAAATAAAGGTAAGCAAGCTTTTTTCGAACTTTTATGTAGAATCTACGAGGAAGGAGTATGGTCAGAAGACTTTGTGAAAACAGTCTTAATTTCTATTCCAAAAAAGAAGAATGCATCAGAATGCGAGGACTACAGAACAATTAGTTTGATTTCACACGCAGCCAACGTTTTACTTTGAATAGTCAATAGAAGGCTGGAGAGTAAGGCCAAAAACTACTAAGGCGATGACCAGTTTTGGTTCAGGAAGAGAAGGTCAACTCGGGATGCGATAGAGGCGATGATAACGCTTAAAGAGAGAGAAACATAAAATATAACCAGGACATTATCGCTTGCTTTATTGATTTTGATAAAGATTTTGACAGAGTAAATTGGAATAAACTAACAGAAATACTCGGGAAAAGGGGAATAGACTGGTGAAACAGGAGACTAATCCAAAACTATGTATGACTTAAAGGGCGCAGGTGATGGTGGCTGATGGTGAATCGGGATTGGTAACTCTAAGTCACGGGGTAAGGCAATGGTGCCCGTTGTCACCATTGATTTTCAACATTTATGCTTAGGAAATGGTAAGACAGGTGTGGGTTGAACTTGAGTTTGGAGTAAAGGTGGGAGCGCATCTTATAATATCGGTTATATTCGTGGCATTGGTTAGTGGATCATCGTAGGGATTGCAATCTTTGGTAAACGTTTTATACATACAGTGCGGGATATTCAGAATAAAGATAAATAATAAGAAAACAAAAGTAATGAGATTTTTTAGGACAAAGAAAGCGAGGCTTGTGATTAAAATTGGAGGACACAAACTTGAGCAAGTAGAACAATAAATTACTTAGGTTGCACGCCAGAGGAAAACGGGCATGGTAGCAAAGGCATACGGAAAAGAATAGCGCTAGCTAAAGAGGCGTTTAGCAAAAGAAGGGACCTGATGACGGGGACATTGGGTAAGAATGTGAAGAAGAGGCTGCTGTTAAGCTTGATATGGAGCGTAGGGATGTATTGGGCAGAAACGTGGACCCTAAGAAAGGAGGACAAAAATAGGCTGCAGGCATCTAAGAAGTGGGTGTAGGGAAGGATGGAGGTGAGGTGGACGGATAGGAGGACTTACGAGGAAGTGCTTGAGTTGGTGGGCGAGGAAAGGAAGCTCCTGAATGAAATTCGGGATAGGCAGGGTAGAGGGCTGAAGGACGAGATAAAGGGTGATGGGTTGCTGAAGAATGTGATAGAGGGAAGGATGTTGGGCAAGCGGGGAAGGGGAAGATAGAGAATAGGTTTCATGGACGGGATGAAGAAGGATAGATCGTATGTAGAGGCGACAAAATATATGTATAATTAAGGGCAATAGGCCCCTGAATTTGTAGAAAACCAGGAGAAAATTCTCTGACATTCAACAAAACCTACCTTTGCCGGTAGAATACATTAAATAAAATTAATGTTGCTAGGGAGATAAATGTTACTTCTTACAGAGGAAAAGTTTTCCGATTCGTCCATGGGCTACCTTGATGTTGAAAATGATTGGAGTCCACGCCAAGGCTCTTTGGTGCCAGGACTTGGTGGCATTCATCTGCATAGTTTGGGATTCCAGAGAATGGAAATGAAACTAATGCGGTGGCCCCTCCATACAGACCCGCTGGAGAAATTTAACTTCCCCGTCTACTTGTACACGATTGAGTCCCTATCTCAGGACTCAAGTTCCCTGCAAATGTTTACCATTAATTTCTAAGACACCTACACTTTCCGTGGTAAGAGGGATTATTCAAAAAGAGAGTTTTGATACTTCACTAAAAATTCCGGCAGATGTATAGAGTTAAATAAGTTATTATCCGAGGAGACTTTTGTTTGTTTTCATGTTAGATACCAATCTCTTTACAGATAAAAAGATAAGGACCTATGCAGGGGAGCAGTTTCGGTATCCGAATATTTCTGCGCCCCATCAACATCAAGGTACAAACGAAGACGATAAAGCCAAGCTTGTGAATATCGCTCATTTTTATGTTTGCTGAACACCCTGATCGAATACTTCAAGGCATTTGTTTTTCAACAACTATGGTTTGAGCGAAACAACCACCACGGAGGTTTTTAGTCATCATCATCATCATAACCTTTAATTACCATGAATAAAAGTCACAATTTTCTTCACGTTGAATAACTCAATTTAACAGTTCCTCCCAGATGTTGATATCGTAATGCGCTGAAATCAGAGTTGGTCTTTATTGAACTAGGATAAATCTGTTTGTAAAATTAGATCACTCAACGTGGATATAAAAATCGTTTCCGTTAAGAGTGATCAAATATTTGCCATTAATATTCAACTTTTTATACGCTTTAATTATCCCTTAATACTTCACAATTGAGAAAAATACAGCATACTTTCCCATTTCTAGTACTGAGGTTTAATATTCAATCATGCTAAACAGAAACCGAGCGTGCACATCAATCATCCGTAGAGGGCGTACTTTCAAAATGTTTAAGCGCTACCTAGCGACCGCATTGGGTGAAAGGAGGTTCACGGAGCGTTATGGGGAATTACCAGTCAGGAGAGGTCGGCCACGGGAAGCCAAATCGGAGTTGTGTAGTTAATGGGCGACCACTCAACTACGGTAATAATGAATGGATGAAATTATTCATGTTTTGTCAAACTACTGTGAAGCTTTGCTTCGGTAAGGACGGAATTAGGTCGTTACTCTGGTTGACTCAGATGGGCATAAACTGCGCTTCCTTTGTCTTCCAGATTAATACAGGATATTTTGGATTAAGGTAAGACGCGGGTTCATGAAAGGTTTGCAAGGGCATGAGGTGACGATTGTGGAAGTTCAAGCATTAATTATTGATTCACCGGCAGTTTCCTAGCTCGGAGGTATACTTACATTTCCATAGGATTCCATTTAATCCCAGCCCCTACATCATTCACGTTTGCAAAATCCGAAGTGTTATCCACAAATATCATGTCAGTGAGTGAAATTTTAGAGCAATTAGCATACAGCAAGAGTACATTTAGAGAGAATATACGCAATGCGATTCCACAGTTAGAGAATAGAAATCATAAAGAATAGAGAAGTGCCTCCAACCAAGGCCCTAAAATAGTTGAAAACTTTTTGAGCCATCAATATATCAATATTGATAACTTATTCAGTTATTTTTTTGGGATGAAACCTCTGATCACAAAACTAATGATAGTAAATTTACAGAATTCAAAATATTGGTTTAGAACGGCTCTCCTGCAAATTAAATTGCTCAGCGATTCAGTTATTGTTTTAATAAAATACACATGTAAAGAGCTATCAAGGTATAACCATTTAGCTCAAATTTTCAGATTATTACATGAGATTATTCATAAATGCCAAAAAATTGGGAAGTTCATATTAGTGTCAACACAAAACGATATATTACTCTAAAAATATTCATCGAGTCAATAAATGATCCAAGATTCGGGTGTGAAAACGTATTTATTTTCAACATTCTTGGTGATGAACCTTGTATTCAGACATATCCATCCTCAAATAAAAACTCGGTTTCATTCTTATCTCCAAATCAAAAATGTTTTCTATGAATTTAAATTTGGAAAATCAGTCACGTAATGGTGAAATTAAAACTAATCGGTATCCCAGCCTCATGCTTTATAAGGTGGCGAGCGTAGTGATCGTGAGTCATTGAGTGCACATTTTAATAACTTATCAAATGAATAAAAAGATTTGGACCACATTTCAATTGTTGTATCTGTTAATTTGATGTAGAATACTATGCATAATACAGTTAATGATGCAGCAATTATAATTTACAATTTTCGTTTTTCATAAAACATTCTTTGGACAAGAGTTGGCGGCGCGGAGTTTCAAAATTGAAGCAGAAATCATAAGTATAAACTTCTTTTTTTCCTCAATAAGATAACATGAAATTATTATCCACATAATGATAATATGAATCGTTTTGTGTTTATGAGAAAATCAGTATACATATAGTCGAAATATTTTGAAATATGCGCCAAAATCCATAAGACCATGCTTCAAATTGGCTCTGAGTGGCCAAGATACCAACCAAATAACACGCGATTTCTTAAACTTTTATCCATACATATTAGACATGACTACACTCATGCAAGTTTCACGCAAATCTGCACACAAACAAAAATCTCCCCAACAACATCAAATAATTCAGACATTGAAAATCCACTCAGACGGATTATGAACCCGCGAACCAACCCATTGGAATTCTCTCAGGTCACAACCGAGGCCATTGAGATAGAAATAGAGTGCAATACGAGGGTAGCCTTTTAAGTTTCGGGAATAGAATGTTCCTTATCACCTAGCCACTATAAATGGTGTTTATAAACAACTTTTTGAGTTGGTTAATGCTCATGCAAAGTTTCATTAAGATCGGCCTGATAGTTTTAAAACGGTGGCGTGTCAAAGTTCCAAAGTCGCTGTACGAGATGGAATTAAGTCATGAACAGTACCGCACGATAATTTTCTATAACTTTCGACGAAGCCTCACCCAGCAAGAATGCGTCGCAGAACTTTTTAATGTTTTTGGCGAAGAAGCACCATCAAAGACAACCGTTTATCGCTGGTATGCAGAGTTTCAGCGAGGACGCTCTAGCCTCAGTGACGAATCGCGTGAAGGGCGACCAGAAACCGCCGTCACTCAAGAAAACGTGGATGCTGTACGTAACATGGTTCTGAAAGATCGTCTTGTTACATACCGTGAAATTCAGGCATCATTGGACATCTCAGGGACCTCAGTACACGAAGAGTTAGGTGTTAAAAAATTGGTTTCCCGCTGGATACCGCACCTCCTCACAGAAGAACAGAAAGCAGCTCGAGTCAAATGGTGTCGAAATACTCTGCAACGATTCAACTCAGGAGCATCAAAGCACGTTCACAACATTATAAGTGGTGATAAATCATGGATCTATAGCTACAAGCCTGAATCAAAACGCCAATCTTCAGTATGGGTCTTCCAAAGTGAACTCAAACCGACAAAAGTTGTTCGCTCTCGCAGCGTTGCCAAGAAAATGGTCGTATCGTTCGTAGCCAAATAAGGGCATGTAGCAACAATTGCTCTTGAAAATCAAAGAACAATTAATGCTCAATGGTATACGACCATTAGCATGCCAGAAGTGATCGCCGAGCTTCGGAATGATAACCCAAATCGATGCATTACGCTCCATCACGACAACGCAAGCTCACACACCGCTCGAGTCACAAAGTCGTTTTTGGAACAGCAAAACGTCGAAGTTCTTGATCATCCTCCATACAGCCCGGACTTAAGCCCCAATAATTTTTTCACATTCCCCAGAATCAAGAATATGCTAAGAGGAAAGCGCTTCCAGACGTCTGAATAAGCGGACGATGCCTACAAAACAGCCATTTTGACTACTCCTACTTCGGAATGGAATAAATGCTATAACGACTAGTTCCATCGCATGCAAAAGTGCATTGACTATCGCGGAGAGTACTTTGAAAAGCAATAAAAAAATTGCGTTATTGTACCTTTTATAGTTTTCTTCACTCCCGACACTTAAAAGGCTACCCTCGTAAATAATCAAACTCCAACCTAGCAACCGAAATATCCAACAAATTGCTTACCACGATTTTTCCTCTCTTGCCTTTGCAGAGTGATAGACGCAGTAGTGGACGTGAAGCAAGGGTAGTAATATACGGTTAAAAATTTATGGCAAAAAACTGTTGAAGCATTTTATTAGTTACTTGAATCTAATCAACCCATTCAATCTCGCTGCGGTTTCTAGGTAGAAATACAAATTATTATGAATTTATATCGATAAAAATTATTAACTGAGAAAGAATAATCAGGAAATAAATGAATAATTTCAACAGATTCAGGCGAGATATCGTGGAAGTTCGCCATATTATAACAGAAACAACAATTGCACTTTTCAACAGGATATTATAATACGTACGACGTATTTACCTCTCAGAGCCATCATCACGTATAAGTCTTGTGCCTGATGATGGCTATGTTAGCTAATACGCGTCTTACGTATTACAATATCCAGTGGAAAAGTGCAATTGATGTGTCTGTCATAGTGAGAAACGGAATGTACACTACAGTTAATTTATCGAAGGAGAACATCGTAAAATTGCAATAAATTAATGTGTCAGCCCGTAAGCGCTAAGGTGTATCGAGGGGAATCAAGATGGTGGATCGGCTAACTCTACGGTACAGCTGAAACCACTTGCCACCATAGCAAGCGCTCTCTTCATGTAACTCGGGGAACGAGATTGACTGAGGCATGAGCAGTGCTTGGCTTAGAGATGGAATGAATGTAATTGTATCTCTCGATTCCATCGGTGTCGTACCCTCGCAATTCCTTCAACGACCTTCGCTCGACTTTGCTCTCACGTCACGCCCTTCATAAATCACCGCAATCCGTCGTGAGGCAAAATTATCCCGCTCTCGAATTTTCAACTCTCCCAGTCCAAAGTTAACTTTCCCAATTCCCATCACCGTGCCCACCCTCTCGCTATCCAGAGCTCTCTCCCACCGCTCCGTGGGGTGGCTCGTTGTTCACTTGTTTTGCGCATCGGTGCCCCTCGCCTGATAGAGTTTTTGACTGCGCGGAGAGAACGGACGGGAGGAAAGCCCCCGCGTTACTAGTCGCCAGCGCACACTTGTCCTTTCGCTGTCTACGCCTACGCCCAGTGAAAACGGCATTTTCGGCGAAAATGTCAAGCAAACTGGAGACAGAAGAGAGCAAAATATGCCTCCATTGTGAATTAAATCCATAGAGTGCCTTGAAAATCACCTAAAGGGTGAAAGTTATAGACATACAAAGAAGTTAGTTAAATGCACGACTAGTTTGACGTATTAAAACATCATCAAGATAAAAAAACCTATGTTAAACTGTAACATAAGCTCTGAGTTGTTAATTTAAAATTCAAGGGTGTGTAGCAAGCAATTTATTTCCACAGAAAATGCACTACAAGGTATTTTACAAATAAAAATAAAGCAATATTGCATTTGACATATGGAAGTGGATTTAAACAAGCGTAAAGTTGAATTGACACATGCTACATTCGAAATAAATAAGATATTGCCAACACAGCAGAGCAGCATGAAGTCCAGCATAACAATAAAAAGCTTTATATTTAAATTCATCCATTTGTCTAAGATCAATCACTTCAGTTCAACGTGCATAGTCGTGGTGTAATTTATATTTCTGCAGTAGTGAAATAATCTATCAACTTCATTTTTCTTAAAAGGTTCTGTTCCAAGTTAAACCTACGCTTTGATGGTTATATCAATTCAAGTGTTCGCTAAAATCATCCAGTTGGTCTTGAAAAAAATAGCACCTATTTTTAATTTGCACAACTCACTTGGAACGTATGATAACCTTGGACGAATTATAACTACCCAGACATGCCGAAGAATTTGAGTATGATATATGTTCCAAACTTCCATTCCTTTCCCTTGGCACTAGTCCAGCACCCTTTTCATGAAACCTTATTTACGATTGCCTTCAATACTACTTGCTTTTGCTCCATTAGAGGCCATACTTCAATCTACTTCTTAGACTGGTACATATTCAACACTCTGAAACACATTATGCTTCAGGCAGGATCTGAGTGTAATTATTTTATCACAATTTGTATCGCAACACATTTTTGCTGGCGAAAAATCTACATTATTTTCAAATCCAATGTTTCAGAGAACTATTGTTTTTTTAGGACCTTTCGCCAGCTCTTTTCCTAAATAAATGCTCTGAATTTACCGTTAGAATACATCGGCGTAAGAAGAGTTCAAAGCTAACAGTCAATCATACACAGATCATGCAGAACTAAATAGATATCAATTCCCTGCGATAGCCCTCAAAGCGTGACTCTGATGAACCTGGTTTACCGCAATGCGTTCTGCGGAAATCTATTTTCCTGGAATGAAACTTAACTGTTTTATGAAGTAGGACTCACGGGAAACATAAGTTATATAAATAATATTTTAAATCAATAACAGCCATCTTTACTTAAAAAGACAGTAGTTTAATTGAATTTTAGATGCATTATGCATTATATTCCTCCCGTATCCAATATTGAAATAGCAGTCGAAAGTTGTATACGATTTTCAAGAAAAATATTGGTTTAAGTTGCCCAAAACATTTAATTCCAACGCAATATGACTGGAGACACTGTGTACACAAGATTATATTAATATCTTGAACAGCAAAGGTATATAACATGCATTTTTTCTCAAATAGTGAGATATATTCAAAGCCGAGATGTACATAATCCAGAATGAGTGTTACTCACCAGAGAGACTGGACTACACCCTGTAGCTTAATGACTCCGTATCATTATAGCAAATACCTTGGTTTATATGTATTGCTATTCAATTATATTCAGTTTGTAGAGAAAATTGCTAGCCTTAAAAAAGTATTAACAATCATGGCACTTAAAATTGTGTATCGTGTACAGTGATGACTGTCAGTTGTTCACTATATTGCTTAGTTTAACAAAAGATAGATGAAAGACTTGGTGAAACGTAGAGAAACACAAGAGGGAATTTGTCGTGATTTAGGATGTAAAAAAATACATTGTGAGTCTCGTGAAGTTGCTCACGAAGGGAATGTTTCATTCATAATTAAAAGATAAAACTTGGTTAATTCCACACTAATTTATTAAAACCAACCCAGGTTTCAGCAACAGAGTGCCATTTTCAAGGTACAACTGACGTGAGTATATATGGTGATGGGAATGTTTCAGAATGAAAGGAATGTTTAAATCCAGCTCCAAAATGTCGTTAAGCTGTTTAATTAATCTCACATTTAGTTTATGGTCCGCACACGTACTGCAAAAAAATTTTACAAAATAGACGGTTGAGAGAGTCGTGCAGGTTTCAACTCCCAACTGGGACAAATATTGCATGCAAAGTTTGAGACAACGCGAAAACCAGCGCTCTTAAAGTGGATTGCACTTAATTTCATGGATGCAAATGTAAAATGGACGCAATGCGCTCTCCTTTCAGTCCCTTTTAATCCATTCCATCCCTCGACTCGGGCCTTCGCTACAACGTGCTCACCCGAACAGTTCCACCCCTTCCCTTTATTGCCCGGGATGCGTTTCCTTTCTGACTATATCTGGACCACAAGCGCGGTCTTTACCTTCGTCCTTCCTTCGCTTTGTTTCCAGCAGCGCGGGTTCACGGTAGCATTCACTCGCCTACCTGGCCAACCAACAACTTCCAAACTCACTCCCTTTAGCCCACCGGCTGTATGCAAAAAGGTCCTTCGGTTGGCAGGGTGAAGCCACCCTCCCGCCTTCCGTCTCCCAGACAACGTAAACGCCGCGTCTTCCCTTTGCCATTTCTTCCGTTCCTGAGACACGTAACCACTTTAATTGCGCTATTCTCATGATGTTAGCCTTTCTCCGGCTCCTTCTAGTGACGCAACTTCCCCACACACCTGTCCACTCGTCTCCGGGGCCTCCGTGAGCCCCGCCCCTTTCCGGACGGGTGCGTGCTTCAAACAAGACACACGCCGCTCCCGCAACACCAAATCTTCCCCTCTCGGGCTCCTCACTCCTCTCTTCATTCTACATCTGCATCTACGTAATACCCCGTGAGCTGCCGCTTGGGCGTGTGGCAGGGTGTGTTAGGTCACCAGCCGTGTAAAGGTGTACGTTTCTTGGAGATGAAATGGTGACATGTATTGTAGGAGTGTATTTAGTGGAGTTTTTCAATTTTTATTGCGGTCGCTTATTGTTCGCGGAATGAACCAGTTTTTGTACCTATCTGTTTGGCAGACAATCTTTTTTATTTTGTCACATCTGTCAGACCTAGAGATGTAGTGAGGAGTCACGAAAATATTCTCTATGTCGCTATGAAACATATCAGTTCTGAATTTATCAAGCAAACTAAGCCTAGCGTGTAGCCTCCGAGTCTCTAGGGGTTCTCACCTTAATCCCTCTAAAAGTTGCGAGACACTATATGTACGCTCTTAGCGGTTTTTTTACGAAGCGCGCTGCTTTCCTATGTGTTTTATTAAAGTTTATGGTTTAATCTATTTGACCAGAGTCCCAAATGCACACGGCGTATTCGAGGTATGGCTTAATCAAAGCGACGTAGCATCTCTCTTTGACTTTTTCATCCGAGGACCTTACTATTATACGTTTAACAAAACCCAGTTTCTTTAATGCTGCGCCACATCTGTCCTGTATGTGTAATCCCCACGACATATCAGATGTTCAGGTAATTTCAAGATATTTTGCTGTATCTGAAGATTTTATGTTTATTCCACTCACAGTACAGTTTCTATGACATTTATGTGATGGCTTTCGCAGGAAGTGAACTGTGGTGCATTTACTAATATTTAGTTCTAAACCCCACTCCTGGCACCACGAATAAACGTTGTTAAGGACCGATGATAGAGCTTCAATTTCTGCATCTTCGCTCATTTCACGGTAGATAACCGCATTGTCTGCAAATAACCTTAATTTACTGCTAACTCTAGAACTTAGTTCATTACCTTCCCGTATCATTCGTCACTCTTCCTTCAACAACGGCATAATTTTGGGTTAACCAAAGAGATAAAACTGAAAAAATTAAAAATGATTTGTCAAATAAAATGTTTTAGACACATTTTTAATAAATGGATGTAATACCTGATTATGCAATTTCGTATTTTGTACTCTTCTCTTCATTAGAAGCTTATCGCCGAAAATGGTCTTGGGTCTCACTATTTGGAATTCTCTCATTATAAGAAGTAGTGGGAGGTCACTGCAACCGCCATACGTTTTTATATTCATGATCAGTTTCACAGCAAAGCAGCATATTTTCTAATTTTGTGCTCATATATTGTCGTAAAACTGAGAAGTTCAAGAGAAAGTTGTGATTTGCGGCGAAAATGGTCGTGAAAATAAAAATGGCCCGTAGAGTTACAGGGTCCGTTCTCGTAAATATAATTAAACTCATTTTTTCTTCATTAAAAGGAAGTGTTTACCTTGTAATTATTTTCATAGCAATATTGCAAGATTATATGAACGCCAGATGGCCGGTAGGGGTACGCTTAGCCCTCAAAGGCACAGTAACTTTTCCGCTTTCCTCATAGCCATTCACATAATATTTTTTTAGATAACCCCTTGAGTTCTTTAAATCTTTTGACTTCTTGCCACTTGCTCATGTGTATAATAGGAAAAAAACCTTCACAAAATCATATAAGTACTGATTTATTCACATTTACATGAACTTGATTGTTCCACATATTTTACTGAATTAGAAATGTGTTAGGTACACATTATTAAGTACTAAAACATGGTCTCTGCTCCTTATCAGAGTCTTCTAGCAAGTATACATGCAGTATTACATTATTTTTCCCTTTGACCACTCTGTTCACCGACACGCTATGTTGTTCAGCTCATTCGTTCAGATAAGTGCACAACTTCCCCAGCGTGTAAATGCCTTTCTCTGATTCTCCACTTGCAAACCTGGAATGTCTTTAGTGTTTTTCAGTATCTAAGTTTAAACATTTTATGAAACCAAGGCGCGAAGCCCAGCTTAAATATTTCACATGACAAGCAGGGCAAAAATGATCTCCTTCAGTAGTTGTGGAGTTTCAGCGGAGAGTGGATGATACAGAGCCTAATGGTGGCATGAGCACACTTCTTTTGCAAGCTGATGGTTAAGATACATTAATTTAAGGGTTTGCTCAATATACTCCAGAGCAGTAAAAGTTGCGTTAACAAGTTCACAAACTGAAGAAATATTCTATCTATATTTATTCTCATTACAAGAACAAAATCTAATAAAAATACAGTAATTTAGAATTATCACCTGCATAATCTCTTATTTAATCAAGGAACATAATGAAAAGGTGTTTCAAGGAATAAATTGAGACTTTAAAACTACCACACTGCTGGAAAGAGTCCCTGTGTCCTTTCCATGTGTCTAAAAATATCTAAGAGTTGATAACACGTTTCTAATCCAAGAACTGTGGCGTCAGACTCACCAATATAGGGCAATCGATGCTAAAAAGCACGGAGCACGTTGAAAAATATAGTATGAATATATAATGAATCCATAAAATCATTCGAGGGTAAGAAATCTGGATAGCATACATGATCCCTGCAGTGGCTACAAACTCGAAGATAAAAATTGGAATTATTGTACAGTCAAAAGATTTCTTCGAGTAAATTTCGGACACATCCTGAGGTCTGGCACTAAACTAATTACGAAGAAAATAGTACAAAGGTAACTGTAATGGGATTTTGAAATAAGTTCCCATAATTGCTGTCGTAAGTTTTTGATTTTATTTCTAGAGTCATCCCGAGAATATTTGGAGGCCTAAAGAACTCAATGAATGAGCCAACGAAATCATTTCCGATTAGAATCGTTTTTAAGTACGCACAACTCAAAAGAGTATAAGGTATTTAAAAATACATATTTTAAATTAAAATACAATCCAAATTTCTATTTATGAATTACTTCATAAAAAGTTACGCATTACTTCTCAGAAGGACTATTTTCAGCAACAACAAACGATTTCACCAAGCCCCTCGAAAATTTTGGCGCCTTTCATACTTATGCCGAAATGTGAATGTTCTTGGCTATTTGCATTTATTTGTTTCAGGTATTTTTCAACTGATTTAGAAAAAATTTTGATGAAAAACACTAACTAATTATTATTTTTTCTTGAATCGTAAGCAAAGTTGTACAGCTCAAATTCCCGCCACCTATTTTGCATATTGTTGTTACGTTTGGAATCCATTTAATCATTTCTCGGCTCATATTTGCTCATGATTAAACTGAAGCATCTGAATAAGCAAACATTATTAATTCAAAGAGATAAATGCTAAGTCGTATTCTTCATGTGCACTGGGAGTAAACCAGATAATTTAACGTGAACAACAGGCGAGAAATGAAATGCGAACAACATCCGAAAAATAAAACTGTCGTGAGCTGTTTTATTCCGGCTCTCCTCTTATTTGATAAACAGGGTCGGATTAGACTTTCCTTTTTATCAGCGAGTTGTCCGAGGTGCTTAACGCATGTGTTCCCGTCGAAGCTACCATTAATATTTCCAAGTTACGCCAACTTCTTTGATATCTAATGGACCTATAGGAAATCGAATTTTCGGTTGAAACATTGATAACCCAGCACACGCACCAATTTCAGGCATACACATTCATCAAACGCTGAACGGATGCAATATCAATGCCAGCTAGCGATGAAAACACCCAATCCGATTTACCACGTCAATAACCGAAGTTGAATGAAATTTAAATGGCCTCCGATCCAGTCTCTCGGTGGTTTGGTTTGGTTTACGCACAAAATGTTTGCCTACTACTGACGCCATGCTCATTAATCAACCGCCTACCGACTTCTTCACGTGTCTATAAAAGTTCACGGATGAAAAAATGTCACGTAAGATAAAAAGCATATAATGGTAAATAATTTGATGTTTATATACAATTAGTTGAAAAGCCTGCTCAAGCAGGCTGAAATATTGGTGATATAGCCTAAAAAAATGAATGAAGAAAATATTTGAATAAAAATTTGTTTTTTTTATTATCAAGGAAAATATTTCATGCTAAAATGGTAAAGAATATACGTACAATAGGAGTCAAAGTTTGCTTTTTATACAGCACTTATGATGGCGTAGGAGGAACTGTTACGATGCCGTTTCATTTGTGATAGATGTATTTGCGCTCACCTAAATCACTACACCTGTCAATTAAACCATACGTGCGTAAACGTAGTATTTTATGAAGTAAGTATGAATTACCCCTTTTTCTAGGATAATCACGATCATTTGCAGTGATTTTTGGAAGAGCTGTAGTAGATAAGAATGAGTAGTTGTTTAAAACTAAAGGCAAATGCACTATTTGTTCATGGGAATAAAGGGGCAATTTCGCAAATTTCAAGCTTTTTATTTCTGAGTAATTACCCATATATAAAGTATGAGAATCGAAAGGTATACAGCAGAATTACTTGGACAAAAGCATTTGATAACACGTATCAGGGTGTTTACTCCTGAAGTGATTTGGCTTCAATACCTTATATTATGTCCAAATTACTTTTTTACATGTTATTTTGACAAGGAATTATTAGATAAAAAGTGTGGCTTTATATAATTTACTCTTTTTGATAGAGAGACAATTATAAACAATGTTTTATGGCTAATCTACTAAATTAAAAGCCTTAAAGGATAAACGTGGTGAATAATGGACATAACAAACGGCTCTTACGCATGCCAATACCTTTTCTTTCACATTTAACAAATGATCCTGGAACAACTGCTGAAGACAAAAGAGATGAAAATTCAGATAAAAATGGGTTTGCCAATTACTCCGAATTCTTAATACTTGCGTCTTACATTCGAGCAAAGAAAATTACGCCATTTAAAATACCCACCAGAAGAAGTAAATGATTCTGAACTAAATAATGTGCCATGAACGTAACTGTTAATCATAAAATTCAAATTTTACCATAAAAATTAGCAATATTAGCTGAATTATCCAACGGAATTTCCTTAAAAGTTCAAAATTTTGCATTACCTGATAATTGAAAAAGTACTGCTCTATGTGTTCGATTCTCTGTAGGAATATCAAGAGTAGGTATGCTTTCTTTACGTTTTTACATTATGGTGTTAAGCAGGTATCACATCTTTCATCGACCATTTATAAATTGGGATTCAATTAATTTATTGGATACAGATGACATGATTATTATACGAGGACCAATAACTTTTTAAAACAGTTCTTTGAAAATCAACACACAGCTTTAAAAATTATCAACGATACTTGCCATCAATCCACAAGTAATTTCCATTCAGAGCGCATATTATTGTTTGACAGTAATCCGATGGCCAGATCCCTTTAAGTTATTTTTTCACTTTCAGAATTAGTTTTGATCTTTAATTACTAAAGAAATAATATTCATGCCCTTTTGGAAACTTATCACTAAATATTGCCTGTAAAACATTAGTAATATTATATGATTTCCAGCGATGTTATTTGACTATGAAATCGATTGATGGAATCTATTCTTTAAAAGATAGAATTTATTAAACGTATGCATTGAAAATTTGACCCAAGCTAAAATGGATTTGCAATGAAATCATAAACGCGAAAAGGATGCTGAGGCCAGTAATTTTTAAAGAAATATACCATCAAATTAAATCCTCCAAAAGCTAATACCCTTTAAGTAGGTAGCGGCTGTTTTTCTGCAATATCGTTAGGCGCAAAATATTTGAATTCAGAATGCACTAAAGAAGAAATTCAAGAATCGATTAGAGGAAAATGCAAAGGTTAATCGAGGGAAATACAGCCGTTTTCTGGGGGAAAATCAATGGTTGATCATATTGTACAAACGAACAACAGTAAATTTAATTATACCTACACTCTAAAGGCTAGTCAATAAGTTATTGGTGACTTAATATCTGTTGGTTGAGGGAGCCTTCGACAGGAGCTCGGACACCTACATCTTGAGTGGTCTATTATGCCAACCCCATGTTTAACCTGCCTGCCACATGCAGACAGGGGACAAGAGCGCCACGGTGAAGATATGAATGGTCACCCATCCAACCATCGTCCGGGTCCAACATTGCTTAACTTCAGTGATCTTACGGGAACTGGTGTTTCAAGGAGGCTGGGCCCCTGCCCAAAATTCCATACTATTTAAGTTTCGAACAAAATGTTGGCAAAGAAATAAAACACAGACATAGAAATCACTCCCAATTTGTTGTCTGTTTGCCGAATATTCATTTATACTCTCCCATAGGTATCTTTAAAAATAAGATTGGTTTTAACGTTTTAGTTTTGTAGATATAGTCAGCCGAAGGACAAAACAAACCTATTGCATGCGCCAAAATTTGCAGGTCAATAAATTGGCCTCGAAAGGTGGCCAGAGCCATTTTAAACAATACTTCAAAGCGTTGTTGAAAACTAAGACTAAATAAAACTCAAAGTGAAATATAAGCCCTTTTAAAACCATGAAAAATACTTCAGGAAATTGCAAAAACAAATTAATGACATAAACCATTTCTTGGTCAAAAAACCCATTAATGTGAATGTATCTTTTAGCAGTGGCAACTAGTGTTTGAAATCAAGATCTTAATGGCACTCTTTATTTTAAGTTGATTTTTTTACAAGAAAGTAACGTTATTTTCATCCTGAATTAATATGGTGTTAATGTGAATGTAAATGTATGTAATGATTCATCAAGAGAAAACTTTTTTCCATTTTATGATAGAAAAGCTAGGGTCTCAGCATAAAATTATAGAGGAAAGAGAAAGTTAACCGGACAAAATAATAATTTAAAATTTCTTCAAGAAAAAGACTGGAGGCCTCAGAGACGCCTTTAAATTCCTGTAATCATCTTAATGGCATCAAAAATGGTCAAAAATTTAAGAATAAAAGTTAAGAAAACTATAAGAAGCAGAGAAACTCCGTAAAGACCATCTCAATCTCCTAATTAAGGTTTCTTCAAGAAGAATATGAAAAGAAAGGACCCAAAAGGAATCGCAAAGCTCTATGCCAGCACTAAACACGCATTAAGAAACGGAAGAGGATATAACAAGAAATGCTTATTAGATTTAAGTGCAAAATTTAAGAAAATAATGTCAAAGAGTTTTAAAGTAAACGTAATAGGTTATGCTACTAACTTTTACCCGAGTCAAGGTAAAGAATGTTAAGCGTAAGCTTCAAGAAAAGATAGTGATACGCCAAACGGTAACTAATAACTATAAATACTATTATCTTTGAATTTTACTGAAAATACGTCAAAGAAATAGAAGGACTAGAGAACTATCTTGATTTTCCAATGTAATCTATAAAGGAATATAAATCTTCAAACGTATGAACAGTGTTAAAATGGCAGCTACTAAAAAGCGAAAATGTTATTTTACGACAATAAGTACTTATGTCTATTTATGAAACGGTCCTAATATTTATGAAAAATACTAAGAAAATTCTAAGATTTACTATATCAGTCTTCTTACCATAGCATCAAGCAACTCCTGCAGAAAGAGATATCCCAACTTCAATTCCAAAATACACCAGTGACTATTAACGAGTCTCAGCTAATTATGCCCAGCTATTAGTATTTCAGACAATACATCATAGAAAGAAATAAAAACTTAACAATATGTTCATACTCACAAGGTTTAAAGAGAGGCAGCCTTTGTGGGTTATTCAGTCGCGTAACACCCTTCCTCAAACCAAATTGGGGGCGGTTTAAACATTAGCTGCATTTAACATGTCAACTGCGCTATTATCTTGAATTCACTTAACATTGCTGTAAGAAGATTTTTATCTCCATAAAATGTGTTTCCCTAGCAAAAGAATGTTTGCCAGAAGAATCCCAATCCAGAGAAAGCGATTTGGGAAGCACTCCAATTGTGTATGTATACTAATCCTATCATCGAATGCGAGGCTAAACTGTTGCGTGGTTCATTATTCGCCTTTTCATACGGAGGAGAAATGCCGTCGTCAGGTTTCTCTCTGCCCTCCATTCATTGCCAGAGCAATCCATTTCAAATCATTATGTACAGCTATAATCTATAGTATTATTACCTTAGTTGCTAGTCAATTCTTACATAGGTGATTAAAACGTGATTACCCACATAAAGTATTGAGAAATCCAACACCGATCTCTCATTTTAAAAAAATACGTGTATTAGAAAGGGTAGGTTAATGAACTTATAACGTAATTTCTATGAATCAAACTGTTAAAAACTTGAGTGAGATAAATTATAGCTTACTATCTATAAATAGGAGTGAAAACAAAGAGTGAACTCCAACACTGAAATCAGTTAGATGGTTCCGCCTGAATTTCTTTTAAACTTTTTTGTGACAAGAGCATTTCCATGCAAAGGTATTCCCATGGTGAGCAAGAGACGTTATCCCGCTACTCCAAGGGGAACCGCATATTCCAGCAACTGAAACGAAACTTGATTTAATCAAGTGGGTAAGTGCGCATGTTCAGCGTTAACATTTGCGAATTTCAGGGCACCTTCGCGGGGAGAAGCCATTAGACATGATTCATGACACCATAAATTCTAATGCTAACCTTGTGTTGTGTTTTTCACTTTCCCACGCATCATCCCTGTCTGACAACTCGCATTCGCCATTAGCCGGCTCTCCCGACAACGCCTCTACATACACACACGGAAATCTCTCCTTGGCTGCGCGATTTTCGAGTATCAGCATCGTAATGCGATATTAAATTAGTATCGCAAAAGTAACGATATCCGTAGTTCATATTATATTACTCCTACAATTATAACACCCATCGTATCAAATATATTATCTTATTTAAGATAACATTTTTTCTTGGTTTCATTACACATGCTATAGGTACTGAAATAATTCTCAGCAATAGAGAAAATAAATAAAAAAAAATTTCCGGTCTCACCAACACAAATAATTAATTTAAGTATTGTAAATATGGACTGCGGCAGGCGTGGAGTGATGTGAAGTTATGTCCATTATTTCAATGATGGCTCTCAATGATGACTACTCAATCAGAAAAAAGTCAAAACCGAATGATAAAATGATTTATATTTTATACTAACGTTCACCATTCATCACCATATATTCGAATATCAAGCATTATTTAACGCATAACATTTCAAGATGATACACCACACAGCCTTATCACTCAATATTTCAATATGATATTTAATATCCAGGGGAACATCCGATGTAACAGTACTGAACCAAAATCGTCTATTCTGACGTAATGGTGATCTAAAGCCATTTTTTTTTCTTGTGGCTCTACATTTACATAAATGAATAAGGAGCGTGAAAATACTTAAAAGACTAAACGCAGAGTGAACATGGGTTGGTTAACTTCTTCTTTTTATCCTCAATACATACTATGGTAAGCTACAGGATCGCGAGAGCAGGCAGGAAAGAATGAAACACGAAGATTGACCACCTCATTTGTTGTGGGAGATTTGTTGTTAACATCATATGTTGCGGGAAAACTTTCTAATGAATGTGCTAAAACAATTTTTAGCGTTAAGCTTAGCCGCTTAGTCCATGCGCATTCTTGAAGTCACGAAATAATTTGATATCACGGTCTACAAGCAGCGGATACTGGGCCACTGGTTCGCTTACTTATTTGAAATGTATACTTAGTGGTTTAGAGGTATGAAAGCATAGCTGTATCATTATTTTACGGAAATTACATTCCACTAAAAGGTTGCTCAATAGTGATAGTATACTTCCTTCGATTCAGGTCTTCACCAGTTGACCAATCTGCCATTCTTGTGCTTATATTCTCCATTGCATTAGCATTAGCATACATAAAATATGTTGTAAGACGATTTTGCTGATTTGGCTGTGCATTTGAACTTGAAACGACGACTTTTTTCGAGATCTCCTTGGGTGTTCTTCGGCAGTAAACGCCAAGTGAACCCCTTAATGGCGGCCGAGTGGTGCAAATGGTTTCGAAGACATATTGACAGAGCTATGGATATATCGAATCGAAAAAACCTTGATTCTACTTCTGTGAGACGTCAAACTAATATAAATACCAAGTGAAATAATGGCGAGATACGCGTAGATACATATGATACAGTTGGCAATATTGCAAGAAATTGTGCGAACGTAATCCAATTGAATGAACTTTCACGTACGACGTGACGTGGGTATTGAGGAGGAATCGGCATCACTTTCTTCCAACGTATTAGCCAACTTCTTCATCCTTTCCATGTAAGAACACCAACACCCTACACTTCCCAAACCCATTCTGTCCTCCACATTCTAACACAACCTCGAACACACCGCCCATTTAGCTTCCCTATCTAAAATCCCTCGCCAAAAGATATCCCCTTCCACCACTCACTCTCCACCCCACCTGTCCACTTCCCACACCTATCTTCTTACGTTCTCTCTCTCCACACATATTTATTCCTTTGCGAGACCTTCCCACAGCACACCCAAGTTCCTTAAGGCGGCTGCCACTAGCACCATTGCCTTACCTAACATACCCTCGAATAGGAGGGGATACGCTATCCTGGCTATCCGACGGGCGCCCCGCGATTTGTGAAGGAGGACCCGGAGGGCACAGTTACTCTGTCCGTTTGGGAGGCGGGAAGAAGAGGGTCGCCTTTTCTGTTTAACTGAGGATCCCAAGGCTCATCGCATGGAAAATTCCCCTCCAACCCCTCTCCTCCCACTCATTCTTCCTCGCCCTTCCCCTCGCCAACTTCCCGGTCGGACCATAAAGTGTGGCCGCGCGGATTTCCATAACCATCCATCTGTAGGGGAAGACCCGACCCCGGGGGTTTCTGGCAACGGGGAACTGGTCGCGGGGAAAGAGATGGAAATGTGGGATGGATGGGAGTGGGTCAGGGAATCCATCTCAAAGGCTCCATCTCCCTCCCCCTTTATTCTCCACACTACGTGAAAAAATAAGAGAAGGCAGATTCACCGAGTTTCGGTGGTTTTTGAAAAGATCGAAAACGTCGAAGAAAATGGCGCTCTCCCTCTCCAACCATCTATCTCTCCCGGCATCTGCGGAAACGTGCGACGTTGGGAGTTTCTGAAAGGGAAGCCAACCGTCTTGACGGTTGAGACCACCATTATTGCGGGGAGGAGCCACTTAGGCGATATTGCTCGCGGAGCTAATCGTCCCCGGCGCCACTTGGCTGGGTCTCTAATTTAGATGAGAGGCCTCCGTGTTTTGACGAAAATTTGTTTCTTTTGGCTGTAAATTAATGATCACTTCCTCATTTTTCAGCTTTGATAAAGACAATTTAGGTATATAGACATAAAAAAACAATGCGTTTAAAATATTTTACACTTTAAAAAAATAGTATTCAACAATTATTGCAGGGTAGATTAAAATTTCTTTACAGAAAATGTAAAATGAAGATAGAAAAGTGGTCCATATAAAATGCTGAGTGTTCATTAAAATTAGGATCAAAAAGGACAAGAGAATCTAAGACCACGGAGTTTCCAATAGAACACAATGTCTCTCCGACTTTAGTGTAAGCTTTGTGGGACCTAGTCAAAAGAATTTGGCTAAAACACTTGCCACTATTGCGCAGCAAGTATTTAGGGCAAAGAGTGAAAATGTCACTCTTCACATTCAATAAGCATTTATTAAAAACTACTTCAAATTTCCTAACTGCGCAGTATTTAGTGCTGCAGTCTACTACTCTGTTTATCATACTTTCTCAAAGTTAACCAAGTGGTGCACCTAATGAAATATAATTAAAATTACTTTTGTAACGACTAAATATACAGCATTTTCACGATAAAATTTATTAAACTCCAAGTAAGCTTTAATTGGTCACTAAGACACTAGAAATAGTGCCAATATTCACAAAAACTCAGTTTCCTTTCGATTCTAATCTCTTGAAACCGCAAATACAACTAACCCTAAAAAAAAATTACTGAAAGAACTAGATACATTAGTCTTATCATTTTTGCCATGCATATTAGATTAATAATCAAAGTGTTATCTTTGTACACAAAAAGAATGCCTTCAATGCCCTATATGTTGACCATAATGATAGTAATAGGGAACTCTCAGAGCACCTCGAGAAGACATTTAGAAAAGATCCACTGCTATCATCTAGAACGAGGGTTGAATAGGGAAACGGAGTCGGGAGATGCCTTCCTTCTCCGGGTAGAAAAATACCTACGAACTTCCCTTATAGATGACATCATCGCCGCACGATATAGCGCTGAGCACGGTGGCTTTCATCATTTGCAAACAGAAATTTCGACCCATTCAGGAGCAGATCGTTTGCAGATCCGCAATAGGATGCCCGCAAATGGGAGAGCAATGCTCCTCTCGGGTGATAACGCTGTGAGGGGGGAAACATATTGTATTAACTCGAGCGAGGGAAAATAATAGGAACGCGGAATGCCAGACTTGTCTCCTACTAGAGTAGAGGGAACTATTGGAAACGCGAGGGGTGGGGAAGAAGGCCTGGGAGACGTATGCGGGAGGGGACCGGAAGCGGTGGAGTGAGGTGAAGGAAGTTGAAGAGGGCCTCCGGGTCGGAGGAACGCCCAGAGACGGAAATGGCGGGTTGGGAAGCGGTGACGTTAGGGGAGTGGCGAGGGGGGGGTTGACGGCAGAACGGGGGAGAGAATGGTGGGGGGTGGGGGGCTGTGGCGGCAAGCGAAAAAGACGACAGATCACAGTCATTCCCATGCAACCATTTCCAGGCTCTCGACAGAGAAACGACTCCATTTAGGGTAAAATATCGCCAGATTTATCAAGTGAAATGGATGTGTTGTTTTTAAATCCATAGAAGAGTTGCATTTATTTTTCGTATCTGATACTTCTACATTCGTGGATGACTTTGGAAAACTGCCTAGCAACCTAAAAAAATCGATCTTCAACCCGAACGTGCAACTGCCGGGAGAGGTGACCCCTTGAAAGTAATAAAATGGAATGCTCCTAAAAGTAGCCACTCTTCAATTACTTTAAAAGGCTATCCTTGAGTTTGACCTTTCTTCAAGGGAATTTCTCATAAGTGTACAAATTACTTCACTTTATTTTGACCCAGTATTGAAACAAAACAGAACAACGCAGCTCAAACTTTAAGGTTTATCAATTTCATAGACAAAATTTTGACTAAAATTGGAGATGATGTGTTAGTCGTTTTTACGATTGCGGTGAGCTCGCCGGAAGAGTATAGGAAACTAGCGGCTCACTTTAGCTATTAATTTTACCTCTTTAAAATTCATCGTAGACATAGTTCAAAATTGTGAAAACGGCCGAAAATATAAACAGAGGCAATGGTTACACCATCTTGAGTGCTTGGAAGAGGTTTTTTTTAGGGAGAGGTTTTACAAAGAAAGACGAACAGCCAGAGGGAGTGCTCGCTACTAAACTGGTGGAAAAAAGTGCCTTTACAAGGCAAAAACTAACAGCTGCATCTGCCTTTCAGACCTGAAGATGTCGGCTGTAATACCAACAAAATAGGAGAGGTTGGGCAAGTAGGAGCCATGTTTCGTCAGACGGGGCACACCCCCCTACATTATCACTTATGAGTGTACGGCGCAAGGGCGAAAAAATTATCGAATTTTCACCTTGTCATCTCACTTCCATTGCTGATAAACACAAATAAATAATCGTTCGTATAAACTCGACTGCAATTACCAATTATTTGGGGAAAAATACGGTAAAGTCCCTTGTGATAAGGATGCAAAGCCAAAATTGGTGTTGACCAACCAGAAGAGCGATTACAACAAGCAAGTACATGCATTGTCATGTCAGTCCATTTTATCGATATTTGAGCAACAATTTTTGCTAAGGGTTTTGCGTCAACGTTTAAAATAGACGTTACGCCGAATTTATACACTGCACGGAAGAAAAGTTTTCAGATATACGGTCTTTAAAAATGAACGCCTGTGCATTTTTAGTTTTATGAATATAATTATAAATTATAGCGTTAACTGAGGACCTATACCGTTTACTGAAGATCGTCTACATTTTCCCTTTTCAGCGCCAAACTAGCCAATTTTCTACCGCAACAATAGCTGCAGCTGTGGCAATAAAGCACCTACTTCCCTAAGTGATATGACTAGTGTTTTCGGCACGATGGTAGAGACTTGAACGAAACCGCATTAAAAGGTGTAGGTATTTTTGAATTTTGTACTAGAATTAACACGATGATATATCTTATCAGTTAAGAGTAAATGCATTTTTTCGCATATAAACGGAAAACATGAGCGTATTTCATCATTGCCAAGCTAGAAAACTACGTGCTAAAATGGTATTGAACTCCAAAATTTAAAAAACGGTATGATACAACTTTTTCACTTTTCCCGATATCACACGCGAGCAAGGTTTCACGAAAACCTACATAACAACAAGTATTGTTCCAACAATAAAATGCCATCATTTCAGATGATCTTTTCACTCAAGACGTGATGGAGAGCGGGATATTTAAGACAGTAAACGCAGAGAGGGGCACCGCGCGCCTGGAGGAAGAGCGGCAATGGCACGGGTGTCTCGGCGGCCGCGCCCGTCGGCGTCGCCTTGGACGACGGCAGAGCAGCAAAAGGAGAGCAGTGCGAGGTAGAGTCCATTAGTTCTCCGTTAAGGATCGGACGGGTCGAGGTCCCGGCTCTAGCTCCCTCGCATGCAAATGCAAAGCCCCGTCACGCCCGTTCGAGTGAGTTAACCAACCGCTGCCTTGCCTTTGAGACACGGTGCACACGTCTCCAGGAGATCACAGCTAAAGGGGAGTGCTGTGCTCTGAGACGGTCGAGAGGATAAAGGAGACATCTCTATCCCATTAAACAGTAATACTTATAAACCTGGCAAATGCCACGTGGATAAAAAATATTGTTATTCTGCTAATTAAATAGGTTAAGACTCTGGTTTGTCCAAAATTAAATTTTCAAGTCACCCAGGGAAAATGTATATTTGGTAGAGAAAAATTAATATTCATGTCATATTTTATAGCAGAACCAGTTAGTTTTTGGAGACGATGTTTCTGTACTCTCTCACTGTTAAAGTTCGTAAGTTGACAATTACAAGCAAATGATATCGCACTGTAAATGGAATAATTTTTATACACATAATTACAGCCGTTTTTGGGTTTTTTAAGGGCCTAGAAAATAGTAAATACCGTTCCCTATTTTTCAGTTCAAATGTATCACTCGAATACCACAAATAGAAAGCTAAAAATAAGCCAAAAAGTTTCATGAACTGTGAATGCAATTTATACAAATTAAGGGATGTAAAAAACAAAAAACACAAGAGGAATGTCTTCTGGAAAGAAAAAGGACTAAATCAGTAAATAAATAAATTCTTTTAGCTTTGAGATTCACGAGAGGATAAATTAAACAAATGAATGCGGTTTACGGAGATTAAACATTTATTGTTTCCATTTCTGTCCATTTCCTTGAGCAAATGTTGGGTTTCATGCACAAAAAGGGAATATTAATAAAGGTATTTGCAGTTCAATGATTTCTCCATTAATATCCTTAATCTATTGGAATTCACGGCCAAAAATATCAATGCATTCATTTGCCAAAATTCATCCCAAAAATTTCATTGACATTGCCTTACAAGCGATATTTATTTTTAATTAAAAAATAAAACTCCTATATATAATTATTAAAAGGAATATACTGGCATTCATTACATAGCAATACATTACACTGATCATTAGTAACAATTATATGTTATGAGCAAAGAAGAGTTGATTACATATTTACACTATTTATGAAAAATGTAAACACAAACTGTGAACAAAAGTTAATCATTCTGTTCAGGCTTTACAATAAAATATAAAATTCCAATAACCTTCTTTAAAAGTCGATAGAAAAATTTTCAGACGTGCAGGTATTTAGCAGGTTGAAAGAGAAATCATAAATTGCATGATTTAAATAAGCTTCCCAAAATCTCGAATCGACGAAAGGCACTAATGGAGATCACTAATGCAGTAGCATCATTTTATGCACCCTTAATTCACAATGTTCTCATTATTCTTCGTCCATACAACACTTTATTTTTCATCTTTGGGCTAATTTTAATGTGCAAGTATCTTAATTATTCTCAACAACTCACTCTATGATTTATTCAGTCAAAATTACGATTGAACCAAAGTACTTGAATTTTCATACTCCCTCATGCACTCCATCAATTGCAAACCCATAAGGTTTTAAATAAGAGACTTCAGATTGATTTATATTTACTTTAAAATATTCAGTTATTCTCTACCAACGACCAGATCTTGTTTCTTTAATTTTTTACTAATGGCTTCGAAAAACAATTCCTCTCAATACTTTTTCATTTCTGGCAGTAATCTGTTCATTAACACAAATTAATAAGCCACCACCTGTTTTATTCTGATATTAATGCAGCCCTAATATATTCTCTTGTTGCTTCAAGTATTTCACTTAGTATTGATGGTGTATCTCCTAACATTTATAGGCAAGTCATCATTCAAATCACGAGAGAATATATTAAACAAATGAATGTAGTTTTGGGATATTAAACATTTAATGTTACCATTTCTGTCCGTTTCTTTGAAGCTTATGAAAACTCTTAAAATTTGAGAAAACTCAGAGGAAAGACAGAGTTGTCTGAATTGCCTCCATTACGTATTATTACGTATTACGTATTACATTATATTGTTCCATTACGCATTTTAAAAGTGTATTGCCCTGAAATTTTTATATATAAGGAAAAATTATTTCTGCTAGGCTCATTTTCTTATTAAAATCAGAGGTTAGCAAATGGTAGTGCCTGTACTCCAAGCCATATATCATGTTGATCTACGCGATTGTCTTTTTATAGGCTTCGTACGGCCAAGGTTCTATTTCTTGCCAAAAAACAACAAAAATGGGTTTTCTGATAGTTTAAAACAATTTCTACCATTCTGCAGCCCTTTCTCTATTCTTACATCCCAAAGAAAAGATATGAAGGAATAAGTAAACCATAATTATATTATGCAACCATATTGATTTTTTCAAAGAAATAATGATTGTACACTGTCTGAAATTTGGATATTGGTTATTGATTAAAATTAATTACCTAAAAATGAATGTCTCATGATTCACGTTCGGGTGCCTAAAATAGATAAAATAATTGTGCATTATAATTAGTAGAGACAGGTACGCACAGAAGAACAGCAGTTAAGCATATTAAATACCGCAATTTGAGTAAAAGTAAATTATTCCAATTAACTGGTTAAGTGAACGCTGGGGATTTTGCATGTTTCCAAACAAAATAGAAAATGTATAATCTTGGACACGTTATCGTCGAAAACGTTGAATAAAACTCCTCGCCGTACGAATAAAGTCTCATACATAAGTAAAACCAATAAAGTCTTCGGCTTGAAGGCAGAGTGAATGGTCTATCTGGGCACGTTTTCGTATTCAGACATTTAATTGAACCATCAAATGGATCCACGAATTTAATATTTACCAATTTCCTTGGTTGACGAACGTTTGTTAGAAGGTTCATCGCATTTACTCTTGGTGACTACCTCACTTTCCGGAAAAATCTTACTTCCTAATGGACTAGACAATAAGATACAACCTCCCATTTTCACTCTAATCATCCTCAGCATGCACAGCCATCCTTCTAGCTTCAACATTCATCGCGTAACTCCCAACACCTAATATTAAATTCCAGGTGGCACATATGGGCGCAATGCGGGTAAGGCCATGAAAAAACCGTACTCGCAAAACCCGAGTTGATGCGAGGAATGAAGTCTACACACATCGTCATCACCTCCTAGTCTTCAATGTGAGCGTGACGGCCACACTCTCCTGCTCTCTGCTTCCTTTCCATTTCTTAAATGACAGCCGAAGAGAGGAGAGGAAAGAGAGGGGGAAAAGCAATAAAGGAAAAACCCAAACGATGCGCATTCCTTCTCGAGGCAGAGTCAAAAGCTCCAAATCGCCTTCCAACTCCGAAGTCACGTATCCGCTGAAAGATGAATTGGCATGCGTGGAGCAGCTGAATCCTGTCTAGGAAGAATAATGGAGACGATGGAGACGAAGGTAGTATAACGATTCCCGGGAAAAATTACACTTCTCTTATGTGCCTGGACTACTGCCGTTACGCTGAAAACTCCATATATGCTATCAGATGAGTAATGTTACAGGTATATTTTAAGGAAACACTTTGAAAAGCAACTTTCATGACGTCCAATTCTGGAATTTTAGATGGAGTTCGGATGATAATCATTCATAACGTAACTAATTATGAAATATAGGCAAATTCCACTGTGTTAGATTTATTCCGACCGATTTCGCTTTTTACAGCATCGACACCAGTCGGAATAAATTTTATCAGAGTGGAAGTTGCCTATTCTTTCATACTTAGTTATGTTCCGATTCCACTCCATCAAACCTGAAATCACAAAGTATATTCATATCGTAACATAAATAAGTAATTTTGCCAAAATTGAAGTAACATGTATTTTACTGGTTTTTGCCAGAGTCATCACCACATTGGCGAGCGAATGAAACTATCAAATTTCAGCGGTAGGATCGGTATTTCTACCAAGGATCAACTTGGTTTGCCTTTCATGAATTTGTCTCCGATGAGTCCGCGAGTGTAACTTTCCTCTTCATTTCTTTTGGAGATTTACACTCATCAGGATAGGAGAGAACCAGATTAATACATTCGAAAGGGATAAATTACACGTCTTGCGAAAGGATGCGCTAAAATAATTTCCTAGTCTTTCAGTGCATAAAATTTAAACAGTTTCATACATGCAGTGCAAAGTTCATGTTGCCTTTTACTATTATTTAGAAAATAATTCATTTAGGTGAAAATCAACCTATTTTAAAAAATAAATAATGATTTAAATTATTCGGGTAGATGATCTCAAAGACCAAAATTAGTTTTTTTTTCATATTTTGGAACCATTAGACTGGTGCAATTAGCAATAAGTGTCCCGCGCGTACTTTATGCGCAAACGGCTGCTACAGTAAATATTTACGTGGTAACATGAAACCATAACTACTTGCTTTCAGATTTGGTATGTGAATCGTGGCACACGTGGTATGAATATCGTTCTCCAGTATATCGTATTAATCAACGGATCGCTTTTAGGAAATTGTTTTAAATAGCCCGCTTGCTCGCTCTTTATCATCGATGCAAAATTTATAGCAGGATGTCAGCGGAAAATTCCACGCGAAATTAAAGAATGTCCCACATTACGGCGTCATAAAAGGGTGAACGCACTCTAGTACCAGATCATACTTTTAATGAGTGATAAAAATGGATTCACGAATCCCTATCAGCTCAGGGGATAATTCATGAAAGAGTTAAAACCACGAATGAATGATGAAAACGGGGATTCCGAGCATTTAGACGGATAAATAATACGAATATCTGGTCACAAAATGTGGACATGCACTCACCCCACCAAAGGGAAAATATGGATGCATATTTGAGGATGGCGACAGGATATACCGAAAGTAAAATCCATCCACCAATCATCAGTAAATGGGTGTACTTGGATTCCAAATAATATATGGCCTACGATATTTCGCTAAAAAACAACATCATCGTTATATACTGAAAACTTTACATTATGAATCAATGACACCAATTCTGTGCTGTTTTTTCCTCCAGACTCTTCCCACTCATTGATTCCTTTTCAAATTAATGCTGTGCCTGTTTGTTTCCCTTTGAGTGAGTTTCCGGCGCTACATTCTCTGAATGTCCCAGGCTCATGAGTTTTCCTCATAAGAAAAGCCTCGGGTGGTATTAAAAAATTTGCTGGAGTTAAATTAATACTATTTTCTCATTGGACGTTCAAGCATCAGTTTTGGAGAAATAGGGAAAAATCATAAGGGTCTGCATGGTTACCTTCTTAATGAACTGAATTAATTGAGATGACTCTAGAATAAAAAAAAATTACCGGAATTTATATCCATTCTGAGGTAAATAAACTTATAACATTTCCATGTATTTACTCGCTTTTCCTATTGCAAATTTAGCATATTGAAATAAGGAAACGTCATATGTGTATCTGTTTTTTTTATCCTTGGTGGATAAATTAGTATACATAACAATGGTACCCTAAAAACCACGCCCGGGAATAGAAATTTTAGATCCACATCTAACCAATTAAATCGAAGTTCGCTCCACGCAGAGAAAGTAGTTTTTTCTCAATGCAAGTTATAAAATTTTGGTATATTGTATTACATATATCCGCATCTTCTTTACTCACACTTACCTAGATGTAATGTTTGGGGGACTTCCAGTTGACCAATGAACTTTAAAAGTGATTCATAGAATGGTTTTATATTGCATTAGTCTAACTGCATCAAAACTTTTAAGAAATTGTTCCATATTCAAGTTATAAAAGAGCTTTATATCCATATTCGGAATTGCATAGGAATTAACTAGAAATTCAACTCAGGATAATTTTTATTTAATTTTCAATATAATAAATGTACAGCACCAGTTGATTGCCACTTTATGGTCTATAAATTGCAAAATTTAACAATGATGAAAGAGTGATTTAGTGTTATAATAGCGAATTTAACTATTAGAGCAGAGGAATTGATCAACATTTACGCCAACACTATGAATTTCGTTTCAATACACAAATGACATACAATCAAATGTCAAGAAAATTGATGGATTTTGGTTCAAAAATAATTTTGACTTTTCTGGTTATTGTATATTTAATATAATACTCACCGTGTCACTTCCAATTCAGTGCATTTTGTCATAAATTTGATTAAAGTGAAACTTTTGGATAGCTTTGAATGCATTGGGTAAAACTTTTGCTTTAAAAGACGTATTGTGTGACTTAATTAATGACGTAAAAATTCAATGAGTGAATTCTTTAAATTAAACATTAAATTTGCATTAAATTGTATTTAGATTTGAATAGAAGTAGCTTTCATTAAAATATCGGAGTTATATATATTTATAATAGGAATTCTATATTACCGTCTCAGATTGGATAGTTTTATTTGAATTGCTAAGATCAACGGTTCATTGCTGATATTCCAAACTCTCTTTTTTGCTTTAAATATCTAAAAGATTTCCTTTTGCAAAAGCAGAAAGTTTAAAAAACAAATCACCAACAAACACAAAACTTAATATATGTTGACGCAATATCAAAAACTTTTAATCATAATTGACACTTTGTGATTTAAACTGTAAAAATAATGACCATGACAAAATACTAAAACCTTACGCCATAATCCACGCCATACGTATGTTTCAACTAGGGAAGTGTGGCTTTTTAAGCAACCACACACACTATACAAGTGCAATGCCTTTGCTGAGACTAGCGTGCCTCAACATATACACTTCGTGAAGAACAATAAGTTATGCTACAATTGCTTGCAAAATCATCACATTAGAGAGTGCCGTTCTCGTAACTGTCGCATCTGCAACAAGAAACACCATAGTCTTCTACACTTGGATGCACATAACGCACCGCAACAGCACCAGCTACCCTGTAATAGTGGCTACCCTTCCAGGAGCGCGAACGATTACAATCAAGAGCAAGTCCAGTCATGTATAAATACGTATTGTTCGCTCAAATTACACCTGAGAGACAGGTATTGCTTTCCACTGCCCTAGTTAAGATTAAGGATAATACTGGTCATCTTCAGACTTGCAGAGCTTTGTTGGACTCATGATCACAGTCCAACTTCATCACTGAAGCTTGCGCTCAGCGACTAAAATTGAAGAAAAACCGAAAAACAACGTCAGTTCAAGGTATTGGCCAAGTAACGCACGAAAGCAAATACAGTGTGTTTGCAGAGGTACACTCAACTGTACTAGTTTACAAATTTCAAGTTAACTCCTCAGTCCTACCTAAAATCACCAGAAATCTGCCTTCTACCCACATTTATCAGACCTGGAATATTCCAGAGGGAATCCAGCTAGCAGATCCAAAGTTTAATGAGTCAGGTAATATTGACCAACTGCTTGGATCAGAAGTTTTCTTTCACCTCCTACAACCTGGAAAACTGGTGAGGGACATGAATCATCCCGTTCTTCAAGACACCACTCTTGGATGGATAGCCACAGTCGGTACCATTCGTCAGAATCATCAACGAGTCCAACCCAGAGAGTGTCATCTGCATCATTTCTTCTCAGAAGTGATGACAACCTACATCTCCAGCTTCAAAGATTCTGGGAGATTGAAGAAATCAACGAGACGCCTCGAACCCAAGAGGAGAAAGAATGTGAACAGCATTTCCAGCAGCATACCACAAGAGATAACACAGGACGAATTGTTGTACACCTTCCATTACGTCAGGCTCGCACGCAACTTGGAGATTCCTATCAGATGGGGACAAGACTGTTTCATCAACTGGAAAGAAAACTCAACGACAACCTCAACTGCGTAGAGATTACGTACATGGATGAATATGAAGCCTTCACACACAATGTCACATGCAATCAGTTGAATTAGTAGCAAAGGCTGATGTTGTGAGTTACTACATTCCTCATCACCCAGTCTTCAAGGAGTCTAGTACGACAACCAAACTTAAGAGTCGCTTTTGATGCCTCGGAGGAAACCAGTAATGGCACTTCCCTAAATTATTTGATGATGGTTGGACCAACAATTCAGCCAGACTTATTCACGATCATGATTCGCTTTCGCACCCATCAGGTATGTTTTACCGCCGATGTTGCCAAAATTTATCGGCAAATTAATGTGCATCCTCAGAACCGCAGTCTGCTGAGAATCCTGTGGAGAAGAGATTCTACATCTCCAATCAGTATCTACCAGCTGACCACGGTGACTTATGGTACTGCTAGTGTACCTTTTCTAGCAACCAGATGCCTTCATCAACTTGCTGTAGAAGAAGCTCAGAACTACCCAAACTAGAAGAGTGAAGTCGTTCAAGTACCATCTGCGTAGAGTTATGGGGAATAAATGTTTCACCTTTGAAGAGATGGCCACGTTAACATCACAGATTGAGGCTTGTCTAAACTCTAGGCCATTGATTCCTCTCTCAAGTGATCCTACCGATTACTCTATCCGAACGCCAGGTCATTTTTTGATTTGTTCCCCACTTACCTGTTTCCCTGAACCAGAGTTGGGTGATGTCAAACTCAGCTTGCTTTCCAGATGGCAGTTAATACAGCGGCAGTTGCAGCAGTTTTAGAGAAGATGGTCCTTGGACTACCTATGTCATCTCCAGCAGAGGAGCAAATGGATATCATCCAGTGCCAATATACAACCTGGTGTTTTTTGCATTGTAAAAGAAGACAACATGCCACCACTTCATTGGAAGATCGCCGTAGTTGAAGAACTTCACCCAGGCCAAGACGGTTTAGTGCGAGTGGTGACTATTCGTACCCAATCAGGGCAATTTAAACGACCAATTTCTAAACTTTGTCTTTTGCCTATTTCCACGCAGTGAGAAGATGCATTCATCTATGTATTTGGTTTTTTTTTGTTTCTTGTTCATCTGTTTCAGGTCTCTTTTCGGGAAAAAGTATAAATACTTTTTCAGCGGCCGGTATGTTTTAGCTCGGTGCATTTAAAGGCCAGCAGGTGGCCCATGGATCCCGAACAGTGCTGCCCGCCTAGGGCAGTGACGCAAGGAGAGGAGGCGAGGGACAGCTAGAGTCGTGAGTTGTCAGTCGAAGAGACCAGTCGTGTATGTCGGACAATGGAGGCGAGTGACGAGAGACAGTAAGTATCAGGAGGCGAGTGCTAGAACTGGAAGACAGGGGATGACTACTCAATCAGCGCTGTATCATTGTAACTTGTGAAATATACCATCTTAGAATTGAATTGCGTATACTTGGATAAGCCCTACGGACAGTCCACTCTTTCCTTTGTGCAACCGGAACAGCTACCTTAACTAATAATTCAAAGAGGAAAAGCTTACCAACGTCTATGAATAGAAGTTTGGACGTAAGGATCACTTAATAGGTTTTCGGCATAACATTACATGGCTGAGCCGCTAAGATAAAAACAGCTTGTGTAGCAATGAATATTGGATGCAATGAACTATAAAGGCGTTAGAGGAACTATCTGACGAATGTAATCTGCAAGACAGAAGTTCATCTTGCGGATAAATGAATTTCGTGAAAACTTCTTAATATATAACACAGAAATTTGTAGAGAAAAACAATCAGAAAAATCCCTAGGAATAAAAAAACATATTAAGTAGTGTAAGAGACGAAAACTTCTATCAAAACAAGAAGAAAAAGATTTCTATCAAAAATACCCACGATGGAATACATATTACCACTGTGAAGGACTATATAGACGTAGAGATATCAACCTGGAAAAATTGATCCATGAGAAACGGAAAGCATTATTAGGAAAGAGCAGGCTTCGAAAACAAAAACTTATAACTAATGAAAGCTTTGATAGTTGTTAAAACCATGATCAGTACGTATAAATACAGTGTGAAATTTACTGCAGAGTTATTATCCTCACCATTTTGGAAAATAATTTAGAGCTGGAGCGATAAAATGAGTATCGGTCAAGCACGAAAAGAGATGGTTCAAACGGTAAAAGTGAAAAGAATGTTACGTAAGCAGTCGTTCCATTGAAAGAAGGAAAGATGAGGGCAGCGCTTCTTAGCGCGACTCGTTGCCACGGGCGAGAAGAAGGAAAGGAAGTTGGAGTCACGGTCTCACTTTCATTTTCGGCAGTTGTCTTGAGAAATTGCTTCCCCCGGTTAGTTCTCTCAGACTCGTCATCCAGCCATCGCCTTTTTTTTTAACTCTTCTCCTGCCCCTCATTCTCAGGCGCGAGGAAAGAGGTGGCGTTTTGACGGTTCTTTTTCTCTAACCCCCCTTCCCGACGCCTCTCACCCCCAACGCCTGTCTTTTTCGAAAGCACGTAGAAAGCCGCACTTTTTCCTCATCTTCTCGCTCGAAATTTTAGGAAAGACTCGTTGCCTTTGCTCATCACCGCAAACAGCACGATTGGACCGAAGACCTGAGGCGAAATTCTTCTCGCACACACGTATGTAAACTTTATCGGTTCTTCTCCCGTTTTTGCCCTTCGTTTATCCCTTACATCACTTTGCCCTCCCCTGGTGCAAAATTCGCAAAAGACGAGTCGATCATTTTTCTTAGATTGATGAAATGATCGACCCCAAGTGTCTTATACGTCTCATAAGAGACTCATTATCTGGGGACTACACACTGCTCACTAACAGCTGAAATATAAATGTCAAAATGTATTGTTACACATTAAGTAAGATATACTGTCTCCTCCACCAATTGATTCGCCCGTATTTGGCCTAGTCTTATTTAGTTTTCCTTTCTCTATTATTATTATTAACTATTCTTTTACCGATATAGACTAGAGAGTTACTGAGATAAGGATTATTTAAAGAAAAGGTTGTAGATGCTGAAATCAAAATATTAATTATTTGTTTATTTATAATTATTATAGAAATAAAAATATTATAAATTTCTCAATTTTGAAGGCTTCAGTAGAAAGATAGATAATCTGCGGTAATATGCTGTTCGAGAAAGAACTGGAGAAAAATATACATATGCATATAAGTAATGATGGCGCAGCTGCAATGTCGGGAATGTCATTGATTAAGCGAGAAACATTAAATCATGAAGTTCTTTTATTTAGACATTTAGAGAAGCGCTAATATTTTTTTTGTAACACAAAAACTTGTTGAAATATCGACTGTGTAAAACTGTAGGCTGATTCAATTACTTATTTCTATTTCAATATAAAAGATAGATTCAGCGCCCTATTCTTTACCGTTTTATACTGAGATTTGCTGGCAGTCAAGCAAGAAAATTACAGAATCATTGGGCTTATATAAATGATAATAACCTGAATCTGGAAAGCATCGGACCATATTAATTTGTAAAAATATTGGTGTAAATTTGAGAAATTAGTTGCATAAAAATTTCCTTCTAAAATGAGCGTAAAAATGAGGGTACGGGAATGAACATAATTTTAAAATACCATGACCACTGCTATGAATGCTAGAACGGAGGTTTAAGAATTTTTACCAGAACGACTATACAGTTTTAACTTAAGTTTCAAGAAAAAATTGAATATGATCGAAAATGGAAACACGGACATTTTTCTTAGATGGCCAATAAATAGACCACCAGCTCACCCAGGCTTCCTAATGCTCTTGCCTATTTTACCATTTTAGTAATGCATAAAATGGATAAAAATAGTTAAAAACATTTAAAAAACTTAAGTTTACTTATCTCGAAGTCCACATTCATGTTTGTTTTCTACGACCGCGCATGGTTTTCCAATTGTGTACAGTTATTCTCTCCTATTACTAATCATTACTGATTAATCACAATATGTAGCTCCTCTCACAAAATATTTTTCCAAAAATGTCAAAAAGCAAATAAATATATATTTTCATTCAAGGTAAATTCCTAACACTGAGAGCTCATTTCAGGTTGAAAGCTAGATGCAATGAAAGATATATATTGTTTAATAATAAAACGCCAGCAAGTGTCTAATATAAGCAACAGGTTATCGTCTACAAAACAAATAGTATTGCCTTAATAGGCTATATACCATATATACTCACTTACATGTTAAGAAAAATACTCAGAGTGAGATATAATGAAAAAAAGTGCGTCTTATCATGAGTCTCTGCTTCTAAGCCCACCCTGACCTAACTCCTACCTGACGGAGAGATGGTTATTGATTCGATGGGAGAAAACAGTCTATTGTAAGCTGGCCACTTCAAATCACCATCATCAATGAGAAAAGTAGTTGATAATCTTCATGCTGCAGATGGTAGTATAAAAATGATTTCAACGAAGGTTGTAAATAATGTACAATAAATTCCGCAAACATACAAATGGCAACCGCCAAAGAGTATAGGCTTTAATTTAAAAACATTTTCTTAAAAAATGATGAAATCTTTAGCGGATTCTGCTCACAACTTAAGTAGCCGAGGGAAAATAAAATTACGATTTCAACGTTACCACTCTATGGCTCGTGTTCCCATATAATGAATGACTGTCGACCACTTGCCAAATCCTCGAACAATCTGCAAGACATTAACATAACTGAAAATAAAAGAAACGACCGGCTTTTTTTAAACACTCCCGTACTCCTCTTTTCTCCAATACGCTGTCTCCCTTAGATAACTAGCTAATTAGCCGTCCGTACCGTGGATTATAATGGCGAAACCTTTTGGACGGAAGCCATTTGCCACCCTTCTTTCTCTTCCGCTGTTTTAATTTCCACGGGATCCGCCTCCTAAATAATTCAAATTATTTTCCACACTTTTCTCCGTCTGCGCCCTTTTGTGCCGTGCAATATCCCCCTTTTCCACTCTATCTTTTTTCAAGTTAAAAAATGAAAGAAAAAAAACATGAAAGAAAATGTATATTTAAAAAAATGCGCCTCTCTTTCATCCCATCACATTTACCCTTTCACCTTCTACTGACGCGCTTTCACCGAATTTTTCCTTCCGCCCGATTTTTTTGTTGTCTCTTTCCCTCCCTCTCCCTCCACTTCTCACGACTCCACACCTTCATCCTCACGAAAAATGTCTCTCCAGAGCCCCCCAGCCCCACCACCCCTCCCACTGCTTCTTTCGGCAAACACTTTGGGATCGTCGTTCTACCCCACCTAATTCTTCCCACAAATACGATTTCTGGCCATCATCTTCCCTGTTAGCATCTTCCCATAACGCTCGTCCCTGCCTCTTTTTTCTCCCTCATTTACCATATCTTTTTTTCTTTAATCCTATAAATTCCACGGTCCTTCCGTGCCCCTCAAGGGATCTTACTTACCATCTCTCAGTCCATCCCATCTTAACCTTTTCCATTGCGGTGGCCCAAAGGTGACCACACATGGACTCTTCCTTAATCCCTAATTAGCGGCTCGGTTCCAGTAAGGGAGGGATCCACAGAAGAAGCAGGGCCGGCGGAGAGGGGACAAGAGACAGAAAAAACATGACGGCGGAGAGAGGCAAAGGAGAATAAATGAGAACGACGGGGAGATAGGATAACTGAGAGTAGGCAGTAGCAGAGGGAAAAATAAATTACACCCAGAGGGTCGGGGGTTTTTCTGAGAGAGTGGAAGAGGTCAGGTCGGTCATATAACTTTTAACTTCCTTATTCCGAGGAAAATCCCAACGCATAAACCACGACGATTCATACGATCTCTCTTTTTTTTGGCCCTCCCGCATAAAATCGCACTCACACGGTCACTGAGAGAGACTGCGAAACGAGGGAGAAATATAGTGAACCGAAGGGTTTTGAAGGTGAAAAAAAAATCGAGTTAAAAGGATGGAATGGCGGTAATATGCCCGCGGGATCAGTTCGACGAACGGAAGAGTGCGTCGCTGTCGCGGGGTGGCATCGCGAAGCGAAGTCGTTCCGTACGGCTTTCCACGATTGCCCCGTGCTCAGAGGTCACTACCGCGAGGGGAGGAAACCACGGCCGTTCTCTCAACCAGATATACCACTTCAGTATGCACGTGCCTCCATGACGTATGTGCCATAACATCTGCTGGTCTATAGATGAAAAGTGGAATTGCCATTCAGTCTTATTGTTAGTAGTTTACCTGTTTTCCGACCACAGCTTTAATTACCGTAATTTTTTCTCCTAGTGCTTGATAAAATATTCAAAACATAACACATCAACTGCCGAAGTTTTGATTAAATTTTAAATCATCATCATGGCTAGAAATCTCAAAGATTACCGATGGTGTGCCATAATATCCTTAAAGTTCAGATTAGGCATACATCATCAGTTACAACAATGCCGCATACCTGCCGCTTGTACTAAGACAATCACATTCAAAGCCACCTTTAAGCAGTTAGATTATAGCCATGCATTTTCTCAAATCCGTGAAGCAAGAGAATTTTATGTATGCTAAAACAATTGGAACACAATGATACAATATTAAAAACAATAACCAATAACAGATGAAATTAGAGCTTTCATATATCAATTTTCATAAAACAATACAATCGTAAATGCAAAACATATAAATAATTTATTCATACTGGAGACACTCACAAATTAAGTTCTTTGAATCAAAACGAGATATAAATTGTTAAAAAGCTAAACGATGTAAAACTAAAGCATATCAGAAGAACAGTTTTCCCAATTAATTTACTTTATTCATTACTTGATCCACCGATTAATTGAAAATTACCGAATAATTTTCTAATTGTTTTAATATTTGTTCATATAACAACTGTAAGTTTTGTAATGGCACCTCCAGACAAGCCTCTGGCTTTTGGAGACCAAGTGGTCTATGTTTTCAAATAAGGAAATTTCATTAATTCGTGGTAGAAAATGGCGGTAATTTTGTTACTTTCGCCAGTAATAAGTGCGTCACTTAATTATTTAAATGCCATACTTTCATGGAGCTTTTAAGGATCTACATTGTTCGTATAAAATTCGCAGTAGTTCTTCTTTACGATATATCTTCGAGAAAGTGAAGTTTAACTTATTGGGAAAATGCTATCGATGGACTAACATAAATAAATCCATGGTCCACACCATATTTTTTTAATTCCACATCCTATATATTAAAATGAATTATTACCTCGAGCCCAGATGAAGAAAATATAATTTTGCGAAACAGGCACAAATTTGGGCCGTTGATTACCTGCCCTCCAATATCAGCTATTGTAGTTTAGAGGTCAATACCTAGCTTTCATTGAATCACTGTATTTATAAGTGTGCCGGTAATATTGCGTCATCTATCTGTTAGATCACTGTTATGGTATTTTATAAATTTTAATTAATCAATTTAATTTAATATAAGTTTAGTTAATTAGGGTAATTGATTGCTAAAGAAAATGTTCTTTTGCTATTTTAGTATGTATATCTTAGATTGGGGTCGCATTTCATTGGATTACTCTACAAATGTCTTCCCGTTATTTTTTCTGCTATCTATTGTTTCATGAAGTGGAAGATCCTGCATTTGACCCTAAGTCTCTGGCGTGAAATGCAGTTTTTATGGACAAAATGGCTTGCTATTATTATTTTACGCATGTTTTCGAGGTATGTTAACGGAACATTCAACTTCTATATTTCAAAATGAATTTCAAAAGGGGAGGTAATACAAGAATCTGGGAAGGAAGAAAACCATTAGAAGATATACAATATAGCCGAAAAGTTACCCAGAGGTGTTAGTTGATGTAAATATTTGACCAAACTCTCGGATTGACTAGCTATTTCATCAGTAATAGTACCTATGTGTAATCGGAGATACCTATAAAATGACTTACGGCGACAGTCATTTAGCTTTTAAAAAACTCTGTTGAAACAGCAACGCGAAGAGTACACGAATTCTTGGAATTCCCAGCGGAAAAATATTTCCTACCCTGGGATTAAAACGCTGAATACTAGAACTCGAATTCTATTTCAATACTTTTGCAACTTGAAGTGGGAGAGGAAGTCCCAAGGCACGAGACCAAAGAATGATCAAAGTCCTCGAAGATTATAATCAAAAGTTCCAAAATTTAGGGTGATTCCCTCACAAATCATCTCTCTTGGCATCAAGAGAGGCAGAATAAAGCGACATCTTGTTGAAAGGTGATAAATTTTTAACAATATCACAAACTCCTACTAAATTATTCAAACATTCCACGATGATTATGATTCTCATTAAAATTAGACCATGCAAAGCTTTACGGCCAGTTTCACAAGCGACAGTTTACAGTTTCTGCCTTTGCGGATGAACAGTAAGCCTTGCATCATGCTATCTTGTTCAGGCTCTCTAGCGGTCGTAAAGTTAGTCCTAAGGCGGAGTTCGTGCCGCAACTTCCTGAATTTGAGGTAAAATAAGTACGTCATACGGTGGCATGGAATACGGGACATGAATTCATTCACCGCTTGTTCAGCACCACTCCGAACGACAGTATTGCTCATCAACGCTTTCAGCGCGGAAAACCCGAGCGCATTACCTATGTAGAAAGTCTCCATTCCTAATACTAATCGCACGAAAAACAGAACATCTGAAAATTATTCCTCCATGATATTAATTCGCCTTTTTGTATTCTTTGTTCAATTTTTATCCTCAAACTTCTTGTAATGAATGCATCATCTCAATCATTTTCCAGGCTGATGGTACTTTCTAGCATAACGGTTATTACTAAAACTGTCACTGGTGATATTTATCAGAAAACCCTCGCATAGTATTGCAAGGTAAGTATCAGTTCTGATAGCATCTAAGCTGTACAGTATGTTTTATAGCCCGAAGTCTCATGAATATTTTGTAACCCGCAATGTGGTGCATGTAATGCGGAGGTCTCACATCATGCCACGCATCCCTGGGACGGATCGCAGATTTTGAATTACGGACAATATTTTGGAGAAAGAACTCAAGGGGGATGATCTTTGTAGGAAATTGGCACGACAGAATCTCATCTTGTGGCCATCGTCTGCGCGGTGCGGTGCCTCGGTCGTAAAACTTGGGGAGATACAGGGGCTGACTCTGGATGCGCTTGAGGTCGAGTTTGCTGCGGTGCCAGTGGTCTGTGCTGCCTGTCCGCTGAATGGGCAAGCGGACGTCGGAGTCTCCTCCACAGCAGATAGCGCCCTCCTTCACCCGCAGAGAGCCTTAGGGCTCGTGCAGCCCGCAAGCCTCTCTATGAAACGCCCCTCCTCCCTCGACCCGGCACGGTGAGGATGGGAAAGTTGGCGATTATTAGAGCGTGCACCACGTAGGCGGCAAGTGGGAAAGCGCACCATGCGAGAGATGCGAATGGGAACGGAGGGAAAGAAAGAGGAACGCAGAGAGAGATGGAGGGGTTTTAATTTTTCCTGCGGTCGAGATTTCTAGCACTCCAGTGCCTCATGCTCTTTCATATATTTTTCCGCAATTTTTATCCCACTCATTCCCTCCCTGCAGAACTTTCCCAACGCCACCACTTTGCATCTCTCTCTCTCTCTCTCTCACTCACCAATTGCAAATTTCGGAGCGTACTATTCGAAATTCGGAACGCGCTGGCCTCTACTCTTCTTTTTTTCCTAGCATCACCCCTCTCCTTTCTTCCCTCCCTCCCTCTCTCTCTCTCTTTCTCTCTATATATCTCTGCGTGGAAGTTATTTCAAAATGTGATTTCATGCCCCCCTGTGGCGTTTTCCACCGCTAGCACGGCTTTTCAGCGAAAATAGATTATTTTAAATGGGATTTTCATGGCTCCCTGATGAATCCGCGAAACAGATTTGTTGGCTATTTCTAGTGGAAAATATATTACAAACGCAAGGCCGGAGACCGGTTGAAATTTCAGAAATATGGAACTCTGTTGCAAAATAAAAACTAAAAATTGTGCGCAGCTATCCGGAGGGCATATGTTACGGCCTTATGGTGTTATTACGCGAGCTTCCTAGGTTTACTTACGTCATACGCAGAACACAATTTAGGCTGTTTATTTGGAGCAGTCAACAGAAGCTAAACCATAATATGCGCGAACGAATTTTTTTTACGGGATTCTGTATGCCAATACTAATGGAGCCCAATTAGAACTTATTCTTAATTCTATCTAATGCAAAACTTACCAAAAAGGTAAGGGTATTTGAATATTTAATTTGATAAAAAGCATCATGCGGACTATAAAATTTTAAATGCTTATTTTGATAAAAACTTAGTTTGGCTTATTTTGGTTAAAGGGATTCTCTAAGTGTTCCTCGGAAACCCGACGAAGTCATTAGAAAATGATAAACAAAAATGATTGTAAAATTTGGGATTATTCGTAAAATCGTAAAACACTCACTACTTCTAATTACAGTTTAAAGAAATATATCCTCAGGTCTTACTCACAGCCATCCTGTACGAGTACCTCTATTCTCTGGGTTCCTGTTTAATGGGGTTATTAGACTTTTTTGAGACAACTAGTGATAGCCTCGGGAATATAATGCTAACGCATATATCAGTAATCTTTAAGTTAATTCGGGCACTATAAATTAATATGATTTTCACTTATCAATGCATTCGGCTTGAAAAGCAATATTCCCAGGTTAGAAGCCCCCAACCAAGGACCAGAGAAAATAATCAGTAAAACGTACATAATTCGTTTCGTGGGGTAATGCATAAATGAATGAATAGATATAATCTAGAGAAGTAAAGGGGCTTCGCGTTAAAAGCACATGGAACTCATTATCTTTGTATTGCGAAAACTTACAGTTATTTTATCCATATTTAAGGATTCTAATTTTAACCATACATTAATCAATATATCCTTTGTTTGGTGGAATATAAATCAAGAAATATGTACGCCGTAAGTGACCATTTTTCCGTTCACCTAGTCATATGGCTAAGCTTAAGCCAGCCCAAGAAGTTCCCACTGCATTTGCCAATTAAAGTTCCGCACTTTGAATCTTTAACGTGATTAAATCTAGAGCTCTAAAGTACTAAAAATAGCCCCTCAATGCGAATATAAAACTCGAGACTTCAGGTATTTGAGGGGAGAGCAGATTAAGGCAAGAGAAATGTCACCCCAAAGAAGTTGGTTTCCTTTTTTTAATTCCCCTCCTCATTACCATATTCATTTTAATGCATTAATGTGATTAATAAAAACGAAAAAAGAAAGAGAGAGCCAAAATCACAAAGGCGGGCAGGATATGGACAACGCTACGAAACAAAAAGCAACTAACTACAGGAGCAGGCAGCGAAAATGGCATCGGGGGCATTAAAAAGAGCAGCAGGGGAGGGAGAAAGGAGAAAGAGGATATTTAAATGACTCAAGGGGCCGAAGGAAAATATATAAGACGGGGGCTTAAGTGGCGGAAAAAGCAGGAGAGAAGGCAAAAGAAGAAGAGTGGCCCTCAAGAGGAGGGGTGAATAGAGTGGGGAGGTGGGATGGAATAGGGCAGAGGGGGAGGATCAGGGGTGGTGACGTTAGCATTTTTCCTTGCAAAGGGTAGGTTTGGGGGAGGGAGAGGGAGGAGGCGAGGGTTTGGGGGTCCGTAGGGAGAGAAGTGGAGAAGAAGATAGGGCGTGATTTTCTCTCGGGTGGAAAGCGGGGCTTAGGCCCGAAAAGCCTCGCCATACTCGCATTTAAGCGTTCGGAGGCATTTTAAGTGAAGAATAGGCTTGATTTGAAGATACAAGCAAAGAGAAAGAAAAGGGGAAAGGTGCCAATTTTAAAGGACGAAGATGGGACAATGGAGATGAAAATGATATAAAGGAGGAGTAATTTGAAGGCGCAGCCAAAGAGGAAGATAAAAGAAAGGCCATGGGGAAGAAATTAACAATGCCACGGATAATTTTCACTAATTAAATGGTGACTATGGGCTATATCTGGCTGGCTATATTTTGTGGCAACATATACATCAAAACGAAAATTAGTTTACTAACGAGAAGGACGTGAATAAAGTCAAAAAATGACGAGTTATTTTAGGAATTCCAACAGCAATCCCAACAACAGTATCTAAAACTCATTGAACTATATAAATGCAACGAGAAAAATTAAAAATTACGTGTTCATGTAACGGAGCAAATACTTGCTGAAAGTTGTTACTGTTGTTACTGTACCTATGACTTGCATGAGTAGCATACAGGTCAGGCACAGGTAGGTGGCCACAGTTGACTGTGGGTCACTAAATTTAATCACTTTTAATTGCGTTCCAGATATTTTTGAAGTTTTCATATTTGCACGTGCATAACCAATTAAAAGATTTAAAAAATTACGATAAATATTTATTAGTTTCACGTAGAAAAATATTCCATGGCTATGTTGGTAATAAATCAAAAGTAACGAGTCGTAATTTATATTTGGTAATGACGTTAATTTGGATTCTCTCTTTATATTTAACTCAGTTAATTTTACCCAAAATGGATTTGATAGGGGGTCCTACATCAGAAAATGAAATAATTATCTATATATACCCTTGTGTTCACTCCGATCCTCAGATATAATAGATATTAAAGCAGGTAAGACGATAAATACACATCCATCAGTGAATGTGACACATTTTTATCAAAGTCAATGTATTATGCTGATTCCTACCTAAATATGCCATCAATTTATTCTTTTATTTCATTATTATTATATTATAAATTCACAATATATTGATCATAAATTCACAGATTTTATTTTAAATTCACTCTATAAACGGTGCCATAAGAGGAGTTCCAACATGTGTATCTTTAGGTTATTAGCTGAAAAACTGATGTAGATTATATGAAAATGATGAGTGTAAGCATCATTTAACTAAATGCACTTAGCTTCACAATACTGAGCACAAAAACATTACCTTCACCGGAAAAGTATGAATCGGAGATTAGATGAGAAAATTAACTAAAATCTGTTTAAAAATCAGAGAAACAGAGGGCATAAAAATGCAAACCCTGAGAGTTTTTAAAACTCTTTTCAAAAAACAAAAATAATAAGACTTCCAAAACCATAAGGGAGAATGAAGTGAATAAAATTACTTTTAAACCACTATAACTTTGATGGGCATAAAGATTATGGATGAAAAACTCATGGAGGAGGGTGGAATAACCGAGAACGGCAGTGTAAACGTTATCAGTATCGTGGAGGTCCGTTCCAGAGAGGTGGTCCGAGACGATCGTATCCGGCTCGCGTTCATGGAGCCACTCGGCTTCCTCGAATCCCACAACGGTCATGGATTCTGCGTCGAGTGGTAATCGCAATTCCGTTTCCAGGTCATAGAGATTCGGTTACGAGGTCAGGGTGACGTGATACTGGGAGCCAAATATTTTTCTCTAGATTTGTCGCAACGCCTAAAACTCAATTCATGCAAATATTGAGAAAAGCAGGTCCAAAAGGAGCAACAACGACCAAGGCTAAGAAAGTATTAGGATTAAAAAGAAGAATAAAATCAAGGAGTTAAGACTAGCCAATCTAGTATAGATGAAGTATTTAGGGTTTTATGGCGTAATATTCCAATAAATCAATATCATATAAAACTCATTAAAGTACAGCAAAGCATTCATGTGTCTTACAGAACTGAGAGAAAGGATATATAATATGAATTAGGCGTTAAAGGTATACCCTTGGAACTAAGAAAAACGATTGAAAATATTTACAAAAATCATTTTATATTAAGATCTGATTCGAAATAGATTTTACTTAATACTATGAGTACGCACCCTTATAGGAACATATTGATACAACATGGCGTACGTACAAGTAGTGAGAGTACTGTAATGTAGTAAAAAACAACATTGGTAACATCATACGAGGGTAATCTGAAAAGTTTCCAACCTGAGCATGAAGATGGCAGCATTACCTAGGCAACAATACCTAGGGAATTTGTTTATGCATTTTTTGAAAGGTAATCAACAAAATTTCAGCCATTTAGGACGCGCAGTTGTTGTTTAATAATCGTTTGTATGAGTCTATGTGAGTGTTTTTGTGAAAATGGAAAAAATCGAGTATTGAGCTTTCATTAAATATTTGTTTTTGTAAGACAATACGCCTACACAAATTAAAGACGAATTGAACACTGTGTATGGGAACCCTGCACCATCATTTACCACCGTGAAATTTTGGGCAGCTAAATTTAAACGTGGCCGTACCAACTTGGGAGACGATGAACGTTCGGGACGTCCAAAAATGCTACCACTGAAGATAACATCGCTCAAGTTCACCAAATGGTGCTACATTAGCGTCGAATTAAAAAGAGAAAGAAAGCAGAGGCTATGAATATGTCCAATGAACGTGTTTGTCACATATTACATGTAGAATTAGGCATGAGAAAGCTGTCCGCGCGTTGTGTGCCGCGTTTGCTCACGTTAGACCAAAAACGTGTTCAAATCAACATTTCCAACGCTCTGTTGTCCCAGTTCAGGCGCAATAAATCAGAGTTTTGGCGCCGATTAATTACTGTAGATGAAACTTGAATACACTATCATATCCCAGAAATAAAAATAAAGTTAAAACAGTGGAATGCGAAGGGGGAATCGGCTCCCAAAAAAGCGAAAACTGTTTTTTCGGCTGGGAAAGTGATGGTGACTGTTTTTTTGAGATAGCCATGGAGTTATCTTAAACGATTATCTTCAAAAAGGAAAAACCATTGCAGGAGCATACTATGCATCATTATGTGACAAGCTGTAGGCAGAAATTGCGGACAAACGGCAACATTTGCAGAAAAAAAATGTTGTTCCACCAAGACAATGCGCCGTCTCACACCTCAGCGGTTGCATTGGCGAAAATCCACGAATTACGGTTTAAACTACTTGACCATCCTTCTTACTCACCAGATCTAGCCCCAAGCGACTTTTTTCTGTTCCCTAAGCTAAAAGTTGCGCTCGGATGACAGAGATTTTCATCATATGAGGAGGCCATCAACTTCGTAAACACTTATTTTGCAGAGAAAGATGTCGAGTAATTCTTGGACGGGTTAAAGAGATGGCAGCATCGCTGGAAGAAGTGTGTAGACTTACAAGGAGACTATGTAGAAAAATAAAAATAAATTTGAAGAAAAAATATCTTTTAACTTTGTTGGGTCGGAACCTTTTCAGACCACCCTCGTATTTAGAATAATTAGTTAAAGACTATAAGACTATTAATATGATTGCTCGTAGAATAGAAATTCATAGCACATATTTACTCTAAAAAATTGTGAGCTCTCATAATATGAGGCAATCTGTTTCAAAATCGGTGGCCTGGCCGACGATGGATTAATAAATCACTGTTGATCTGTGTGAGAGTAAATACAGGTGATGGATGGATGAATGGATCAACTTCTCTAACTAATCTCAATAAATGGATTACTTCTAGTTAACATGGTTCTTGTTTCAGATGGAAAACAGAAGAGGTCAAAGAGATCTTTCGGAGTTTTGTTACTGAATGAAGAAAAGAGAAAGGCGAAAAGCAGATATTTCCATCCAGCGGGACTATCCAGCCAGTTAAGTGTTTTCCTTAATGAAGAAATATGCTCGGCACGGCGAAGATGATCATTTGAATCAAGGACAAGCACCGGAGATGGAGAGCGACTTTTCCAACGGCGATGACGGTGAGGCTGTAGTTAGGAGGGACCACGATAGTGACATGGAACAGGAATCAGATGCCAGTCAATCTTCTTAATATTGGCTGACCACCGGGGATGAAGGATTCTACACAGGAAAAGATAAGGTTACGAAGAGGTCGATTTTCCCTCTTGGGAAGAAAACTGGAAAGATTCCAGCTTGTAATATTGTCAAAATATCTCCCGGGGCCAATGTTTCCTTGCTTTCCACAGAACGTGATACTTTCCATCGATTCATCACATTTGATATGATTGATCAAATTACTCTTTTTACAAACTTATTCATTCAAAGAATCATCAAAGGAGGTCGTTATGAAAGAGAAGGTGATTGCCATCAACATCGCGTAATGAAATTTGCGCTTGACTTGGACTTCTAATTCTATTCGGCGTCAAATGGGAAAATAATGCCAATATTATTGATTTATGGGAAAATGATGGAACAAGATTAATACTAAGCAGAGCTTCAATGAGACATCTTAGAGTTTTCTTCCTCCTAAAATGTTCAAGATTTGATGCTAAGACGGCGTGTGAAGACAGGAAAATAACTAACAAGTTTGATCCCATTCGAGAATTTTGTAATTCATTTGTTCGTAACTGCAAAAAGGCATATACTCATGGTATTTATGTCACTGTTGAAAAGTTAGAGCCATTTCGCGGTAGATGCTTTTTGCCCAATATATGCCAAGAAAACCTGTCAAATATGGCATATAAATTTTTGCTTTGTGTGACTCTTAAGTCATTTTACACAAGTAACAAGATATATTGCAGAAAGCAGCCATAGGATCCATTCTGCTCATCAAATTCTGTCTCAGACATCGTGAACAGATTAGTCAAGCCTACTTTGTTCCACATACAAATGTTCTTGAATTACCCGTAGATAATCGTTAGCAGTCTTTTATTCAATGGTAAATGTTGCTGGGATAAATTTGCAGGTGTTGTTCTTTGGCATCAACAAAGATGCCTCAGCTAAAAGAAGAATATTTTTTTAAACAACTCTCGTCAGCTTATACAAAACCACTGTCTCGCGAGGGTTACAATTTATTCTCTCCCAAAAGATAGTCGATGGTTTCTAAAGAATCAATAGCATATTGAAGACGAACTGCTATAAAATGAACCTTCAAAAAAAGAGGACGCTATGTAGCTCATTAAATGCATAGAGTACAAATATGTACACAACCATCACATGCTCCCAGTGCCATAGTTTTGTCCGCAGAAGCCAAGCGCAAATGGTAGTGAAGTGCCGCGACTTTTGATAAAACTGTGAGAGAGGCATCCGAATGAATTCGAGGAAAGAGATATTGACAAATTCATGACAATAATTCATCGCAAGTAGGGTTAATAGTTTTTTATTTTAATAACATTTCTGTGTGATATTAAATAAATGTGAACTGTGAATGTTTATCCACAACTTAATACACGAGTTATTTTCTTGAAAGTTTCAAGATTTTCATAAACGCAAGATTATGTTATTTGTAAGATTACATAGCTATATTATGCACCTAAAATATATAGTGTAAATAAAAAGAAAGTTAAGTCAACTTTTGCAGGTTGACATAACTTTCTTTTCAGTCAATCATCTCATTTTTATTATGTTTTGTGTCATTTTCTATCCTCAATCCGGTCTGTACTACGTTTAAAATTGTTTGAGAAAAATTGGATAGCTTGTGTGCTAGTTAGACTGTTATGTTATGAACACGCTTAACCCAAATATAATGCCAATGGAGTATTGTGAATGGGTTGAATATTGTAATATTTTGGTGATTATTACAAAAGGAAAGTAGTATCTTCGTATATGCATAGAATTTTGTCTGGTCAGTTTTGAGATAATATTTTCTAATGTTTAAGCGTAATTTATTTGACTTGTCATTAAAAATATACTAGTGAATAAGTGAATTCAACCAATTTTCACAGCAAAATATTGTACGAATACTAAAAGTTATAAATTTATGAAAATTAACTGATTGTAAGAAAATATTCACAAAATAATGACTGGCGGCTTGAGTGCGCCAACTCTCAGCGAGAGGACGCGACTGCTCGATGGTTAAATAAATTCCAATATCACCACCAAAGTAGTTCAATTTTGATAGATGTTGGTCGTATTTTCTCTTAGAAGCATGGTAATTTGCTTCCTCCATCGTATCGATGCTAATAAAAGCAAATCTTCATTTAAAAGTATTACAGATTATTTTTGTTATATTAAATTTGTTATTAAACTTTATATACTTGAAAAATTAGTCACTTGCTGTAAGGAAATCGTTTCCTATAGCGGTAAAGTCGCTCTATGACTGATTATTAAAACATGCGTAATAGTTTAACCCTTTTCATTGTTCAAACCGTAGTCCATGTACTCATGGCCGACCCCTATTCCAGTCTGGGAGATCATTCGGTATAAACGAGAGGGCGAGTTTCAGGCACGAGCCCTGTTGTGGCCATAGAGCAAAGGAGATAGCAGCGGACAAGACTTTTCCAGCTTTCTCCACCGAAACCGCGAACCACCCTGGAGGAAGAGGAGGAAATTAAAATAAAATAAAATGTAAAATCCCTCGTGTCTGCGGGCTTTCAGCTTCCTACATTTAATGCTCCTATTTTTGCTATTTACATCTCCCTTTTTTCCCTTCATCTCGTGGTTTTTGCTTAGTTTGTTCCATCCTCGTCGAACAACACCATAAACTGAAAATAAACAAAAGTGCTCACGAAATGAAACTAGAATTCTGAGTCATCCCCCAGCAGTGGTACCAATAAACATGCGTCCCTTAGCTGTTCCGCCGCTCGATCGCGAGTGTAGGATTTCAGAGGGGCGGATGGGAAGGAGAGGGGAAAGGAAAAAGTGCGGAGTGGGGTTAAAATGCTAGGAAGCCATTATGAAAACAACTCCATGTATTTTGCTGGGTCGCCCATACCTCTCTTTCACCACACTTCTCAAAAAGCTCGACGGAAAAGGACTTCCCGGTCGACCTACCTCCTCCCTCCTCTCATCCCTCTCCGTTTAATCCTCCGCTCCCTCTTTTCATCTTCCTCCGGGTGCGGCTTTGCCTCGCCACAATAAAGGCTATGGTGACTGGTTTTCCATGCGCTTCTTGACCGTTGTCCTTCCCGCACCACCCCTCTCCGTCTCCTGTTCCTCCGCCCTTCCTCGTGCTTACCCTACCCATATCTCTCTTTTTGGTCACCCTTGTGTTACCTTCAAGCCCAGCGTAAGGCTCCCATATCGTCATCACTGGCTCTTACCTTCCTTTTATTCGACTTTGCCTTCAAATCCTTCTCTTGTGTCCATTTTCCTCGGTCCATTTCCACATATAGTCCTCCTACCGATGGTTAAGCTCCCATAGTGGCAGGGTTGAGCTCTCTTCTATTAGTCATAGGGTAACAGAAGAGAGTCCTGACCTGGTCGATTACCCAACATCTGGTCGTACTATAAGGTTTTTGTTGCTTTAAGTTAGAATACAATGAAAAGGCCCAAGCGTCTCATTTTGGAAAGTGAAAACAAATACGGTTAACGGATCTGATTAGGTAAATATGTGAAGAAAATATAATGTGTATTTGGCGGATATGTTTTTGCTCTAGTAGATTTATTTGACTAAATGTTCATTGACTGTAGCTCTAAATCTATTCTTCTAACAGCTAGCAGCTTTATTCTTTCATAAGTCTTTATTTAACATTCCTCATATTTTGTCTAATGCAGTTCATGGGGAGGGCGGAGACGAAAATAAGTGTAGGTGGTGGTCTGATGAAGGTTAGAGGTGGTTAAGTGTTGGATTGTCAGTCAACCAAGTGGTAACGTTCAATAATGAACTTGAAAGATGTGCAGAATAAAAGGTATCGGTTGAAAACTAAATCAACACCAAAGGACAAAAAGATTATATTTTCTAGATAATTTTCTCTCTTTACATGTGCTGTTGATGATATCACTTATTCCCAATACCCTGTGACGTTCCAGTCGGCGCATAAAATGATACCTGTTATGTATCAATTCATTACAACTCGTAGGCCTAATTTGCCTATTGTATACATGCTTTTAGAAGTTTTTATCTATTGCGATATTACCACAAAAATGTACTTTCAGAGGAATGGGGTGACGTTTTTGCCTTCTGCTCCATTGACTACAAATGCGAGGCATTTAACGCTAATGTTATGCAACGTATTAACACGCATGCGCCAAAGATTACTCTTTTGCAAAAAATACCTCTGTCGCCATGGTTGTACGAGGAAATTCAAAAACTTATCGAAGGATTAAATAAAATAGGAAGGGCCTTTGTTCACTCAATAAAACCCATCGTTCATGAGAAGTATAAATCCTGTGGAAGCATGGTCAGGTCTCTGATCCTGTAATCCAAGTAGCAATGCTACTTCAACGCTGTGCATGATAACACCAAAGATGTTTGACATGAACTTCGAGGACTTTGCCTGTTAAGAAAAACAGAGAAGGTGCTGACTAATGCTATGATTAGTTTTTTTTATATTTCTTCATATTATTGTGAGAATCCTTTTCCCAACATCACTTTCGTCGATTCATCTATTATGAAAATTGAAAACAGCTTGTACTTTAAGCATATTCATTACCAGAGAGATATTATGCCAGTATATTTGATGCCTCATGTCAAACTAGGCGTATGGCGATGATATCTTGACTGACATACGAATCTTTCCAGTTTTCTTCCCAAGAGGGAACATCAACCGCTTCGTCACCTTATCTTTTCCTGTGTAGAATCCTTCATCCCCGGTCGTCAGCCAATATTCAGAGGATTGGCTTGCATCTGATTCCTGCTCCGTGTCACTGTCGTGGTCACCCCTAACTACAGCCTCACCGTCATCGCCGTCTGAAAAGTCGCTCTCCAGCTAAAGTGCTTGTCCTTGATTCAGTTGATCATCTCCTTTCTCGGAAAGTTCCTGAAGGAATTTTGAGTTTGCATTCCAGGAGCAGTCGCACTGGTGCACTTAGTGCACACTAGTGCGCCAGCGCGACTGCTCCAGGGTTAGAAAGATCCATTTCGAAGACCATGATCAACCTCCACCGATTGGGAACACCTCGGCACTAACAACCAAGAACCTTAAGAGGACAAGTTTCTTTGAAACAAAATTGTTATAACGCCAAATGCTTTATTAATGCAGGTTAATTTGGTCAAAACTCTGTGATTAAGACCTTCACTGAGAGGTTCACCAAGTTCGGTTGGAGTTTATTCGGGAATATGGGTGGTAACGACTAAGGGATGGAAAGGTGAGCCGTCAAAGGATGAGGACTTTGTGGTTTATCGAGTATTATGAGCTTAGAGAGTCGGTTCCAATCGACGGAGGAGAACATATAAGTGACTGTAGACTTTGGATTATGATGTCAAAAATCATATCCCTTAGACAGATATCATATTATCTGTGCAAACTTTGCCCGCGGTACTACGACTTTGACTGTAAACTACGAGAGCTTCGCCCTGCTACATCCAAAACAGCCATTTTCTTCAAGAATATGGGGTAACTGGTACAAGGAATATTTAAGGGATTACTTGAAAGGTGCCTTTTTAATGGTAGCAATTACTCACCAACGACACCATGGATGCCCGTTTCACCTTGGCAGGTCTGGATGTCGGACGAGGAAGGAAGAATGGGAGCAGCAAAACTGTCTTGGAGTTCCTGAAAATGTTAGATGAGAAGTGAGAAGCAGAAAGTGTTCTTAAGTTATAGGACTACTCTATCATACCCTATTCTCTAATGTCTACTACCTCTTTAAGCTTATATACAAAAATGAAATCATGTAAAGCAAGTGAAAAAATAGTGAATTGGACACGGGACATTCTCAGTGAGCGCTAACAGAGAGTAACTATTGATGGTATAGCTCGTATATGTTTACAGAGCCACATATGGTGTTCCAAAAGGAATCGTGGTTGGCCCTTATTTATTAAAAAATTACATAAATGACATAAGTTCTGGATTTACCAGTAAACTATCATTATTTGCAGACAATACGGTCATATACCGGGGAATTGGCGAAGGCGCGGACTCAGATGTTGTGTCATCGGACCTAAAAAAAATGTTCATTCGATGTGGATTGGGGGAGTGGGGCTGGAATTAAATCTTGGTAAATGCACCGCAGTACACTTCTTACGGAAGTCATCTCACGAGCACCATGTCTACACTGTGGGTGAAGTAAACATATGATTCTCAGAAAAGCTCTAATACCTTGGAAATATTAGTACTTGAAATACCTCAGAATATCTTGGAGAACACCCATACAAAGCATATGCGGCACAGCATTAAAAGTTCTCGGATGAAAAAGTAAAATACAGGCCCTACTTTGCTCTGATTAAACCACATCTTGTATACACTGCGAGCGAACATTTTGGACCCTAGACAGAAAGATTAATTCATAAAATAAATGAAATACAAAGGAAATCTGGAAGGAAAAGGAAGTTTTTAGTTAAAAACTGTTACGAGCAAACATATAATACTCAGCTTTTTGAGGGATTAGGTTGGAACCGCTAAAGACTTTAAAGCCGCGTATTAAACGTAGTTTGCTTGAAAAATTTAGATCAGGTTTGTTTTAGAGTAATATATAATTAATAATTTTGACACCAAGCTACATTTCTAGATCCGACAGAAGCGATAAAATAAGAGAGATATGTTGTTAAACAGATAAATACAAAAATTTGTTCATTCTACGCACAATAAGTGATTATAATAAATCTGAGCTCCGCTTAAAACACACCCTAAATACACTCCACCATTTCACCTGTGAATACCTCATTTTTTACACCTAATACGACTTTTGTGTTAATACCCGCTGCCACGCGCCATACGGTGGCTTGAAAGGTAGTATGTGGATGTAGAAATGAAACCCACCAATCCACCTCATGGGTGGTTGGCTGTATGGTACTTGACACCGACCATGCACCAGCTGTGAAACAAACGATCACACTTTTATTGGCAATTTTACTAAATATAAAGATATGTAACTATTTTGGAAGAAGATTTCACTGGCAATACAGCATTTAACTTTCATTGCTCTGCAGTCATACAGCACGAATACCATCTGTTTAAATGAATGAAGCTAGTGTTCAAAACTTGGACTAGCTCTAATAAAATTACAGAAAAATTATGCATAAAATACGAAATTAGATTACAGAAAATGTGAAAAAATACATTGAAGCAACACCACGTGAAGAAAGAATGGTTCTGGTCCTCATCATCCCTCGAAAAGAAATGTTGAATTTGGCTGGTGTTTATAAACCAGCCAGTTTATGTAAACCATGACAGGAGGGTATTCTGGTTGAGAGGCTGGGGTTGGTCACTGACGTTTTCGTTAAACCGACACAGTAAACTATAATTTCTTTCTTTTTGACGAGTGGTGCCAATTATTACGGTCATTGGAGAATTTTTCTGTAATTGTATTTTGTAAGAGGCCGTAGAGCTCAAGTTTCCTCGATTTAAAAAAAAGGTGCTAAGTGATCAATACTTTTACGCCAACGGACGATACCAGGCACTTATGCACTTTATTTTTTCATGTAAAACCATTGTGGAGACAGCAACTCCATTGGAAAATTTCTTTTCTCTCGGAAATTGGAATATTCCCTTTCTGTCTGAGATTCAACCAAGGGCTTTTTATAAAAAAAACTAGCATTTCAGGACATATTTGACAATTCAACTCAACGAAGAAAAATATTCCAATGTAAATGTGTTAAAAAGCATAATAAGGTTTTATATGAAAATACTCTATTTAGCAACGGTTAAAACACACTCACATAATGACCGCATTATTGTGTTGCGTTTCATTGGGAATGCTACAAAATTTAATAATATCGGCTAAATAATGCATGTAACATCTAAATTGTTGGGTTATCTGGCTGCTTGAATGAGGCATAAACGAATACACTCCCCGTAATATGCGGTTCAGATACGATGGAGAGAACTGCGATGGGTCCAGAATGTCCCTGTTCATTGAATGCAAACTGAAGGTGACTCAATGACCCGAAAATTTCAGTGCACCCAAAGAATATTTGCTAAAGCCTTTCCAGAGAAATAAGAGTGAAATTTGTTGTAAGGAAAAATTCTTTAGAAAAGAAAATCGCCTTCTTTAGAATAGAAAAAAAGAACAATTTTTTCTGCGTAGTTCACCATTATGGATATCGTTATAATGCAATATTGTATGCGTCAATTAATTATGTGCATTATCATGCTTACTTCATATGCAATTGGGAACAATGGGTCCGCTCTAATTACTTGACCCAGTGGGACCTACAGGATAATTGAACACAGAGCGGCAGATATGGACACCGAGCTAAATACGATTGAACTGCCAGAGGGGATAGGTCTCTCGGTAGCTGGAGAAACCCCTCGTGTAACTGGGGGGCTCCGCATGTTTGGTTATATCTGAGAGGGTCGAAACACCCGAGGGAAAGCAAGACGCCAGCAGAGAGCGACGTAATTTAGGTGAAATGACGCTCCCGAGGGTCTTCAAGAGGGCAAGGTGCAAGCTTGACCTTGGCGTGTGATGAGCCGTTGGTAGAAGGACAGTGTGAAGGCTCCTGTTCGAGAGTTAGGATGTCGACACACTCCTGTGAAGGAAAGAGGAAGGATTGGAATCCTACAAAGTATCCTCGGCGAGGAGTGTGCGTTTCGGACGAGGGGACAGCATTAGCGTAACCTTGCATCGGTGTCTCGTCCCGAGAGAGTCATTGTTGCGGAAGAGTTCAAGGGGGATGCGCAATGTAATCTTGGCGACAATCTTGGGTGTGACCATAGTCAGTTGTTTGGAACTCGTGGGCGTTAGAATCCTTCGAGGAATGGGTTGGCTTCCTCCATAGTCCGTGTAGCAAGTCTCGGAGAAGCCGATAAGGTTCCCAATGCGGAATACTAAGTTTTCTCCAACTCCTGACACCGAATTCACTAACTTTATAGGCAAAGTGAGCAGATATAAAGTGGGCAATTCACCATTCAGACAAAATTAATCTCCGAGTGGTTTTAAAATTCCGATTGACTCATAAAGATAGATACCTCGATATTTGAAAGTTGCATCAGCTTAAGTAGGAGTGAAGGTAATATCGGAACTAGGAGGGTAACTACGAGGTTTTTTGAAAAACATGTATACCTTTACCCATCTAAATCTGGCTTTAATGTTAGCAGGATGTGATATCGCTTTTAACAAGCAATAATTAGTGCCTTCTTAATAACCAGGTAATGGTAATGACTGATTTAATATATTCATAAATTAATACAAGTTTCAAAAAGCAGGGTTCAAGTATTATTTTACAGATAATAAACTGCAATAAAAGTTATTGCACCAACACTTTCATTCAGAACCTAATCTTCAAGTTAGCGGTTTGGAAACGCCCTGATTAGTTATTCAAAATCTTTATAAGACAATATAGGAAGCTCCTGTTTTAATATTTTTGGAATCGCCTGAGTTTTATTTTCCGTTATTATATTATAAGTTAATAACCTAACGGTTAGCAATAGTAATAAGCAAATATCCAAGCTTTTTCCGCTTCACTGATGAGGCCGGTATGAAAAAAATGCTAACTAGTAGCAAAGGAAATGGTTCTAGGCTTGATTTTGTGGAAGTAATTCACAGTGACTTAAATAAAACTTTGTATACTCCACTATAGGAGTATAAATAGTGGAGTATACAAAGTTTTATTTGAGTTGCTAACTAGTAGCTTGCAGCTTTGTTGATTACTTACGAGTACTCCTATCATTGAAAAATTTCAGATGGTTTATTAGAATTTTTGGACACTATCTTATTTATTATTTTACTCAACCCTAATTTAAATACTTTAGTTGAAATTCGTTGGCATGGTACATAGCAGCATTAATTCCTTAGTGGATATATTTAATGGCTCACCGAAGGTTACAAAAAACGTGTTCTCATATACTGACTAGAGTTTAATTATGCCGGCAGTAAAGCTGTTCTTCCATTCCATACGAGGAAGTGGCCTCACACGGTTATGGGACGACTCAAGGTCGTACTCGGCCATGCTTAGTCTGAATTCTGGATCCAAACACGCATTGAGCTTCTGGGCCCTTCTGTGATGTTTTCATTGTCAATTCTGAAACATATACCCCAGACCGTTATCGCATTCACTTCAACGCTATATATTCCGTGCCTTGCTCAAAATTGGCATTAAAGCTGGAATTATAGTCCGTGAACGCCCGTTAGTGTAAGGTAAATATCGTTGTTAGCAATCTTAAAATTCCTGCGCTATTTTGTTGGCCAATTAGCATTTCCTGCTCGATAATGTTTCATTGGATAAATAACTCAAAGCAAAAAGATCATTTATACGTCTCCTTCCTCATTTTCCGCATTTTACAAAATGGGTCCTGAAACATTTACTGAGAAACAACCAAATTACACCAAAATGGATGAATACTTTGATCCATATTAAATGAAATTCATAACAGAGAGATTTATCTATTACTGAACTCTGTAGCTTCATTTGAAAGAAGATGTGGTTTTATTCTTCATTATTACTCTTCATCCTAACACGCAATTTAACATAATGTCACTAGTATCCAGCCAAAATTCCATTAGTTTTGATGACCTTTTTGTTTTCTAAGTATCTGAGGTTATTGCTTCTTATTTTCCCATTGATCTATTTCTTTTTTTTTACCAATTTGGTTCAGATGATTTTTTTTCGGTAAGTAGTTGGTTAAACGTAGATATCAACAATAAAGCAGCTTGCTAATGCAGGGTATTTTATTAAATATTCTAAGTTACATAAAAAAAATCAGGTAATAAGACATGAAAAACCAAAGAGTACGATCCTGAAAAGTATAGATTAAGAGGCAAGGATTCAACTGAAAGACAATTATGAATTTATTTGCAATTAAGGCTCATATCGTTAGGTTGAAATTTTCACAAATAAATTGGCCTGGACCGGAATTCTAACCATAAGCCTTGAGGCCAAAGTGCAGACCACTAAGCTACCCACGCTATCTGGTTCTCTCGGGAATTTCGGTGGATACAAGGGAACCAGATATTTTTCTATTGGATTTTAGCGTAATTCACCAAGGTGCTTGCGGAAAATTAGAAATTTCACATGCTGAAAGTTCCAATTGACGGAGAAGTTATGATATTAGGTTGACCAGAATTCTGATATGCAAGACGCGGCAATATCAACCATTTCATATAAAATATGAAAATATTTTGAACTCCCTATGTCTCTTTGCACTCAAAGATTTTCTTTGAGAGTTTTCGAAAGACGAACAGACAAATCAGTTATCATTTTTGTTCATGAGTTATTTCTTCTGAGCATTGAAAGGTACTCTTTATTTGCATTTGGTGACCTTTGCATCGGTATTTCACTTCATATTTACGTTCCTCCGTATTTATTCTTTGAGATATGGAAGGAGTGTAGCAGAAAACAAGTTGTTTGGATAAAGGCGTTTGTCTCCAGGCTCTTCTAGTTCCCACACCACGCTACATTTTCATGCTTTCTTACGAATAAATTCCATCTCATGCGAGGCTTTTATGTACGGAGACGCCCCTCGCGCTATATTTACATTCGAAGGGGAAAATATGCATTTCAATTATGCTGCATAACTGTATTTTCAACATCTCGCCCCCTAATGATATAGTGGTTTTAAAAGTGTGCGCAGCAGCTTGAAAAGCCATGATGTACGCCGCCAAGGTGCTCAGTTCCAATTCATTTTCGAGAGAAAAAATAGGATCTCTCAGCTTTAAATGCTTTGCCACTAAAGCAGAACTACTTTCAGAGACAAATATCCATTGGTATACACTCCAAGCTCGCAAAATATTGAATTATCAATTTGCTAAGCCATTTTCCCTGTGTAAACATTCTAGCACTTAACCTATGGCAGTCATTTTTATTAAATATTCGGAAAAATATACCAATATTTTAGAAAATGCTGTCAAACAGGTTTTACTCAAAAGTTCCGGGGAAATTTAATTTTTTTGGGATCTCGAATACTGAAATTTTTCAGGCCTCAAGTCCGATCGCATACAACTCTACACCAATTACACTAATATTAAATTAAATGTCCACTTCGTAAGATAAATAAGTTCGGAAATCGTTTATCAAGTATCAAATGCAACTTTAACAGCATAATTTACATTTAGTGAATGCATTCGCCAGGTAATATACAATTTAAATGATAAGATACTAACAAAGGGAGTGTCAGATAGCCGGGTCTCAGATTTCATTCAAAGTTTGTAGTTGTACAGACTGCTGTATAAGGTTCATGAATCACCCCACATATAGTGTTATATAACCAATAGTTTAAACGAAAAAGGCCTTTAAAAATTTCAAAATTCCCTTCAGACCGGCCACCCACATAACTGACAAGCTACGAACAATTTGAATATTATCAAGAATTATGCTTGAATAGTAAAAAGATGAAAACAATATTATAAAATAATTATAAAAAATGGAAATCATGTGCATGAAGGAATAATAAAAATACGTCGTGAAAAGATAAGGAAGTGACATAATAAGAAGGCTGCCTTCGACCGAAAAAAGAGACTAAGCCTGATGTCGTGTATGCAAATGAAAAATTTGCCTCGCGCAAAAATAATACTCCGAGTAAAAATAAAAAAAATCTTGAGTGCATTTTAGGATGCCGTAAAAGAAAAACTAAAAAAACAGCGGAAGAAACATACCCCGTATTGGAATCGAACCCGTGTCTCTAGACCGGAGACGAGCACGTAAGCACCCGTCCAGCTTGTCTTGCTTGCATTCTTAAAGCTTTAAGAACATAGTTATAGGGTGCCGCTCATATTTACTGGTACTTGAGTTGGAGTCACTCTGAGAACAGTCTAGCCATGATGTTACAGGTTTGGGTTCCCATGGAGTTAATGAGTAATGGTCGTAGTTAAAGTCAGTGATTTACAGTAGGGCTAACTTTGAAAAGGGTATTTTCTTTGAGGAGTCTTAGCCGCCCTCAATCACAATGCCAAAATACTCCTCGTAGTGCTATGCTCCTGATTTCATGTTTTCATGAAAATAAAAATATTATAATAGGCACTTTACAGAATCTAAAAACTCACGTCTAAGATAGTTCAAAGCCCTGTTTACACGATGCATGTACGTATGTGATTAGATGCATAAACACATTCGCCATTAAATTGCATCATGTAAACACTCGAAATTGCGCAAAAGCATCAGCACATGGCCAAAAGAAATACACTGTACTAATTTGGAGCATTTTTCTACACACCCGTCCCAACACGGACTTGCAAGGGGTAATTTTATTGTGTAAACACGCGCTAGGAGTAAATTAACCTCGACACTGTGAAATAGAGACCTGCAGACGGAAGGAAAAATTGAGTGACTCACGTCTGTCTGTTTATGTGCATGTGTTCGTGCCCGCCCATGTTATTACACTTTTACAGGGTAAAAACTAAAATGTTGCATAGTTTGCATTTGCGTGAAGGAAAATCAAAATTTAAAAAAATAAAATAATAAAAAATCAAGACATTAAAAAATAAAAATGTAAGCAAAATTATACTCAAAAGATTAAGAAACTTTGTCAAAGATTTTCTTATTAGTGATTAAATATTAAAGACATGGGCTTGCACAACGAGCGCAATGAACATTGGACAAATATAGATGAATAGAAAGGCACAATGCTCACTCCATAATGCGCCAAAATTATCAACAATCATAAAGTTAAATTATGTAATTAATAAAAAATAGTTATGCATTGTAACAAGAAGAAAAATTAGGATTTATAAAACAGTCGTTTGGAGTGAATTCGAAAAATAAGTTGCAGCTTACCTCGACCTAGGAGTAGTTTAACCATAGTGGAAAGATTTGCATGGTGGATTCCAATAAGGTAAACAAACAAACAAAGTTTATGGGAAGCATGTATTAAATCTACTCCTTATATTTAAATGGGTCACAATAACAGATATTCCAATAACCTCAAATAAAAAGCCCGCATTTATAATGATAACTTATGAAAAATGGCTGAAATTTTTAAAAAGCCATGCGATCCAAAACGGAATCTTAATTGTCTGACACCACTGCTCGGTAGCCTTCTCTTCTACTTGTCATCAGTAGTTTTTCAATCCTAAGATTGGTTGACAGCCCTCCACCCTTCTCTATCTAATGCTAGTTCTCTTACCTCCTGGTATCTCTTCCTGTGTACTTTCCTCTTCATTTGGTCCATGAACATTCCTGGGTCTTCCTCTGGAGACTTTTCTCTCTATTTTGCCTTCGATTACATTCTTTACATACCCATAGCGTCTCAGGGTGTGTCCAATCCATCTTGTTCTTCTTTTTCTTATGGTATTCAATATCTTCCATACCTCTTCTACTATTCTGTGCACATCACTTCTTATTTTGTCCGTTCTTCTGCTTGTATTTCATAGGAAAGGATTAAATTACTCTAAATCAATGTCATTTGCTGATTAATAGGTAATTTTGCTATCGACTACCGTTGTTATGCAGCTGAATTGAACATGGAAGTAACTGGTAATAGTGGAAACAATACCGTCATATATCGTCACTAACCAGGCTTCCGACGACGTAGCGGTTTGAAGCCTCCAAGGGCGAAATATTTAGAAAAATATTTTCTAAAGTCAACGTTGTTTGTCTACAAAATTTAGGCTCCTTGTATTTAAGAGTATAAACATTGCCTACAAATATTTGTCAAAACTCTCATTTCCGTTAGTAAAACTGGAGATCCCCATCTTTTTCTCTCTAATGGGTCTCGAAAAAAACGTGTATTCCTCAGAGGCCTTTGTCTTCATATTTTGTTTTTTTTTCAATGGCTTCCCTATAAGCTGATCTACCATTTCAAGGGCAAAGGAGAAAAAATATATTATATAAGGCTCCTTGTATTTAGGCAGCGTGCCGTGCTGCCCGAGTCATAGGCAAAGGAGGAATATATACAAGGGTTTGATCAGATAGAGCAATCGAAATATTTGCTTGAAGAGACGGACTGCTCACAAAAATAGAGGGAGTCTTCTATTTTTGAAGAAATCTTTTACAGAGGGACTCCACCAAAATTTACTCCTAATGTGCACATCATAATTTTCGACGGCATCGCTTCCTTACATATACATCAAGTTACTTCGATATATCGATATTTCATTCTCATCCAAGGCCAAAGAGGGTCTTGGGGGGCTGATGGGAAGGGGGAGCGATAGTACGTGGCGGCAATGGCAATGCTAAGGATTGAGGCTGAGAGTGGATGGAACGCGAAGGTGGAGTAGGGAATAATGTGTTTTGTTGTATGTGTGAGAGAGACGCCGTGTGGAGTGCAGCCGGCATCCGAGGAGGTCCAGGATGTTTTCGGGCATCGTTCCGAATATGCGAGGCACGTCCGGGGAGATTGGTTGGAAGAGAAATTGAAACACGGCACCGGGCTAGATGGCCGGCAGGGGTGGAGAAGGAGCGGGGATGGCCGGCAGGGGTGGAGTTGGGGGGGAAATGGAGAGGTCATCGTTTGGGGGGGGGTTGAGTATAAGGGAGGAAGCTAGAGGAAGGGCAGAGAAGAAGGTCCAGCGAAAGAGATGGCTACGGCAGGAGTTGGTCATCGAGATCTGCTCTCGAGTAGAGGTTATTGGCGAGGACCCGGGAATCGCAATATACGGCGGTTAAAGGGAATATGGCTGATCCGCTGGGCAAAAAATTCGAATGAAAGAATTCATTCTGATGCTATATTCTAGTTGAATCCCAAGCCCCTATGCTTCCCTATTTTAATATAATAATATAACGGTTTGAAGATTATAATTTGAATTAGGAAGTAAACCAAAACCCTTGTGGATGAAGAAAAATAGATGGAAACTGATTTAAAGGAGAAAAAAGAGTTTAAGATGTCGTATACTCACCTCAGAAGCAGTATGATGAAGGAGAGGTGTATTAATGTTGAAACCAATTGAAGAAAATCCTAAATGAATAAGGTATTCACGACGAAGAGGCAGTAATAAGGAAAAAAAGACAAATACTATGAAAACTACTTCCTACGAAAAAGTTCTAAGTGAAAAAATGAGTGATGAAAATTACATTCCTAAGATCAGAAGCTAAGACCAAAAAAGTTGTATCATAAAGGTATAAGCAAACGACACTTCTCAATCATGTTTATTGCATAAATGAGCATGCTTCTATTTTTTCTGCAATTTTCTCGACCGTTACATGGATGACGTAGAAATATGCCATTTAATCCTGTAACTTTTTCCTAAGTGTATTCAATGAAAACTCTCCCTATTTCAAAAGCCTAATCTATCGTTTTTTCAACCCTATAAACAATCCTTTTGAACTTTAAATGAGAATAAATGTGAAAGAAATACGTCACAGGAGAGTACAGCTAATGATTAAACGAATAAATTATGTAAAGCAAACGAGGCCTGAATCTAGTACTTAACATAACTCAAGTCACCATCGTAGCAAAAGTTTTATCTTCCAGAGTGATCAGTTCTTAGAGTTAGTGCAATAAGAAATCAAGTTCTTTAGCCATCCTAGCATTCCAAGAAAACATCTGTGACGATTTATTTCCTTAGATAATTCCAATAAGTATGCTCTCAGTTTCAGCTGGTTTCTCATTAACACGAACAAGAGTTTAAATTCGAGTGTTCCTTGGTTTCATGAACTTTTAGTCAACAAAAGCCACCAAAAATTTCCCTTTAGAAGGTTATTGAAATGTTAAAGTCAAATTTACCTTGACAGTGATATGTACAAAATTGTACCCAATATCGAGGACTAAGGAATTAGCGCTTTTAGTTTCTGTTTCATTCTTCGGTTATTTCATACCATCTCTAGACCAAAAGAAATTGCAAATATGTATTTTCAGCACGGTGCCTTCAACAGAAATGATCATTTTTTGTTCAGTAAAATTTTAAATCAGATTCGATCGATATTATTGTTTTCGAGATCAATGTGGTTTTCATAGAGCCGTTTGCATATAAACATTTTCAAAATTTTACATGAGTTTTTTTCACTCATCACATTGGATTTATATAGATTAATTTTAGGAAAAACCATTGTGACCACATTCAATAAACTGAATTGTCAGGATAAGAAATCAACTTTAATTTCGGGATTAACCTTCAGGTTTGTGTTGTGTTCATCTTATACTAAAGATGATAAAGCATAGGCAGGATACTTCTCTAATTTGACGTTTGACAACAAATATTTTGAGGACTAATTCGCTATTGCCGAGAGATAGCTTACATCAAATAGCATTTGTATTTTTATCTAACATTTTTACAGGAGACACAACACCAGCAGCAGGCATTGTATGGTAATATTATGCATCAAAACGACATTTTTTTTATATTCAGTAAAAGTCTGCACCAGATTTAGGTCTTTTACGGCCTTTTGAAACAGTATTTAAATGAATTTGAAAATTGAAAGCGATTTTAAGCCAAGGAAATTAAGTTATTAAAATTTAAAATGAAGTCAGTGTCAGAAAATACAAATAACTCAAGAAAACGAGAGAAAAGAAGAAAAATCATGGCAGACTTAAACTCGACCAGAAGAGATACGATCCGGCAAGTTCTTCGTTGGCACCGGTAACTTTTCTGAGCCGTGTTGAAAGTCAAGAAGACTTCATCCGCATCGTTCACCGCGAAGATACCGTCTTTCATTAATTTCGTTATTCATTGGGCTGATATACTTCGTTGTATTAATGACAAATATAAGTAGGGTAATGTACTTATAAGTTGAGACATGGAATTCCTATTTTGTAATATCCTTAGCAACGATGTAATAGAATCTGCCAGAGCACTTCCTATCAATAGATTACCGGAAGCCTTCCCAATGCAAAAGAAACTCTAGTCTACAAAACTTATATTTCCTGTTGAATGGAGCATTTAATAAATTACTCAAAATAGAGGGCATGAAATGTCTACTTTCAGAATTAATCACCAATTAATGGCAGGAGAGTTTCGTATTGAAGTCCTTGGCATCTTTTGGGGAAAACCTAAGCTCTATAAAGATATGAGGAAGACATCATATGGCAACATTGGAAAATCCCAATTTAAAATTATACACTACATACTGTAAGCAATCTTCATTCACTTCCACTTCAAGATGGAAACGGAATGAAAGAGCAGCCTCTCCTTCTTCGAAGTACTGTTCACAAAGATGTCTTCGAAGTAGAATGGGCGATCCAAACTGGTCATCGACGTTGACTAACGCCCTCTCACATTTTACTGCTTCAATTGCATATGAAAGAAAACAAAAAATAGATTCAGCGTCAATTTGTCTAAATTAAATTAAAATCTTATACACATGACAACTGTAAATGCATATCGCAAAATGACTTACCTGTAAGTGTACTTACTATAAAGGTAAAAAATTACTTAGTTACCACGACACAAAAGAAAAGGTTTTTTTTATGCCGAAAAAGTCTCATTTCAATTCTCATTTCTCTCAAAATAATACTCATTTCCTATTTTATTTTATACATACATATATTATATTATACATAAATATATTCTTACATAAATTATATTCTTAACCAAAAAAAAGTTATTTTCCCATAACCAATAAAAAATATAGTATAAAAAAGTTGGTGCATTAAAAATTTGTCATGATCATTTCATTTTTGAAAAGGATGCACGCAACCCATATGCTGATGCCAAAAATTATAACCTATATATAAGAGATTATTTGTAAACTCAATTATACTGTTACTCATATAAAATTAGGAGATAAATAGGAGACGCAGGTGATTTGCTCAGATGTCAATAACATAAATGGGGTAAAAACACGCACATTGTGTGGCAAGTAGTAACACAACGCGCCAAAACTGATTTCAACACTAATGGGCTGAGACTGGTTATGCCCCAAAAGTAGGTCGAGGATTTCTGATTCCAAGACAAATTCACAAAATACAAGAGAAGTTGAGAAATGGGTCTCCATCGGCAGACGCATAACTCAAGGACTCCATTCACAGTATGACTAATGCCGTTCTAGGAGTCGCTTTCCTACGAGTAGTGTCCAACGGACCAAGGAACAAGCTAGAGAAAACAAAAGAAAATACTCACGGAATGATGGTACGCGGTGTGCGGGATAAAATTCTGGCCTAATGAAACATATTTTGGGAGCGCCATTATTCAACCTTTATAAATGACTCGAATGACTTCAGATGATTTCATCCAGTTCCAAATCCTGGTCATTGGAGCGTGCAGGGCCCAAGATAAGTTCTTTCATATGCTGTTTTTCCTTTGCGCAACAATACGGTCGGAGTTTAAGAATCGGTGACAAAAATGATGGCCTAGATCGATATCGACGATATCACAGATATCACAGAAAGAGAGATAAACGGAAGGCAAGGAGTGACCTTTTTATTTCTTTCGCTGGATTTGTAATCCCCTCTCTGTCCCTTTTATTCGGCCGGACACATTTCCGCTGCCTTTTGTCCCACTTTATTACATCCGATGACGTAACGGAATCCTCACAGCCAGCTAGTATTGTGCTTGAAGAGCTATCGGGAACTTCATTCTGCGTCTTTTACGGATGCGAAAAGCCCCTCCATTTTCACTCCCCATCTTTTGACAAGATATATTGAATACTATTCGAAAAGCTCGGCTTTTCTTAAAAAAAAATGTAATAATCAAGGGCTGTACGTAAAGGAAGTATTATTTTACGTCTTTGTAATATGCCTGTGACAAGTGAAAACTTCCTGAAAATATGTTTTTACTTCAATCATTATCTAAACTATGAGTGTTAGTTTTTGACTCTAAAATTTATGACTTTATGAAATTAATATTTCTGACGTTAAATTTGTTTATGAAGTATGTATGCTTAAGAAATAAAACTCACCACGAAAATATCATTTTATTTGAAAAGGATTCGAACTCGACTCTCCCCATTATGGGTCAGGGGTGTGTGCCAGTCACACCACCAAGCCACACCGTCAAGGTGTATTCAAGGTTCAAATTCCGGTCAAAGAATATGATTAATTCAAGGTTAATTTCATTCCCTTTAGTAACTCCCATAAGAGTGACTTTGAACCAATTTCATGCCCATGGAATGATTGAAAAATGTAGCTTTTAGGTCAATCTCGCAACGCAATATGGGAATTTAATGGCATATGGGCAAGAATAATTTCGATTATATGTACCATATTTCAGTTATAACTAATAAGTTAATCATCTACAAGTAACTACCGATGGGTGAATTTTCTCCTTTTTTGTAATCTCTCCAAAAAAAGTACAAATTAGCTGTGAAATGTCCTTGTTGTCATATTAATCAAGAGAAATTTAGGTGTGAGGCAGGATGATGTAAAATAGATAACATGTTATTTTGAAAAAGTCAGAATCACCAAATATCAATGAAAAGAATTGGAAAGTGTGTTAACAAACTATGTATATGCCGTTGCTCGAAGGTAACACTACCATATAAAAAACTAAATTTCAGCTACCTAAATAAATTCAAAAGATAGGATTAAGGAATGCCTCCTACCTAGTTTTAGATATAACTGATAACTTAATTAGTTATACTGAAAATAAGAGCCCTAAAGGGTGGCAGAAAAAGTCAGAACATAGCCAAGGAGGTAAAAACCATTTAAAATTTGGCAGGCGACCAAAGAGTTACTTTTCAAGACACGGAAGACGTTAACTGTTTTGAGTACTTAACAAAATTTACGAACAGCATAGACTTAATAAGAATAAAAATGACAGATATAACTATGTATTGAATTCGATTCCACACTAGACCTACTGTTAGAAATCAGATACTTAGTATATAAAGTGGATGATAACGATAAAAAATATCTGAGGCCGGAGGGCAAGGAAGTATTAGCCAAGAGAAAAAGAACGAATTTAATAGAAAAAGAACGATTAATACAGCTTAAAATTTACACTTTATGAAAGAACACCAGATGGCAAACAAAAAATGCACCAAATAATGATTGAAAATATAACTGTACATGGGAGGGATTGGACAAAATATTAATACGGAGGTTAAAAGAAATCATTCAACTAAAGAGATAATACACCCGAAGAATTGGTGGAAAAAGAAACTCAACTTAGTGAGAAGTGATATAATGATGAAAAATAGGCATTTTTGAAGAGGGCAAAACGAAACTGCTCATATGGTTATGTCACAGATTTCATGGGATCATGAGACCAAAGATTTTGTTAAAATAGAACCCTCCAGTTAATTAAAAATGGAATCCGCAAGAAGATACTAGAGACTGGAAGGAAACGAAAAAATAAGAAGGGAAAATAAGAGAAGAACAAATCCTTGAGAGAGAAAACAGGAAGCTGAGTTTAGGAAAACAAAGGATGTTTTAAACAGCCCCTAATAAAAAATGTAAAATCAACGACAAAGGAATCGGATTAATTAAAAAGGATTAATTACTCAATTTTTAAGTTGAATGTATGAACAAATGAGTTTTCTTACAACAAAAAAGATTTGTCAACCAACAATAAAAAGTGTGATTATAACAACATTGGAGATTAACTCACGACATTAAAGGAAAAACAAAGTAGAATGGCATTTATCTCGGTTTAGCTCGTACAGCAAGGATATACCGCGCAGTTATATTTTAACTTATTAACTCCGATAATAATATTTGATTCGTTTTCAGTAAATATGGCTAGCAATTAGAAATAAATTCAGAAAAATATTAGGAAAATTTTCATAAATATGGCTAGCATTGGAGAAATGATAACAGATGCGACACTTTTCTGTATCTAATATAATAGAAGCTCTTTTATTAACCTTTGGCCAGGATTGTAAACCAGTACACATATTCATAAATAGAGCAAAAAAAAGATTTTTACATCTGCCAATCCTATTTTTTTGCGAACTTCTTTTAGGCGTAACTTTTTGATTCTACACCCTTCATATCCTAGGAAGAAGTAATAAGTGATGCCATGAAAACACGGTCAGCGCAGAGGAATGGTACTCTTGGATGGAATGTTTATCTGCGGGATCTCAAGCGTCTTTCGTTAAGAACTGTAGGCTGGAGACAAAATCTTCACCTCTTCTGCCATGCCCATAACAGCTTCCTTTCATATTCCCGTCCGTGTTGGGTTGACTCCTCAAATAAACAACCAACCAACAATTTAGGACAACTATAGCAGATGTCTCATCTGTTAGGAATGATTGCAAAGTACATAATTACAGCAATCTCTCCATGTGCTTTGTTGATTGAAATGAAAAATAGTAATATTTAAATTATATTATACGTTCGTTTACCTTAATACGATTTCCAATGGAAATATTAATAAATTATTGTATCTGCATATCTGTTTTGATAACTCAAGGTCCTTAATCACGCCCACTTAAATAGTTCAAGGCCTATAATGCCCTTCGAGCAGAAAAAATATATTTCAACTTTACATTCAATAAAACAACATATTGACTTGAAAACGATAACATTGCCACGTGGGTGGTGCTGGATTAAAAAATGAAACCCAGAATATGAAAAAGGGTTCGTGAGCAAAGAACAGACCTTATATTGTAATTGTAATTTAAAAGTGGAGGATTAGAATAATGTGTGGCCAATTTCACGTCAAAGTGGGTGTTATTGTCTTCTGAACTCCCTGGTATCAACAAACACATTTTATTGGTAGAAGACGACCAGTTTATGAGATTATAGTGTTTAAAAATAGCCGCAAATGACTACCGTTTGGTAACATGATAACTGATGGACCCAAAGTTTCAAGTTTTATCAGAATACACGAAATTATAATTCATCGGTATTGTTGTGTTTTATACATATTTCACTATGATTTATTATAATTTTCAAATTCATCGAATTTCAATTTTTTCATCAGTCGAATGTGCATTTCCTCTTCTTATTTATTGCTTGATTTTTCAAACATCCTAAATTCCAATTTTTAGTCAAATATTGCATTTCGTATTTGTTTTTGTATTAGAAAGTGTAATATTTACTGAAATAGCAACGAAATTAATTCACTATATTATTAAATTTTGGCATTTAATAAAACTACCTCCCTTGGCTCGCTCTTCTTCTCCCTAACAACAGAAGAAACATCGCCAAATACTCAAGAAATAAACTCTAATGTATAGCAAACCATTGTTTAAAACGCCAATTGCTGACTAATTATAGTAGGTTAACTAAATCTCATCCAGATGGTAATGCTTTGGTAAAACAGTAAATTTGTTTCTGACTTATTTTAAGCTCAGTTATTATGCTAAATATTGTTAAATTTTATACTTAATTGCTGCTGTCCCAACCAATTTTTGTACCATACTAAACTAATTTGTTTGGTGATTATCTTTTTGCTAATTTTTTTTCCACTCATTTTCCATCCCTTCGTGCCGCACTACACTTACCATTTTCGCAAAAACTGAGGTAATAATTCCATTGCTTGTTTTTAAACGTGTTGAGCACTTCGTAAAGCTGAGGTCTCAACGGCTAAAATTGTTTTTACCTATATTCAGGGAAAAGTAACCTGTTTTACTAAGCGATAAACTAACCTAGTATCCAACAGTCGAGACGAAAAGAGGCATAGGGAATCATTACCTTGAATAAACGCGTATACCTTATATTGACCAAGCATAGATTTTTGTTGGGGATTGTGAACGGGTGGGAATATTGATACTTTACATAATTATATCAATGTATTTGTGAGCCGCGGCATGAAATATTTCACTAACAAACATAACGTGTCTGACAAATGTCAGCATGCACTTCATAGGCTTTAGCTTAACTGAAATATCAGCGGTATTTATACAACTATCAGTTGCTCTTTATAAAATTTTATTGCTCCGTTCCTTACTATAATCTATATGCTCGTGAGCGGTAGCTTTGCTTAGAAAAAAAATATGCATGCAGCAGAAAATGTTAAATTCGATGAAATATTTCATAGTGTTCTTCGAGTGCACCTCATATGCATGTGTCTCTTGTCACACACTCGCTGCGGCTTAATGTGGCTCGCACGGTATGGTTTGTAAATTTTAAGCCTTTCAATTTATTTGGCGTCGCATAAACATAAGAATAATAAACAGCTGTCTTAACTTCCTCTCGCTTAGTTTTTGTACCCTACAACTTTGAGGGTTCTTGCAAAACAATGAACACTGACGGCAGTTGTTTTTCAAAAAATGTCAATCCATAATTGCACATGAATGTGCCTACTTTTCAAACTAATTTATTAAGATTTCTATAATTGTTTGCCTTAAAGATATAATGGCCTCTTGATTTGTGCTCTATACTTGTGCGACGACGGTTGCGTCCCAATATATAAATATATAAACCGCGAGTACATCCTAGTGGTGGACCGCGGGCAATGAAAATCTGACTCTCAAAATAATCTTTTTACAAGAGATTCCAGCTGGAGTACATGACTGAATGTCATGTAACGCAACGTGGGTTTTACTTACAACTTAGGAGCCTCGCATACTCTACAAAATAGTATAGCTAGTTGTGAAGGAATGATCTCGGTCGGCCGAATCCAGGATGGTCAAATGATCCATAAGTAAAAAATGGACGGTAATATCTAAGTTCTTATTTAAATAATTAGAAAAATTACAATAACGATGAGAAGCAAATCTCTATAACACTCATAGGAAAAAGCAACCTATATTGCAATGTGTTTGAGTTAGACATAGATCGGTCAATATATAATAAAACTAGTTATATGAAATACGAATTTGTTAAAAGATATGCCTCAAGGTGGTGTTTTTTGCTAATTTTTAAGAATATGCTGGATTTAAATCTAATTTAAACAAAGCCCCATTTCTGACAGTTTATAGATTGCCTTGGTGTTGATGTGATAAAATTTAGTTATAAAATTTTAGGGTTTTTGACCACGCATGTTGCTGATAAAGACGACATACGCGGATGAAAACCCTGAAATTGGGATATTGGGCAACTTAAGTTTGCTCTAGTAAAATTTCCATTGGAATTCAATACATCTATTAATTGCTGGTAATAATTTTTAACTTGTATGTTTTTCTAATTTATTTACAGGTTTTTCTGTAAAGAGTTCCTTAAGCTTCCTTCATTTTTGGCGAAATAAATTATATAAAATAAAAGTCAATGATGTCTTCCTACTGTGTTTGATTTAATTTGTCAGTCAGATTATATTTACCTTCTAGTGCATTAGGCTAGCACACCTGACAGATTATTAGGACGATTTAAGGTCGACTCCCATTTAGATTCCCTGATTTGACTTTCCCCTTTATGTTGCTAAACCTTGGAATACACTAAGTATTCAGTGATTTATTAGGAGGTGAGTACTCGTTATAAATATGTTCCGTTTAGCCTTGTTTTCTCAAACACCTATTCTCCCTCCCCTACGTCACCCTGTGGCTCTTTTTTTGCCTTCAACGCTCCTCCATTCGTCTCATCCCTCTTCCCCGTCTCCCTGCACGGCCTAGGAGTCCAAGTCCTTGGACGGATCGCATCTCAAAGCCAGCTAACGTCATTACTAGAGGCCACCCAGGCGTGTATTAGAAGGGAATTCCTTATGGGAGAAGAGGCGCGTAAATGGAATTACGAGAGTTTGAGAGAAATTTCAACTCGCAGCCATTTCTATTTGCATCCGTGCGCAGTTTCCCAGATGAGGTTTTTAGTGCATCTGCTCCCAAGGACTTCCCATTCCAGCTCGATAATTTGTTTATCTTTTCTCCCTCGCTGATTTGTTTCTTCTCGGCTACATCCCTCCAAGTTTTATTCTTCGGCGCGTTCACCAAACTTCAGTTTTTTTCCAGAACACACTATTGATAATTGATTTAGCAGTTACTACAATACATAGATATGGTGGCAGTTTCTTCATAAGATTTAAGGGAGTTAGCAAAAAATCACTTTGCCTAGAAATCAATTAATTTGGTATCATTTTAAAGAAAAACATGTCATCCTTCTAATGACATCAAAACTTTAACCCTTTACCACATTACTTTCGAAGATATTTGCCAAAAAATACCAGCTCATTAACATGGGAAATGGTACGTGTTTGCACTCCAGAGAGACATTAATTTTAAAATGAGGCATTTCTAACACTTAGATGTCATAAAAAAACTAACAGCGTGTAGTTCGTATGTTTTCTCAACTATTATTGAAAATTAATCATATAGTCACCGCAATAGGTTCTTGGGCATCACAAAAAACCTTCCGTTTTGATGCAGTTTCAAACGCACTGCACGAAAAAAATGAGTTAAGTGAAATACTTATTTAGATATTTTCATTGAATTACTTCCAATTTCTGTCATATAAAAATATATTATTGCACCATAAATTATGCTATGTTTATTTCATGTGTCCTACAGCTGGTGAAATTAAAACATATAATTCGAATATGGTATCTATTGTGACTAGGGAACTATCTCGCTCGGACTACCTTAATAAACAAATGCCATTATAACGAAAGCACCTTTAAAATTAAAAGAATACCAGGATCCAGCCATTTAATTTTAGGGAAACTATACCTTATCAGGTAGAACGCTGTCTTATTTACTGGTTGGATTGGCCGTAAGAAGTATGAAATAAATATCTTCCCGAGATCCTGTGTTCAAATCCGTCAAAGACCCTTAAGAACTGTGTTAACAGAGTTTGGTCTTTAGCTGCTTTGTAAATCCCGTGAGACACGGAAAATTTTTTGAAGCTCGATGCTCAGCAGTAAAATCAATATTCAGGACGAAGAACGAGGTCCACAAAAATGAAATATCCCTTGCCGTGTAAGGGAAAGACTATTAATTAATTTCAATGCTAAAGTAGTATGTTTATCAAAGTATTATTCGGATTCAAACGTTAAAACGTTAGTTTGAAAATTCTACACCTACCGGCCATGATTAAAAAGGTTAATTTATGACATGTTCAATTTTCTGAGGATATCTGAAATAAAGCTACGCTTTCTCAACATTTTCCATCTAGAGGATCTATAAGGTTAACAGTACGTACCACTACTAATAAATGTAAGAAACAACACTTCATTTCTCTCAAAATAATGACCGAAAAATTAAACAGCTATTAAAGGCTTCCCATAATACCACACATATTGATTTTGATCAAAATTAACAATAAAGTGTTATTTTCGCCATTTCATAATGGCATCAACTACTAGCATGAGGTCCTATCCTAAATGACACGCTAATTGGAGACACACAACCATTCATCATGAAAAATATCAAAGGGATAAAAATAAATTCAAATCAAATTTCAAATAAGATAACTATTTTAGCTTCCCATGCCCCGTATGTTGCACAATTTTGAAATCGCATGAGGCAAATTTGAAGTGCGAAGGTCAGAGGTCAAAATACATAATTACAGCGGAAACCAAAGCGTTTCTCATTATGAGGTTGCACAGACATGCATGCAATACAACGTGGAATACGAAGCAGGCTTAACGGTACGTGGACACTGTTCTCGAGGTCAGCATTACCCCTGAAACGACATTCGACTCCTCTCCCCCTCTTCCTCTCTTTAGCGCGAGCGTGGTAGCCGAGAGTTGGCGAGGTTTCGGACGCTGCGCTCATCGCCGGCCAGGGTCACCACTGTGACCCCATTCGACGCCGCGAGCTTCAAGAACGGCGGGAAAATACAGGAGATGTGACGCGTCCGCGTGAACGGAGTCTTTTCTAACTTCGACGGAAATAACCCTCAATTCTACCTTCCTCGTGTCGCTAAAAATTCTGTGTTCTCTTCTCTTTGAAGGTCACCACCCGCAAAAGGACTCTTTTAAGTTACGTATGTACAAACCCACGCAAATCATTTCCTAGAGGCACGAAGACGCTGGAATGACGGTGGAAAACGCTTGTGAATATCAGGACGTCAGGACGGAGGGTTCGGTCATAGATGATTTCGCTACCTCCATCCCTTCAACGGGGTTTCATTTATATTTACTGGCGAAATCCTCCAAACGGCCGCCACCAAGTTTTCGTCCCGCATTTTTGTGTCGCTAAATACAACTGTTTCGTGTTTCAAAGCAACATCATATGAGAGGCAATATCATGGAAATCATCCATAATACCAATATCAACGTATATCTACGTTAAGCCTTCAAGACCCCACCGGAGTGATGGGGTACTACTAAACAACGATTGAAAAATGTTAAGAGTATACCCTCTAAATGTAATGGGGAGAATCTTATAATCAAAATGGACGATCTTAGATATGATACTCTGTTCTCCAGCGTTTTCTAGCTTAAAAATAGAGGACAAAAAAATTAATACCTGGGTCACACAGATTACCATTCCCTGGACTGGAGAAACTTAGATGACGATTATGAATGATGCATGCTCCCCAATGAGCGGCATTATATTTATAAGGCAGTTAAAAAGCTGAATAGTTACCCAGCCAGTTGAAAATCAGAAAATTTTTTATACCTATTGTTCAATCGTGAGAGTGACCTGAGAATATTTTCCCATCGACAGACAAATTTCGAAATACGTTAACATTGTCATACGATACACAAAAATTACAGAATTTCTGAAAGTTTAAAAAAAATCAGCATCAAACGCATCTTCACAAAGGACAATCTAGGCATACAATAGTCTGCTAAAAGCTGTATTCGTGAAAAAAGAATGAGATGGGGGCCGAAAAAAATGTTAGAAGAGTTTTAAATTCGGAGAGTATATTCTGACGCTATGCAAGGCCAAAACAATCATAATTTTCCAATACAACACACTACACAACATTATGACGCAACAGTGCAAACTGAATGATAGAAAAGTTTTGAATTATAATTAGTTTTTAATAACGATTATCGTACATTATCCACTCTATGTTAGAGAACAGAGGTTTGAACAAGTGTCTACATAGATTTGTTCCATAACTGATTTCCTCCGTTCCGTTTGGATGGTTCAATACGTCATTACTCAATATCTCAACCAATCAGGAATAATAGTGGTTAAAAAAAGTACCATTAAAGGACGGCATTTTCCTTGATTTCTCCAAGATTCAGCAAGGATATTCGATGATCATATACCCAGCATAGAACGGCACCTCATTCTTGGAACATCGCTTGGCATCGAAAGCTGTCCCAAAGCACATCTCAACGAGGGGAGTATCCGACATGAAGGGTGGGCTTAGGAAATCTACATGTGCCGATCGCCATGGTGGACCGGCAACACTGATAGAGCATCCTTACGCCAAAGAGGAGTCGCTCCGCCTGGAGAGATACGGACCGAACATCTAATTTGAGATAAAAGCGTTATTACAAATAGATATTTTCCAGTCTCATCAGCGTCATGATAGGTACAGGAATTCGGTGCGTTCAAGCGACGCGACCCAAATTATTTCTCATAAACTCCTGTTCTTTCTGCTTTCCCACGTTTGAAATCTTTGACTTTTTATTGTTTCGTAAAAAAATACCCTTTCTTCAACGTACTGAAGGAGTCTACGCGCATATAGAATTTTGAACGCTTTTTCTAAAAAATTGTTTACAAGCCTATTTTATCGAAGAACGGGCACGTAGATCATAAGGGAGATGAAAGTAATCCACAAAAGCTGGAATATTTTAACAGAATGTGTGACTTGTGTAACAAATGTGAATATATGGAGCTTTTTTCATAAAACTCTTTAACTGTTCAGCCGTATGTGCGGGGGCAATATGTATTTTTATTGACTGATTTTAGTTTTTCCATGCTCCTTGACATATTTAGAGTGTTTTTTTTAGGTATCCGGTATTCACACAGCTTACGAGAGTCATTATGAAAATTGTGATTTTTGTCGTAAAAATTAATATTTTTAGGCTTTTGGCGCAAACAAATGATGAAAATTATAATGACTTTCTTTATTTGAACATTTGTCTCTTATGACTACTCAATTTTCCTTTTCATATCCGGTCTTCTACATTGATGGAAATATTTTTAATAAGAAAAGTTTCTTTTTTTTAAACACAAAAGATATCTTTTCACAGGTTTAATATTTCATATCATTATCCCCACACCGAAGAGACAACTTTTGAGACGTACTCGTTATGAACTGATTAAATTAGGTTTAATAATCCCACCCAACTGAGCAGGGAACAGAGTTCTGTGTTTGGAAGACCTTCATATCGAAATATATTCACAGAATAAATTAATCTGACAGAGGTAAATACCGTTGACAGAGGAAATGATGGGAGGGGAGAAGGAAAATTGAGGAATATAGGGAAAATACGGCATAGAAGTACTGATTACATTAAAATTTCACCATAATTGGCCGAAACACAATAAGAATTAACGAAATTATCTTTTTGTTAAGTCGCATACTACTTTGCTATTAATTTTAGGTGAATATTGCCAACCTTCGTTGTAAGCAAATAATCTGTGGGTTTCTAAAAATGAAGTGGTGCGTCGTGTTCTTTCTGATTGGAATACATACTATTACGACATTGATACTCAATATTTATTTACCTTACCTGGATGGATGGATAAGACACTTAAATTTACTCTCCGAACACATGTCTCTATGAAACATTCCCGACGAACGATTCACATTCCAGCGGAAAATTATAGACATATTACTCAACTAATGGTTTATGCATTATCTACTAGGATAACTCTTTTCATGTGGGGCAATTTTCATAACTACTGAAGGTTTATTTGTTTTGACCTGTTTCCTCGTGTTCTTTAAGCATATTATTCAGGAAATCATGACGTGGATTATCGATATTATTAAAACAAACCTTTGTTCCCTGACTGTCATCTTTAGTCAAATCTCTACCCTGTAATTCAATCAGCAATAATATTCTATATAGTATTGTTTATTGAGTAGCATGGATAAAAAATATCACATCGACAACGAACATGAAAAAATATTTCCATCTATAGTAAAAGGTATATGTAAACCCCGTATAAAATATTTTTATTTTCTCTCCGTCTAAATCAATTATGCAAACGAAAGAGAGCGATCATAGTTACTTCCGCTATAGATCGCTTTCCATTTCATTATTAAATTCACTAATAGCCATGACATATTTAAGGTTTTCGTAACTAAGTAGGTATTTTAAACTTTTAGCGAGTATTTATAACTAAAATATAACATTAAGGTCACTTCTAAGACTTAGCTAGGCTCTGAAACCAATAGATAAAAGACACCCACATAATATAGGCTATGAGAAAAATTCACAAATTTTGTGAGAGAATTCTCCATTATTTTTAGTAGAGAAACCGATAAAAGTCCATTTTGTCAGATTTAGTCACATGGAATTCAGGGTGAACAGTTGCATTTTTCTTTAGGTCTTTGGTGTTGAAGTATAAAAAAAGGTTGGCTGATAATACATTGACGAAAAACTGTCGATATAATTAAGGATATAGGTTTTGCCACCAGTTTGCAGTAAGAAAAATTTAATCCGTCGGTAAAACCTCATAAAATTTTAGATATGCAGATGAGAATAGAAGTGATAATTATAATTACCGAGTAAAATTAAAGACAAGGCAAAATAGCGTTTTAAGGCTTCTAAATGATTCCAATCAACTGGGGCCACTCCGGATTTTACAGACTTTCAAACATTAATAATTTCCTAAGTCCCATGGACAGCTGCAGACTGAATATGACTTGTATAAGCCACTGGAAAGGAAAAGCTATTAGCGGGATCTCGACTTGGTCTCTGCTGCTGCGAATATCTGTACAAAATTTTAAATAATATTTTCAAATACATTTTGTCGTAATTTTAAAATGTCACTTGTCAGTGCAGATGAGGAAATTATTTTCCAAAAATACCAAAATACATATTCCGTCGTTAAATTCTATTAGAGTTACGCTTTATAATGTTTGCATTAGTATAATTTGATAAGAAAGAAAACAGGAGAAAAGCTCTTAAGCTTAGATTCACTAGGCCATAGGCATTCTCATATCCCATAACTTTTGCTCATTTCTCGTCATTTATGGAGCGATTACGATAGACTTGTCTACGAGAAGACAATGATAAATCTATCAACATCTTTGCGTATTTTTAGGCATTAGGTCTGGTGAGTACTCTTTTTTTATTTAGAGAGTGATATATGTTTCAACCCTGTCTAAATAAGTTGACCGTCCACTTCAATATGCCATAATTTGGAAAAAGTTAAAATTCTAATGATCAGCTCATCGATACCATCAATAAGACCACCTCAGAGTCCACTTAACGGACTTGTTTCATTAACTAAAATAAGTTATTTTGAAATTCCAAGTAACTTGTTCAATAATACAACCTCAAGGTTGAAATGTTTCTTTTATGAAACCCGTATGAAACAGAAAAGTGATACTCGATACTTTATCATTGGCCTTCTACCAAAACATTGGTCCTGGAATCCTGATCATAATGAACGTGTTTACCATTACCGCACGATGTAAAGTCTACAACCGTCAAATATAGACCGTAACACAAAGATATAGATTATCATCGATTGCTTTCAGAGACATAAAAACCAATTGGGTATACCAAAAACGTATCAATTAATGTCAGATAAAGTGATGGTTCACGAAAATTTAATCTTTACGGGGGAAAATTATTTGAAACATACGGATATACATTTTTATGATACAACAAAATGAAGCTGATAAAAAGATAAATTATGCGCTGAAAAATCTGTTGGTAGTGATTCAAAAATCACGCACTCCTGGCCTGGTACTGAGGCTCATATGATAGGTGAACACAAAATATAGATACGATTCCGAGGAAAAATATTCTAATTATTTCCCTGTTATCCGGTCTAATGATTCGTTGAACTCCTATTGTCGTTCCGAAAACAAATATCGACAAATAAATTATAAAAGAAACCAAAACTTCCACACCATAAAAATCTGAATAACGACTTAAAATATAAAAAGTAGGCGCAAAGTTAAATTTTCATTACAAGTCAGCAAATAGATATATAAACGGACGTTTTTAATCGTTTTTGTAAAAAAATAACAAAATAAAAGTCAAATAGTTTCTAGGGTTAGAGAGTACGTTTTCCCGAGGAGTGGAACAAAAACTCACATGCTCAATTTTCCTAAAAACTCGAGCATATTAAAGCAAGCTTTTTAGCTACATACGAAGAGAATAATAACTTAAAACTGGTGGATATGTCTAATATGCAAACTTGCAAGAAGGAATATTTGAATCTTGTAGAAACCTCATTTATAATTTATGCTCTGGCATGTAAGAAATATCAGCCGAATATTTCGGAATCAAGGACATGACTGAAATTTAAGAAACGCTTTGCTTGCCTTGTCATAGTTATTTTTGGAGCCTTAACTAAACTTCTAATTCAAGGTCAATGTCATCCTTTCCCACTCCAGATTTTCCTCCTTTCTTTTTATAAAATATTTTGTTCCTGATCGAGCCACCGTAAGCATATCAGTTTGCATGGAATCACTCACGAGTCATTCGCTAACCCTTCTAACGCGTAGGACGGCGCGCGTGTGATGACGTTGCCTTGAACGTACAGGATAAAATAGAATTTCTTGCGCACAGTAAGGTACTGGGCTTAAAAAGTACCCATGATTTACGATGAGTGGCAACGGTGCATACGGAAGCCAGCAACGAGGCGGCCGGGAACAAAGAGGTGGAGGCCGTATCGGGGAGCGATTACATTATTTCATAAAATGTAGCCATAGACCAAGGACATAAAACTAATTGCCATCAATTGAAAACCCTCACCTTGAAGGTCGTAAATTACACCTCAAGGATATTCTGATGGGGCATCTGTAAATACCTCAACACACTGGTCCATTACCTGCGCAGGATGCAATTATAAATTGAAAAAATAATAATTTTTGGAAATAGAAATGAGTGGTGATAGGATGAGAGAAGTAAAACACTGCTCTGTAAGAAAAAGTTTCCAAATCAGTTTCGTCGAGTAAAAGTAAAAGACAGTATAGTAATAGGAAGTAGCTGGTAGCAAAACAGTTAGAGGAAGCTAATGTAACATCGCTTCCCAGAAAACGATAATGCTTTTCAGATTAGCATTACTTGAGATTATGGTTAAAAAACAATAAGTGTGGTGTTTTTTCAAATATATATGTCATTTAATATTTTTTAGAGTATTTTCCCTTGAACTATTGCAAATACTTCTATAAAATGGCACTTTTATTAAGACATCATTGAAAAGTTAAAAGGGAAAACAAAACACATTTACCAACTCCGTTCGTAAAAGCCCTTCAAATGCTCTCCAGAAAAATCCTTCTCTAGTTACATCCTCACTCATTTATTTCACTCTTTCCTCATTATATTTCAAGGAGAGTAGAATATTCCGGTCTTTTGACTTCTTCTGTGGGAAACTCGATAGGAATTAAGAGGCATACGTAAGCCTTCGGTAGTAATGGAGATGACAATGGAATGTAAATTATACTGATAATTTATTCAAGAGTGAATTGTAGAAAAACATCAAATAATAAGTGTGTGAGTGATGGCTGGTAAAGTAACAATATCTTATCATAGCCCGATTATGAATAGTAATTGAGAATTTGAGATAAATAAAAATGTATTCAAAGAGCAATAAATGATTTACTGACGGACATTTTGCAAACAATATAATTCGTAAGAAAACACTTGATAACGTATACGTCCGTTTGGATGTTAAGCAATTAATTATAACTAAATTAGATAGATCAGACCAAAAACTCCGAAGAATTTCCATGCTCACATGGCCAGTTTTAGCGCACGTTTATACGGTATTTTTAAGAAATGCATTGTGGAAATATGCCTGCTCTTGTGGAAATCATGAATATCCTTCACGACTCACGCTGTGAAGGTGGAGTGTGGAATTTTACTGAGGCTCAGTAGGATTCTTAGCGACACTCTCCACTACTGGAGGCCTTCTTTGCTCGTCCGACGCCTCTTACAGTTCGATCAGGGTGCAAGGTTACTGGGGTTAAGCAAAGCGCCGCATATAGCGGTCCCAAGGCTGCAGCGCTGTCCGCGCAAGAATGCTGACAGCCCGATTATATGTCAATAATCACAATTTTCTCCCAGAAATTTCTTATCACTGCAAGCAATAACGAAAAAAGAACAAATTTCAAACCGTATTAGAGAAAATAAAAATTATCAAGCGGTATATTAGGTGGTAACTTAAATAACCGAATACAACTACTATTTCTTTTGTTTGAATGCAGATTTCTTACTACTTGCCTATTTGCATAACCTTCAAATTTCAAAGAAAAGCCTTTACTAAATGAGCGCATCAATTAGCCGCAAAAAATCCTCATAAGAGAGAATGGATGTCATGATGGATGAACTAAAGCAATGTAACATCGTATAAGATTGTTTTGGCATCATCATATTATATTATTCACAGAAAAGTCGCAGGAGAGATTTTATCATACCCATTTCCTTTTTTAAAGTATATACGAGTTATATTTCCACTTACAGAACGGTGTGACCTCATTTTCGAATTGACATTATATTTCTAAAGTAATGTCATTGAAAATAATTAATGATTACATAGTTTTTCATCAACGGAAAAAAATCTGGATTTCCAACATATTCAAGATTTGCTTTTATATAATGGAAGGTAGTATGAAAATCGATTTCTCATCTTTTATTTCAACTTTTATTGTTTCGCCGCGCTTTGCAGGAGAATAGGTGAACAAGGCTGGATTCGCCTTGCGAGTTAAGAATTTTAAAGCTCGGGTGTCCCACTCAAAACGCTGTCCCTAAAAGTAGGCTAATGGCTTCGCCTCCTCTTCTCGCTTGCAAGCAGCGGGAGCGAGCGAATGAGGAAGTCCGCTGTAAATGGCCTTGAGTGCGTTTAGTGAAACGGACGGATAAACAAATAGATACTGAAACTCTATTTCCGGACCCAGAGTTAACCTATGAGATCCAAGTCAGCGGACCGACGAAAATTCAATTTTTTTGCTAGCTTCATATCCTCCGTGCAAAGAACAAAACAACTTGAAATAATTATCGCTAAAAAATGGGTTCAAATATAATCACTTTAACGGAGGTATGTAATTAATTAATCAAAAAGCATTTACACAGTAAATCATACAGACTATGTAACATGGCGCAAAGTTAAGTGCAAGAGTGTATATCATCCAAGAATGGAAAACGTAAATACTACTAAAATAATGCACATTTCATGTGAGCATATTTTAAAACTTAGCATAATTTAACCAAAACTTTATTTTACCACCAAATACTGAGTATAAGTGATGATTTTTGGCTTTCAATGTGATTCTAAAAAATATTTATGATTTTTATTAACCTAATTACTTTAATTCATTTTACGCCTTAGAATTCGGTTAAATGGAAAGATAAAGCTGGATTCCACATACCTACTGAAGATTTAGATTTCCTGGTGTCAAATTGTGGACATTTCGTCTTTTTACTTCGTGGTTATGCACTTCAGTCATAAATTTTAAAATTAGTCAGGGAAATGTGTCGCCTAGTTTTCAGCTAAAGACTCTTGAACAAGATAAATTAATGAATTATAAATTATACTGGTTTAAAATTATTTCTCACGAGTCACATTCATGTGAGTCCGTATTAGTAGATACAGTACAGTTAATTTTCAACAAACAGACTTTTGAATGATTAAATATCCAACAGTATGAGATAATAATCAGAAAAATATACGACCGTGATCACGGAGAATGGGTTCTGAAATTGGTGAGAAAAAGGAACTCGTCTAAATTTTATTACTCTCATTTTTTCTTCCGGGAAGGAACGAGGAAGGCAAGCAGAAAAATAATCACGAAGTTCCAACTAATATGACAGTCGAATTGACAGGCGTGGATATGAAACGTAGCAGCCGGGGGAGTGGGTGCGGAAGATCTGTAAGGGGGAGGGGAATGGGCAGTGGGTGATGCAGGACGGAGTGGGGAGGGAAAAGACAACAGGAAGCGGAGGAGAATGGACGGCAAGAAGCTGGAGACAAAAGTTCCTCCCAAGTCAGAAGAGAAGGGGAAGGACGAGATGTCGAAGGAACATAATCACACTGGGGAAGACGAGGAGGACAGAGCATAAAAGACTTCTACAAGGGTGACGGGAGAGACGTTGGGAGGGATGATGGGGAAACGTGGACTTGTCTCCGGTCCATTTCAATCCCATCTAGACGGAGTGGGAGAGTTTTACTCCGAGAATGTGATGGGTGAGGAGGAGAAAGGGATGAGGTAGAGAGTCGAAACAGGTCAGGATGGGAATGGGATGATGCAGGGGCCTAAGATCTTCCCCTACCTTCATGGCGTCTCCCTATTTTCCCGTCACACTGCAAGACAGCCCAACCCTTTGGCACGTACCCTCTTGTAACGCCCCACCCTTCGCAACTCATGAGGTGCATCCCTTTAAATCTCCAGGTGAGAAAGAGAAATTCGACTGCTCACCGTCGCCATTTGAAACGGAGTCCACATAATCACTCTCCAATTGATGTCCCGTCCAGAGTCGAATTTCTTTGCTCACTGCAATTTGAACACGATAGTGCTACGTTTAGTAACGCGGTAGTCACCCTTTTTGCACACAACGATTAGCACGTTTAATTTCACCTTTCTTCCTCGTCCCTCAACTCTCGGTGCATATGGTGTGCTTTCATTTATCTTTGCAAGCGTCTTTTAGGTCTTCATCGGATTTCTACGCCAACATGCATTAAAAAATTTCTCTGCAAGCCATCTCAAGCAAATGGTTATGGGTAAAGTTGTATAGAAACACTAAAATACACTGAATGGAGACAAGAGATGTGTTCTGTGTGTTGAGTATGAGTTGAATAAATTATAAGCAAGTCTTTAAACTTCTTATCGACTTCATATTGCACCAACAAAAAATATATATATCCAATTTTTATCACAGCTATCATGACCTCCAATTTTCTGGTGGAATTAATGACATTTTTAACCTGTGCATTTAGGATTCTCGTTCCTTAATCCAACTATTCTCATATATAGTATCCCATTTACCTATAATTTGTCCCCGACTTAAGCAAAGGAACTTTTACACCTTGGGGGCGCGTTAAAGACCAAAGAAGAGGTGAGTTCGAGAGGTTTCTTTCAGGTGTTTTCCCTTTTTGAGTAAAGTAAGTTCGTTGATACACATCAACATAATTTAGGCCAGATTGTTGGGAAGAAGCAGAAGGGTGGATTTAGGTGGTAATCAAGTTTTCTTCATGCAGAGGCTGGGAGTAAAGTAGAAAGAAGGTGCCGGTAATTTAATATACAGCTCTTCTCTCCACCGGAGTAGTGAACCTCCAGCGCAAACTTTCCACGCCTCCTTCTTTTCCAGTCAACTCCTTTCGTCACCCCAATGGCACTCGTGCCGGCTTCCATTCATATCCGGTCTTTCAAGGTTCGTCTTCTGTTAGCGCATCCACTCATTCTCCCCTCTAGCCAGAGAAACTAAATAATACATCCCTAGGTGAGTATTTACTCAATAATACTTATTTTTTCTCTATCCCAATCTTTCGACTTTTGTTTCACGATAAAAATTCTCTTCCCACAAATAATTTTTTTCGCGGTAACTTTGCAATGAGGAACGGTTTAAGGCTACAAATAGGTGCAAAAGTTTACCCATCCCCTCCACAATCCCCTTTACCATTATCAACGATAGGGGCCGTGATGGAGAAAATAATTCAACAGTGCTTATTCCTAACCTGATATTTTAAAGCTTATTCAGACAGTTGACAGACAGAAAAAATGTTACTGGCGTCGAATGATTTTTTTCATTTTCTTTATTAAAGTTGAAGACATTTTCCACAAAAGCTAGTATGTTTTTATTTACCCTTAATATATATTCTAGCAAAATGAATAGGATATGATTAACATGGAAAGACATTTCAAACATAGATCTTGTCGGAAAACTGGATTTGGAACTTTTATTTCTACCCATTGAGATTAAGATGTAGACCATCAATAATTGTAGTGACGTAGAAAAAGCATTTTTTTAATTATAAAGAGTTCTATTTCAAATACAAGAGCATTAAGCCATTATTGTAGCCTCTAGCATAAACTTATTCCTTCTACGTAGGAATTTTGAACATATTGCAGTCAAATGCACATTGACATCACGCGGGTTTCAGGGTGACTTGGAAAATATCCATTTTACCTAAAATCTCAAGAAACTACAAAAGAGGAAAACAAGAGGGATATGCAGACAGGCTGATAGGCAAAATTTCTTTTCTCTACTATCTTTAGTGACGAAGAATACAGAGAGACTGCGATAAATTTTGTTACACATATTTTTAGTCTTCCAATTCCTTTTTTCCCATTCTTTCTCCTATTATGACTAGAGCCGTTGCAACCCGTACTCGCTAGTCCTTGTATTGGTCTGCACTGAAGGGTGTAGATGTGGATTATGATATTTCAAGACGTGTTGCCATAATGTCGTGAAGACATCATGCTCAAATATTCTGTAAGGAATAATTTCATTTAAATTTACCACACTTATGCTATTTCTGAAATTTTAAGCTCTAAGGAGGTTCTAGTATACCACTAAGCCTATCTTCACAGCTATACTGCTTTGCATGGGGAAATTTCTTGGCCAATCTGGGACACATAGGCCAGCAATAAAAGATGATTGATTAAGAAATAACGATATGTTACGGAGACGTTACTCTGTTGATTCAATAATACGTAGCAATACCATTGCATAAATCAGAGGGCTCAACGATATGGAAGAATATGCAGAGAAAAACGACTCTGTGAGTAATCTCCATTTGAGAAAAATTCACAAGTGACGATTTCAACTGAGATATTATCTTACTAATAAGATAATACTTAATAATAAAGCCTATAAATGGGGTGTTTATTCCCACTGAGACAACTATAACCTGAAAGAAGAACCCAATAGTTATTAAAAGAAAAGCTTGAGTTATGGACAGACTAAACCATGGAAAGTATTTCACCGAGCTTGACAAACTACGAGGATGTCAGGTCAACCACTCCCACGAGGAAAAGGATATTGACAAATGACGGGAGAGAGTTAAGAGTCAAGGAGGAATGAGAGGAGGGGCATAAAAACGGGGATGGTCCAGGGATAATGGACGAGAGATGGATAAAAATAAAAGAGAGACAGAGTAGATTAAATAGTGATAGAGAGGAAAGATTGAGTGGTTTTTCCGGAAGGAGAGTTAAAGAAAGAGAAAGAAGGCGGACAAGGATATAATAAATGGTCCAGGAGCTCGGGAGACATTTTGAGGGCCGCGTAACCTTCCGCATACACCGTGCGTGAGGAAGAGAGTGAAGCAAGCCCTTATTAAACCGGCCGCAATAACCGTATTCAAAATAGAAAGACAGAGGGAGCGGCGTCGGCGGTAATTACAGGACGGAATGAGTTCAAGGGTTAGGGAAAGATACGGGGGACTGCAAAAGGTGGCAGAGAAGGTTTGAGGGAGCTGGCAGGGGGTGTGGCCGGAGATGGACGGGGCACTAATGGCCACGGTGGAGGGTGTGACGGGAAATTTCGGTAAATGGGAGGAAATGCTGGGCCGCTGCCGCGGTGGTGGTGAAGAACTAGGCATCTCCGGCACTGATTCCAACTGTCCCATCCCCCAAATTTCCCATTTCCCTTATCCTTCCACCTCCCACTCCCTTTTTCTCTTCCTCTTGAAAGCTGTTTTCATTCCATTTTCGATGGATGGAACGGGTAGCTACAGTTGCAAACACAAAAAATCATGATTTACAATGTTTACACTTCAAAGAAGACATCAGAGTTGGGCGAGGGCGCGGCGTCATCCTAATTTGGCTCTGACATCGACGGAAGTAAATATCGGAGCGGCTATATCTTTGACGTTCTGAGCCAACAGGAGTGGCATAACACCATATCCCGTGTACGTCATTGGAGGGAGATGTTTCGCCGTGTTTTTGACGCTGTAATGGCCAGAGAGAATGTCAAGCTTGACGGAATTTTGAATTCATATTGCTTTGACTTCAGTGAATTTACTGGACACGAACTAAATCAATTAATGTGAAATGCATGTTCAGAGCAGAAGCAACAAATATTATGCACTGAGGATACGCTAGAGTAATGGGGAAAGCACTTTCTGCCCAATCCATGCCTTGGAGTCTACACGAGGTGTAAACGGTTAGCTGTATGATTGATATTGATTGAGTTAATGACCTAGGATGATTGATAGGAGAGGTAAAATCGTGGTCGAGATGAATTAAACTCTCTACAGCCAATATAGATTAGCATGAATTGTGTATAGCAGTGCATATTTATATTTGGATTGATCTTATATGTGGTTTGATTGATAATGTTTTTTAATTTTCTGCACTGTGGTAATTCAAAACTTATGACTTGAGAATTTTTAATAGCCTTATCGGCTATACTGATAATGCAGTGGTGAACTTTTGCAACGTACAGTACTTCACTGCAGTTAAGAACCAGATAAAATAACTCTCGCAGATTCAGTGCCTTCACTCCCATTCCGCTATAAATATATTTAATCCACAGAATAATATGTACTGTACGTCACCATTATTTGCCATCCACAATAAATTTTAAAATGGTTTAAAGCAGTATTTATATCAGTTGATTGGTCCAAACACATGTCTATTTGCCAGTTGAAAAGTTATCAAAAAAATCTACATTTTGAGAAATGTTGGTTATAATACTTTTTCAAGGTGAAAGAATCTTTGTCAAAATATTAAATCAGCGGTATTGTATTATTTAATAAATTATATTTATTGTACACTTCATGATAAAAAGAGAGGGACCAATTCTGCATAAACATACTCATTATTTCGCAAACAAATATTTTTCGCAGATCAGTTTAAATGCACTTGATAGGTATTTAGAGGTACGCAATGATTCATCATTATAAGCCGAAAAAAGTTAAAGAGTAAAAATAATTTTTTTTATATTTTCGAAATAGATAGCATCATACAGAGGTATCATAAGATGTATGAATGTTAAAGACTAGAACTCCATTCAAGAACCGTTAAAATGATTTACCATAAATAATTCAAGAACTGATAAAGTGTGATCTTATCTTGAAAGCTTAAGAATGCCATTTACGACATTTTTCGTCTCTAGTTCATAAAACCATCAGAGTTGAATAAAGATAAAATGAAGCATCCATAGACCCTGTCTACATTTAAAGTTCATTGATTGTTTCCACATTGTGTATCCATGTGATATCAAGCAAAGTATTATTGTAGGCTATGGAAAATATCTTTCATCGTTCCGTAGACAACAAAATCTACTGAACATAACCGACCACAAATTTTGAAATGAATGCTCCTAATCAACATCTAGAATTTATTATCAAAGTGATAATCTCTTTATCGAGGCTTTTTGTCTCTCTATATACCAACTGAAGTGGATACCACAGCCAGTAAATTAAAAAAGACTACAAATTTCAAAATAAAACAAGTTTTACGAAAATTTCATGACGACACTATAGAATGCATCATATTAAATATCATAATTTGTCCTAGTCCAGTTGCATTGCAACGGTTTTTAAGCAATTGATCACCAAAAAGTAATGAAAGACCATTATAAGTAGTTATCAATTTAGGTAAGAGAACTAAAAACTGTGACAGATATCAATAATGCATACAAAAGAAAATCAATCAGATTTTTTTGGAGCGGGAATCTGTGATTGAGCAACGGTCATATTTTGACCATACCGCGAATCAAGGAATGAGAACGGTACGAAGATATCAACCAAGCGTGCAACCCCCTCAAAAGCAGAAATTTGGGACAAAAACTTTTCTATTTTCCTCAAAGAAATCTCTTTCATCCACTCCACTTCAGCAAACACCTCCAAGCACACTCCCCTACTGTTCACCCCTCTTAAACTCCCCCTCTCCTTCCAATTCTTCCATTCTTCAGCCCTTCCCGCTGCCGACATCTCCCATTGCTTCCCCCGGCCTTCTCTCTTTCCGCCTCCCTTTCAGCAATCCATTTGTTACACGCTGCTTACTCACATCCTCCCCGCCACCACCTCTCCCTTTTCTCCCTCCATCCCCTTCCATTCTACCCTGGGAACATTGGAGTGACCTTCCCAATGGTGTCAAACCCCTCCGACCCCTCAAACCTCCTGCACCTCACCCTCCTCCCACCCTCTATCCCTCTAGCAACGACTTCCACCCCATGCTCTCAAAATATCCCAACACTCGGTATCCTTTAGTGCCGGCCCAGGCCTTCCCACATCTCCACCCCTCATCTCCTGTGCCAATACCCCTCATCTCTTTCCTCTTTGGCTCCCAGGTCATTCCCCCTCTAGTCCAAACCCTCCGAAACCTCCCACTCCACCCCCAACCCCCTCCTAGCCAATATCCTCCTAACCCACCAATCCTTAAAAACACCTCCACCCCAACTCGTTATACGACCATCACATTTCCTCTATAATTTCCTTCACTTTTACTGCCCTTATCAATAATGACCCTTGCTTTGCCCTCAGAAATTGCTCGAAGCAATAAAAATGTTTTAAGTTCTTCTGTCTAAATGCCTGGAAACTTTTTTTGGTTCACTGCTAACTAAGAGCCCATTATTTCACAATGTAACCCCCTCTTTATCGTGATATACGAATGAATTTGATATTTTCATCTCATGCCTTCCACGTCAAGCTTCAAAGATAGTGATTTCAATTGAGTTATATCAGCCTTTTCTTTCAGCTCTCACTGTCAACCTAAAGGATTACTATTTTATGAGTCGTGCTTTACAGCTTGGACTTAATATTAAAAATTAACCCTCGGTATATTCCAATGCACATTCGAGCATTTATGGTGACACCTTTTTCCAGCTGGTGATAAAAAAAATGAGTTTACATTTTTATTACATGTCAGTTTATGTAATTACTGGTAAAATTGTATTCTTTAAATCATGTAGCTTAAAAATTCATTACCAGGAAGTAAGTGTATCCGAATTTTTCCAATCATCAACTAAAATATGATGCACGACTACCCAGAGGTGTGTGGCTGACGCAAGTCCCAGAAAAGTGTAATTTATTCGCATTTCTTTCAATTTGTTACATTCGTTAACTAGCACGTTTTATGCGATTTAATCCACCCGTCAAAACCAAAACTTTCATAAATAATTTATTAATGTTTTAACGCGATGTTCACTCTTCGATAAATAGATAGGTGTCACCACTGCACTCTTTGTATACATATTCCACGAGGACGACTTCCATTGGGAGTTAAAACTATCCATTTTTCCGTCCTTCCCATCCCTACGCATCAATCCTATTTGCCCTCCTGCTTCTCGCCCATTCAACATCCGGCCTCCCTCACTCCTACACTCCCTACGTTTATAACGTTCTCTCCTCTTCCAACCGCCAGCCTCCCTCCATGCCCAGCCCACTACCCATAATGCCCATCTCTTAGATCCTTCCCCCTCCCCGATCCTCCCTCCATCCCGGTAAAAATCTCTCCCTTCAACCTCCCCGCCAAAGGTTCCATTAATCACTGATATTCATTTATCTTCGTCCTGGACACGGAGGGAAGGAGACATTTTGGAGGAGCAGGAAGCATTTGCGGAGAGACGGGAATGGAGAGGGAATAAGGGGAGGGCTCAGAGGTTGAGGCCGGAGGGGTGAGAGAGGAAGTGAGACTTGCGAATGTTGGTAGGGGATAGGGAGGGTAGATCGGGGTGGGCTGGGATAACGAGAGGGGGGAGGAGGCGCCAGGGAAGGAGATGCCAGGGACGAGAGAGGAAAAAAAGCCAGGGATTTTCAAATGATTCCATGAAATATGCCGTGCGAAGGTGGGGATAAGAACCCCGGCGACTCAGCGAGGACTCACTGCGGCATCAATGGTGGGTAATTGAATTACGGGATCTTTAAAGATGTACCCCGAGGGGCCGAACTTCAACGACCGAGCGAAGTGACTGACAGCGCATGAAACATACGACTGTAAAAGCAAAAAAACACGCTTTGAGGACTACAAGTTGAAGAAAATATAGACTACTGGTTGCTGGGCAATTTTCATTTTGTCTTTTCCAGCCAAATCATTAAGAAGTAATATTCAAAATGTGGATCAATCCGTAAAAAATATAAACGTGACGATACAAGAGATTGTACAAGTTTCATTAAATTAGCATGCGTTGACCAATTTTTAAATTCATTTTGTTTTTCAGAAGGTTATTTTTTCGACCAAGAGGTTGTTTCGTAATTTTTCACAAATAAGTCATACCTGTTACATTACCATTAAAACATAGACCTGAGGAATTAATCGGCGCATTCACAAACCTTGCATTATATTTCTAAGAAGATAGATGTATGACTTTTTGTGAGTCGTGATAGGAATAATTCGCCCATAAATAAACCTATCTGAAGTTTTTGGAATCATTAAAATAAATCACACATCAGTTATTTGAGCCATTAGCAGATATATAATCAATCGACTCATAGTTAAGTTTGTTTATGTTCCCAATTAGATCTGAAAAATTTTAAACGCAAAGACCTTTCAGTAATTGATAAATAAATTCTAGTCTCGTCTTTTATCATATTCTTGGAACTACAACACTGATTAGCTATAAAATGGATTACTTTTGGCGGTTCGTCTTTACCAAAGTAAAACCATGAAGCTGCTTCTTTTGCTTTTCTAAGAAGACAGATGTAAAATACTGAATCCAAATTACCATAAAATAATAAATATTTATCAAGTTGCTGTATGAAACAAATATGCTGATTATAAGCTTTTTGTTTCCAAGGGATATACTTTCCTTCAGAGCGTCCTAATCGTGAGAAATTTAACCAAATATTGACATCAAGACATTTATGTCACACACTAAAGGCGCTCGTTGGCGTAAATAACCATTATGTACGTTTGAAGGAACTCGAATGGTGCCAAAAGAAGTGTTTTATCCTCAAAAGAAACCGTTACTTACTGATGCAAAAGCAACGAAAAATACGCCAGAATTCATGAATAATGCAGACCATTTATGAGAAATCTTGGGGGAATTATGCCGTATCTGTAATCGATCGAAAACTTTCGAAATGTAATTCCGCGCAGCCAAGCCAGAGAAAGAGATAAAATATGGGAAGGCCGACTCCTTTTTTAATGAATGCTGGAAGAGAAATTGCCGATAATAATGAGGAAAGGTAGTGATCGAAGAATGTGTCTAAAAAGCAAGCGAGATCATTGAAATGAAGAAGTAAGAGTAGGATGAAAATGAATGGCATCGGGTGAAGAATTGACATCTCCTGAAATTCCATTATATCCCCAAGCATGGTATTTAATTTTGCTTTCAATATCGTTTGAAAGCTTCAATGATTTGGAAGAGGATTGAGGATTTTGTATTTATATTTCAGGTTTCCATTGCCTCTCATATATTTACAAAGATATTTCAACACTGATTTTCAGATGAAACTCAGTAATTTCAAGTAAAATAATCAATATTTTTGTACTATTTTTATTATATTTATCTTGATATTACTTTTCAATTATTTATCATGTTTACAATTGACTTTTATTTAACACTAATCTAGTAATTGGTGCTGCACAACTATTATCAAAACCAACCGTGAATATGTTCCGGGAGTTAAAGTCGACAGTATTCTTATATCGTAGAACTAAAGAGCAAAATCTTGGTGAAACATATGGAGCGTTCTGATGAGGCTAGATCCAGCTATTCGAATTTCCAGCAGTACTTCCGTTGCAATTATATCAAATTTAAGTCAACATCTTCTAAACACCTAATGTTTAAACAAATGATTGGTTTTAAATAGCATGAGGATGAATGTAATGTATCTAATGTACTTAAAATAAAATAACAGCGATTTCAAGTCAGTGTTTGCTTTCTTTTTCTCAAATTACATATTCGGTATCCCCATCACGGACTCGCTTCTAATTCTAAAGTAAAGTTTCAATACCAGTCTATAAATATTAGATGATTTTTATATTCTATTTATATATCTTGATCAGGCTTATTTATTAGGCTCAGGATTATATAATTTTATATTATGGATTATTATGGCAAGATGCCATAATAATCAAAGAATGAAAATTTTGAAACCAATAATGCAATATTGTGGATAATAACAGCAGAATATTATCATTTCGTAGCGAAACCTAGCCCATAACGCAGTATAGACAGAAAGGAATCAGGAATATCTTCAGGACAGCATGGGCAATTATTGGCATATTTAATTAAGAATTAGACTCTTCTTTATTTGTTTGAAATTACAAGATACAGGAAGCCCATTTAGGTGCGCTGCGTGCTGAGATATAATCCCAGACATAAACAGTACACTACTTTGAAATTATTGCATTGACCAGGTCTGTCATACATGGCGCTAGAAATATGTTCTTTTTAATTTCAACCCCTATACCTCTTTAACCTCTGAACAACTCAACTCTTTTTTATCTTAAAAGAACATCTACGAGACTTGCAAAATCTACTAGATTTTTAAAACCTGTGCCACATGGATATTTTTTGCTCGAAAAAACCTTTTTCTTGTTTGTGCATGAGTACTAACACAGGAAAATAATTGCTTAAAGATAGGCGTTCTTCTTGATTATTTATTGTCTAAATTTACAAAAAATGACTTTTGAGTTGCAAAACAGCGGCTAAAACGAAATTTACCTTGAGTTAAGTTCTTTCTAAAACTTTATTAACAAGTAGGGTCTTCTCACTGTCACATATTGTCGTTTTTACTTCTGTAATAACTGAAATAAGCCTTCTAAAGCTTTTCAAACATGCGCGCAAAACGACGTTTATCTCGTGTCCTCACGGAATATGCTTGCCTGTATCTCAGAGGAAAACCTTTCTTCAGTAATTCGGTCGACGAATTTGGCGTCACAATGGTTGGCACTACCGTCTCACCCAATTTGGTTTAAATAGGTATGAAATTGTGTGTCATCGACCATGAGTCCTAGGAAAGAATGTCAGGCGTAACTTAGTGGAAATATTCAATATCATACTGGTAAGAATGAAAAGACGGCAGTAAATTTCCACACTGTTTTAATAAGCACCAACTATGGTTTCGACACTTTATGTCATTCTCAAGGTAAAAAAATTAAATTTCCAGTTCTATATAAACCCCTAGCAAAACACAGTAAGGTGGTGGCGAGGGGGTAGGGTCTGACGGTGGAGGAAACATACAGAGATGGGGGAGGTCAAAGTAACGTAATAACCAGTAAAAAATTGTGGGGGAAACCAGGAAGGGAAAAAAGAACATATGGAGTTGAAGGTCAAAAAATAACAACCAGATTACTGGCTCCCAAGACATGTAGGGAGACTTAAATTCAAAAGAGGTGATTGAGTCATAAAAATAACGCCATTACAAATATTATCCGGACTATTCACAATTTCAATTTAATGACAAAGGGCCAAAACTGGATTTCTCGTAGAAATCCAGTTTTGGCCCTTTGTCATTAACATGTTCCTCACCCATGTCAAAATTGCTAAAATGGTTAAAACTAAAAAAATGTTTGGAAAAACAAGATTTTTCGTCATTATTTATAAAATTTTTTCTATGTTCTACAACTCCATCTCTAAATTATCGGCCAGTTCTCCAATATATGTCATATTATTGTCCTCACATATTAACTTATTAACTCCATTTCTGTCCATATTTTCATTCTGGTCTTTTGAATTACAGAAAAGTTTTCCAAGTGTAACTGGGTTATAGAACAAAATCATGAATGAGTCACTTGGGACAATTTTCATTAGTTTAAAGGATAAGTCTCCGAAAAAAGGTAGTTTTACCCAACGGTCCGGATAGTACTAATGCTTGACAATGAGGTTAATAGTTGTGTGCCTCTCTTACTTCTATAGCAATACAGAAACTTATCTACACATTTATTGATGGCTATGGTTTTGTTTATCTTAAGTTCTTTCACAAAAATCGGGACCATCAAGGGAATATTTAAAAGCCAGTTTAACATGCACCGCAAAGCGGCAAGTTTATGGGTATGATAGTGTGAGGAATTATTAGGAATGATAACATCCGTAAATGTATCAGACATGAAAACTCCAGTCATGCTGTCCGTTTTAGCCTAAACATTTTAGTCTAAAAAATTGATTTTATCACCCCCATAATCCATTGTAAATTCAATATTGACATTCAAAGAATTTAAAAGCGTTTTAAAATGTTCTAGTTGGCGTGTACAACCCGTCCATGAACATAAGTTATCATCTACATATCAAAACTAGTAGAATACATTAGAAAGAAAGGGGTGTTCAGATTTAAGCAATTATACCTCCAAATTATCCATGAAAATTTCTGACAAAACGGGGGAAGCGATCCTATAGTAAGGCCGGACTTTTGTAAGTAATAGCCACCATTGAACTGAAAATAATTTTGTAAGATAGACAACTACATAAGATTCTTCATTTTCTTTTGTAACACTGAGTCACAGTTAGAGTTTATAATCAATTTCAGGGCAACATCAGCGGCTCCCTTCCTGGAACGGAAGTGAATAAATTAGTGACATCAAAAGAAACTAATTTAGCATTGAGTGGAAGGGTTATACTATTCAAATTCTCTGCAAGTTCAACCGAGTTTTTATTGCTAAACTATGTCAGAACCTTCGCTCCCCAACTTAATGTTTTGATAAGGGGTATATATAAAAATGGAAATTTAATTTTCGTACCTTGAAAATGACAAAGTGTCGAAACCATGGTCGGTGCTTATTATAACAGTGTGAAAATTTACTATCGTCTTTTCATTCTTACCATTATGGACCTTGAGTCGGTATAAAATGTAATGACCCCCAAATAATTAATAACTTAAATATCTCGTAAAAATAGTAGTACTTTCATTCCTCGTAGAACTTTAAAGCATATATTCTTATATTTTATCAATAACTAATTTTTACTTAAAAAACATTAATCGCCGAAATTTTTAGCATGTTTACCATTTTTCAATCATTTACCTGGGGATAAATGTAATAAATTTAAATTTTAAGCTTTATGCAAAAAACACACTGAAATTAAAGTAAAATGTACGATATCTTAGGATTTCACTTCACTCAAAGAGATATAAAATTATTAAGGGGCGAAGAATTATTTCATATAAAAATTAACAATTATGGAACTGAGCAAATTTTCACTGAGTATGGTGGCCTAATGCACAGTTCTAATAACTATTTTGTAACCGAATAGAGAATACTTTACGTTTACTGTGAAAAATATTAGGCAATGCTTTAATGGAAGCTTTAATGCTAGGGGAGGTGACCACGGTTTCTCTCAGTCAGAACTCCTTTCTCATTTTAAATAAAAGGAACGATACACTATCGCTCCACTCATTTTTATTATCTTTAAGGATGATCCGGTTTTCCTCCGCGCCCTTGATATAGACATGCCTTTTTTAAAAATCTTTTTAAAATAATTTTATTGGATCGGATAATGCTGTATCAACTTAACACATGGATGAACAGCATGGAAATGATTGATACTAAAAGTGTTTCTGATTATCTTTTAAAATAATGTATTAAATAGTTTAAGATTAAAGAAAAAATAATTGTAAATATTCAAATGGCTTATCTGAACTAAATCTACAAAAAATGGGAAGGGCTTAGAGCCGCAACGAACCCATTTCGAAAGGGATTTCCTTCCGTTCACTCTCAAATTTTCATCAACTTCGAGTGAGGGTTTTACATTGACTGACTTTACGCCAAAATTCCTTAAAATCTAAATGATTGCATCCAGACGAGGAATAATAGATGGAAATAACAAATACAAATAAGCGCAGGGGCAATCAATGGCAGTAGGAGCTGGATGGTAACTAGCGGAGCAAAAAATACACTGTAAATACTAATCAAACCGGCCGTAAAAGGCAAATAAATTTAAAATGTAAAAAAAGAGCACAATTAGAAAACACAAACCATTCCATCGAAAAAAAAACTGACAGATCACGTCAATGTCACGCCCTTGTGATGGATAGAGGCTGAAAAGCATTATTTTGGTGAGGTGTGATGAAGATTTCACGGAAGGAACATCAAACAAAAGCACTTGTCCCCCCATGCTTCCACACACGGCCCTTTTGGTAATCCCGACAACGCAAACTCAATCCAGCATCCCTCCTCCAACAAGCTTCTTCCTACATCTATCACAATGCCCAGCGGACATGAAAAACAAGGAAAAAATGTTGAAAACGAAACGCATTTTTAACGGCTTAACGAAAAAGAATAAGAGGAACCGACAAATCAGTTTACATAAGAGGCAATATGATTGAGGGATGAGACAAAGAGCGGAATGAGTGATAGCAGTAGCATGCGGTGGGAGAAAAAGTGTGAAGCGTGGAGGGACAGGAGAGTAACGCTGCGCCCTGAAATGGGTTGGAATTCACAATGGAATAAATAACATCTTACATAACCGGGATTCGTTCGTGGAAACAATTGTTGCCGAGTATTTTGTCAGCGCCAGGTGTTATTAAAGATTGAGGAAAAATGCACAGTAGAAAAATCCAAGGCTCTTTTGATCGTACATAACTATATATGGGTGGCTGATACGGTATGTGTGGGGCATGAAGTGCATATTTTAATAACTTTTTCAGTACATAATAAAAAATTCTTGTTGCACAAAGCACTTAAGTGTACATACTTATGCGTTGGAATTCAAGGTAAACGTAGTGATAAGGATAAGGTAAAAGGTAGTGATTTTCAGATAGTGATAGTGATAAAAATGTAAAGATAGTGATTGCCAAAGAGTCATGACTCGGCATGAAGCTTTGGCATTTCTTAGCAGCAAACACCATAAGAAGTACATAATTTCGAGTTTAGAAGAATGTTAATGAATCTGCAATTGAGTCATTACAACATATGTTCAATGTGGCATAAGACTACTGGTTAAAGCAGCATTGGTTTTCCGGAAAACCGAATCAGTATGACACAATTTTTTACCCTTTTGTCAATAGATACTTCTCTTTAGAGCGCGTAAGAAGGATTTTACGCAACTCTATCTGTAAAAATCACTCCATCCGTCTTAAGAATTCTTCCATTTGCATGGAGCAACCAAAGATTTGAATTGTAATTCTTGGTGCAACACATGTCATTTACTTATTCCGAGTTCTTACGGTAAACTGGAACAATTCTTCACGATTATTTACCACCAAATTATTTTTATAAATGTAGGCGTAATAACTAGGTAAGCAAATATTCATTCCATAAGGTCTTCTTTGAGGATTGATCATTTTGATGTCTTCTAATCTCTCTGGTCTTATGAAGCTGGTATCATTTAAATATTCCTTAGTCTACGGGTGTTCACTGTCCAAAAACTTACAGATTTTTGGTTCGAATCCTCATTAAGTCATATGTATCCTATGACAGCAAATTTACACAAACAGCAAAGGCGGCTGAGTATGATGCCCATGTATGCATTTAATAAATGAATTAATCATTTATTACTTAGTTGCTCTAAATTGTCACCGTCACGTCAAATTGTCAGTTGCCGAACCAATCGTGACCGTGACTAGGCAACGCGACACTTGTATAGTATAGACTGCAGTTTATCACGTCCTGCCGACCAGCAGGACACACCTGCCGGAGAATTGGAATATCTTAAATAGGATCACGAAAAAGTTCGCATGTATTTTCTCTAGTTGGACACGTAATGGGGTGTTAAGCCTTGAGCACGAATGATGTGAAGTTTCCAACATTTCGATGAATAGTACTTAAGGCGAAGGATTTAGAACATGAAATATCTTATTTTTTTCCAGCGCATATGCTGGATAAATGTTTCTCAGGTGTTCAACCGGGTAAGCAGGTCCACAAATCCCGACATTTTAGAGCCCCTAAAGAAAGTCGTTCTCCGAAACTTTAAGACTTATGGACCTGCTTACACGGTGGAACATACGAGAAACATTTATCCAGGTTTATAACATACCGAAATATGCTGGATACTACTGGATTATCTGAAAGTATATTAGCATGTTTCATAGGAAATTCATAAATATTATGGTGACTGATATTTATTAAGAGCCAGCTCTTTATACTTCCCTTAAGGTAGTTTGAGCGAAATGTCATTTTAGCTAGAAATCAATGAATTTGGTCTCATTTTAAAGAAAAATATCTCATCTTTCTAAAGACACCAATAATTTGATCCCTTACCACATTACATTCGGAGATATTTGCCAAAATATACCAGCCCTTTTGCATGGGAAATGGTACGTGTAATCAATTCATAGAGACATAATTTACAAAATGAGGAATTTCTAACACTAAGATGTCGTAAAGTAACTAACGGCGTGTTGTTTGCATGATTTATCAACTATTTTTGGAAATTAATCATATTGTCACTGCAATAGGTTCTTGGATATCATAAAAAACCTTCCGTTTTGAAGGAGTCTCAAACGCACCTCGCTAAAAAAATTAGTCAAGTTAAAGACTTATTTAGATATTTTCATTTGATTACTTAAAATTTCTGTTATATGAAACTATATTATTGCACCATTAATAATGCCCTATTTAATTCATATGTCTTACAGCTGGTGAAATTAAAACGCATAATTCGAATGTGGTCTCTATTATGGCTAGGGAACTATCTCGCTCGGACTACCTTACATCAACCTGTTTTTAATTATCTATTTTAGCACGACGAATATTCCCGCATTTCACAAAAGAATCGTCGCTTGAGTCGGATGCAAGGAAGAGGGACGGGAGAGAGGTTTATGGGGCGCAGGGGAAGGAAAGAGAGGAATATATCGAAGGGAAGGAGGGTTGAGGGGGGGAAAGGGATTTCATGGAGGGCCAGTAAAAGGAGAAGACGGTGCAGTTGAGTGGAATTAGAAGACCGAGCAAAGTAGGCAAGTTTCGCTGAGAAAGGGGCGGCCGCCGTTCTTCTCCGACACGCTCTCCAGTGTTTGCGTGGGCAACGGGGAACGAGGGTCGGCAGGGGCGATGCGAGGCTCTTCCTCGCTGCAAAGAAGGAGGATGGTGGGAGTTGAGGAACGAGGCTATGAGAGTGGGGGGAAGACGGTAGTGAGGTGGCGAACAGAGAAAGAGTGGGGGGAAGGAAATTGGGCTAGTCAGGAAGGAGAAACAATTCCAGAACTCGATTCAACCGCACCGGTCTTATCTCATTACGAGTCCGATCGACCGATGAGAAAGCAAAGTTTTGCCTTCCTCCCCGCGAAGGGAACGGAAGAATTGATAAGGCGAGGAGGCAAGGTAAAGGAGGTTCCTGCGATGGCGTGCTAGAAGGTTTAAGGTTTGGAGGCACTAGGGAAGGGATGGCTTCCCTTCCGTCGAGAAGAATTCTTCATTTTATCTTTTTTACTTTATCCCCTAGAGCGAGAAGGAGAGATCGAGGGAGGAGAGGTCGGGGAATTGAGAATGAAGGGCATTGAAAGGCCAAAACGGTGGAGGGATGAGTACAAGGAGCGATGCGAGGAAATTTTCGCCACGGTAAGTCAACTAGGGTGTAGAATTGTCTGGAAAAACTGTAAGAAGCGGAAACTACGAACGAAAAGAGAGATAATGGATTTTATACAGTCCAATAAAGTGATAATCTTAGTCACGTAATTCCAAGCAACACAGACAGATAGCAAAAAAATTGATGCAGAGGTTAGTAAGGAGGTGGCCTCGTATGTCGTAACCGTACTTTATTCGGACCGGATAGTGCTCGAGCTCAAATACTGAGAAGAGGTTCCCAAAAAGTAACACCCGTACAAATATAGATTATAAAGAGCTGACGATAGCAAAATAATGGTAAACGCAATAACTACGCATGATCTATGAAATATGTCAATAAAATTTGTGGGAACTTAACATGTAAAACGTTACTTGACATATATCATATCATTGCTCGTGCCATTAAATAACGTGGAAAATATTCGTCAAAAATGTACGACGATGGCATCACTTTACATTTCACCCCTACTAAACAGGAGATACGCCACATGGGTCTTGTTAAGCAATGCTCATCGATGATGGATAAGTGAAAAACATGAGATCTCTATGAATTTAAAAAAAAATATTTTTTAATTTTGGAGAATTAAAAATAAACCAGTCTGGATATATTGCTTTTTAAGGTACCTACTCTTTGGATATCTAAAATCGTTTCTTTCATTTGATTCCAACCCTGAAAAATCCTAAGCAAGTTTATTTTTAGAATTACAGTTATATAAGTGAGGCTGATGAAGTCTAGACTGATGTAGTTGAAGGAATTGCAACAAAAAAGAGATGGAATGCTTTAATATCAGTTTAGGATAAGTATCAAAAATGTTGAAAGAAATACATATTTCAAAGCAAATATTTAAAGGAAAGATACTAAAAGCAGATAATAAAAGGAGGTTAATTATTCAGGATTCAATTAATAATTCACAAAAATTTCAAAGTTCTGGAAAGTTAACGCGGAATTAAACCACGACTCTCAAAGACCTACAAAAGTCAAAGACATTTTCAGATTATGCCAAAATTAGAAATTTTTCTTTGCTATTCAGGAATGGACTCTCTTTTTGCATTGTCTCAAGAGGTGTGGTAGAGATATTTCCCACATTTCTCGACACACTGCATGAAATGTGAGTGGAAACGGGAATTTTAAGGCTTCAAAACAGCCCCTATGGTGCATGCTGCGAAAAGGGTAAGGCATGAGACTCTTAAGAAGGCGACAAAAGGGCCAAGCGGTGGTGGTAGGATTATAAATCGCTTGGGCTATTTCAGAGAGAGATTGCGCTTGGGGAGAGCAAGGTAACTAAGGGTGGGAATTGAAAGTCTTGCGGGAGAGGAAAGCGAACTCGATTGGTCCCAGGGTGGGAATATTTTCGGAGGAAATAGTAGGAAGTATGTGGAGAGCTGGGAAGGTGAGCGTGGGACTTATACGGAGGTCGCAGCTCATGGAAGGCGAGCGGGAGGATGTCTTAAATAATGATTCGATTGAGGGTGGAGATCGCGAGGGAGGTAGTGGGAATCACACCATCGATTCCCAAAACCCCGGTGGTTCCTTTAAAACCTAATCCAACCACACTATCACCCTAACCAGTTAACCCAAGTCGATTTGGGAGTAGAGGTATAGGTGTTTGTGAGGAACGTGGAACTATTGGGGAAGAAAGACGAGGAAAGAGGAATGGGTCGCATTGAAAGATCTCCTTTTTATCCAGAAAGAATTTTATCTGACGGAGAATTTTTTTCTTTCCACCCGCTACTTTTCGATGGGAAGAGGAAACTCTTTTCTTCTCCTAATTTTATTTTTATGGAGGCCAACGGAATTTTCTTCCACGTAGCACTTTAACTGTTCTCCTTGAGGATTTAACGAGAGTTTGGAAAGAATTGTAAGTTTAAATGGCGTAACAGTTCGTCACGCGCCACAAAATTTATTTTCACGATCGTACGTGGTGCATTCCTGTTTGATTAACGATTTAATTCAATTACACGGTCGTTTCGAAATTATATGAAGGGAAATAAAATACGTAATAATTTTTAATTTTCTTCCTTAAGGAACGAGGGCGAAGTATTGAAGTGTACTTTCTTTTCTGCAACAAATATTTTATTAGATTTTGAAAGTATTATGCATGTTCAAATAACTTTTAGGTTTTTTGATGCAGCGGACAATATATTTTTCATGGCTATATTAGCATTTAATTGAATAAATGATCCCGATGAGCAGCTAAAATGAAGCAAAGAAAAAGCACTTTCATTTCTGACGCATTTTACATTTTGGAGATTCTGGAATAAAGGTCATGGTATTTTAGACTTTGAACAAGGATTTTTTTGATTAAAACGTATTTTTATGTCAAATAAGACCTAATTCAACCAAATCATACTGGTTGCAGAGCACAAAGTAACTTAAAATCGTACCAAATCTTCCCATTTATCTTAAATATCAGATGTTTAATGGGCGCGATCAGGCGTTTGCATGATAGATGGCCAAGAGTTTTGCGATAACAGCAACAATCATTTCTTTTGATCAAATGGAAAAGGGACGTTTACAAATGAAATCGGAGTGAATGATTTATTACTGTGTATTAAGGTACACTAATGCACAATGAAGAGACTTATCTACATCAATAAACTCGTAAAACAAATTTATGCAATTAAGTTGGGTAGCAGTAATTACAATTCTACATTGATAAAATGTAAAATTCATACTAATTAATATATATAATCAGGAAGAACATAATTTAAGGCAATTAGAGAGCAATTCACGGTGAACAAGGGTAACTTTAAATTTTCTAGTTAAGGAGAAAAAATAATGAATTAGAGCATCAGGAAAGATATCTGGAGTCCACATCACTTCCAACTACACTCGCAATCACCAAAAATGAGGGCAGAGAGCCATTAAATCACAATGGACCAGCGCTTACACCACATTTTAACACCAGTGATCAATACAAAGCACACCAAATGTAATGTCAGACGCTTGAATCCTATCCAGTAATATTCTATAAATTTCCTGACGGATGACGAAACGCCAGTCCCTATTGGAACATTCAATTAAATATCTATGGCTAAGCCTCAGTCATGTCATCCCACTAGCAATATCCTGTCAAGTCAATTAATACAATGTAATAACAGAAACCTTTCGGTACATATGTATAAGACTATGTGGTATGATATCCAATCAAGTTTAAAGTTTTAACGTTTGTTCAATGTCGTTAGGGCAGAAAGCTCCAAAACTGATTGTTTAAAATCTGTGATTAAATTTCCAATCGGATGTGTGCGCCATATTTATCTTTAATGCAATAATCACCACGAGATATTTCCTTATATCCTCGTCGGTCAATAAATTGCTAAGTGAGCTGATACCTAGAACTTTTATACATATGTTTTAAACATAGATATATGCAAAATATATCTTACAACTCAATTGCTTAAAAGTTTACTTGAAAATGTGAGGACTTTTATGTTTGAAAATAAACCTGTAATGATTAAAACTATTGAAATCAATATAGAATAGGTTATAAATGGTTGGGTAGAAACATATTGAGATAATATGAAATAGTTAATGGATGGAGGGCCATCAAAACGTAATCTGTTTACGCTTTTTCCGACTCATGTCCGATAAAAAGAGTCCACGTAGGCCAACTTGCTTCAGCAAAAGGACCTAAAAATATATGGCCATTGAAGTTCTCTGCCTGCCAAAGCCCCCAGCAGCAACTTTTATCCGCAAGTTTGCAGGCCATATTTATTTTTAACAATGAAAATTGAGGTGTGTAAGTACGTCATTCATTCAAACATACTCCTATGGACATGAGATGCAAATGTCCGCTCGAAAGCTAGGCTTTTGACAAAAACGAATTCGTAGTTAGCCGGTAAGCTTGGTCCGGTGGTATTGGATAAAAGTTTCGACCATAAATTGTCATGTCGTGATGGAGTGAGCTAACTGCCTATATCTCCAGAGTAGTTCAGTCATGGGCCATCTGAAGAAAAGAGAAAAATATATAAAATCCCGCTTGGCACATTTTTGTCCCGGGGTGCTCTCTGGTTGAAAGAAAAAAGCATTTTATTCCGTTTTTTGGGCAGAAGCGAAACTTTTACATTTCCGCAGCAACGGATAAATAGAGCCTCCCTGCTCCTAACAAAGGTATGATTTGTATTGCCAATGAAAACAGGAAATAAGTGAGTAATTTATCGTATATATTAATAAAGGTCCCTATGTAATTTGATCAGGAGATGGTATTCCATCCCATAGAATGAAGAATAAGTCGTTCTTTGAATGATCGGGAGTCATGGTGTTCCAAACCCGGTGGAAGAGCGGAGAGATCATTATTTACCAGATACACCGGGAAAATTGAAGATATTTCACATCTTATAGGTGTCAATTAAGTGAACCTGACACTGAAGTGAACTGTAAGAATCAGCATTTATTATTCTTACTATTAAATGTCTGCATATCTCTACCTTATTCTCCTTCAATCCCACTTCCTTCGGAACTTGATATTTTGAAATGCTTTCATTATTGCAATTCTTCCCTTGATGTATATTTCCATTTGTTTTCCTAACCTCCTCTTCTCAATAAAAAATAAAGATGACAACTTTTACTTAAACCAAGTGAGACTGACTAAAGTGAGTGATATTCCTCTTCTCAAAAACAGAAACCGTGTTCTAGTAAAATTACTTGTGTCCTCTGTACCCAAAGAGCTAAATTGGCGGGAGGAATGTTCCTGGTTGGGCCACCAATGTCAGACAAGTTAAAGGCAAGGAGACAGGCGAATAGTTGACCGTGCAGCAGCTGTTTCTCAACGAAGCGACTTTAAAAGGAGATGGTGCCATGTAAAACACACCATTTAAAAGATCATTAACAGTACACTTATGGAAATAAATGTCCAGTGGAAGTAGAGGCTAATGCTAAAGCAGAAGATGACCACAACTATCAGAATAGGCATGTGAAATGTTAGAACTATGCTTAGGGTGGGCAAGTTAGAGAATACAAACAAAGTAATGGAGAAGGTGGGTACAGAAATTATGAGTCACAGCAAAGTAAGATGGAAAGATGGGGGAGACTATTGGGGCGATAACTATAGAGTGTGACAAAGTGGAGGGAATGACATCCAGCGTAAGGTGGCATTAATTATGAACCGTAACCTTAGAAGAAAAGTAGTCTACGCTGAAAAGGTTAGTCATAGAATGAGTCGTTATGCCTGCCTACAATCGTGGAGAGGAAGAGGTAGATGAGGTATACTATCAGCATGGAAGAAATAATTGATTGAATACCTGGGAGCAAAAAATTGATCGTAATATGGGATTAGAATGTAATGGAGGGCAAAGGAAGAGATGGGCGGAAAGTGGGTGATTATGGGCTAGGGAGGAGATATAACTGAGGAGAGAAAGCTGTTGAGTATTTCCCGAGTAATGACAATATATTGTCCAGGCATCACTCCCACCGCAAGTACACCTGGAGACGGAGATAAGTTCCAAATAGATTATATAATGCTGAGGCACAGATTCAAGAATAGTTCTAAAACTCGCAAATATACCCAGGGGTCGATACTGAAACAGACCACAATTCATCAGTGATGACATGTATCGATTAACTAAAAAAAGGGGGTAGGATAGCGCAGAAGTGGAACGTAAAAGCATTGACTGGGGCAATGGGTGAGTAGTATCGAGAGCAGGTTGATGGGCGCAGACCAGATCGAGGAGAAAAATCAGTGGATGATTGGGAGAGCATGAGAAAAGGAATGGTCGGAGTCGCAACTGCAACGATAGGTGTAGTAAGTGCAACTAATATTAGAAAAACATGGTTCATGGGAATAATGGAGGTGCAGGAGATAAGGAAATGGAAAAGCGTAAACTGAGAGCTCGGTGAGAGAAAATATCTGGAGAACAAAATGAGACTCTGAAGAGAAACAAAGAAAGGAAGAGAAGCATTGGGGAGAGAACAAATCGATTTCTTATAAAAAATTTCAAATAGAGAGAAAACTGAAAATAGGAAGGTAAAGCTCTTTAAGGGCGGTTATATGGGAAGGGGAATTACAGAAATAACAGCTGAGCCGAGGAATGATGATCATAGAGACAAAAGAGATCGAGGCGAGGTGGAAGGAAAACTTCAAAGAGCTATATTATAAAGAAACAAGGCATATTAGGTTGGATATAGAATGGAAAGATTACATTTGCTTAGATGGCTTCGGTCCAGGCATCCTAGATAGTGAAATCAAAAAAGCACTACGAAACAAAAATTATAAATAGCAGTGTAACTAGATAACATACCCGCAAAGTTTCTAAACTAAAATGCTCTAAACGGAGGAAGGCAACGTTTTGCGCTAATTGGTAGGATTTTGTAGGATGGAACGTGGAAGGAGAACTAAACGAAGACAATACTAATTCCTACAGCAAATACGAGCAATAAAAAAACTGGTGAGGACTATAGGATAATAAGCTGAATATGCAACGCGGAAAAAGTAATCCTTATCATTAAAAATAGAAGGCTGGAGAGCAAAGGATGATGAATACTTGGATGACGACCAATTTGGATTTCGGTGAAGGATGGGAACGCGGGACACCATAGGAGTGATGAGTATGCTTGAAAAAATAAACCTAAAATATGGGCAGGATGTGTCGCTTGCCTTATAGATTTCGAGAATGCACTTGAAAGGGTGGACTGCGAAGCATCAATGGAAAGCTGCAGAAGTTAGGGGACCTTCGTAGGGGCAGACGTGTCATCCGGAATGATTTTTATGAACCTTAGAGCGCAGGTTAAAGTAGCCGATGGATAATCGGGATGGGCTTTGATAGGACGGGAAGAAAGAAAGGGGTACCCACTGTTGCCGATGCTTTTTACGTGTATTCAGAAGAAATGGTATGGGAGGCATGGGAAAAGATGCAGGTAGAATTGCTGAAGAAGGCAACAGAGGGGAGAATCCTGTGGAAGCGTTGAAGATGATTGAAATTCTAGACGAAAAATGAGGAGCGCGACGACGAGGATTTTGAGAGAGGCCTGATAGCGGATAGTGTATCGGTATGAAAACGGAACGATAGGCCAGAAATGTGGACGTTAGAATAGATACTATCAAAAACCTACCGATCGGCTGGAAAAATTCTCAAATGAACAAAAAATGAATGTTCCTTTCCTCATAATCCATAAGAGGCTATTATGTCTCTATAAGGCCATGAACATTTTTCACTCTTTTTTTTGGGAATTTTTCCTCTAACCTTCTTCTCTTCGACGCTGTTTGTATGACTTATTTAACGGTGATTTTCTCCAACAAGTTTTTCTTCAATCATCTAAGGCTTCAATTTTTCTAAATCCTTTTGCTTTTACCAAACAAACTTGCCATTTTCTATTAGTCTTTAAGTTAGATATGTTGAAGTGCTTTCTTACTTTTGAACATATTTTCTCGCTACTGGCAATTGGCCAAAATAATGTAGGCTCATATTATGATAAAAATCTTTCTTTACTCGATTTACTTTCTCTACTATTGAGTCAATTTGTTGTTAGACCATGACCACGTTTTTATGTAGGTATTCATAATTATTCTGGAGAAATGATTGGTAAAATTTAATTTGATTACCGCCAAATATTTGCAGATTCATTTCATCATTCTCAAGCTCTGAGGAATTAGAAATGAATCTCTAAAACTTAGACAGTAAAAGGTAATGAAATTCGGTTAATGGATGGAAATTCTAATTTTTGATGACGACCTTACTTCTTCAATCTTACCAGAAACCAATCCTTCAGAAAACATGAGTATATCTATTGTTAATTATAATTAAAATCTCGCTTGAATAGTGACTTCTTCAATGAGATCACAATGTAGTTTATTAATAAAAGTACACAGGTAGCTTATAAATTAAAAGGTATTCAAAACTTGTTCAAAATTATGAAATCACGAATTTTATGTTGCTACTGATGTTGTCATATTCATTCGTGCTAATTTTATCGATATTAAGCGGGAGAATTACAACATTTTTGTACGGCATTTCCCAAGACCATAATATGTTTCTTCAGGTCATCATTCATCAGTTAGAAATACGAAAACCTGGTAAAATTTTACCGAGCTATCTTTCTACCCCTCTTAAGTCGGAAATCATAAAAAGAGTGTTATAAAACCTTAAAAATTTTGAAGAATCGTTTTTACACGACAACTTTAATAATAAGTCTGGCATACGGTTTTCCACGCAAAACGTTCTACAGAAGGAGTGGAAGAAGATGCGTATTCTATTTTAACAGATTTATGATGAAAAACGTGCGGGTATGAAGATTTTTAGCACAAAGGAAGGAACTGATGGATATACTCGCTCATGTTCCACAAGGAAGCGCAGACGAGGATGTGAGGGCACGAGGTGTTTGCTCGTAAACGCCTGTCAAAGCGGAGAGATGGGGGATCGAGGATGCTTTAGGGCTGGTTGCCGTGATGGGGAAAGGGAGATGTAAGCGAATGAACCGGAGGCCTATATGGTGAGATGAGAAGAGCATTTGGAACAGGGGAGGGAATTGAATTATAAGCCAGTGGACGAAGAGAGGAAAATAAAGCAAAAGACAGAGGAAACGCAAAGAGGCGACAAAAGGAGACAAAGCGAGTGAAGCAATGAAGTTAATTCAACGCACTGATGAAATACAGAGAGTTCCTCAAAATGAACGTGATTTGTCTTCTTAATTTTAAGTATGACAACAACCATGGCTAGATTAAAAACAAGTAATGATGCCATTAAATTTACTCAAATGAAAGAAACACATGAGGGCACTGATTGAAATATTGATTTCAATATTCATTACAGAACAAAAGGACAAATGGATCATTACCCAAAAAATTAATTTTAATATCGAAGGCACTTTTAAATACAATGTTTGTTTTTTGTTTTAATTAATATGATATTAGATACGGACGTGAGCATGTAAATAGTTGCATATAACCTCAATCTTGACGTAGGTGCAGATAGCTCGTAGAAGTGATCGTCCATTAATATTACGGGCTTGCAAGGAAGGGCAAACTTTGAATTTTTTACACAGGAATTGAAGTCAGGAACTAAGTTGATAGTTAAGGGAACGGGATGATAAAAAACGCTCAAAACTTCGTTTGAGTTCATGAAAGCTCTTCTACGTATTTATCATGTGTATCCTAAATCATGGAAAACATAAAAGCCTCAACTCTGACTTATTATGAAATAAATGTTCCGTCTTTTAAACAAATTTACCAATATAAGTGTAAAGTTTACATATACTTTAATACATAGATTAAAATATTGAAATAACCCAATGCCTTCAACAGATCCTAGGTAACGTTTTCTGTTACTTTTACTGGACTAGGTCGACAGTAAAAAAGAAACTTTGGATGGTCTTTTTTCAAAATCCATGCAATCTTTTAGATAATTATTTCGGCGTCATTATATCCTTTGCGAGTGAGATATCAACCAACAGATTGATAGAATTTCGTTCAATCATTATTTTACTGTGCGATTCTTCGAATTGTTCACTACAATGAACTTTTCAACGTTGATGCGGCCGCATTTGACTTTTCTATTATAAATTTCCATTCATGTAACGCAATAAAATTAAAAAATATTAATAAAGAGTAATAGTAATGAGTCCTACTGGAATCTGCCGAGCTGTAAATTGTAGTTGATAGGGTATTTGTCACAGGGATAACCTCGTTTTGAGACCTACATTTGCTCTCGTGCATAGTGGAATGAAATTTTATGAATGTATGAAATCTCATTCGTTTGGAATAGTTTCATGGCCATCGGTCGTTCATTCCTAGGGTTCATTCAATCCAAGCTATCTGTTTTTTCTTTTCTGTATAGTTTACTGTTGGGCCCTTCCTTCTACTTTTCCGTAAACTTGATAATTTCTTATTTTAACCGTCGACCTTATCTTTAACATATTCCTCCAGAACCAGATTTCTAAGGTTTCCAGTTTAATTTCAAGTAAGTCGTATTCCAGCACTCAAGCTATAAAGTATAAATATAAAGTGTAAATATAAACTATAAAGTATCATATTACATTCACAGAAATGTCGAACTTGTCCCAATTTAATCCTTCCTGACCACATTGTCAGCAAAAATGCAATACTTTTTGGGGTGACCAGGTTTAATTTTGACCTCAAACAAGAGAACTCTCACGCATGGAATAGGAAACAAATAATCGAAGGAAATAAATTTTATCAACAATTATGCATGTTCAGAATTGTTTTATAGCATTATATAGCATGGATACTTTTCTACATTCAATTGCGGTGAATCATATTATAAACGTTTGTGATAAATATACTGCTCTATCAAATACTAATAGTAAATCCTATAAAATTTAATACAAGAATACTCTCTGAAACATAGCAATTTCCCATATGCTCATCGAAAGTAAAAGTATGATTTGATATAGCTAAATATACTAAGTGCTAAAGTTATAGTTAGACGTATTTAGTACAACACAGAAGAAAAAGTGCTACTACTTGAAGTTATTACGTTTTTGGATCCACTGGAAGGGTAATAAGTCATATCATCATCTTTTTGATCAGGAATTTAGGGCAATGTAATAAGCGCAGATCCTATTAGTTGGAGCTTCGATTGCATCGGCAAGATAAGGCACTGCTTGCATATACATGAGAATCCGGTAAGGATGGAAAAACGAGGACTATAAAGTACTTTTCGATAAGATCGATTCTATCCGCATATTGTATTCAATGGGAACACGCGTTCCATAGCGCGAGTTTCAGCATCACTCGCTCTTTGATCTAAATAATCGTGATGGAATTTTTAGGACAGCACTTCATAATCACCATCCAAAGTGCTTCACAAGCCATGTTCTACTGCCCTATATTGCACCTAGCTATTATCATCTGTGCACAAAAGACTGACGGCTTGAGCATTCAAAGCACGATGTTCATCAAAAATATAGATCAAATTCCGGCCAAAGTGCTCCGAAAACGACGTGTTCATTAGCACAAATCGGAAGATAGACGGACTTTGGTGGAGTAACCCCAGGAATAAAAAAACCTTACTTGGTCTACCAAATAATAGTTGGAGAAAATAGTCATAAATATAATGCGTACAACAAAAAAGCAATAAAGTTTTCCCATTTAGTCAAATATAATTGTGGGCCCCAGAAGTCACGGGGTCTAAGTGACATTTTTGAAAAAAATAAGTTAGGTACAGGAATGGGATGGGAAAATATTAATCTTTTAGGTGGTAAAGGGATCCAAGTTATTTTCTTCACAGGCGCTGCTATCTAGGGTAATGCCTCTTTGCTACTTAGTGGGTTGTACCAAACATTTTCAACTTTGACTTAAGTTTTCTCTAAACAATGGTTTTGTTACTTAGACCCCTTGACTTCTGGGGTCCTCAATTTTTATCTTTTCAACCGCTATTTTACCTCCTGGTAATTCATGATTCAATTCATGATTAAATTATCTCAAGGGAGATGAAATATTCAGCTCACTTAAGGAGAAATCTATATTTTAATAACTGGAACATTTTTGTATAATTCCATATCCACACATCGAATACTACACAGCCGGTGGACTCTGAAGTGCTTCGCATCTAAAGCTTCCTGCAGAGCCGTTATTGAGCAATTGCGTGACATTCCTCGGGTGCCAATTCATCATCCATCCGGGTGACCTGGCAGAAAAAAGAACAAATCTCCGATCTTCCCACCTCCATCAAAACAGATGAAAGCGTTACCGAAATGCGGGATCCGAAGGAGAAATTACGAACGTCCACGGCAAGGTTGAGGTGACAGCAGGATTTCATCCGATCCCGTTTTCCCGCCCACATATCCACCCACCTCCCCGTACAGCCGGAAAAAACATCCAATGCGAGATAAAAAATAACACAGGGAGGAATGAGGAGTTTTGGAATGTGAGAGGGAAAAGTTATCCCATAAAGTGTTTCTTCCAATTTCGCGTCCCTCCCCATAGTCTTCTCCATTCTATCGCCTCGATATCAAAAGCGTCAAACTCTCACTACCCTCTCCATTAACCTATAAAAAGAATGAGCCGACTTTTTCGGCCGGGAAGGCGAGGAGGGGATCGAAGTGATAGAGAAATTGGGAGGGGAGGAAGAGAAATTGGGCGCCCGAGGGGAATGCCACGGTAAAGGGGAGCAAAAGACAGAAGTCTACGATCCGGGGGAGTCAGAGGGGTTGGTATGGCTATTAGGGTATGACAATTATACAACTGGGAGGCACTGGATCGCCTTGAATAAGAAGCCGAGGAGGGAAACAAATCCAGGATGAAGGAAAAAACGGACAGATGGTTTCGCCAAAATTAATTCAATAATTAATAATTAATTAATTAAAAAGTAATTCACAGCTATATGAATTATAGGTTGCATATACATACCGATATTGAAAACCATGCTGGAGATAGCTCACCCCTTGTTTAACATCCTTGTGGTGGCTTGCAGAGTGATAAGTAGATGTAACAGTTTTAGAACGTTTGAGATAAGGGCTTAGTATATGAGGAACATTCCCGGTATTTTTTGACAAGTTTACGCTAGTGTATAATTTGCACATCAGTGATTAACTAATTGTGAAGTGAAGTGAAAGGATGAGAATCAGCATATCATCACAAAAAAGTAGCTTAAAAAGTTGACTTTAAAGTCGACCTCTTTGCTACTGAGATAACTAGAACGGAGTGAATGAACAAGAAAATGATCCGTTTTCCTTCGGTGGGAGGATAACTGGCAGCAACATACTGAAGCCACGGCATTCGATCCGGTCCTTGGCCCCTGTAACTTCTAAATCCTGCACTTTTTCCCTTCAGTTTCTTATGCTGTCCTATTTTATTATGCTGTCCTATTTTATTAATCGTTTAGAAGAACGAGTGGCTCCAGCAAACAGATTAAGGGTCCTTTGACGGATAAAGCTATCTACAACGCATTGGTCGGTCTACCCACCACCCTTATTTGGGGCCATGCACCCCGCTCACTACCTTCGGCAGTTGCAGATGTGAATGGAAGCAAGACAGCCATTGAAACATCATATGGCGCCGTGCTGGGCTGCTTATCTCCGAATTACCAAATGTTTTTGGCAAAAATCAGATTTCCAAAGGAGTTAGGTATGTGGTTAGCTTGGATAAACCTTAGAGCAGTAGATCCAAGGTAAAAAACTCCAGCCGTTGCTTTTTTCATCGCATTTTGAGAAGAAATGCTACAGCATGAGAAGAAATCTCCGCCCAAGACACTCCCCCTCCTTGACCGCTGCAAAGGCCAGGCTGGTAGTTCTTTTATTGTCATGAACATTATTACCTCTCGCCATGGATAAATGTCAGTGAAGAGCAATACAAGAAAGTGATCTGTGATATTTTTCAAGGTAGCAGACGCGATCAGTTATCATCATGAGGATTATATAAAGAGTCTTATGGAGAATCTCTCAAATTCCGGGCATCAAACTTAGCCAAAAACAAACCCTTGTCTAGAGAACTTAAAGGGGAACATAACTCAGTGATTGCGTGCCTGGGCCTTAACAAGGTAAAGTTTTCTCTCAATACCAGTAGAGTTATTCTATAATATATGAAAATATACCTTTCTTTGCCACCGATATGTTGAGTTTAAAAAAAGCACTATTCATTTTCCTGGAGACAAAGTAAGCAGAATATCTCCCAGAGAGCCCAGTTGTCCTCGGTGACTATACCGACATTGTGACTGTACCGCCAGTTGATTGAATAAAATTTTAACACATCTACTCCGAAATCGCTTAGCGTATCAAAAGCTCCGCGTGTATTTACAAATGGTAAGGGCACACTTTTTACCTCACAGACTCAATAACATCATTTCTCTAAAATTGAGTTACGTAATTTTATAATCTTAGTTATTTGGCTATATTAATTCTGTGGTGGTTTTCATTAGTTGACTTGATATCATTTACGTTGAAGGTAACTTTGACAGTACCTCGAGACTCTGTCAAAACCCATCTGGTACTTCGGACAATGTATGAACTCCATGTCATTTCCGAAATACCAATTCATTAGTCCCTCGCAAACCTAACGTGACAACACCACGGACTGCCCATATTAAAGCTATACTTTATCTAGACAAAAACCGCCTACAAAGCAATCAGAAAAAGTATAAATGCTTGAAGGAAAATCTCCAAAGGAGAGAGAGAAATTTGACCCCTATGGACGAAGCGCTGGATTAATTTCGACAAAATTTGTAGATTTCACCCAAGAGACTACATTTCTATCAGTCAATTCTACCCAAAAATGAGACAGGCATCATTCATCACTTAAGATTTTGCATAAAAACAGAAGACTAGGTTATCATGGTATCCGGTACTAAGAAAAGATTCAGAGGTCTTGGGAATTGCCTCCCCAATGAGAACGTCATAGGGGCGAGGTATGCTTCTGCGGATGGTAGCTCAGGGTTAACGCAAGATTCCTTCAATATCCTCCATGTGTACACTAGAATTAGGACTGCAATGGGGAAGATTGTAGAGGCCTGCCTCCTAATTGATTTGATGCATATTCGGAAGCATGCCTATGGTGGAAAAGGTCAGGTCATGGCCTACGTCGACAGCGGCAAATAATATGCGGATATGAGAATAGGTAAATATGACGTGACTTGAGCTTTTGCCACTAAGGCTATGGTAATCGTGGTTGCCAATATTAATTATACATTCCGACTCCAAGTGGGCTATTTTCTTGTCCACAGCATTTCTGCGGAAGGACAGTACTCCGTCGTCAACATCTGGGTTGGTTAACTCGCGGATATTGGAGGTCTTGTAAAGCGTCTCACACTCGATGGTCGCCCCAAAAAACTTGGGAACAGCAATTTATTTTGAAAATTGGATTCCTCCTCCAAAAAAAACGGCTTGCCCGTTCAATCATACATAGCTTTCAGCTTCATATGAAAAAACTTAATTTCCTGCAAAACGCTTGTCATGTTAATAAGTAAATTTGTAATGCTTTGATCAACCTATCCCAATTTTGTGAAATATAATTTATTTACTTACTTATTTTAACCCTCTCCATTTGAAAAATAATTTGACTTTTGACGAAATGACTTTCTATTGACTTATGCGACAGAAAGGAAGCTGGAATAATAACTCTAGTGTAGTCAAGTTCCATTCTGCCGACAAAAAGCTGCTATTTTACCTGTAAATCAAGAGCAGCATAAACTCTAGCTCTACAATTGGCCCAGGTTTGAATTTTACACGTATCTTTGGATTTTAAAAGCTGAAGGAATCCTACAATATAATGTGACAGTTTATCACAACTTTCAAATGAGGATTGCTATAGACTGTGACATCAGTAGTTTGTCTCAGTTCAAATTATCCGCGGTGACATACAGCGTGGTAATGAAAGTGATATCACATCTTAATTGTTAACTCTCTGCTCATGGCCTCAGGGGATCTAAATCATATTCATTAGAGAACCAAATGAGAGCCTTTGGGTGCCTGTGTACTCCATCGGTGGATGTCGTTAAAATATGCGGAATGACTGATTCTGCTTTAAGGGAAGTGAGAACATGGACTGGACTGATGGACGCATCCAGATTACTACAATTCATAAGCAATTCAGCGTTGAGAGAGGCTCTCGGGCTGAAATATTTCTATAATTTGACTGCTCATCCTGAGCAACCCCTTGATTGTCACTAAGTGCTCATTGCACAGAGTATGATTCGGAATTATCTTAAAATCCGGATTTCACATGGCGCTCGTGAGGAAAATGAGTGGCACCAAGCTCGAGAACGGCGCGTCCTGTATTTAGATAACCGGATTATGACGATGAGGAATCAGTAACAGACAATACCAGAAATAGTAAATATAACCTTCTGCATTGAAAAAACGATGTCTAATAACTGAATCTTTCTAGTCCATCAACTCTTTGTTACATAAACACCTGAAAATGTACGCTACAAATGGTATTTATAGAATATCAAAATAAGAATTGAATGCACTACTCTAAAAGTGTCGCTACATTTTCTGTTGTACAAATAGGATGGATTCATAGGGCAGGTGCCACCAGGAAGGAAACCATGTTGAAGACATGAAATCTTTGGAAGAGTAAAGTGGAGAATGCGGTTATGGAGACTACACTAAAAAATAACATGCCAAACTGTAAATATGGGTCTGGAGTGGTGATTTTCAATTTACTCTTTGGTCCAGATTTTTTAATTTGTGGTAACATTAGTGTTCCTCTTGTTCTGGATTGTAGGAATCCGTAGAATACGATGGAGATGGGGATATAGAATGCGGTAGACGTACGGCGAAGAAACTTCGAGAATGTATCATTCATATTCTATCATCTGATCAATCACCAGTTGATTTCCTAGTGGGTGGACATGACAAATAGTTAAACATTTCCGGTGGAGAGGAGGAAATTCACGCAAGGGGATGCGCCGAAACAGGGGGTATGGAGAAGAATGGAAGAAATTGGAGAATAAATAATAACTGTAGACTGACAGCCTGGTGTCACCTTAATTTGTCGCTTTAACAACAGAGAATGTACATGGAGTTCTCAAACATTGTTTGTTGGGAAAAGGTTTAAAATAAAACGATCTAATAACACTAGTTCAGAAACTTGGCCCAAGAAACTTTTCTACTTACGACCAAAACAAATTTGTATTCTCGTAGCTTTATAGTGTATCATCCCCGCAAAAACTGCTCGATTCCCTGGTGTTACTTTAACTACGGCGTCTTCATGATTTTAGGGACTATGAAAGCAAACAAACGAGCGTATTCATCATCAATTTTCACAGAAGAAACATTACAAAAATATTCCTGCATCAGAATGGTTTTCCTCACTGTCCCTGAGGTTGAAAGAAAACAAGGGCTTTTGGAGGATTAAGAGATTTTGCAAAGAGCGGATAGGTCGTTCCTTTCCATCGAATCACTCAGGTTACTTTTGCAGAGACATGATGTGTACATCCCGTCAAGTTTTCCTTATTCATTAAGGAGCGAAAACATCTTACGTCGCGGCTAGAGGAAATGCAATCTGTCAGTATGTGTTACTCGTTAGCGAGGCCTTGGATCTATTCGATAGCGGTGCCTTCAGTAAGAGACAACAACATTGTGTTGAATGCATAATACGGAGAGAGTAAAAGGGAGTAATATTGAAATTCGGAACTGCGAGAACATTCTGTGCAATATCCTTCCTAGAGACGAATGGTGACCGCTGTCGCACCTCCGCAGCCTCAGTAGAGGGCGGCGCTCCGTAAGTGGTAAGTCCTCAATTACTTTCAGATTCTGGACCTTACCCAGTAGGAAACCCAAGAGCTGTTCATTGGCCCTTTATAGTTATTGTAACTCTTAGAAGTTAAAAAGGCAACGATTTTGTAATAATTCCATAAATCGAGGAGGAAGTAGGGCCGGGGGATTTCAGGAGAAGTTTTTGTTTCCATTCCAATAAAGTATACCTTGAGGAGAAATAAAGGAAATCACACAGTGGAAGTACTTAAGAACAATTAGTTTGCCTTTACACGCCTCAATGTCTCTACTCAGAATCACAAATAAAGTTGAAGACGAGAGCAAATGACTGCTTAGTAGACCAGAGGGGGTAAAGCATTTTATTGGTCACTTGGTATTGGCTATTGGTCACTTGTTGTTCTGACGAGTAAATAAGCATCACAGTTGAATCTGATTTTTATTAAAAATTCTTGCGGTGGATAGAATTTTTTTATACCTACAGCTTTCTACAAATAGCCATGTCATGTCGCATAATTCACCTTAGAGGATTTTTCCAAGCTTTTGCTTTTGTGGGGATGTTTTTTTTCAATTACTTAGGGAAAAAATGAAGATCTCACAGCTCTTTCATATAAGAATTTTCAAAAACACATAGTTATTTTCGATTAATACAACTTCAAATGTCAAATAGACCAAACTGACGGTAGCTAGTAACTAATCATTTTTAATTTCTTTTTCAGTTATTAGCCACCGCGGCAAATAACTATATTAGACGAGATTTTTCACATTTCACAAAAATTACCTACATTTTTTTTGGCTAGAAATTATAGATTGCTAAATAAAGCGTCAAGTATTCAAACATACATTTAATGTTGCATTAAAAAAATATCGGGTACTACCTTAAAAGAAATCTATGGCCGGTGAATAAGGACGTAAGCAGAAAAAAGGCAGAAAAATAACACCAAGAAGGAAAACAAGTACAAAGATGATATCCTATGAAAACCAAACGGAAGGAATCTTTTTCGGCAGAGATATGAATAAAATTATGAGTAATTCAAGGTGTGAGCAAACGGGACCAGACCCAGTGCTTGGATCTTTGAATAGCCAGAAGTTCTTTAATAGATTATTCCAGACACAACGCCACAATATATGTATTCCATATCAAAAAAGGTTGTATCTTGCTTTATTTAAAACTATAATAAAGAAATTTCTGCAGATTTACGTGAAGAAGTAATGTCATAGACGATAATTTAAATAAGAGAGGAGCAATGCAATATTTCTATACATAGTTACACTAAGATAGTCAAAAGGAAATAACTGAGCTTTTCAAGTTAGTTGAGTTACTTCGATTCCAATTTTTTTGTCATTTTTATTGCACCACAAATATATAATTTTTCTAAGAAGGTGATAATGGTACAATTTACCCTATTTAAACGAAAGGACTCATGACCGAAAACGCAATGCACGGACCCAATAATCGTAATTGATATAATTATCCCAAGTTAAAGTTGCTTCTTAAATAACCAAAAAATCAATCGACTTGCATAATAAGAATGCATTATTTTGCAGAGAAGTCGCAATTTTTTATTTAACGGGCTAACTCCTGCTAATTTCCTCCATACTTCTCTCCCCATTACCACTTCTTCAACTCAAATGTAAATAATCAAGAACAATAAAGCAAACCCTGGCATTATTCCTCGATGTTTTATTGCCCACCATGATTCTTCATTTTCCCTTCCTCATTTGTTCAGTATCATTTAAATAATAATTTCAAATGAGTCCTCTTTGTCTTCAATTTACTCTTATTTCCACTACAGTCTTCACGAGTCGACCTCTATTCACTCCACTAAAGATTCTTTGAAGAAGCAAATCAACGATACAAGGAACAAACTTATTTGTTACATTTTATACTTCCAATTATCAATTTTTTCGTATCTTTAGAGCGTTAAAAAAATAATTATTTAGGGAATGGAGAATAAGGAGAAGATCAAACATCTGCTTCAGCGGAATTTGCGTTAAATTGTAAAGATCCTCTCGGATCCACTATTAAATGTCTGGTCCAATAGACGAGGTAATACGCTTAAAATACTCTCCATATGGCATTCAAGGAGGGATTAAGAAATTTTTACTCCTAAGGTTTGAACCCGAGCCCCCTGGATGGAAAAACCAGAGCTCTGAATACTATCCAATACGCCCCAAGACACCTGAAATATCCAAAAATTCTGAGCTACTGGCTAAGCTCTAATACCAGATCTTGCAATAGACATTCGTCGCAACCAACAGAATCCCCGATGGTTGACTGTTTGTCAAGGACGAGAGCCGGGGGAAAGGCAGAGAGGAAAAAGAGAGATAGAAGAAGATGATGAAAAATGATTCCACCTTTCCCTTCATCATATGAAGAGAAAACGGTCAACTATTTTTGAACCCTCCCCCGGACTTCTTCCCGAGCTCCTCACACCAGAGCAAACCTCCCACCGCCCATCACTCCCACCCAACCGCCTGTTTCGTCCCACTCCCCCTACCCTCACAAGGATCCTCGGCAAACTTTTTTATCACCTCTGAAAACGGCGACACGGGCCCACGATTCGAGAAGCTTACGGATTTATACGGCGAGCAGGGAAGACGACACATAAGCGCACTCACGCACACAAAAGTCTACGGGCGACTAACACGAGCTCAAATTTCTCAGAGCAAGGATAAAGGGTGCGAAAGAATAAGGCAAGGCAAGGATGGGGAGATGGCAAGGAGTAACAGAAAAGAAAGGGAGGATGAAGAATCTGACAGAAGACAGAGGGTGTTGGTGTCGGGGGCGAAGAATGCGTGAACGGGCGTAGTCAGAAAAAGAGAAGAGACGGGCTGGAAGTATACGATCGGAGGAAGAAGTTGAGAAAACACGGAAAGGGAGGAATAAGAGACAAGAGACTAAGGGAGGAAAAGATTGTTTAGAGGAAAGGAAAGATGTAGGAAATGGAAGAGGAGCAGCGGATAAGAGTAAGATTTGTCATTCCCAATTTTGAAACATATGTACGGAAATATACGATGGAAAATGGAATGGGAACCATTTCATATCCCATTAGGTCAAATAGATAGCCAAGAATTGCTGTTAACTCCGTAAAATTCAACGAAAAGAGAGAAAAAGTGCATTTTTCATAAAACCATTGATTAACCGTGGATTTACAGCATTAAACGAGAGTATATATTTCAGGTTACTGAATTACCTTAGAGCCTGATCAAATCATCATCAGCTGAAAACCAGGTCTGATAATATATCATTGCTGAGCTCAATATTTTGGTTTTTGCTAATGGAAGAAGACAGTAAAGGAAGTTGACCAGACATGGATTACATTATAAATATTTTTTCAGACTTTTGTGCCTAGGGAACAATTTAGAAAAAATGGTTCTATATCATGGTGTGATAGACAATGATAAGTCCTTATTTTACTAACTCCAGGGAAAGAAGAAATTTAATAGGTTTAAAATAGTGAGCACAATTTTTGTCAAAATTGAAGGCCGAATAAATTGAGAATCATATCGTAGAGAGGAAGATTAATCGAGATACATGTAATTAATAGCTATTAGTATTTCAAGAATGATAAATATATTAGTTATAACCATGTTCCGATAGTTAATCATTTGTTGCTACCATTTTTCGTGACACAATGAATGGAAACCTGGGTCGTAAATAATGCTGCATGTTCAGAAAAACTCAACAGCTAATTATACTTTCCCTTCATAGTTGATCATTCCCAAATAGAAAAAAGGTCTTAAACAAAAATTTCTCTTGAAACAAATGACGAAGCTTAGAGAGAGGGAAATGTGGCATGATCCTTTAATTGGAGAAGGGGGAAGTAACCGATTCTACGATACAATGCTTAAAATAATAAAATAAATATATATTTACAAATGTTCCATTTAATAATATGTTTGACATAAATTCCATAACAATTCTTAAGAGATAGATGTACGTGAAGCGTAGAATGACCGTTAAGACATATCCATCTTTTCCCACCGATTAATGAATTTATTTTCAATTTTCAAAAATCTCTAGAAACGATTTTTACAAGCATTAGTGCCTCAATATGTGTTCATATTTTAGGTACCTCGAGCAGAATAATAAGTAATGTATTACAATGCACGAGTTAATCATATAGCTTAATTTTAAATAATTTAATCGACCGAAATATATTTGTATTGAATGGTAGTGAAACATGGGTATGTCAGGATAAACATGTGAGTAGACTAAACGCCGCGGGTATGAGTTATTTGAGGAGTGTTTGCGGCAAAAGTAGGATGAATAGGATCAGGAATGAGTGATTAATAAATGAATGTGAGTTAGATGCTCCAGTAATGGTCATATATGAAAGGAGTGTGCTTCGTTGGTTTTGCCATGTTGAGAGAATGGATAAGAGTCGAATAACGAAACAGATATATAATAGTGAAATGAATGGTGCAAGAGGTAGAGGTAGGCCGAGAAAGTTGTGGTTCCATAAGGTTGAGGAAAGTCTTAGGAGGAGGAATATTAGGAGTCTTAAAAATAGAAGAGCGTGTATAAAGCAGTGTATGGGGGTAAGTGAAGCAAAAGAGGTTTGCAAGGATAGGTCAGTATAGAGGAAATCATTGAAGCAGAGTTAGGTGTACAAATATGTATTTATGAGTGAAACTTAGTGAATGTGCCTACCCCGGAAGGGAACGGCGTGATTGGTATGTATGTATGTATTTGTATGATAAGTAGCTTCAAAGTATTAGTAAATGATGTTTCATTGATACATAATAATATAATACATAAAAAATAGGAGAGCATAAGATATTTTTTTGAGATACAAATGGGAAGAAATATTTTCAGGAAGGGATAGATGAAAGAGAAAGAAGGCTAGCAGAGGCGGGAGAGGAGAATATGTGTAGAAAGGTAAAGGATGAGCGACAAAAGGGGCTTTCTCTCTATTGAAACATGTTGTATCCAGAAAAAAAACCCATAAAAATAAATGATGAAAGTTGAGAGGGAGGAAGTGTATGGTTCATGAGATCGGAGAAGTGGCTGAGAATTCAAAAGGCAACAGGTAAGCACAGGAGGACGGAAAACTTCTGGGTGATGCGAAGCTTAGTCAAGTTCCGAGTAAAACAAAATTAGTATGAGCACAAGAGATTCAAAGAGACGTCTGACAAAAACAGGGAAAAAATGATGATGACACACTCAGTATCTTGCTATTTCCAGGATAGCAAATATTAAAAGGATGAAGTCAACATTGTGCCTGAATAGTTTCGGAGTATTACCTAAGCTGTATCTGAAACTTCGTGAAGATCTACCATATAGCATGAGCGTAAGATCAAAATTTTTAACTCAAATTTTTTTATAAATTGCTAAATACAGAGTAATATTTTTAATTAACTTAAACTTAAAACTTAAAATGCATATAATTTCATGAAAATATTCAAGAAGGTAAAACATTAAGGTATGAAGCTGTGAAGATAACCGATTTGGCAACATATTTCCTGCCATTAGCAACAAGAGACAAGGAAAATAATATATTCAGGTAAATATGTGATTTCACTTGCATACAACTGCAAAGGAAATAAACATATTTTTACATTTACAAGCTATAGAAAATGCTTATGACAAAAGATAGCTTACAATGCTTATCAATATTGCAATTTTTGAGCAAATGGGTCTCTTTATTTTTAATTTAAGTTAGCTGTTCTCTCACCAACAATCTGGATGTAGAATCATATAAAAATGTTCATATTTTCCCACAAATACAAGAGTTACATGAAATGAAGGAGGTAGCCCAAGATTAGTTACATGTTAGGATGGAGGGCTGCAGTTAAGCAATCATAGGTTTGAATGACTAATAATAGAAGTTAATATTTTAGTATATGCCTAATATAACGTATAATTTGATGAAATAATATGAAACATTAAATATATGGAATACTTAAAGTATAGGTATAATAAATTTAACATATTGCTCATTTCAAATTATGAAGTGGCGGGTTTATCGCCTTCATGGCAAAATAAATACCCAAATAGGTGTTACAGAAGAAAATTAGCATAAAATTTAGCTCATAACCATATCAATTTTTCTATCTCACTGGTTATTTACCAAAAAGTAGCTCAAAGATGCCTGTTCATCACTAAATGGTTAAAAAATCTTTTAGTAAACACGTTGTTAATCTAGCTTCTCACTCAAAGAGATAAGTATATGATATGCCGTTTCTGTAATGAGGTTTTGGAAAAAACCTGACGCTATTCCCTTCTATAATTGAAATTGTGCCAACTTAATAACGATATTCCCTTTCGATCCTTTGTTGAATTTCTCCCGGAGTCCTAGTCCTTCCGTAACCTCTCTCCGAGCCTTAGGCCATCTCTCACTTCAGCCCATCTTCCACCAAAGCAACCATAACCTCATCATCCTCGAAGCTCAAAGCGCACTTCATTTCCTCACTGAATTTACTCAACAATAAACAATTTATAAAATTTTCTAAAAACATAGGTATGTTTCAATCCTCTGCAACTCGTCCCTTATTATAGAGGCAATACAAAAAATTCCGTTAATTTACGGGGATGCTATTCAATTTTTTCCTAAAATATGCCTACATCGTAACTTCTCTTTAGCTTCCAGAGTCTTCAAGTGGGGTGCTATTAAACTGCTTAAGTCTTGCGTGTACTGTTCTCGTTAGTGAAGCACTCAATGCTTTCACGAGGCACTAATTCCAGCCTCTTTTCATGGGAGACGATCATACGATAATGAAAAGCCACGCAGTTCTCATAATCATACTGTTTCGCTTCCATCCCATCGTGGGTTATAAAGTTCTACGAGGGAAGGCTTCCCAAAACATTCTATCTTACGGCAATTTTTTGGAAAATCTGAGCGAATTTCCTCAGCCAAGACGAAGCAGAGGAAATTCTGATTCCTTAGATCCACTCTCAACGGCGACGCTAACCTTACATTAGGTGTCTCCTCAGTCAAGAGCAAACTAGACGCATCTACGTTCACGGTTTGATACGAAGACGGGGATTTAAGGCACAGAGAAAACTCCGAGGAGAATGATGAGTGGAAGGGACACCACTTGACTCTTGAGTTTACCTGATAAATGAAAGCTAAGCGTAACCACTTGGAAGAGCTTAACTTTATAGCGTGTGGAAAAATGACTGGGTAGATTTTATGAAAAAAGGTTTCTACAAAATAGAAATAAATAGAAGTAATTACACTACTCCATTGATATTTAAATTGGTAATTGATGACTGATATGTGGCTTTCCTCTCATTTCATTTTCTTCCCATTGTACGCAAGAGCACTAAAATTACGGCTGACTAAAATAAACCCAGATTTTGAGGAGCATTTTCATATTTTACCACTCGTATTCATAGCTATCTTTATTTAATTTAACTAGTAATGAAATTCCATAATTCGTTCTTAAGCTTATGATTTTTCAGGGTTATTCACGAGGTAGTATTATGATCCCCACCACTGACACTATAGACTCCAGCTAAGCTTTTTTTAACGTATACTTGGAGTTATTTTTTTTTCGTTATCGTCGTTTAAGCGAGGAGGGAAATAAAGTGCGCCCAAAGCTCCAAGAAGGCTGAACTGAGCTGTTTCTCTGGTTGGTTGGAAGGAAAAGGGCCGGAGAGAGAGATGGGATAAGGCACGGGAGTGAGGTGGCGGAAGAACTAGGACTCCGGGAGCAATTCATCAAAGGACCGACAGGGATCGGGAGTGTGTATGTGTTTGCGTGCTCAGGGGGTAGGGGAAGGTTATCCGAGGCACCGTCTCCAAGGGGCTCTCCGCCTCAACGACTCTGCGGCGGCGGCAACGTGGGATGTGAACTCCTCAGCAGCAGGACGATTACAGGTCGACTGCGATCGGTTCAATAGAAGATGAGCTCTTGAGTCAGGAGCATATGAAACTGACTTGGCTCATTATCATCATCATTGGTTGTCTGCTATTTAGTAGGTCCTCAGTAGCCTCTCCTCCAGATAACTCTGTCTTGTGCCTTCCTCTTCATCCCCGCGTAGCCTGTCTCCTCTTACAAATTATCCGTCATTTTCTTTTTTCTTCTTCCTTGTGTATCCTCCCCTTCCACCATCCCTTCTAATACCTCCTTCATTAAATAATCTCTTCTTAATATATTTCCCAGCCAGTTTTGCTTTCTTCTTTTTATTTTCTTTATCAGTCCTCTATCTTCCCCCACTCTGGTCAATACCTCTTCATTCCTCACTGTGTCAGCCCAACTAATATTCAACATTCTTCTCCATATCCACATCTCCAATGCCTTAATCAGTTTTATATCCTTTTTCAAAACCATCCATGTCTCACAACCATACAGTAAGACACTCCAAGCATAACACTTTGCCAACCTTTTCCTAAGCCCAATATCCATTTTGCTACACAACAACTTTTTATTTCTGATAGAGGGGTCTCTGACCATTAAAATTCTACCTTTAACCTCCTTGTCACATTTCAGTCTGTGTGCTTTCCGTCCCTAGATACTTATATCTTGTCACTTGTCCCAGCCTTTCCCCTCCTATGGTAACTCTTATCTCTTCTTCTGTACCTACTTTCACCACTTTAGTCTTCAGGGATAGAAGAATCAACTCTTCAATCCCACATGGTAAAAGACCTTCTTCTAGTAATTCTTTTATCCCTAAGGACACATGTGCAGTTGCAGAGTTCATTCTTCTATCTCTGATATCAAGGAATTCCACCGAGTAAGGCTGTAAACTATCCTCTACACTTTAGCCTTGTTTTTATTTACCGTTAGTGTATATTCTTCTTTCATATCATTGAGGTGTTCTAACATGGTCTTCAGTTCTTCCTCACTTTCCGCAAACAATATCATGTCGTTCGCAAACCTGGTACACACAATCTTCCTTCCTCCGATTGTAACCCCTTTTTCATTCATTCAACATGTTCGTACCTTATCATCGACGTTTATGTTAAAAAGGGTGGGGGAGAGGCATCATCCCTGCCTCACTCTTTCCGTTTTTATTTTGCCTCCAATACTCATACCCATTTTCTGCCTCATATACAAGTTTCCAATCAATCTACGTTCTATCCAGTTTACACCTCCTGCAAAATCTTCATAAGTTTCTCCCAATTCACACAATCAAACACCGTTTTCAGATCCACTAAACACACATATAATCCTTTTCCTTTTTCCAAATATCTCTCTCCAATGGTATGAACAACTCCTATTGCATCTCTCTTTCCCATTCCTTTTCTGAACCCGAACTGTTCTTCCGCTGTATTCTCATCCATGGTTTTGTTCAACCTTTTGTTCAAAATGCTTAAAAAGATTTTTTCTGTGTGTGCAATCAGGCTAGTCGTGCGGTACTCTTTACATTTCCGTGTTTTCTTCTTATTAGGTATCGGGACCACCTCCATTTTCAAAAAATCTGACAGCCATTCTCCGCTTCCAAATATTTTATTGCATTACGATGTTAGTTCGCCTAATATTTATTCTTGTAAACATTTTATAATCAACAGTTATACCATCTAGTCCTTGTGCTTTACCGTTTTTCATCTCCCTCAGTGCATCTCTCTCATTTCAATTTTTAATATGTTTTCCCCAATATTATCCTTATCCACCTCATGTTTTCCTCAATTTTTAAATATCTTGGTTTTGCATCCATCTTGTACAACTTTTCCTTATACTCCTTCCATCTCTCACACACTTTATTCTCATATTTTAAGGATTTTTCCTTATTTATTTTCTTTTTTTATATCTGTTTAACTGTAACCAGATGCTTTCTTACCATCCCATATTGTATTTCTTACAATTTTATATAGAAAATCATGTCTTCCCACGTGTTCTAATTCCTCTATTTCTTTACATTCCCTTTCTTACCACTCTTTCCTGGCCTTATCCGTTTCTCTTTTTAGTTCACTGTTTACTTTTCTATATATCTTCTTTCCTCCCTCACTTTTGCTATGTTTATATTTCCTTCGCTTTCATTTTGTCAATCATTTTCGATGTTATCCATGGGTTCTTGGCCCGTTTTCCTTTCCAATACTCAAGGTTTTTTTTTCCTATTTTTTCAATGCTCCATTTTATTCTTTCCTTGTTATCCTCCACATTTTCTGTTGTGGCGGTAAAAAACATATCTTTCATTTACTTACTCATACTGTTTCCAATCACTTCTTTGTTTACTACCTTTAATTATTCTAAGTTCCACTTTTTTACTATATTTGCTCTTTTTATTCTTTTCAAACTTATCTCAACTTCCACAAATAGTAACAAACGATCACTAAAGATATCAGCACCCGGAAGCCCACAAGCACGTTTAACTCCATTTATGTACTGTTTTTCTACCATAATAAAATCTATCTGCTTTCCATACAAGTCATTTTGTGCTTTCAATGTTCACAGCCTTCTCTTTGGGTTTTAGCTCACTTGGTTTAGTTTTTAGGCATTTGGTTAGGATTTTACTCAGGAGAGGACAAAAAAAAATTGAGGAAAAAGTAGTGTGAAGGTATACACACTAGAGGGGGTAAAATTTCCCATGAAAAGTCATTTGACTTGCGCGAGATTTAAAACGAGATCTCCCCATTTGTACAAATCAATGGTGAATATATCCATGAACTGCGAAGACCTGACTGTCAGATACCTTTCTTCTCCAACTGATTGCGAGGGACACAAAAGATCATCCATTCGCCAGATTTATCAGCTTGGTGCCAAGTTCTTGTACAATTGTGGCAATATTATTTATGTCAATGCATACGCAATGTGTCCGTGTAATAAGTAGCAGTGTGTCGACTAATACCAACTCGAATAGTATTTCACGGATGAAGAAAGACAACTTTTTAAATTCCGCCAATTCCAGTTCATATACAGCTAGTTTCGACACATACATCATCAAGGATGTACATGAGTAAAATTGTTGTAATATAACTAGGTGTACTCATTTACCCGTTAATAAGACCTCTCACAAAGTTTAGTCACATGCCATTGAGGACAGAAGTGTAGTTACCAGCTTATATTTTTGCATCACTACAGACATAAAATTTTTCTTATTATTATGAGGTTAATACGTTAAATTGAACATGCAGACGAAAGGCTTTCGTGATTACAGAGGAGGCCCAGATTTATATTTGAATCCATGCAAATTATTTTTCAGTTCTGAATGTCATATATTTGTGCATCTCCTGAGAATGTGACTCCATCTAAATTAATTGTTACCTGGCGTAGTTGCGTGATGATTTCCAAATAAAATTAATCGTCAACAGGCTCACTTGGTGGAACTTTTCCATGATAAGGAAAGAAACAAAACTTAGTAGTTTTCCACACGGTGTATTCGTCCTCGACCGGTTTCAGCAACTCATCGCCATTATTAAGAGGTTAAACAAACATCGACACTCACCAGTCTTTCACCTTACAGCAGATGAGGGGGCGGGGTCAGGGAAGGAGGTGGGAAGGAGGGAAGTAGGGAGAATACAAAATTTTTCGATTAGGGAGCAAAATGTTTATAGTTAGGGTTGCTCCCTAACCAAAAAATTTTGTATTCTCCCTACTTGCCTCCGCCCCACCTCCTTCCCTAACCCCGCTCCCTCATCCGTTTTAAGGTGTAAAGGTGAAATACTGGAGAGGGACAATGTTTGTTTAACCTCTTGACAATGGTGATGCGTCGCTGAAACCGGTCGAGGACGAATAAACCTTGTGGAAAACTACTAAATTTTATTTCTTTCTCTATCGTTATGTTTTCCATTTTTCTATTGCTCTTACTATATTTAGCTGATTTCAGAGGTAGTCTGTTTCGTGATTTGTCACAAAAGACGCACGCGAGCGAGTGTAAGCTCTCGGGAAAAGGGTCCGCAGCCCGTGTCGGCGCCCTGTGTTGAGTCGTGCTTTCACGTGGGCTCCAGAGGGGAGCGCCACCCGTGACGTGGGAGAGCCTCCCTTGTGCGGACGCAGAAATGGAACACAGAGGATTGGGTGTGGAGGGGATGGCGCGGTTTCCAAGCGACCAGAGAAACGAAACAAAAGGATCAAGGACTGCTTGGTTGGTGACGGAGGCGAAGGGGGGCCGGTAGGGGGGAAATGGGAAGTCTACTAAAATAGCGCAAAAGGCACCGGGCGACTCTCCTCCTTTTGATCACCTTTCATCTCTCAAAGAGGCAGCCTCCTCCTCTTCCATTTTCCAGCCATCCCTTTGCTTCTTTCACCTACACGCTTCTGCCACCACCTTCCCTTTTGCGTCCAACACTCCCCTTGTGTCTCTCTCTCCATCATCTCCTCCCTTCCTCTCTTCCCTTCTCTCGCCATGATTCGCCAGTATTCCACGAATCAAAGAGAAGCGCCCTTCCGCAGCCACTTATTTGTCTCCGGTCTCATGTCGTGTTTTCTTCAGAATTTTGTGTTTGAGATACGGAAACACTTTTAGCGCAAGGGAAAATTATAGATGACCAAAGACGCTATTAGGAGCACAAAACGATAAAGATTTCAGAGCCGCACAAGGCACCTCCTATTTCTCCGTAATAAATACTGAGCCCAATAATCTTAGGCCGTTTTCCAATCCGTAGGGTGCACCCTATGCACTTACGCCCTTATGCCCTATCCTGCACTTCACGCACTTTTCTGCTCTTAAGGTAGCCAGCTCCAAGGTCTTCAGTGCCCAATGTCGGAACTATATTAGAACCGCCTCGGCCCGTAAATTGGTCTGCGTACTTCTTCCGCAGGCCGATGAATTGTATTATCCTTTCGACTGTCCCTAGTATATCAGAAGAGCGTCAATTAGTCACTCAGAATTGGATTTTATCGCAAGACATCTCATTGAAAATTCGCATTATTCACGAAACACCATCCGCGAAAGAACAATAGGATAAAGAAGAAGCCAATTTTCATTGCTGCCCTAGAGAACTGCAATGCGTATATTTTGATGAAATAATTTGAAGGTAAATAACACTATAGCTTCCACTAAACCATATTATCAGGAAAATCTTGATAAATTAGAGATAATGTCACTAAATTTTGATCATGAAATAGAATATACACAAGACATCGTCCGACATTGGAACGGAAGGCCACCTGCTTGGAATACATCCCAATAATTAACCTAATAAACTGGCTGAGAAATTTAGCTACTCAGTATCGATATATTCATGCCAAAATTATTATTGAGATAGCGTTAATACAAGTTTCATTCCCCTCTTACAACTTGCTGATTGAAGCCATTCTTCCCCACATTTTTGGTTTCCTACTTTAATTGAAGATTAAACATATTTTAAGCTATCCGGGACTAGCCACGGAGTTACACTGACGGAGTCACCCGCAATGCACAATTGTGCGAAATTCCACAGAAAAAATCATCCGCCTTCCCGGTCAAGGCAGATGATTTTTTCTCTGTGGAATTTCGCACTAATTATTATAAAACTGTTTGCTAGTGTACATTTAAAGGCAAAAAATATAAAATAATCACAAAATGGTGAGTGAACCAGTAACACATACAAATAAAATTACTTTCGGAAGACATTTCGACTGATCTTCCTTCCCTTTCCAACGTAGAGCGTCTTCACCGCTGGCTTCTTAGGGCGCAAAAGGACGCATCGTCATACACTTACCTTCCTTGTGCACTAGCGCCCTAGTCATAATTCGCTCTAACGGATTGGAACCGCACTATGCGACGTCACATCCGGAAAATGACGATGGAAAAGAGCACATAGGGGTACGAAGTGTGCATAATATCGGATTGGAACACGGCCTTAATCTTCCACTAAGTATTCGATTTCAAGATTTTATAGGCACATATGACATTTTGCTGCCGGAGGTGCATTCGGTCGGGTATTCAAAATACCCACCTTGGTCAATACCACGACCAGAGTGCCACACTGTCCAGCACATGCATCATAAATCCTCTTCAAAGTCCCAGGAATACCAGAACCAGTTTTTTGAACTCCTCGATAACCACCCGGACTTCATCCCCGTGTATACGGATAGATCGAAGTCCGACTCGGCATGTGCTAGTGCAGTGTCCTCTGCTCATCACAAGGTTATTAAGATGAGGCTCAATCCTCGGTGCAGCATATACATGCTGAGTTATTCGCAATTAAGATGGGCTTAAGACATAAAAAATGCAGTTCTGGCTCCTTCCTTATCTGTACCGTATCTCTAAGTGCTGTGAAGTCCATTTCAGCCTATTACCTACTCCACCCTCTCGTCCAGGATGTACAATGCGCTCCTCACTCCCTCGGTGACAAGGGAATGAAAATCTCCTTTATGTGGGTTCCTGGACATATGGGAACAGCTGGTAATGAATGCGCAAACAAGGCTTCAAAGGAAGCACTGCAGATGCCAGAAATTGTAAGGAACATGGTGACTGCGGAGGACCTGAAGACTATGTTTCGAAGCGTAATAATGGACCAATGGCAAGAATCGTGGCATGGGAGTAATAGCAACAAGCTCTGGACTGTGAAACCGGTAGTATAAGCGAGGCCCTCTTCCATCAGGAGTACCCGTTGGAAAGAAGTCGCAGTCACACGCCTGAGGATAGGGCACAATGCCTTGACCCACTCATACCTCTTCGCAGAAGAGAAGACACCACCTTGCTGTGGTGAATGCGACTCCCCTCTGAGTGGGCGACATATCCTGACGGAGTGTGATAAATACCGGTCTTCTCGAGATAAATACAAGATCAACGGAACCCTAGGACATATCTTAGGTGGCTCTCCCGATTGCGTCACCAGATTAATTGCCTTTTTAAAAGAAATCAACGAATTTAATAAATTATAATTTGATTTCAGACAACGCATACATATTTTACGTAAAATAAGTGATTTTGCTTTAATTACTTAAACTTTGTCTTACCTAAGGACGAGAGTGGTGAAAAATGACTACTGTAGTCAACGCAAACTGTATCAATAATCCTATCCTAATCTCAATCTTAACCCAATAATCTTACATTGAAATGAAGTAGACTATTCAGGTTCATTTTTATTTTTTTTCCTTGCCGGACGATTCTGTTGGCCCGTCTGTCCCCGGAATCCCGATCGGCTGCTTAGCCTGTCATCAGGTTTTTCAGGGACCGGGCCAACAGTACTTGACATACATCCATGCCCTGGGTGGTGAAAAACCCACTCAGGCGGGACTAGAACCCGCGACCCTCGGTTTAGCAGGCGAGGACTCTAATCGTAAACTTGAAAGTTAGGAGTGCTCAAGATGGCAATTGCATACGTTTCCTTTCTTTTTCACAGAAAATTGTAGTAATGATTGTTCCTCCGAGAAACATAAAAGCAACCGATCACAAAGCAATTTGCATTTTTATTCCTGAGCATTTCACAAATAACCAGAATATACTTATTCATTTTTCCTAGCTTAGTAATAGAAATTGAGTCACATATACCCAAAGCAGCATTTTCCTGCTAACCTAGCTTACTACTATCTTGACTATGCTTTCCCTCTACTAATTAAATCAAAATTGTAAAAGAACACTGGCAACAAATACAATATTCCATGATAAACAATTTCTTGAAGATATATTAAAAAAGTGTCATGTCTGCTTCTAAATGTACATGAAGCCACCGGGTTATAGATATTACATTAAATATATTAATTACTCTATGACAAGTTGTTTTAGCCGTCTACATGAACACCTTTCAACATAATGAACGCAAATTCAAGCACAGCAACACATCGAGTGAAATAATGTCTGGCTAACTTCTATTACGAAACTTCAGGCCATCATTAATCTCTTTTTAGTCTTCTCATTAAAAAAAACCCTAAAAACTTTAATGACCCAGCTATTCCCTATGGAAAAAACTTTACAAGAAAAAAGTATTCTAAATCCGTTCTTTCTCATAATATTCATCTAGCGACGTTTTAAATAACAGTAAATAACCAGCCATACAATATTAAGCCACTTTTTTTAGTATAGTTAAATATCTAATGTTGCTACCACGTCCTACAAAGTGATAAATAATAATAACAGCGCCAGGGATTCGGTCCCTTTCCATGCTTCGTTTAAGACTTCCAATAAGGATCGGATCTTCCTTAATTAACACTTATTTAGCTCAAGTCAAGAGGGCTATCAGCCACTATGACATAGTAAACTTGGGAACGTTTAACTTCATTTACGTTCATTTCATCGCATATCTACACCTATTATTTCAATCAATAATTTAGATGGGTAAATACATATGTTATGCAAGTAATACTTCTGACGCTTTAATACAGCCAGAATATCGTTTTCTTTATTAATCACAAGTCATTTACCTTATATGCTAATAAATTTCCGTACGTAAAAGTGCTTAATTTTGGAGGAGTTCATGCCGAGCATCAAATGGCTCTTAAGAGGGAGAATATTTACAATTATCAGGTCCAAAAGTGTCACTTTAGGTTATTAAGAGTGCAATAGCGACTGTAGTGTGGTAACTGATTTTAAATAATTTTTTCTCATCAAATTTCTGACAGAAGACAATGTCTACTAAATTTGTAGCTAAATAATTTCTTAAATTTACTCCTAGTTATTCTCATTACTTGAATAAAAGGTATCCTCAGGGTCTTTTATTAAAGAAAATGAAAAATTAAGGTTCATACAGACATAACGGAGCATGAAATACAAAAATACTCATATTTTGGTTTAATTTCCATAAATGCCGAAAATTTTGCACGGCAAAAGTTTAATTGTTAATAAAACATCAACTGTGAATTAACTCAAAATGACACTCGCGCTACAATTTGTAATGTATATTGAATAGCTACGCAAGATCATGTAAATATAATACATAAATGATAACCGTTTGGTGATGCTCACGGAAATTAAATAGGGTCGGGAAATAAATGTCTAGCATAAGCCTTATTTTATGCTCTGAAAATTTAAAAAAAAAAATTATGCAAATAATTGATATGGTAAAATAAAAAAAACCTCCGAGCCTAGCTTTAAAAAGTTACTTTATTTTGTATAAATGTATACCGTCGGGCATTTTCGCTTAAAATGCCAAGCAATCTTTAAAATAAATGTGACTTTATCTTACTATTAATTTTCCATTTGCCAATGTTTATGATACTACTGGATATTTTTCACTTTATCAGAGAGCAATATTATGTTTCCAATTAAAAAATAACATTACTTCGATATTCCGACTCAAATGTTCACAGGCCTTATATGTAAATAACTTGCTATAAAAATGGAAAATTTTGAGCCAAATATACGAGTAATGAGTAGTGCAAAAGCTCTAATCATTTTCCCAAGACTCTTGAAGTCAGGTTTTTCCTACCTTTCTCATTAAAAAATAGTGACCACTGTATTCACTGGTTCCAACTGGATTGGTTGTGTGAGGAATGAGAATCATAAAAAATATTTCATATCTTGCAAGAATCGCTTTCGTAATCAAATCAATAAATAGTCCGTAATATCATTATAATTTATAAAATATTATTTCACTTCCTTATGTGATCACCTATTCTTGACGTAAAAATAAAGCCAAAACTTTCCAAATACTCCTGTTTCTTGACCTACACTCCATCAACAAACTTTTACGACTCATAATTTTGTATCAGCACATACATTCCTCCAACTCCCGCTTGAATCAACAATCCTCATGATGAATTCAGATTTCGCACCTTGGACCTCGACTCAAAGAGCTGGAGGCTCCGAGCTATTAGCCTTTGTTCAAATTACACTCGGGCACAGGGAAGGGCACGAATAGATAGGAGAGGCCCGAGCCCTCGGATGATCACGTAGTGTGGCTGGATGCATATTTCGCATTAGCGCACGGTCGCTCTGAAGGGCCGGGTGGTGGGTGTTGGTAGGAGTCGGGGGTCGGCTGGGGGAGAATCGCAGAGATCTGCCAACCAGCCAACCGCCTCCAATCCCCCAGGCCGCCCATACTAACCCCAGTCATTTCCACAGCTACCCAGTCTCCGACGACCCATCATTTCGCCTCCACCCCTTACACGAATAGATTGGAAACTCCGATTCCATGGGAATCCACCGTTTTAATTCTGTTTCTTACCTTTTCATAACACAGATGTTTCTGTTTCAATTATCTTGAAAGCGATCCCTCACGCAAATTTATTGAAACTCAAACTGATTCGATTTCAGTTCCGATGGTTTTTTTCAATAGATTCGACTCTCAATAATCCTGAAACATTCCGCGGGCTGGCTGAAGCAATAAAAGAAGAATATACTAACGAGGCTTTACTGTGCTATAAAAAGAAAGTGGAGATAGTAAAACGAATTTGTTTTTAGAGTGTTACATGTTAAAAGCTACGTTAATTAAATTTACCTACCGTGGTGAAGCGACCGACAAAATTATTAAAGAGCCTCTATTTGAAATTAAATTTGATTTTGTCTCAGGGACGGCAGCTTGTTCCACTCTCAATCCAAGGTTTGCAGGTTTGATAAAATAAACAAATGATGGAAAATATTTTCCTGACTTCGAAAATGATTCATTATTGAAAACAAACATAATTGGTAAGAAGCATCCAATTATTATCGAACTAGAATTTACCACACCTTATTTTGTATTGAAACCAACTGTATCATCTGCTGAGAGCCAGAAATCTGACAAGAATGCACTGATGGCGCAGATATAGAATTCGGAATCAACTACCACTGTAAGGTTGAGAGTGACGTTCACGAAATTGGCGGGAGTACTGCGATGTTGAAGGCGACGGGAAATCACCCAATTAGTGTCCCTAAAAGATGAAGCCTAGCACGCACTAATACGTAGCGTTACGAAATTACTCCAGGTAATGGACTCTGGAGGTTAATTAGTCCCCCATTTGATTTTTGGATGGAGCTTACAGTGAGGGGAAGAGCAGTTTGACTGAGCAATTTCAGGATAGAAGTATAGGGCTCCAATAACGAAAGTGAGGTGATCCTTAGTAAAAAAAACTCCGGAACCAGTTCATTGGATAATTTAAGCAGGTATGGGAAACACAGAAACAGCATTCAAATAATTAAAGGCACCCTTCAAAGAACAAAATGCAACAACATTATGAATGTGAACGGGAATGTACTGTTGAAGGGTGAAGACAAGGGAAAAAAATGAAGTATTACAGCACAGAATCTTACTTAAGACCAATACCCCTGGGAAGAAGTCTAACTCTTCTAGTGCAGCATGGCGTGATATCACGTCATAGTATTTTTACGTGCTCTGATGACGTGTTATCACGTCATGGGTACCGTGATATCATGTCATCAGCACCAACGTAAAGACAACCATGACGTGATATCACGTCATTCCGCACTCAAAGGGCTAATAAAAGACTAGAACGAGGTGGAAAAGGATAAGGGTGGCCCAGGCACACTGATATGTGGATTTGACAGATCAGTGAAGGAGTGAATGATATGGAGAATTGTAAGGAACCCGAAGCTGCCAAATCTAAAGTAAATATAATCATGGCGTACTGAAGTAAGCAAAGAAAAAGCTTTATGGAATAATAAAAAATACATACAAAAACGGAAAGCTACCGGAGGACCTTTACAGTAGTTCAATTTTTGCCATACCGAAGAAGACCAGACCAAATAAATTCTACGAGCACTAAAGCTTGACACAAATCTCGAAAGGACTCACACTAATGGAGAAAAAAACCTCAAAAGTACTTGCAGGAATATCATCTAAAGGGTAAAAAGGAACTTAGAATGCCAATTTTCGGAAAATCATTGCAGATTTTTAAAAACCAGAGAAACAATGTGGGCCAACACGCCGACTGAGAGTAAAGATAGAAAAAAACGATGCCACTGTATATGGAATTCGAGGAATTGGAGATAGGCTTTGGCATCGTTGGGTTAAAAACTTGAAGGTAACCATAGAAGAATAAGAAATGGTGCTGAAAAGAATAGAGGTCCAAGGGGAATAAATAAACATGCCCCGCTCCACAGATGACATCACTGTCATAGTCGTATATTGAAATTATCTTCAAAGATCACCAAGCAAAATGGACCAAGTACATTATGAATATAATATGAAAATATATAACAATACCATAATATAATATACGGACGAGAGAAGCTGAACGTAAAAATCAATATAGAAGGAGATAAATTAGACTTCTTAAGCTACTTTGGAAGCACTATAATGTAGTTCGGATGATGCGCAACTTGCATCCAACGCAGAATAGCCCAACTCAATAAAGCTCTCATGATCAAAACATAGCTACTCAGAGAATAAACAGCTACATACAGGGAAACAGAATTTGAAAACATTACTGTGAAGCATGGTACTCTATACATGCAACCTCTCTCAACTGTTCAACATATCCGAGGCTTGGCCAAAAAGTAATGCCCCAATTTAAAAAAATCTCCCTAATAATATATATCAGTGTGTTGAAACGGTCACCGAAATACGCGCCTCTATTGCTCACAAAGCCTAATCAAGCATTCACGACGCTACCGTATCTTATATCTGAGAGCTCTGATCATTTTTTGGGCTCTGCGGAGGACAAGACTACAAGATTAGGCTCACATAAACCAGTCAATCACAAAATAATGAGGTAAAAGAATTTAAATTAATTCGTATTTTCTCCTCTTTTTTTATTAATTTGAATAATGACACAAAGCACTTTTCCTAACCACTACTTTGAATGACGAAGGCGTGATTAGCGCAGTGATTACCTGATTCCATCACTAAAACGAGAACTGGTGCCGACAGGTCATACGTGCCCAATCGCCCGATGATAGCAATGACAATTAAAAGGAGAGTACGTGAAGAAATAGAGCGAGTAGATAAAACATCATTTATCTTACGTGTCAATTAAATTTTCGTAGAGTAAAGGTTTTCGAAAAGAAATATGAAGTTTGGGAATTACATTTGAGAAATCCTTGTTCTTTGAAGAAGCAATCAGATATGAGCATGAAATGGACAACTGGAAAAAAATACAGGTGACAGAAAAGGTTAAGGAATTTCAAAACCCAGCGTTGGAGGCGGATGCTGAAGATGAAATGGACCAATATAATAAGAAATGAATAAATATATAGCACAGTAACTGAGAAAAGAACCAAAACTGACGCTATACACAAAAGGAAACAGAAAAATTGGGCAAGCTGAGGTGAAACGGCAAGTAAATAAAGGAGAAATAAAGGGAAATTCCACAGAGGAAGTCCAAGGGATATAAACATGGACGTAATAAAGAAAAAGTTGATAAAAAACTACTGTATGTGAAAATTCATAATACAAGGATTGATTGAATTTTCGGAAAGAATAAATAGGAAACGAATGAAAAATAATCGATTAGGCTAAATTTTAATTTCTGATTTTGAAAATGATAAAATGAATGCACGCACTTAAAAGTGAGAAAAAGCTGTACGTAAGTTAGAAATCTAAAGATAATGTAGAGTTAATGGAAAAAAGAGAGAATGTAGAGTTAAAAATTATAAAAGGCATGCTCAATTTTCAAAGTTAGAAAAATCTCTATATATTAGCAAGCTATGTACGATATGTAGCTTTCGCGCAGTAATGCTACGAAACTTACATGCAGGTAATAGTTTGATAGCAAGTTGATATTTCTGGAATGATATTAGGTGCTTTGAAAGTAGTAATCAAATTGGTAATTGTCTGCCCTGATAACAGATAAGAAACATAGATAAACTTGCAGTCGCATCGTCATCAATCAAGCGAGCTGGCATAATGACGCCAAAAAGAAAACTTCACGAATGATTAATACATCCAATCAATGGTCCTGAGAATAATTCTAAAAAGTATGGGGGGATAAAAAAATTAGTTTAGCCTAAATTACTACTTAATTATTTTTGTAGTAATTAATGAATTCTTCATGTGACGAATAACAGCATTCATACTGATACTCACACAGGTGAAAGTATTTGCGACATTCACCTTGAATATATTTCTATCCGAGTTTCTTAAGGGTTAAAGCGCAAATTCACTATTACTTGGTTGGTTTGTGTATCATTTACACCACGAAGTCTCACCACTACACCCCAGAAGTTACACCACTGAATGGCAATTTGGAGATATATATTCGAATTTTTGTGGAGTAGTAGTAGATATGGGGTTTATGAGGTGCGTCGACGGCCGGGGTCATTTGCACCAATTTTTGTCGAGTCATTATATTATTATCATGGCAAACTTTAATATATACTACAATTTTCTAAGTCAGTTGTTCTTAAAATGTGCGCTATTGCCCCCAGGGGGACGATGTTGCCACTAAGGGGTGAAAATAAACAAGAGGGCAGGAGTGGGACGCTGGATAAAGGATTCTGATCGTTGGGTTTCATGCATACATGTCCTGGGATGAATAAAATATCTGTTGAATAACCAATCTATTGATTTTGAAATTAATATTTATACACCAAGGGTGAAATTCGCCAAGAAAATCGTTTTAATAGACTGGGGAACGAACTCGTATCTCCCAATCGCCAGCCAGGTTTGCTAGTTCATTACACCATCAAGCCATTTTCCTTGAAGGCGAATTTTTATGAAGATTTATGCGAACTACGTTTGCATAAACCCCCGTTCGCGATTGACTCCCGGTAGAGCAAATGATTTTTCTGTGGCAAACATCATCCCAAGGTATACATACACCTGTGCGAGTAATTTCGTCCCACATAATTCGTACTTGCAATGAGTTGACATTTTAAATTATTAATTTATTCATAATTGCTTTAAATTTATCTTAATAATATTCCTCATTTCTTAATGTAGGGTATAATTTTATACCTTGCGGCTAGGGAAGTGCTGGGCATATGCTTGTGGAACAATGCGGAAGGGGGCAAAAAATGTTTGGTAAGCACTGATGTACGTATTTACCCTGAGTGATTCCCTAAGCTACTGTCATTTGTGAATTTCAAAAGTGAATATCTGTTTAATTAGACTCCTTACTCAGATTCGATAGTTTTTTAGGTGTTCTTTCTTCATAGTTCGGCATGTTTTCATCGGAAGTTTATCAAAAGTTCAGATTTCAGTTGAACGCCTGAATTTCCCCATTTTTTATAATTCTATACTAAAAGAGTATTCCAGGTCCAGTGTAGGCGTTGGCTCCCATTACCACCCAGTTCTTCAAATAACCACTCCCGTCCACAGAGAGACCCTGGACAACCCCAGCACGTCTTCCGCAATCCGTGGCAGGGCGACCGAAAAGGGAGATGGAAAGGAAAAGGGGATCAGATTATACAAGCATTCCGAGCGCTTGTACATCTGTGAGTTGGTGTGTCGTGTGTGCGTGACCATCATTGACCACGGAGCAAATGTTTGTTCCCCTCGAACCCGTCGTTACGTATAATGTCCCTTCGACTGGAAGCCAATCACCTCTCTCCGGGTCGTGAGCGAAAGACAGACGGACATATACAGAGAGAGAGTGTGTGTGTGTGCATCGAGAAGAGGAACGGGAAGGACGAGGAAGGGGAGACGGAGAGAAAACGGAGGAGACTGCCAATGCCCTTTGGTTGTACACGCACGCGAAGCGTCGACACAAATTCAGGGACCCACACGTACGCACACACTGGTCACGTACTGACTCGCTCTCATGCTAATGGGGCGAGGAGCAAGGAGGCTGGAACGGCTTCGGTCCCAGACGTACGGGAAAAAAAATAAAGGGGAAAAGGAGGGGGGGTTTGGTCACAAAGGAATTCGCCACTCCGAGATATTTTCACCGACGTGCAAAATTCGGAACTAAAAATTCCTCCTCCTCTAGCACTAGTAAATTCAAGTTGAAGAGTTTATTTATATTCATATTTCGGGCATTCATATTTATCTCTCATTGGCTGAAATTAAAACGCTTTGAAATTCCTGAATATTATCTCAGAGGATTGCTACGGATCCACGCTAGTAATGAAAGGAAAGTTAAAGGTATTTGACTTATGGAGTGAACTTCCTAAAATACGTGCTCATCTATCTCACATATGGGACTAGTTGTGCAGTCAAATTCCCAATAAAAATTAACCGGAGCTTCAAATTCATCTAAGAATTGCCTCTTGGTGATGTCAGCTGACGTTTTTAACAGAGACATTCTTCAAAGCTAATGAGAACCCTTGGGAACCACGCTCCAAACCTAAGGGACACATACTTCTATGGTATAATAATTGTAACTTTGTAATTTGAATTTGCCTCTAAATTCTTCAGGCAGAAGCCTCTAAAGATAATGTGTTAACAATGAAACCCGTCAGGCTCCTAGAAGAATAAAATAGTCGGAAAATTACAAAGTTACAATTATTATACAATATCAAAATTCCACAAAGTCAATTCGTCGACTATCTTCAATCTATGGATTCAATTCGGCCGCTAATTTCAATCTATGGATTGAAATTAGCGGCCAGTATACCAGTACTGATCTAGAATAGCTACAGACTTTTTATTTGGATTAATTTATCGCATTTGAGCGTAATGTTTGGTATATCGGTTCTCATACAAATGTATTAAGTTCCTATGCATCAGTTTGGTCGGGTGTATTGTATTGCCAAACGTATTTATTTCGGTCGAATGGACCATAATTTTTCTGTGAGAGAATTTTTCCTGAGCTTTAAAACCCTGAGGGGAAAAATATAACTAGAAATTTATTTTCTCTTCACCTCAGCCAAAACGCCGCCAACCCCTCATCCGCTTATCCACATCCTTCACCACCCACGAAAATGCATCGCCAAATATCTGGTACCCAATGTGTCGGGGCCAAACCAGTACGAGCCCTACACCAGCTTAGGAGGAAGTGACTTAATAAGTGCACAGTACAATTCACTATGGGTCTGTTGCAAAAACTTAAATCCCTAAACGATTCATTTTAATGACTAGGACAAGTGCAGTACCTTGCTCAAAAAGGGTGTCTCCTGGTTGCTGTATTCATTACCTTTATGCCGGATGAAAAAGGTAACTCTACGTGACACCGAGTCTCTTTCTATCCCATTGAAGTCTGTACAAACATAATTACGTATAAATAGTAATGCTCAAGCCCTTATAATCACATACATATCAATCGATATAATTATGGATATTAAGGCCAATTATTTCTCCGGATGGAAATCTGAGATAGGAAAATTTTTAAAGGTAATGATTAGAAGAGTTGAGGAAAATATGGCATAAGTTCGTAGACTTAAAATAACTTCTACCACTGCTTAATGCCAGAACAAGTTTTGGCTAGGTGTAAAATCATGGCTTCAATCAGGATATTGAATGATGTTATTTCATTTCACTTGTGTATATTTGCTGGAGCGTCTACTATCATCATGAGAAATGGTTTCTGATTCAAGCGTCGGTTAGAAAATTGTTTTTAAAAATTATACTACAACACTTTTGCTCCTAAGCAAGGCTTAGATTTTTATTTTTTCTGGCCATGATTAATTAACTTTTAATATATCATTCAATGTGTTAACGTAATGTTTTCCGATTGGATGAGTACCCATGTGACCTCCCTTAAAATACAAAGCTCTTGGATGGATGCAAGCCACACTTGATTGAAATCATATGGGAAAACTCTATTACTCTTTAAATGCAACAAAGTTATTACATGAAACGTCTACAGGCTCCATCAATGTTCTTCTAAAACATGCAAAAAACAAAATCCTTACAATGGGATAAAATTCAAACATCCATGCCTATACATCTTGTTTCCAACTATCATTTAATTTTTTCCGGCTATGGTAAAGGCAGAATTGAAAAATCGAATTCTGTCATTCTATGATATCATTAATCAATAAGGAATTTCATGCTTCGAGCAGCACAGCACCATCAAAACCAACCACTACCAGCCCCGTAAGTGCCAAAGTCCGATTGAATGGTGAGGGTTGGCGTGAGATAGGGTATTTGGCCCTAAAAAGAGAAGCCAAAACTAATAGGAAAATAAAGTATTCTTCTCACAAGAAATGTTTCGGACGTAAAAAAGTTTCTCGTTAGGATCTTCGTGAGAAAAAGTTTTGCAGAAAACCTTAATATTGATGCAATATTTGGAAAGATTAATTTTGGGATTATGTACGTTAAGAGCAGAGAGATTGAGGATATGATGCGGAGGAGAAAAATAAAAACCGTAAGTGTGTAGAAAAAAAGGTGGGCTGGTAATAAAACCAAACAAATAGCAAAAGGGTGATAAATTTCCTGCAGCAGCTCAAACGGTGAGATGAAAATAGAACAGGCATCACTGTGGACAATGAGCTGAAGGAGAAGTTATCCCGTATGTTCAGAAGAAGAGACCGGAGCATTTGTGTGAAGCTGGATATTGGTCGAAACTTGACCACCATACTAAGTGAATATACCTACCACTTGAGAAGGATGTATAGATGATGAAAAGGCAAAGCTTAAGTGAGAGCTAGAAAATTTTCTCATTGAAATAACGGATATTGAAAGAGTAAAAGTAGTAGGGGACCATAATGGAGATTTTGGAAAAAAGAATAGCGAGGAAAGTATAGTCCAAGGAGGGTGGAGTTATGGCGAAAGGAATGGAGAAGGACACCAAATAGTTACCTTGCAATTGCCAAGACTTGCCAAGACGAATTACGGTCAGCTAATATATTCAGAAGTGGGGATTAAAAGAGACAGGTCGACTGCACAATGACCTGCATAGAAAATTCGATGGAATTGGAAAGCATCAAGGTTATATTTGGAGAGAGTGTAGCAGGGTAGCATAAGCTTGTAGTAGTTGAATTTAAAGTACTTCTTGGTAAATGTTCAAAAAAATTCAGCCATAGGAATAAAAGTTAAAACTATGAAAATTGACGGATGAGGGTGTGTGAGAAGTATTCAACCATAGAGTTAAAATGGAACCAAAGTTACCGGAGGACGTACGGGAATGGTGGATCTCAAAGAGAAGTATTGTCAAAAAAGCTAGCTAAGTGAAGGTAGGCGTAACATCAAAATAGGGGCTAACAGAAGATGAGGAATTGTGGGGGTGGGATGAGAAAGTAAAAAATAAGAGTAAATATAACAAGAAAGTTAGGAAAATGGAATTTATCAGGAAACAGAGAATACAGGAATGTAGATATATTTGCAAAGAAGCAGGCCAAAAGATGTTTCGAAGGCAAAAGTTGAGACATTTGATAATGCATATGAAGATCTAGAAAGAAACCTTAGAGATAGAAAGTTGATAAGATTAGGCACTGCAAGAGATGAAGCATCCAAGGACGTTGTATTTATTGACTAGATGAAAGTAAAATGTATAGCTAAATTACAAGAGCCGAAAACGTTTTGAAGAGGGTGAAGAAGAGTTTTGAGAATCCACTTTAAGAAAAAATTGCGAAAATAAAAGAAATAAAAATCCAAAAGAAAGTTTCCAAGATGGTGTGGCAAATCAAGGAATTTTCCAATATTTAACTAAGATAAAAGTAGAATATGCATTAAGAAAGATGAAAAATGGGAAGGTAGTAAGATCACACCAAATTGCAGTTTTTATGTAAAGTTTATGTATTTAGTATGAAAATGCATGGGAGATAAGGGGACTGATATGCGATTCAGTGGAGAGGATATAGCGACAAGAAAAAATGACTGAGAAATAGATTAGTAGCTAATATGTCCAAAGCTATAAAGTAAACGGATATGAAAAAGTGAGGGTAGTGGAGATGTATGAAGAAGAATGACACAAATGACGAGCAGTATAGGCAAGACTAAATGATTCTCAGTAAGACTGGGACGATACAAGGATCAGTTCTCAGGCCGTATTAGATACAGATTATACATGTCATTGTGAAGAAGTATGGTGCACAAAACCCTTGAGCGTGTAATTTGCAGATTATACCGTTCTCTGTGATCAGACTCGGGAGAAACTAAAGGTAAAGCTTGAGGAATAGAGAAAGACTTTAGAAGAAAGGGGAATAAATAACAGCAGGTTAAAAACAATACGACGACAATGAACGTAGAATGCGTGTCTGTAAAGCTTAAGGAGGAGATAAATCCAAGTTAGGAGGTTCAAGAACCTTGAATTAAATTTACTCCTTGACGGAGGATGGGAAACTGAAATACAACGCAGGAAAAAATGCAGTGGAACTAAAAAAATCAATGGAGTACTTTGCGATAGAAAGTTGAGTTGCAAGATGAAACGAAAACATATCAAGTCTGTGGTGAGGCCTGTTATGCTTTTTGAGGCGAAAATATGGTCTATTGCTAAGGTCAAGAAAAGGAAGCTAGAAGTAGCTGAAATGAGGATGCGGCGAAGGATGTGGGGCGTAACGATAAAAATGAGTGTATGAGATGAATGGTAAAAACAGGGTTCATGGGCAAAAAGTAGACTATGGTGGGGTGGAGCTTTAATAGGAAGAGTAGAGGGTTATTTGGGAAAAATGTAGAGAAAATGAAAGCTAAATGAAATAGGAGGACAAGATGACCCAAAATGAGATAGAAGGACAAAGTGGTAGAAGTCATACAGGAGAAAGGCTGGGGAAAGGGAAATGCTTTAGATGGAAATCTGAAGAGAAGAAGAATAAAAGAAGAAAACACCGACCCATTTAACTTGGGATAGGGCAGAGATACAGAAGTGGAAGAAGATGCTTCGAGCAGCAACATTTTAAATCTATCAATTCATATTGTTCATCAATTCACATCAACTTTAAGAGCAATAAAAATTTCAAGCCCTGTACCCTTTTATTTTCTACTTTATACTGGAGTATGATACTTGGATTATTATGTCATATTTATAGAATTGTTTGAATTATAATTTCACATTTCATAGCTTCATTGAACTAAGTATGTGCGATGACTTTTTTTCTAAGTATCTCAACTTCCAACTCTAGGATGAGTATGTTAAGAAGATTAAGATTACATATACTGATAGCGTGTATATCATTCTTCATTCGAGAATCCAGAGAGACACAGGCAAATAAAAAACTCATTTCTAGGACCAAAAGGGTAAGAGTGTCACCAAATATATAGGTGCATGTCGTCAGAAGTGTGAGAACCAGAAACAGCCGCTTTTACCAAATCTCGTATAATCCGCTTCGAAGGAGTCCCACCACGTCCTTTCGCAATACCGCAAGAGACTTTCACACCGGTGTAATCACCTATTTTTCTCCTTTCCTCAAAGGCCAGTAACAATCCAAGACCAGACAAATCTTTGGGAAGGCCTGACCCTTTCTCAGACGGTCATGAGAGTAGAAAGATAAAAACAAGATACGACTCCGACGCGCTGCCGCGTGAGATAGCAAGCGGCATTGAGAAAGGAATTGGCTGACGGTAGAGGAGAGAAGCAGCCCAAACAATTCTAGAATGCTATCCCCATTTCGCACCGGAGGTATGTTTGCATAAGCATATGGACATTGTGCGGCGAGGAGAAGTGATAAGGCGATAAAGACGAAGGAGAGAGTGAGAGAGATGGAAGGAAATAGTTGGGCAAAGAGAAGGGGCAATGAGGGACAGGGGCCGTGAGGATAGCTAGGGGAGGTAGGGGGAATGCAGACGGAAGTTCCGTGTTCTTCTCCAAGTGTTTGTGGCGACCGTGCACCATAACAACGAATGGGAGTCATTCTAGATCTCGGAACGGAGCTTAGAACACGAGCACGAGGGAGAAAAGTGCCCGCAGATTCCCCCTCCGAGCTTCCAAACCCCGCATTGTCCCCTCCATTATTTTCCCCGCCCTTTCACCACCCTAGTGCACCCTTATACATCTCACCCCACCCCTTTCACTACTACACATGCCATCCCCGAGTTCTTTCCTAGTCCTCAGTCTCTGCAATCCTCACAACAATACGTACCCCAACCACCCCTCCATGGCCATAACCTTCCCCTCTCCCACCTACGGCCCTCAACAAATCCACCACCCATTCCCCTTTACCACACTAAACAAAACATCCTCTACATCCCCACCGAAGGTTCTCCAACAACTACGAAATAAAGAAACGCTAGCCACATTCCCACTCCTCCCGCTGCTTCCGTATCCTCTTCCCTGTTTACGACCCAGATTCCCTATTCGGAATAGTTGTCGCCGTTTTTTTTGTTACCCACCTAGCACCATAGCTTCAGACTCATTCCTCTTCGTCGCCCATCGTCTCGTCCAGTATACCTTTTACCGCTTACAGAAATCTCCCGAAGTCCCTCCTTCTACCATGGTGAATAACACTCTTCCCCTCGCGGAGCAATTCCTCCTCTTTTCTCTTTTCAGCTGGGAGCGCTTCTCTTACATTGCATCGACTCTAAGATACATTAGATTGTCTTGCAATCCCTTTTCTTCGACGAATTCACAGAATACCGGGATATTGTCCTCATTGAGAATGTCTTAGTGGGAGTAAAGGGCATATTATTCGATTTATGCCATCACCAAATACTTCTCTGTCTTTGCAAAACACTCATTAATCCTTTCTTGCAGTCAAATTAATAGCGATAGTGGACTCTTGGGCTAATTAAATTACTTCGGCGACGATGAATGATCCTTCCTCAATCCAGCACAGCCGTTGTACTTAGCATGTTGAAAGATCCTGTAACGCCACGCTCCTTTCCATTGTACTCCTTTCCTTGAGTTATTGTTTGTTTTGTGTGCTTAAAAAGCTTAATAAGTTTGTTTATTTTTTGTGTTTTGTTTTCTCTAATTTTTTTTCTTTCTGTGTTTTAATGTTTAATTTGTTTATTTTGTTTGATTGTTGTTAGCTGTGAGGGAGTTGTTTACGTTTGGAGAGGGGGCATGGTTGGAGAGGAGAGAGAGAGGATAGAGACGTGTATTAAAGAACCGTAAATAAAGTACTACCAAAGAAAAAACCAAAGCGTTACAATCCATTTCATGTGCTATGGTCATTATAAACTAGACCAACGTCACGCTTTTTGCAGTGGGACTACGAGAATGATGTGATGAGGCAAACTCTTTGCCATATTTCTTATCATTCTAAAATACAAAGAAAGTTACTGAATTTCATTGATATTTTGTTGATGAAACATATTTGTTCATTCACACATTCACAGATGCTAAAAGATAAAAAATTCGTGCTCCAAATGAGTTCCTGAGATTACAGAGTCTCTTTAAATTCATTCACCGTGAGCTTTCACCAAGTTGAGATCCATGTACTTTTGAAATTTTGAGTGGAGAAACAAATATTGCTTGAAATTGAATAACATTTTAGTCAATCATAGTTTCAATTTTTGCTGTAAATGCATTAAGAAGGTTGGGAGATAACGATAACGTTTTTGATATGACGTAGCGTCAGATGTTGAGCACAAATATGCATGCTACCCTGGTTGGCTCTTATGGGGAAGTGACCGACAACGCTATATGCGTCATTGACAAAAGTTACTTTGGCCAGATGCAGAAGTCATTTGAAAAATGGAGAATGGGCGGATAGACACCTGGCATTATATTTTGCTGCTTCAAGTACTCAAACTGCAGTTTTCATTCCGAAAAACGAGGTTGAGGGATAAAAACTGAACAATTAAACAGTTTTTTGCGTATACCTTTCCATTAAAATTTATGCGTTTAATTTTAAGCTTAACTTAGTAATTTTAAAATAATTTGAAATTAAGCGTTTATTTTAAACAATTTTCAAATTTTAAAACATTTTATATTTTTGATACAAAAGTATTGAAGCCAAAGACACGAGTCAACTCATGTACCAATCGTTGGAGAATTTTATCTCAAAGTTTTAGCTTCTAGCTAGCAAAAAGGATTTTTTTAATTTTTTTGCCTTTTTTTCGATTTGAGTTCAACTAGTAACGGAGAGACCGGAGGCGGCGCCCAGCTCAATCTGAGAGTCCATACACCGCACCACAAGCCTTTCTCTCAGATTTCCTACCCTCTCCCATGCCCCCGTCATTCATTCTTGTAACTTACGGACCGTGTGCACCCCGCATCCCGCTCCTCATCTTATTTTCTCAGTTCATAGCTCCGACGCGTGCTCGAGCTGTCCCTACTTCCACGGTAAATATGCCTCAAGCACTTACCCGGTTACCTTCTCCTCCGGCCACTCGTTAATCTCCTCCGCCGTCTCATTGTGTAAAGTGCTTTAGTCCACGCAAAACTTTCCACCAGTTTGATTAACTAGCCACTCGTGGCGGACTTTCTACTAAAAATCATCTATCCAAAGTTTCCCTTTTACTTATGACCGAAAGGTATATGGCACCGTATCAACTTTTTTCCGTAAATTTATGGCCTCTGCACCACTAAAGTTCGTTCAATGAAATCTAATTACTTTAGGATTTTTCATATTTCTTTCCATCGATTTCAATTTTCAGGTGTGTCAGATTCCAAGAAAGGACTGTATTACATTGCTTCGATATAAGTTCGACGAAATTTAACCACGAGTGGAAAAAATTAAAAATTCCAATCCTTTCAACACTCACTGAAAGTTTAACATCACCTTTTCATTGAGATATTAGCTCATATTACTATGATAACATCCTTATTCTCTTCATAACAAATATTGTGTTCTCATTCAACAGATTACTGATCCAGTCAATTTAAAGCTAATTCTTTCTACGATCATTTCTCGTTAAACTCAAACCTTTTACTTTCATTCCATCTTTTCGTACCACGAGCAATTAAAGAACCTTATACTGCGAATTGTAAACTGGTGTAAATGGGTACAAATACGAACATTTCGAATCTAGAAGGAATTGTCGGACTATAGGACTAAGAATGTAGACGGCGTTGTCATGTACATGTACTTACAAGATACTAGTTGGTAAAATAGGCAGTGCTTAAACCACGATTCTGAGTTCCTCCTCCAGTTGGTAACATTTTGTTTGAATGCAGCGCTACCAAGTTATATCTACAATATCGCCGAACTCCAGTTGCAGTGTCGTCCAGGTAAACAATATCAGCACACTCGTATTTTTTTCGTGCTCAAGAAACTATTTGAGGCAAATTCGATGCAGTGTTGGGAGAACGATATATCTGACAATTTTTTTATTCTCTAAAATGTCTCAAAGGTGAAGTTACAGGAGTGAATATGGTACAAAAAAGAATTAAGTTTATTTCATCAGTTTATTTATTGATGTTTAAGTTCATATTTTTCTGAATGCCAAAGACTAAAAATAACTTTAAGGCCACAGGCATAGGCAAAGGTTTCCGGGGATTGCAAGAGATGGCAGTTTCTTACCCCAATATTTTGAAGGGAAAACTTAATTTAATGTTACATACACAAAAATACTAATTTTACAGAGAGATTTTTCGTTACTCTGTCCAAATAAGTTAAAAATAGTTCTAATATTGAGGCAATGTAAATGAAAATGAAAGGAAATATGACAATACTTGCAATATTTCTGCGGTCGTATTTTTCTCTCAAAAGGGATTAAAATCAACCTATCTACCTGAACCTCATTTACTCCCTGACTCATGATCAAAAGGTTCATATTAAGCTCAGGGTAGGAGATCAAAATATTATCCTACAGAAAACCTTGAGGGGACAGGCTAGGCAATCTCCACCAAAATATTCAATGAAAATGGCAATAGTTTTCGGAAGAAGCCAGCGCTTCGCTATGGAAAATAAATTAAGCATAGAAAGTTGGTAAGATATTCCAAAGTGCACAAAATTTTTAGTCGTCCGAGTATGAATATAATGGAATTAAAATGAATTAAAAGGAAGTTTTCGACATACAACATTGGTGTACTATATTCGCATCACTGTGGAAAAAGAGTACAAATTTTAAAATTTATCTGAGATTATGATGGTTGGATGGATTACTAATATAATCAGTATAATTCCATTGAAAATAAAGAAAGATGAGGAAAGGATACCCAAAGAAATCTCAAGAAATATAACGGCTTCATCCGGCTCAGGGTGCTTTTATTCCTGTTCCATTTTATACAGTGATGTGCCTCTTATCACTCCTCCACTGATGAAGACGGATATGTAACGCGCATGTACCTAATATTTAGAACAGACAGTACCACTGTATTATTTTAGTACTTGTCTATGGAAAAAATGCATAGTAATAGTATCTTAGAGCTTAAATTAGATTATACTAGATAGGAATAAAGAATTAAATTTAGACCACGGGTCAGAGAATCAATAAAAATATATTTTTATGATCTTGACATTTTCAGTTAATTGCATACATGCTGCTCTTTCAAAGTTTATCTTTTTTAATACTCCAGCTGAAAGAGAAAGATCATATTAGAATGAAGTTGGGTGGAGTTCCTCCGAGGAGTACCTGGGGCACCTAGATCTATTGGTTCTTAGTGCTAACTACCATTACTGTATCACCCAAAGAGTCCAATGGCCTTGCGGAATGCCAGCAATTCCTCTATGGGGATACCCCTGACTTTGACTGGTTCCAGAAAAGGAAACCCCAGATACCTGATAAAAGTCCTCATCAGAGCAGGACAATCGCAGAGAAGGTTAGATATTGTTTCATCCTCTTCTTTGCACCATCTACATCTGGCGGAGTCCGCAACCTTAAAATGATGGAAGTGCTTCATAACCTGATAGTGCTCAGTAAGAAATCCCACTATCGTGCGTAATTGACTTCTGTTTAGCAGTAGAAGTCGTCTTGCCAGTCCCGGTTTGGGTCCTTCAATCAGGAGCTTGGCTTGCCTGAACCCCTGTGTATGCCGCCAGATCTCAGTGTCGGGCAAGGTCCCACCTCTCGATCTCTGTTACCCCTGTTGAGGGTGCGATTGGGATATAAGGCTCAGACCCCGTCGGAGTGTGGTTTGAGCCTTCTTTAGCTAGTTGATCCGCTATCTCATTTTCGGATTAGCCAACGATTCAGGGGATCCAGAAAAGTTCTACCTTACCAAGAGTACTCAGTGAATTGAGTGCATCACGGCACTTGTATAGTAATATTGACTTGCGCCATATTGCGCGTGATGCCAGGGCCTTTAGGGCAGCCTGGGTATCAGTGCATATATGAATCGGTCTACCCTTTAGACCAAATTCCTTAGCGGCTTGGGCAAAAGTCAGCAAAGCATATCCCTCTGCCTGAAATACCTTAGCATATTCTCCTAAAGAGATAGAGAGCCTCCTATCTGGCGCCGGCAGCAAATCACAGACCCTGCTTTTCCTTCCTTCCTGGAGCCATCTATGAACCATACCTGCGCCTCTTTATGAAGGTCTTTGTCCCCTTCCTTAGCCCACCGCTCCCTTTCCGGGATGTGAATTTTGAAAAGAGGGGTGTTTTATTGAGTGAAGCTGTCATCGTGTCTGAACCCATCTCATAGATGAGGTTCGACTCCCTGAGCTCCAGCCATATTTTTCTATGTCCAGACAGGTTTCCCCTGTCGTTCCACTGTCCCAGTCTCTTGAAACGGTGTACTGCCGTCCTTGCCTGAGTCTCGACTTTCACGTGCAGTGGGGCAATACGCAGTGGGGTGTGCAGAGTCAATGTGGGGGTGGTTTTCATTGCCCCCGTAATGCCTATACAGGTATTTTTTTTAGTTGGTTTTAGGTGGCAGTGCTTTGCCTGGTTCTCCTCCACCAGACTATTGAACAGTGCAGAAAGCTGGGTTCCACTACTGCAGTGTAGATCTAGCTGAAGGCCTTTGGCTGAAGTCCCCAGGTTTTGCCTAGGGCCCTCCTGCAAGTCCTTAGGGAGGCACATGCTTTCTTGGGCTTCGCCTCTAGGTGTTCTCCTCAGTTGAGTTTGCAGTCCAGCTGAGAGAGTTACTTACAATACAAATTATGAGTTATTACGCCTTTTGAAGTTTCACTGCGAATAAACCGGTGGACTCAGTATTTCCATTACATGCCTGTCCAAAACTCAGTGTACATTTCATGGCAATATCAGCTAAATTGATGAAGCTTATATGTATATTCTCAGCAATTCTTTACTCTGTCATTTCTTTGTTTGAAAGCGAAAGCTTGTTACTACATAAAAATAACATAGAACTGCATTCTTAAATTCCGAAAACACATAACCATACATAGAGTAACAACAACTGAATTGCGTGCATGATATGATAACAATTCCAAGAGCATAATAATAATGACAAGTGATTCATTTTTTATAAATTTCATTGGGTAATGCGGAAGTACTTTATGGAATTAAAACGTGCCAATGATGCCATTATTCATTTAAAATATCTTTTAAATATTTTCTTTGCGCAAAAGTTTAACGATTGAAACCTGTGTGATGATATTTACGTCTAAAGGCCTGGTTACACGATACATTAACCCGTACGTGTTCATGTACAAGTTCATGAACGAATGCATGAACCAAATAGAACAGGCTCTATTTCCCTGTTCACGCGTTCACGCATTCGTACGATTTGGTGTGGTTACACGATGAATTTTCGCGTTCATTCATTCGTTCATGCATTCGTACGAGTTAATGTCTCGTGTAACCAGGGCTTAGCACTTGTTGTAACACCACTAATTTTCCATTATTATTAAGAGTAGAATTATTACAGATACAGTGAAATATATTTTATATGAAATAATAATATATGAAATATATAATATTTTCTAAGTAATGCAATTGGCAACGACACATTACTTGTTTCATGACTCATATAAACACTTAGGATTCAACAAATTAATGGTTGGCTGGTATAAAAAAAAGAGTTTATCCTGCGGTATTTCTCATCAAGACCAATATCAATCCTCCTCGGCGATTCTAATAGGATCCAGAACCCTTCCCCGTCGCTTCCCGGCCTCGTTTTGATCTTCAGCTTCATTTCGACTGCCAATATCGCCCGCCATCATTTCACTGATCCACCCGTTTTCCGATCTACTCGAATACCCCTTTTACTTCCTCCTTCCAGCGACTCCCTCTCTTGCTCTCACCCCTTGCCATCCCACTCTCTCATTACCCTCATCTCCCTCTCTCTATCTCTCCATCAGATTCCAATCAAAGCCTCAGAAATGCCTATCACATTCACTCCTTCCGCCTCCGAATCCCCTTTACAATATAATCCCACACAGATATCCATTCAGTTCTTTCACCTGCATCCACCTCCATTCTCCTCTAAGCATCGCCTTTTTTTCTCTCTCTCTCTCTCTCTTTCAGCTACTTTCGAGTCATTCTATTCTCTCTCTATCCTCTTTATGCTTTACTACCAATCTGCCTCTCGAGAGTTTATATAGGCTGGAAAATTTTCAGTCTAAATAAAATTTCAATTTTTTTATATCGACTTCCTAGATTAAACCAGTTCGGACGTCTCGAGGTTAGGTCATGTGGAAATAAAACTATATCTCCTTGCCTACATTTCGGCGAATAATGTACACCATCATCAAGGCTATACAAAAGAATACAATAACTATATACAACAACATTTCATAAAAATAAAAGGGGATCACCAGAAAACGATTGTAAGATATATATCAATATAAAGTTACCTTGGAATTATTGGTTAACTGAACATCATCAGTTATTATAAAGTACCAAACGGCTGTATGAGCAAAAATAGGTAATAACTGATGATGTTCAATAAACCAATAATTCCAAGGTAACTTTATATTGATATTTATCTTACAATTGTTGTAAGGTGATCCTCCTTTTATTTTTATGTAATGTTGTTGTACATGGTTATTTTATTATTTTGTATAGCCCTGATTATGGTGTACATTAACCGCCGAAACGTAGGCAAGGAGATATAGTTTTATTTCCTCATGACCTAACCTCGAGGCGTCAAAACTGGTAAAATTTCAAAATTACAACATTTTACCTAATTTGACTATATTTCCAATTTCTGTACCACGTCATTTTCAAATAGACTATTTATAAATATGAATCTCTATAGATAAAATGATTTAGCAGTGCTACAAAACTTTACTAAATAAAAACTACAAGAAAGAAGAAAAGTAATTAGAAACGAAAGGCAAGCTTAAACCTTTTCATTAGGCTTAAAGAAACAGGTTTAAAGACAGCCGCAGCCAGGGACAGTTGATAGGAAGCAATGAGAAAGTGATATCAATATAGGATAAATGACATGGAAACAGAAGAAGGGAATCCCAAACGAATGACTAGCTTAAAGAGTTGACGGAAAAAGACACTTTTCAGAGAGACTGCGAAGACGAAGAGACAACATAATTGAACACAATCTGAGATATATCAGCATCCTTCAGGCTATAATTGGAAGGATCAACTAATAGGATGGAATACCGCAGGAAAATTAGCTGTCCCAATTTAATGACGGTATATGAACAGCTAACTAAAAATAAACAAAGCAAATAGCTCCAAAAACAATTTTCAACTTGCTGGCACAACATGAGAGTACTCCTTGCCCAGATAAGTTTCAAGGGTTAAAAGAAATATGGCATTTGAATAAGGCCGGAAATACAATTTTTTATGGAAATGCTCGAAGAGTCTACAATTAATAAGCACCATAGAGAGATCAATGGAGGCTTACTAGGGGATTCAGCAAAAAAACCTATTATCGCTTACCACCGATCCGCGGCAGAATCAATGCCGTTTATCAAAAAACCTCCGCCCGCCACACCTCATTTCCGCTGTTCATCCCAGAAATCTCACTTTTTCCTCCAGCAACTCCTTTCAAAAGTGCTAACCTTCCCTTCTCATTTCTCACCGTTCAACTTTTATCAATCATCTTCTCACACTGCATTCCATTTTATTTATTTCCCCTCTCGTCCATTTCCAAACCCGAAGAAAAAAAAACGGTGTTCACATTTCCCTCTCCTATCATCACATTCCCTTCTTTTTATGCAAGTTCCCTTCGCAGTCTCCCCTTCTCTCGCTTCCCCTTTACACCCAACTCCCGCCACATAAGCGAATGAAGAGGGGCGAGGCCGGATAAGATAGGCGGCAAAAGACCCAACCTACCTCCCGGTCACCTTCTCCCTACTTACTCACCCTATTCTTCGTCCTCTTGGCCTTTTCCAACCATCCCATCCTCCACAAACCGGCCCCCAACCCCCTCTACGAAGACCCCCATCCCCCAATACACACACACACCCTCGTTTCTAACTTCTTGGCTTGCCTTCCGCTCCATCGACCGGATGAAAGTCGAGGAGGTTTGATTAAAAAAAGGGAATAAATCCCCGCAGGAGCATGAATGAACGATGAAAGCGATTACGGCGGCTCGGGCAAGAGAGATATGGAAAAGGAGTGTGAAAGAGGGAGAGATAGAGAGAGAAAATATGAAGAGGTGGTTGTGAAAGGGGCGTCAGGACGGAGGTGCTGCTCGTGGCCATTGGCGCCAACCAACCAACAGAGGAAGTCCTTCCCTCGATGAGGGTTTAATGAGCACCCGAGGAGACAGAGAGAGTGGACGGGAGAAAGTGCTTGAGTTAAGTAATCATGACAGTTTTTGTAAATTATGATAAAACTTCGGTAAACTTAATTCTTTATTTTCTCAAATATTTTACCTCAACCTAAAATAAACCGTGGGTTAGAAAAGTACTGTTGAATAAAATGAGTTTTTGCCCTACCCTGAAATTCACAGCAAAAAAATCATTCGCATGTACTGAGATTCGATCTCAGATGCCTCGATTTTTAAGCCGAGTACTCTAATCAATTAACCTAACCAGGCGCACTATTTTACTTTGCACTGAGGCTTCAAAGAGCAAGTTGCCCTTACAGGTATCGTAAATACGATGGGATGGAGTACTCGCATATGAACATTAAGCGCTAATTCCCACGAGGAATATCCCAAGTTTCTACTAAACACATACGTTTTTGCTTGGATAAATAAAAAAAATACTGCGCCGCTAGTTCCCCAGTTTTTTTAAATTTTATTGCAAAATGCGAGGTAGTTTTATCATTTGAAGTGACTAATGGCGATGTAAACAGCTCTGAAACACTACTGCAAAAATATCACCGGCAACAAGCCATGTGGAACTAAAAACGTAGCTGTATCTCCTTAATCAGGATAAACGGAAGGAAGAGGAAGTTTCTATCACGCCAATCAGGATTGGAAATCCTCTTCCTCTTAGCAGGAGGAAATAGCCACCCTACTATCCCATGTGAATGCAATTAGTCCCTCGTGAAAGTCCAGCATATCCAGATTGAATGTGGAAAAAAATGTGAAACGCAGAGTCTGTCTATCTGAGGCAACATATAGGCTTTATCCTGGGCAGCTACCAAACTTCCTTATAGAAACCTCTTTGATTCGACATTCATACTAGTGAGATTAACATGACCCTGCCTCATGTATCTTTTAACTGTCTTTTATTGTCACGAGACTAACACTAAACCGAATAACACAATTCAGGAAAAATAAAATTAATAAATCAAAATTCTTACGTGATAGAAAATGGCCATATTAGTGATATATCCGAAACAATCCATTACTGCTGCTACGATGCGCCGAGCGCGTTAATTCGTATTTTATTGTAATTGGAGATCCTGTGCAAATGATAAAATATTCCTCTCAGCTCAAGGTCGCTCACTATCCTGGTCAAGCGGGGACAAGAAAGTGGTCAGGAAAATTTTCCTAGACCCCACCAGGCAAGGAATGCATTGCGTCAGTTAACATTCTTATACTATATGCAATCACTATTTTTAAACGCATACGAACCTACTGATTGCCAATTCAATCCATTCTAGGATACTAATTTATGCGGGGTTAGGTGTAAATAATAATAAAATATAATTAGCCATAGGTGAGCATGGGGTAAATTTTTTTGGCCATGGGAGAAATTTGATAATCAAGTTCAATTGCTAGGAGCATATTGTACATAATATTTTGGGAAAAATAAATATGAGAATTATTTCTTTTTCAATGACGACAGGAACTATATCCCATAGACTGCTAATTAGTATGTTCTATTACTGGTATAAACTTTAAATATAAGTATACCTCAAAACACTCGCCATATATTAATTAATCATGGAAAATTAACGTTGTTGATTAATATTAACAAAATGAATAAACACAATTTGATCATAAAATGTCTGACTCTTGCAATTTTCTTCCAAGTACGCTGTTTCAAAAACGCATCTGAAAATTTCTTTTGTTTTTTCTCAACCTTTATATTCTCATTATTTACCACAAATCATGACTCCAAATAACTAAATGCCTCTGCATGAAAACACTGAACATTTATTTGAACCTTAAATATGATAAACAACACTCAATGTTATCATCTGCCATTGTATGCGAGACGCAAAATGGCAGAATTTTTTGCACGATTCTAAACTTAAGCCAGCAACTATTATTCATATGAAAACTTAAGTAACCACCGTTATCCAAATAAAATTGTTGCAGCAAGTGGCGAGATCTCAAGTTATAACCGTCTTTGTGTCCCCATAACTCCCCATAACCTCCGTCGATACGAGGCGTGATATAGCTAGAGGTTACCGTATCGTTGAAGAATTCAAATGGTCGGCAAGACTGATATTACCCGGATGTTAAGGGAGGTAGATTGCGATCCTCGAAGGCAGTTACAGTCGCCCAGAATTTTTGCACAGGTTTGCGGCACAGTCTGGGTAATAAGACCCAGGAACCCAACAGTTTCCTCACCCAGTACAGTCTAATGTAAAAATTACCTCTCTACCGCATCAAGGGTTTCAAATAATCATGAAAATGGAGCTTAGGCTCAAACTTCATGATTCTCCGGAGTATGAGATCAAGACTAATCCGTAGATACAACCGCAAGGAACCAAGTCTTGGCCTCAACAATTTCCTACTTATTACTTATCCTCGATCTATTACCAACATATTACTTACAAATCACCTCAGATTAGAAAAAGGATGGTAAATCATTTGAAAATGGCGAAAGTTACAGTTCTCAGTTATTACAAACATTATATTTCCACCTTCTACCTTATATTTCCACCTTCAATATCTGCCCGTAAATACACTCACCCATACTTTATAGCTGTGCCCAACATGAACATAATGGAAATTTTACCGCAGACGCTCCTGGATACATAAAAACTTAAGAGGATAATTAATCGCCTGTAAAGTTGAAGAATAATCATTTTCCTCCATAATGATTCCAATTTAAAGGTAGATTACATTAGTCTTCGTTATTATTTAGTTTGGGAATGGAATTATAATGGGTAGTAAAAGAAGAATTGGCTCAATTTTAAATGGTGTAATAGTACCTTGAAAAAATAATGCAAAGAACAACATTTTGATGAATAGCTTAAGAATGGTAATAAAAACTTCTTTAGAATTTGTTTGATGCGTATTTCAGAGCAATTTATTACCTAACAGCACAGTTATTAAAATTTAAAAAGTGCTATTATCTTCATGTTATTTTGGATGAAAAAAATAAACCCGAAGAAAAAAAGAGAATACCATAGATATCAAAATAAGTAAAAGTGATGTAAAAAGGTATGAAATTGATATAAAACCTAGATTCTTTAGTAATATTGTATAATCACTGGCAAAAAATATAAAGCAACCATATATATCTGCATAGTTTCATTACTTGTATTATTAATTGCAAAATTAATTCAATTTTGAAGAAAATACCTCGAATTTACGTGAAATTAAGATCGATAGAGCCCAGATCTCGCTAATTCATGGGATGAATTTCCTAAAGTCGCTTAAATTGGGTGAAATGAAATGAATACAACTGCGAAACCGAATTAATCGCTTATTAAACCACAGCTTCAAAATAACTGTTGCCGAAGGAAAATTGTTCACCTCACTACGAGATCTTAAGTCATAACCATTACCACGAGGTGCTATTGGGAATGAAATGCGAGTGGTCAATATGTCGTTAAAAGCGCACATATGGACATTGGAAAATCCTTGTTTCCACCGTAACAGACATTACTATGATCACTGCCAATCGCTGGCGATCAAGTAAACGAGGCCCACATAATTACCAGTGCAAATAAGTACAGCAAATATGTGTAAATGGCAGAATGTCAAAACAACTTTGTCTAGCAATTTGTCGAAAAAATGAGAGAGATTAGAATAACATTGTAATGGATCATTGTTTTCCTAACTTATTTTTATCGCTAGCATGCTCATAAGATCAGTCTCAAGTATTAAAAATGATCCTGTTGATTGTACAACTTTTGCTTCTTCTCTGTATCCTTGAGTGTATATGCCAAAGGATTTTAAACATCCAGATTGACTTAAGCCCTTTTATCCTAACGCGACATCTTATATCCCTAAGAAATAGCATTAAACAGAATATTAAAATAATGTTAAAATTACCAAGTTATAACCAAGAAACTATCACAAAGAATCAATGGAATTAGTAATAAAATACACGATGTACCCGAGAAATAAGATCCGAGAAAAAAAGTAACGGAGCTACGATTTTGTGCGTGGTTTATTATGAGTATGTTACTAAGTATTATAATAAGACAAACGATGCAATTTTCAATACCACATAGCACAAAGTGCTCAAGAATCGAAATTTAAAGGCACAATTTGATTAGGATGCATTCCCCACATTAAACGAGTATTTAATATGTGTTTAGATATTTTCCTTTGCCAAATGTCATGTTCGTGCAATAGAATTTGATGTCTCACTACAAGTATTTTGACACCACCGATTTGATAATACGGGGAGAACGGTTGTAAAAATGAGCCATAAGCACAGAAAACTAGCAATAAATTCTTTCTAACCCATAATTACAAATCATTTCAAATATGACAAATTTTGTGAATATAACATCTGTAAATATTTCATGAAAAGTAAAGAGCTTAAGTAAATAAGATTCTATAATTGCATAAATTAATAAGAGTCAATAATGTAAAAAATAAACTTATATAAGTTAAACATTTTGGTACATTTTTTATGCTATACATTCATAACTTGAGTTTTATCATCCTTTATCGTATATGACATCCTACCCTTAACATTAAACGTATATTGAGGCCACATATTTACATTGTTTAGTATTGAAAATAAAATTTATATTCAATGCGATAATTCAGCTTACCTCTCACCCGTACAGTTTTACGGTTAGTTTGGCGTTCTAGCCAGGGCGATTACGGCGTTATATTTAACGAGCCCTCTTCTATCACATTCCAAGTCGTGCACGCAAGGCCTGCGATCGAATATGCGGCCATGTGTGTGGAATAGGGGAGGTGGGGTGTGAAAATAAAACGGGAAGGATGCTGCGGGTGGGGTGGAGGCGGGATGGTCCGGGCTCCGGGAGTTCCGGAGAAAGAATGCGAGAGAAATGGCGCGGAAGGAAGAGAGGGTAACCAAAAAATGCGGACGCTGGTCGACTTTTTATACGCGTCGGAATTATTCGTTTTCGCGGATGTCGCATTCAAGCCACGGGCACAATTAATTTCGGCATGAGATGGACGATAAGTCTATGCGACGGGAGAGAATTGCGATATTTCACCGACCCACCTTTTTCTGGTCTTTTTATTAAAGGTTATTTTTTTATTTGGCAAGTCGTTTTTGTGGGTCACGAAAAGAAAGTGTGCACCTATGAATGTCCACATTGCAACCTTTATTTGCGAGGGTTGTGACAGTAGTTGCTGCGGCAAGGCTTAAGAGATAATGAGTTCGATACACGTGGCTCAATTGCTAGGTTTTTCTGCTTTCTTCCATAAAACGATATCTTTAAACTATAATAACTATCAAATCAGCACAATTGCAAATGCAGCATGAGTATTTATGACCTCATTTACGAGGGTGATTTCACACCTACTTGAAGTTTAGCAGATAAGATTACTTCTAAAAAAACCAGATAATACATATTTTCTTACATGATATACACGTTTCAGAGATTTTACAAAGAGATATTTTATTTACAAAAAATTATATTATTTTTTGTGAGAAATCTAAAAACCATTAGTATAATCCGTGTGGAAGTAAACTGTTCCATTGCCAAATAAAAATTATGCAGAATGCGAGGTTTTGTTGAGTTTAATTAATATTTCGTAGTATTTTACCAAAGAACGACCGTTCTTCCTCAATTCCAAAACACCAGAAGGACACGTAACTGTTTTTAACACTAACCTAGGGTGTTGCTATTTCCATGTTTTGCCTACATTTTCATATTACGTAGATAAGCTAATTATTAATATTCAGTGATCGCTAAAGGGTATGAAATGGTAGAGACGTTGAGTCTTTCCAAATCGAAAAAGCAACCTTAGCCTCAGGTTTACACGAAATTTTTCTGCCCTTTAGGGCAAAATTCGCCCTATTTTCCGAGAGCGAGACCAGTTGAAATAATCAGATTTTTTCCACGGGATATTGTTACGAGCAAGTCACGATCTGCTAACCGATTTCTACTGCTGCCTCCATGCACTAGGTCCTTTCCATGTAAAATAGAAGGTCTTTTGTGGGTAGCATTCACTTACTTTGTGATACAAAACATAATACGATCAATTAACGGCCAATGCTTAAGTATTTAGTTCCAACTAATGTGCATGTATGTATTCGATGACAAAATATTACCAAGATGAGAGCTATGCCCCCAAAATTTACTTAATATGCCTCTTCCAACATAAAACAGGCTTACGGCTGCATTAATGCCGAAAGTAATTGGAAGTGAACTTCAATATATTTTAGTAGCATTTACAAACAAATATGCATTGAGGACACAAACATGCTATATTACTAACAGATAGGTAAACTCTCCCATAGCTTTCGTATTAAATAACCGCATCTATGACCACGTTTTTAATGACGTGGCTTAGAGCTGTTGCCATGAATACTCTCAGATAACTCAAAGGAAAGATAAAGAAAGTAATGAGTTCAACTGACGTTTATATACTCTGCTCAGTTTTGTGGCGAGTAAAGGCATTGAGATGGCATTGGTCAACATACCTCATGCTTAAAATTGCACGTGATTTTTACATATTTCATACAAACTAGCATTGATAGACAAAACTAGAGAGCTGATATCCGCTCTTTAACGCTCTATACCTATAACAGCACATTGACATACTTTTTTGGCTGGATAATTAGGACGTTGACAAAGGTAAAACTGCAATATTTTACCAAATTTCACGAGTTTTGTAAAGTAACGGCTTAATTAATACTCTAGACCAAAGAAATCCTCTTTAAATAACGTAGAATGCAGTGGAACATACGAGTAATTTACATCTGTATCGTTTAAACTAGGATCGGTGTTAATTTACTTGGTAGAACAATCTCTGTACCTCGTGTCCTAAGTACCTAAGTGAACAAAAAAATCATATTCCATGGCGCATCAATGCAACATGTGATTCTGTAAAATGCATGACTATTCTTACAAAAAAAGACGAAAAATATAAATACAAAATAAAAAATACCATGCTCAGTCCCACTTACACTTAAATGAGGGTGCGGTGATTTTCCGTCAGAACAACGGTACACTCATCCTAGTATCTCATCTGACTGTGTTGAAACACTGATATTCTTTGCCTCCATGAATATTGTTTAGTGCAAACGATAACCTCCGGCTTGTCATCCTTAAGATTTCCTTCTACAAGAGAGCTACCTACGATCACAGTTGATATTTTCTCAGGCTCAGCAAACTTATGTCTATAATAGACTAATGGGCTTTGTATTCTTAAAATGGTCCCTGTAATCACATTATATTGCTTATGATGTACATTCCAAGTTAAATTTCTAGAGCTACTTACAAATAGAGAAAATACTACGAGGTTGGGCTACAATTCAAAATATCTTGACATTTTTATGGCGTGAGTTGATTAATGGATACAGGAGATTCTGAATAGTCGCTCAGAGTTCATATAGAAAGAAAAAAATCAACTGGTTATGATTGACTCCTGTTCGCCCATAGAGCAACGTGATGGGAAATGAGCGCACAAATAACCAAATTAAGGAAACCTGTTTCACATGTTACAAAAGTTCCGTGCAATTGAGAGTAAATTTAGACTCGGATACGATGGAACTTTGTACGCAAACCCTCGTTGCAGTGACTGTTTCTTCAAATTGGGTAAACCTGAGTTTGCCGCTTTAATGCCTTTTGAGCTACCTATAAATACTGAAATGATAGATTATAAATTATGGAAAATTTTCAAAGTTATAATTAATCATGGTTAGCATCGTATAAAAATATTATTTTGATAGACTTTCAAGCGTATGAAATTTTTGGAATAAATACATCAGTATCATTGTGAACAAAAAACAGTATAATGAGTTATTCCCCCAGACCTAATAAGCTGTGAAGGATAGAGTGGCTGATGAAGCAACTCATTTGCTCTTTTGTTACTTTTCATCGTTTTGTTTACAGTTTCCATAATACTAGCTTATTTTTGTTTTAATATTCATTGAATACAATTAGGTGATATAATAATGAAAGACACAAGTCTGCCTTCGTAGAGATTTGGGGCCATGAGTTTAACGTTCACACAATCTCAAAGTTGTTCATCACTAGGAGAATGTTTGTCTTTATCCGATTAAGGAAAATAATTTCTTTCTTATTCAGAGTTCTTTTAAGCCACCCAAATTTTTTCACAATATTAATTAAAATTTGAGGCTATCAACGGTTTGGCTTATATCTCATTATTAAATGGTGACAAGTGTACAAAATTAAATACTCCAGGAACATAATAGACTGCTTCCGCTATATATTGAAGAGCTCGTAATACTTTATTAGATATTAGGTCCTCATGATGAATGATTCACCTAAGAAATAAAAGAGATTTTAAGGTCAACCTTTTGGGCCCAAGCAATCAAGCTCTTCCTTCAAGCGGAAGGTAATAACGTAATAGATATGAAACAGAGAAAAGATTGGGAATGCATAATATAGTTTTTATTAACATGATAAAATAGCAAGGAAAATCATAACAGCATATGATGTATAATTTTCTCTCAGTTTCGTATTTATAAACCAATAATAAGCTGGGAAAACTCAGTCCCTTTTGGTTGCACGATTATGTTTACACAACTTAAACTGTTGAGTTTCTTCAATCAGTACGGCATCCCACATCACGGTACTGATAATTTACGATACAATTCCACCTCAATCGTTCATTCGCCACTGATTGAATAAGACAGGAAATTAACTAGCATGTGGCAGTGTTTCAATATTCTTCCTTTCACATTTTTTTAAATTCTTTTCATATTCTGAATAGACTGTTTAAAATCGTCAAAGTTTTGCATATTTTTAACAATTTTATAAGATCAATATCTTACTTTTGTTGTAGTTTCTCCAAGAACCCGAGAAAATAGTTTTACTCTCAACCTAGTTACCGTTCGTCCACCACTGGGATCAACTTTCACGCAAGAATTTGCTTCTATCTGCACTCCTACGGAGATCCACCTCAGGCGTGAATCACTCATTGTACTGTACTTAAAATATACTCTAATTGACACAATCGATTAACCCTTGCCACTCCTCCTTTTCTTCCATATCGGAAGCTTTCATTCATCTTTAGCGCTGAATACTATGTCACAAAGCAGCATAGAATATTTCACTATATTCTACCTTATTCCCGACATACATTCCATTTTGCTGCCGACATTCAAATCTATGGAATTATAGAATATCTCTAATAGCACGCATCATCTAAAAGTTTCCCTCAGTTTTTACGAGTCCGTGATCTCGAATGAAATTAACAGTCTTTGGGGAGTATTTTCACATTAATTTCGTCGCACAAATAACCGAATTGAACTCATAATTTAAAAACAACAATGGTATTTAAAATACTTTGAGGAGAACTTGGAGCGGCAGATCGGCTAAAACGTTTAAGTTCTCCTGAAAAAGATATTTATGAATTTATATGCGTCATTAATAAAGGGTATCTGAGTAATATACGCGCTATAAATAAAGTAAAATATTTTCTTAAATATCAATGTGCAGTAGACGGCTTAAATAATTATTAATGACCTATTAAATGAGTGCAATAGCAGTTTTATTAATTACCTTTTACTCACAGCAATGTGCAGTAAATTGTATAGGCCCCAAGGGTGTAGGCTGAAGAATGCGGAGGAATCCAGTTAGCATGGGAGTACTTATGCAATAAGTGAAAAGTAAAATTCGGACCATCAAGTTTAGAAAAACGTGTCATGAAATTTCCATTAGGCTGAGTATAGTTATGTACAATAACAGGGACCGAGAGAAATCTACAAAAACTTTCTACATGGGAGTTTTAACTTCAATGTTTCTGCTTTAGTTAATTGAAAAGCTATGTAGTTACATTTTTAGTAGGATGGTATACCAGTGCATTTCATAAGGAAACATCTTTAGTTACATCTTTAATGGGAAGGGGTACCAGTATATTTCATAAGGAAAAGAGTAAAATTAAATTTTTAATAAAGGAACTCGGCGGAAAGACATAAATTTGGAAGCCAAAAATTTCAGCAGCAGGATTTTTTAATTAGTTACTGTACTGTTAACGACATATTTTAAGGAAATGAATTATTTATTTCGATCGATCTTTGTAATTGTTGCAAGAATCAAAGATACCACTACCTTTACAGCTATTTTCAAAGACGAAGTTCTTTCAAAACATTTCTAATCCGGAACTTTTTAAATATTTGGGACATAATTGATGGAAAACAATTGTACTTCCAACATAATTTATGTGAACAAATGTGTAAAACCTTGTGCGAAAGCATTAGGTTTAAAAAACTTTCCAAATTTTGGATTTATTTCCCAATATTTCCTTTGCATATACTTATATCACTGCACGTTAACACGTACATTGCACTCTGCAAAAGTATTTTTCAGGGCATTATACCTAACTAGTACATTAATTCTATAACAAAAATCCCAAAATATAAAAAATAACCTAAATTGTCTACTACTTTTAAACAGTATTGAAGCAGACAATTCCCATGCGCATCTTCGCTCTGGCCTCGCGGAAGGGTTAAGTTAGCAATGCATGCTCTATCGCATATAAACGGCCATGAGCAACGGTGCACCGGGGTAGAAAAAAACATAAAAATTCATATTAAACACGTGCACACACATACCAGCTCGCGCATGCTTTATTAAACTTGAGTACAATAAGGAAGCGAGATCGCGGTTAACGGCTAAAAACTATTTTATCTAGAGCACAAGGGCAGGAAGATGTCTACTAGGTGTGGTGGAAAAGTGGGAAGGACGGGAAAATGGGTGGGATGAAGTGTTGGAAAAAAATTAATAGGGGGCCTAAAACACTGGGAGGTAGTGAGCGGAGGTGAAGGTAGATGGGGAAGTGGACTCGGCGATAGGGTGTTGGGACTAAGGTTCGCGACGGCGTTGTGCAAGGTGTGATGAAGAGAGTCGAGGTGTGGGGACTGGAAGACTAGAACAGTGGGATGAGGGTGTGAGAAGGTGAGAGAGGAAAAGGAGGCGGGATGGTGAGGTGGGAACTCTGGCGGGGTTGAAAGGAGGGCGTGGAGAGGGAAGAAATAGAGGAGGTGAGATAGGTTGAAATTACCGTTGAAATTAAGGGAAAACGCTCGGCCATTTAGCAACGTTGGCCGTGTTCCAAAATAGTGAAATGGTGCGAGAGTTGGGAGGGGCGGGGAAAGAGATGGTGGACTGTTCGAGGGTGGGGTGGGAAGGGCGGTTTGGAAGATAGGTGGGGGGATGGGGATTAAACTTCGCAGCAAGGAAGTAAGTCTAGCTTGGTAGGGGAGCGGAGTGTTATATGTGAGGAGGGAGGGGAGGTGGGAGGAGGTAGTCAGGCAGGCAGGAGGCGATGTGGAGTGTTGGGAATAGCAAGAGAGCGCGTCCGAATTGGGGTGTGGGCAGGGATACAAGAGCGGGGTGGGGACCTGTATGGAGAAAAGAGAGGAAGGGAGGTTGAATTGAGAGAGTCCGTCCTTTAGCAAGGGGTGGTGGGAGGTGGGGGAGGGTGGGTCGAGGTTAGCGTATGAAAAGCCTTTCTTCTTTTTCTGAAAGTGTGACGCGCCAGCCAGAACCGAAACCACATACAAATTCAGTTAAAGGAAGATTTATGGCCCGGAGTGAAGGGTTTTTCAAGCCTCCGCGGAGCATTTTCCCCCATCCCGCGAGGGTGGTCGGGTGGATAACGTCAAGAGGGCGGTGCAGAAGGAGACTGGGGAGGAGAGGAGGAGAGAATATAAGGGTGGGTGGGAAGAAATGAATACGCACAAATTTGAGAGGAGGGAGACAGAGAGAGATATCGGTGTGAACGCCTGGCTTGGAGGAAAATAGATGTAGCCATGATTTCCCTCCTTCCAGACACATGATGATCCATATTAAAAAATATCCTCCGGACCTTTTCAGGATGAAATCCATTCACTCTTCTCCCTGGCGACGTGAGGAACTTCCTTCTGTACTTACACGTATGCATTTATGAGAAAAATGGATTCCGGAGCGGAATCGCTTACGGCTTTCCAAAAAAATGGGCTTTGGAACTTGCGTAACACATTCCGGCACGTGCAGCAGCTTATCCATAAAGCAAAGCAATATTTTAGCATAAAATACAGGAGAATGGCCACGCTTCTTTACCGTGAAACACGGGTGAAATTACAAGGAATCCTAAAACGGATCATGCAGATCATTATGACGAAATCTTTGTTCCCCTATAAATGAAGTTGCATTCATTGTATGTTATAGGTGCACTTCTGTAAGTTTCAGTTTTCGTAATTATTCCTCATTGATTACTTATAGGCAGTAGAGAAAGGGGAGATACGCTATTTATGTTGCAACCTACTTTCTGAAGACTAAATGCTTTCTAAGAGCCTGGTTTTATTGCTCACATTACAACTATTTCTAAATCATTAATCAAATAGTGGATTTTATAAGAACAATATAACAAGGTGTGATAAAATTAAAAATTTGATCAACAGATAACACAACCTTTCAAGAACTTTTTGGAGGTGTTTACTCAAAAGTGATATAAAACGTAGATTTTTGAAGAAATATCCAAGCAACTCATGGGATAGCAATGAACGCTTGACCAGCAAAAGTATTAAGTAAAACATTTTCAGAATTTACAGCAGGTACAACAGTAAAATTGGCTAAATGTGAATAAATTGGTTGGAAAGAAAAATGAATGTTCCATTCCAATGCTCCAAAAAATGCTTACCGAGTTCTTTCCAATTCCTACGACATATCTTCAACAACCAAATTATAAAACCATTTTTTCTTGTATTTTTCAATGCTTGTCAAAAATAAATAGCACAGTAATCTTAAAATAATAGTTAATATAAAAGTTAATATAACTATAGAGCCTTAACGCAATTAAAGACCCTCTGAATTAACTATATAAAAAGATTCATTTGTCTAGCCACTACATGGTTGACCTTTTTGTTTTAATGTGTATCAACATTTGAAACACTATTCAGAGAGAACTGACACAAATGGCGATTCTATAGCTGTTTATTTAGCTGTTTTGATGCTTAGGTAAACATAACAGATGAGCAAAATATATATTTATATATATAAATATATATAAATATATTTGAAGACCAGTAAATCCCCTGAAACGGTATCTAGAGGTTCGTATCTGCATGTCTCTGATATGAAAAAGAAATAAACGTTAGGTAAAAGGGTAGATAAAATTGGTCTTAGCGCAATATGGTCAAAAATTATCGGTAAATATAGATTTTATAAATCAACAAAGCTATTTCTAAATTAGAAAAGAGTTCGACCTTATCAGCGACAAATTGAAGAAGCAATAAGTTTGAGGATAAAATTAGGACAAATTACGAGTTTGTATAGCATCTGGAACAAAGTCGTACAGAAGTTGCCCGATTGCACCTGTTTATCACATGGGTTTAATAGTCGTGAGAGAGGGAGGGCCAAAGGGACTTGCGAAAGGAATTACCAAGGGTTAAATGGAGTGCGTCTGCTCTCATAGCAAGATTGGCCACTTGAGACAGGCATCCGAGGAGCAACAACTGCCCAGAACATTTATACCTTAATTATGCTCAGAGCAAGTCATTAGCAGGAGAAAATAGCCTGAAATTGAAACGAGGCATTTGAAAGCGACCGGAAATCTTTTTGAAATTAGAACTGATAAAATAAATGAAATGCTTAGTAGGAAGAAAATACAGCAAGAACTACATTACATCAGTAGGCGCTTCAAAAAGAAAATATTAATAGGCATCTGAGATTATACTTAACTATGAAAAGGTTTAAAATACGATTGAAAGACAGGGTTTATCTGAGATCTACATTTTCCAAGGCCAATTACATAGATCTCTTAGATATTTGGCTGAACCCACTCCAAATAGGCAATGGCTTGAAATAACAAGTGTAGACTGGCTGTTAATTGCTCATTCAGTCAGCCAAACCTCCACCAGAAGTTCCAAATAGTTATGATGACTCAATACGTGTGCTAAAGGTTTCCACCACATTTATTCCCAGATACTTAGAAAGTATAATTAAAAGGAAAATGGTAGAGTCCATTCAAAGTTTATTTTCTCTGATGTTCTCCTCAAGGATATCTCAGGTAGCTTTAACATACTAGCCTACTTGCACGCTCACATCCAAATAGGATGCTGCGGTCACATTGTGTGAAACAAAAAAGCTTTTTAACTAATTATTAGGATTGATAACAGCAGAATTTTTCGCCTCTACTTAGCTGAATTTATTTTGCTTAAAAGATTTTTCTAAATATAGGGGCTCAATAGTTTCACTTTTAACATAATTTTTCCTTCTTCCAAAGTCAGGAGTGGTATTAAAGAACCATTTGTTTTTAGTTTTATTTACTTCACTCATAATATTTCAACACCGATTGGCCCTGCACAATTATCAACAAGAGTTATGTCCATTAATGGATAAGACAAACTTATATCGCTGATATACTCTAGCATTGAAAGAGCATAGTGCATATTTAAAGAAATTGCATGCCTAAATTCATATCAGTATATTGTATTATTGAAAACAATTTAAAATTATTTCATCATAAGTTAGCATCTGCATTATATTTGAAAAATGTACCCCATTCATCTAGAGGACCAGGAATTAAATACATCCCTCAGTTGCTGTAGAAAAATAACTGATTATTATATATATATATATATATATATATATATATATATATATATATATATATATATATATATATATATATATACACGATGTGGATAGGATGGAGGAGATAGACACACAAAAAAAGAGACGATCACACTTACATAGCTAGCTTTCGGAACTAGTCCGTCTTCAAGGCGTATCACGGAACAAATGTCGTGTGCGCTGGTGAGGATAGGGGTAGGAGGGGCGGTAGGTTAGGGGAGTGGGGATGGGGGAAGGGGAAGGGGTTTTTCCCAGCGGTTGACGAACGGTTCTTGAAAAGGGGAAATTTTTACCAGCTCGTGTCTTGGCCGGAGAGAGCGGAAGGGGTCGCAGTGAGGGTGGGGGGGGGGGAGAGGGAAGGGAAGGGGGTAAATGGAAAACAACGGGGAGCGTGCGATTAATGTATTTTATTTAATCCGGGCGCGGCGTACGATTTTAGCAACCAGATTATGGCCTGCTCCTTCTGGCGCACTTCAATTAACGGGGCGTCCGGGGGAAGGGAGATCAATATTGCCACCTCAAAGCACTTGTCAAAGGACAAGCCATGCTTCCGCACATGAGTAGGGACGGGGAAAGTGGAAGATGGGTCTTTACAGGTGCACCGATGGTTATTCATTCTAATATTAAGGGGTGTAATACATTCGCCCACATAAAAACCGGGACATAGTTTACATTGTAACACATAAACTAAGTTGTGGGAGTCGCAAGAGCCGGAGGCTTTGATGTCGAACGGCGTCTCTGTGTTAGGACTCTGAAATGAGGATAGGGGGCGAAACATGTTGCACGTTTTGCACCGTGGTTTGTTGCATCTCTATGTGGTGGGACGGGGAGTGTCATTCGATGTACCCTCTCGCGAAGAATTGGAGCGAAGAAGATTGGCTAAGTTAGGTGGACGTCTGAAACATACTGTGGGGCATTTGGGTAGGAGATTGGCTGTCGATCTATTAGTATCTAAAATTGGGAATAAGTCTTTGAGGATGGTCTTGAGTTTTTGGACGCCAGGAAAATATGTGATGTGAAGATTTAGGGCGTCCAGGGGGGTGTCTTTTTTACGTGGGGTGAAATTAGCAGAGGAGGGTAAAATACGTTTTTTTAGAAGTGGCTCGGGACAATTTCTATTGGATAAAGAATTGTGAAGCTTATCAAGGTATTCATGAAGTTTTTCTTTGGAGTTGCAAATCCGGTGGCCACGGATCGACAGCGAATAAGGAATTGAGTGCTTAGTGTGTTTGGGATGGCAGCTGTTGTAATGCAAATACAGTTGTTTGTTGGAGGGCTTGATATGGACCGAAGTCTCAAAGGTGTTATTATTTGTGATGGAAATGTCTACGTCGAGAAAGGTGATTTGAGAAGGAGAAGTGGCCGATGTGAAGCGAATGGATGAGAACTGATTTAGAGATTTGAGGAAGTTCGCTATCAAGCGGAAATACATGACTTCTTAATTTCAACAGGCCCTGATGAAGGACTCTCCAAGTCCGACATCAATATTCTCTCGCCCACTCACTTCAAAACCCCGTATTTCTATCTCCTTCCCAAAATACACAAAGAAGGCGTCCCCGGACGCCCTATCATCTCCAACTGCAATTCCCCAACGGAGCGCATATCGGCCTTCGTGGACTATCACCTGCAGCCTATAGTTGCTAAACTCCCTTCCTTCCTTCGTGATTCCTATCACTTCCTAGACATCCTGAAAGCAGTAAATATTCCCTCCAACAAAAGCGTCATCATGGCTACGGTGGATGTCACTTCATTGTACACCTCGATTCCTCACCATGAAGGTCTAGAGTCCATATCCCATTTCCTTTCGAGAAGAAATCACCCTCGAATTCCCTCCACCAACTTCCTTATCAAGCTAGTTGAATTCATTCTGAAACGCAACGCCTTCACTTTCAATGGGCGTTTCTTTCTTCAAGCCAAGGGAACGGCTATGGGCACAAGAATGGCCCCTTCTTATGCCAATCTCTTCATGGGAAAGCTCGAAAGTGATTTCCTCGCCACCCAGGAATTACAACCGGAGCTCTGGGTTAGATTCATTGATGATAATTTCATCATATGGACCCACGGCGAGGATACCCTAGCGAACTTCCTCAAATCTCTAAATCAGTTCTCATCCATTCGCTTCACATCGGCCACTTCTCCTTCTCAAATCACCTTTCTCGACGTAGACATTTCCATCACAAATAATAACACCTTTGAGACTTCGGTCCATATCAAGCCCTCCAACAAACAACTGTATTTGCATTACAACAGCTGCCATCCCAAACACACTAAGCACTCAATTCCTTATTCGCTGTCGATCCGTGGCCACCGGATTTGCAACTCCAAAGAAAAACTTCATGAATACCTTGATAAGCTTCACAATTCTTTATCCAATAGAAATTGTCCCGAGCCACTTCTAAAAAAACGTATTTTACCCTCCTCTGCTAATTTCACCCCACGTAAAAAAGACACCCCCCTGGACGCCCTAAATCTTCACATCACATATTTTCCTGGCGTCCAAAAACTCAAGACCATCCTCAAAGACTTATTCCCAATTTTAGATACTAATAGATCGACAGCCAATCTCCTACCCAAATGCCCCACAGTATGTTTCAGACGTCCACCTAACTTAGCCAATCTTCTTCGCTCCAATTCTTCGCGAGAGGGTACATCGAATGACACTCCCCGTCCCACCACACAGAGATGCAACAAACCACGGTGCAAAACGTGCAACATGTTTCGCCCCCTATCCTCATTTCAGAGTCCTAACACAGAGACGCCGTTCGACATCAAAGCCTCCGGCTCTTGCGACTCCCACAACTTAGTTTATGTGTTACAATGTAAACTATGTCCCGGTTTTTATGTGGGCGAATGTATTACACCCCTTAATATTAGAATGAATAACCATCGGTGCACCTGTAAAGACCCATCTTCCACTTTCCCCGTCCCTACTCATGTGCGGAAGCATGGCTTGTCCTTTGACAAGTGCTTTGAGGTGGCAATATTGATCTCCCTTCCCCCGGACGCCCCGTTAATTGAAGTGCGCCAGAAGGAGCAGGCCATAATCTGGTTGCTAAAATCGTACGCCGCGCCCGGATTAAATAAAATACATTAATCGCACGCTCCCCGTTGTTTTCCATTTACCCCCTTCCCTTCCCTCCCCCCCCCCCCCCCCCCCACCCTCACTGCGACCCCTTCCGCTCTCTCCGGCCAAGACACGAGCTGGTAAAAATTTCCCCTTTTCAAGAACCGTTCGTCAACCGCTGGGAAAAACCCCTTCCCCTTCCCCCATCCCCACTCCCCTAACCTACCGCCCCTCCTACCCCTATCCTCACCAGCGCACACGACATTTGTTCCGTGATACGCCTTGAAGACGGACTAGTTCCGAAAGCTAGCTATGTAAGTGTGATCGTCTCTTTTTTTGTGTGTCTATCTCCTCCATCCTATCCACATCGTGTGTTCATCGCCGCATGGCTGACTCCAATCCATCAACGTATTTATATATATATATATATATATATATATATATATATATATATATATATATATATAAGCTGATTATCCAGTTTTAAATATTGTTTATCATTTATTAGGGAAATTCGACAGAAAAGCATTCTATGATGCCATGAATAAGTGCATTACATAGATAGGATGAATTTGAACAATGGATTAACAACTCAATAAAACGCAACGGAGAGATCGGAGGAGTAATCACAGAATATGGAAACGGAGAATGAAGCAAAATGGAACAATTAATGACGGCAACCATGCATTTCTAGGAAAATTAGAAACGGGAGGGCTAAGGAGAGCAGCGAACTAGTCTTGCATTAATAAGGGCGTGAATTCAAGTCGGTGGCGGTTAGCGTTAAATTTTGCAAACAGGCAACGGGAAGAATTATTACGCAATGTGACGGATTTTATAGAAATCTAGAAAATAACAGCAGAATTTCCCCGAAATGAGGAGGAAATGAGGAGAAATTTAATGGCTAGCGATGAGAGGGACGTCTCGGGAAATAGTCCGATGTAGCTTGGAGAGTGAGGTAGCTCGCTAAAGTCATAACGAGGGGGGAAAGATGAGGGGGCGGGGAAAAGGTGGGGGTGGGGCAAGGTGGGGGCGGAAAAAGCGACCCAGCAAGGCACGGACGGAGAGTTTGATAATGGCGTAGATGGTGGGAGGGTTGACTCGCCGGACACGCGCGACTGGCTTAAATTCGTGGCAGAGGAGGAAGTTGATGAAGGGCCTCGGCAAGACTGAAAGAATCGAGAGTCGCAGAGACCCTGTGTGAAGGCAGGAGGTTTTGCAGGTGGGTCAGCGTAGTCCCCCTGCCGCTCGTTCGTCAGCCGGAGAGCAGGAAGGTTTAGGCCCTGAAAGGACGTAGGGACGTTTCACGATGAATGACCCTGGGTAAAGCGGTCCCTTCGCGGAATGAGTTCCTCAAGGGCGGACGGGGACCACCCTCCTCTCTAGCCCTTTTCTTCTTCCCTTCGCGATGCAAGGGGTTACGAAACACCCCGGACGTCATGAAGGTTGAGAGATCCTTTCTCCGCGAGAATAAGGAAATGGGGCGGAGATGTACGGACGGCAAAAGGTGTACGTTGGGAATGTCCGAGGGCGGAGAGCGAACGGGAAGAGGAGAAGAGGACGCTGAGAGCCATAAGCGAGCATGCGAGCGAGAGAGGGAAAGAGGACCGTGCTAGGTCTTAAAGGGACGGTGGTCAGAGGTGGGAGGGCGATGGAGGACGCAAAATGCGAGGCCCAACTTTCTCCCCTCTCATCCTCCTCCCTTCCCGTCCAACCGGACACCGACAGTTTCGCCCACAAAGTTGCGGCTATGGGGGACACACGCGGGACCAATACGAACCGACGCAGACGTTTTACGAGTCCGAGAACGATTTTTCCGACAAGAAGTTCCATAAAACATAGTCGGATGACGTGAGGAGGTCGAATGTGCTTATTTCAGACGAACTTTAGTTTTGATCCGAAGGGAGGTCTTCGCGATACATTTGGCCTTCCAAGAATGGAGATGACAAAAGAAACAATGTTAATGGTGGAGTTTTGACTGACATTTATGGCCAATTTTTTCATTTCGAATAAAGAGTCATACATAATCTATGATTTGGCAACAATTAAGTGGTAGATAAATCGCATTTGCTATTGGATATTAAAAGCCGGTCATTTCTGTAGAAATATATCGATATATATCAATATATTTTTGAGTACTTGAAGTAAGATATATAAATTGTGCGCTCTTATTAAAAGTAGTTTTTTCAAAATTCAATGATATTTCATCAGTTTGAAACCGAATGTTGCCCTTGACAATTTTATACAAGGATGGCGAGAGAAGAAAACTGCTTTGAGAACAATAAGTGAGAGCTTATTTAGAAAGTATTTAGTATGGCTCAGTTATTTTTAACCAAAACAATGACAGATTAATACAACTATTATGTATTGATTATGTATAGTTAAACTATTACTAAAATACTAGATATAATAACATATATCTTGAAAAGCAAAATCAGTCACAAGATTGATAAAACTCCTAAATTGAATGTAAAGGTAATGCATGAAGAATTCTCGCAACTAAATTTCTTATGTGAAGACTTCTTATATAGCCAATGGGTCAGATTTGCCTCATTGGTTTTACTCATGGCATCTTTACTCACGTTAAACGATTACACAAAACAGAAGTTGAAATAAATGGGCTTCAGCTCGAATCATCTAGATCAGTGTTTTCCAAACTTTTTCGAGCTACCGTCTCCTTTCTTCCACAAACCTCACAAACCTTTACCCAGCACCCCCAACCATAAGATTTAAATCATAGACTGCATGACCGAAGCAAGATGTTAATAAAAATAAAGCTAAAACAATTGTGCTTAAACTATTGTTTGTTTCAAATCCAACGGAGAGATGGTTTAATCATCCCCGGATATGTCTATTTGGTAAAAACTCAGCCTTCAGGGCCCCCTTGCAGCCCCCTTAGATGAAAGCACCGCCCTCCAGGGGGCGGAAGCGCCCACTTTAGGAACCACTGATCTAGACAAACGAAGGAAAGGACTTCAGCGAATCACTTCGCTTTTAATCCGGGAAGCAAGAGAAAATATCAGCGCCCTTTATTCAACCTTTCCTAAAGAAAGGGTTTTCTTCTTAGGAATAAAGTACAAACAATAAAACCAGGCTTTTGGACGAATGAAAATGGACCGGACTGCGCAGTAGGCTTAAAGTATAGGTACCCTACAAGAGGGGTGCGTTGGGGGTTGGTGGACGTGATGACACACAGACAGAGAAAAGTAAAGGGTGCGAGTAGGGAAAAAGCGTGGCAAGGAATGCAGTGCGGGAGGAAAGCGAAGAGGGCACTTGAGAGTGACGATCCACTTTCACGACTTTACAACGGAATTAACGAGGAATGACCTCCCCGTCAACCCTTTTGCCAGAATATCCACGACTAGCCACCCTGGTGGTGGCTAGTCGTGGATATTCTGCCTACCCTGGTGGCTCCCTGTATTACCCCTGTATCTCACCAGCGGCTCCCTCCTTTCTCAGCTCAATAAGAATTTTATCTCCATTGACAAACAGTCCACCTTCACCTACGATGAGTGAAACGTTATTTTAATAGAAGTTAATTTTTATTTTCAATTTTTCTGAATGGCTGAGAAGCGAGAGAAAAAAACGAGCCTTGAGAACAATAAGTGAGAGCTGATTTAGCAATATCATGGAGGCTCGTATCAATAGCACATTTCTTGCAATTCATCACATATTGCGCTACATTTTATCACACCTCTTATCTTATTACAGCGCTACTATCAATTATTTAGTCATTATTAGTTCCTTAAATAATTCCTTTCTCTTCAGTGGTAATTCCAGAAACGCGGGGATCACTTCAAGAGTAGTTCTCCGTCCTTCAGTGGGGCTGTAAACTCAGAACCCTCTGGCGTCTTCAGTTAGGAGAAAGCAAATGCCCACCATGGGTTTCCCTCCACGCTATCACCTAATCCTTAATATAGCTTATAGCTTTGGTACTGTGACGAATGAACTTTGTTGTCAACCACCTATCCAATAACCCAACCATCAAGCCTGTCGCTTGTCACGGTAGCATTTTTCGCAAATCTCATCAGGATATCAGCCGTAAAACTGTTTACAGTAAATGAATGTGCTATCTGAGAATAATAGCTATATCGTTATAAAAAGTCCGCCAGGACTATGTTCCCGAGTATTTACAGATAAAAATTCTGTATATCTTCTATCATCCCAACAAAAAATAGCGAACAGGTCACATAGACTTAGACAGGTCACTTATGTATAGCATGCAATGTTAGATAATTTAAGGGGAGAATAGTATTCCGTTTGAGAGAAAGAGAGAAATGAGGAGGTAGGGGTGAATGAGGGAGAATGAAGAACACCTTCTCCTTAAACCTGAATTTAAGAGTGGGCACGGGAAGAGCTCCAATGGGAGGGAGGAGGCTCGAAAAGAGGTCAACGCCGCGGTCGCTGAGATGGGAAAGGAGACCCACACTTAGTTTTAACGTTTCGCTATACCATTTAAATTTTATACCGTAAGAGTTACGGTACCGCATTCCATATGAGATCACATTGCATTGCGTCGCATATGATCTCTAAACGGCTATTATAACATTGCATTAGACGAAATTATGAATCATTTTTAATTGACCTCTTGAGCTCCTCATACATTCTGCTTCTCCCGATGCCGATGAAAGATTACATTTTTGCAAACTCCTCATCACCTCTACCAATGAAATACCATATCAATAGCTAACTGCCTATTATCCATCGCATATCGCACTGCATTAAATTAAACCTCTTATCGTATTACAGCGCTAAACGTCACATGAGATGGTGAATGGGATATAAACACAAAAATACATTGAAAATCCTTCAGTTAATATGGTGCTGCAACTTGCTATCCAACAGAGTTAAATTTTATCATATATTCTGTAGTAATTCACTGCAATCGTGAAGTATTTACTCTGCCTATCACAATATGTCGCTTTGCATCACAGTGTTATGCAATACGTTGACCTAGATGACCAATCTTCTTAGGCTGTCAACCCTGAGGTTGGTCTGCAGCAACTCGCCATCGCATCTGATCTTCGTTCTGCTTTCCTTTTTATCTCTTCATAGGAGGTGCAACCCGTATCGCTCCTGATTTGCTCTATATCGGACAAACTTGGTCTTCCTCGATGGTTTCTCCCTTCAATCATGCCTTCTAATATTGTTCTAATTAACGTTCTTCTCTCTTTTGCTCAAATGATTAACCATTGACCATAATTACTCAAAAGGGAAATTGATTACCGATATCAACTAGAGTAATGTATCTCTCACCAAAAAATATTCAATGATGTTTCATTCGTATGGAATTGAGAATTTAATATAATCCTATACATTAAATAACAAAAATACTAATATGTTAATAAAATAGATAGTTTTCAACGACAGAAATACAACAAGTATTGTTAGTCAATTAGATATCATATAAAAAGTACTTTAAATTACCTATATGTATCTAAACACCGGGCGCCAGGTATCAGTTTACGTAATATTTTCAAGAAATGATTAATAACATAAAATAAAAGGCTAAAAGTGGTGTTTTATTTTATCAGTTTACAGAATATAACAAAATAATAGACTACTGAATATTTCACAGCCTCATTTTAAAATATATAGTTTTCTAAGCAAATGTAAAAACGCGAAGGGCCGCGGCGGCGCCAGGAATCCGTATGAGGGTTTAACACTTCTTCATTAGTTATTCTTTCTACCCAGCTGACTTTCAGCATCCTACGGTAGCACCAGGATTCAAATACTTTTAGTCTTCTTTTCTCTTATCTCTCAACAGTCCATGTCACGCATTCATATAAAACAACACTCCACACAGATGCTTTCATGAATCTCTTCCATGTGTTTAGATCAGTGTTTATATTTTTAATGGTGTTTTTCTTTGAGTTTAAGGCAATATTGGCTTGTTGAATCGTGCTTGTTATTTCCCTTTCACATTTACCATCTTCTGTGATTCTGTTCTCGTCTGGACATTGATTCTCTGTTACTGGGCTTGATCTGTGCTGCATGTCATTACTTTGGTTTTCTTGATAACCGATGATCAATATCACTCTACCATAAAGCCGGAATATCGCGTATTGATGCATCACAATGGCGCAAAGCATAAGCCACGGAAGGACGCTGTGATTATAGAGGTTAGTTTTTCTCAAACGCGGGGAGGAATTGCAGCGTCAAGGAATAGGTGTGGGTGCAGGTCAGTTGGGAGAGGGGGAGACAGATGGGGCGAAGGGAGGGAGCGGGGATGGTGGAGAGGGGTTATGAGGGGATGGGGGCGGAAGGTCCGGGTGGTCTGGCTTCGTTTTTTGCGCCCCTCCGTTTCAGAGTGGCGACTCCATGCGAGCTCAGGAACGATCTCATTCTTGCCATTTTATGGGGTCGTTCCATCTCTGCCCGACCCGCTCCCCTTCCTCCCGGCGCCCACACACACGGACGGCCGTTTAAAAAGCCGAGCGGAGAGGTTGAATGCAAAAACAAATGGTGTTGATTAATTTTCAGTCTGAGGAAGGCGAAAAGGAAGTTTGACCTATTTTGACAAGCACAAATCAGGTCTCAGGGGAGTCACGCGGCGTGCTATCGTGACTTGGGGTCAAGAGACGAGGGAATGTTATTTTTTCCACTCACTAGGTAGTCACCAATTTTACATACGTGAGAGTGAACATCTTCCTCCGATACATCGTGAATTAATACTCTTCTAAGAATTTTTCTTTATATGTCAACATAGGTATTCATAGGTTAAAGAGAGAAATTTAATGTCAATCGCTTAATAAGTAGTATAATGGTGAAAAACCTTTCATTAAGGCTACCCAAACTCCAAAACTGATGTGGAAGAGCTTGACAAAAACTCATCAACCATGTGAATTAATCAAATTCTGTAAACAAATTTGTGGTATTACATGAAAACCAGGTCGTGAAATGAAGTAGAAGTATATTGGAAACAAAAATCTAGTGTGTATGGTTATCAATCCCACTAAAAGACCCTCAATGCATTATATACTTATAGCTACAAATAAAAAGTTGTTATATGATAAAATGAGCAGCATGAATCATTGAGTACTGATTTTCTGGTGTGGAAATGGTTACAAAACTCTTAAATACATCTCTGGGTGAAATAACTAGTCTCGTCCGTTTAACAAGATTTGTCACTCATATTCTATGCAAGATATTGAAAACATCTACATCTACATACCCTCCCCATCTACCCCGTGAGCCGCCGCATGAGCGTATGGTAGGAGGTTTTAGGTCACCAGCCGTGTAAAAGTGTAAGTTTTTTGAAGATGAAATGGTGACATGTATTATAGAAGTGTATTTAGTGGAACTTAATTTTTATAGTGGTAATTGTGGTAATAATCCTATTATAAAACAAAATTATTGTCAGTATGGTTACGACATTATATCTTCTTCTCCTCTCTATCCCATGGATGTTCTGTCTAATATATCATTTACTAGGGAGAAAATTCTTAAGACGCTAATGGGGATGAAAATAGCGTTTCCCCCGGCAACGACTGAATAACGATTGCTATCGTGAAAACCTGTGCTAAAGAACTGAGTTTTCCTTTGTTAATATTATTTAATAAAATTTTAAAGCATCATAATTTTCCTCCAATGTGGAAGAATGCAATTATTGTGCCAGTGTTTAAGACTGGAGACAAATGTAATGTAAGTAATTATAGGCCGATATCCATTTTACCGACATTTTCGAAAGTTTTCGAGAAGATTCTCAATGACAAAGTTCTGTCAAACTGTAAAGGAAACTTCTCTAAATCACAACATGGTTTTCGCCCTTGCCGATCGACTTCTACCAACTTAGCTGTACATGTTAACTCAGTGGCCCTCTTAATTGGAATGGGTTGTCAGATGGACTCAGTATACATTGATTTTGCTAAAGCCTTTGACAAGGTTGACCATGGTTATGTTTTATGTAAACTTAAGTGTTTTGGAATTGGTGGTAACTTGCTTAAACTTTTCCAGTATTACTTTAGTAACAGGTCCCAAACTGTGGCTGTTGAAAGTTGCCTGTCTTCACTTGTAAAAGTTACGTCTGGTGTCCCTCAGGGATCGATTTTAGGTACCCTGCTTTTTAATATATTCATTAATGACTTGCCAGGCTGTTTGAAATCGAAATGTCTTTTATATGCTGATGACTGTAAGATATCAACCAGGGTCACCTCTCTTAACGAGTGTGTTATTTTACAAAATGGCTAGGATACATTTTTTAACTGGTGTGTTGAATGGAATTTATATCCTAATTTAACTAAATGTAAAATTATCACCTTTACCTTGAGGAAGAATTTTATTCGTCATGACTATCACTTAAATAGTGTTCCTCTTGATCGTGTTACCTCAGTTACTGACTTAGGAATAACTGTAGATAGCAAACTTTCCTTTAAACCGCATGTTCAGTCAACATCCTCTAAAGGTTATCGCCTTATGGGATTATTAAAACGAAATTGCATTCTCAATTTTTCTATTAAAATTGTTGTGCAAGCATACTGTATGATCGTTCGACCTGTTTTAGAATACGGTAGTATGATCTGGAATCCAAACAATTTCACGTTAGAGAGGACACTTGATGCGATTTATGAAATGGCTGTGTTCTCTGGATAATGGTCTTGTCTATACAGCATCGGAATACCCCAATTTATGTAATTTTTTTTACGCTCACTCCACTTGAAGTCAGATGGAGGGTTTCAGATGCAATCTTCCTGCGTAAAATTATGATGGGTGATGTGGATTCCAGCCATCTACTTGGCTTAATCAACCTGAATGCGCCTTCAAGGAGGACTAAGCACACTCCACTCTTCAGATGCCACTTTAGTCAGGTGGATGTCTGTAAATATGAACCACTAACTAGGATGATGCGCACGGCTAATGAATTTTTGAATAATTATAAAGATGCTGATTTTATTTCTAACCCTTTATTATCCCTAAAAAATAAAATGTTCATATTTTTTAATAGAACCAAAACAGTTGTTTTTTTCCTGATTGATTCATGTACGTATTTATTTATTTTACTGTATTTTTATTATAATACATGTAATTTGGGTTACCTGTATGTGTTAAATAAATTACTATTATTATTATTATTATGCAATCTTGTATCTTCCTGTGAATTTATTCATAGCATACTAATGAGCATCCGCATTTCTTTGTCGCATCTAATTCTAGACGTGTCTCTAGTTTCTTCTGGATGTTTAAGTCCAAGTATTGCACTCTAGTGTAAACCTTAAGAGTCTGCATTTTCATCTGCAGTTAAATGCTCACCAATTAGCGATAATGTAGCAGTGATCCGCTAAAGTATTCATCGCTGCCATATTCCTGTACGGATGATGGAGCATAATTTGCGCATAAATTCAACTTCCTCAATCAGCTCCATGGTCAAATGATATATGGTTTCACATTCCGTTTCCCTGCCTGTGGCTCTCAAATAGCTATCATCAAACTATAAATAATCAAAGCACCTGCCACCCATGTCTTGATAACATCTGCGCTTCCCTTCAATAGATGTAGATGATGAAGCACCAGAGGCATTGAACACGATGAAGTAATTAATCACTTATTCTAATTTATGTGCACCGGTATCTAGGAGGAACTATGCAGAGGCCATTGGTTATAGTGACAACTGAGCTCTCCTTGGATCAATTGCATTGGATGAGGCAATTATCCGGGTATCAGTCCTTATATCCATATCTGTAGAAATTTTTTAAATACATGAGCTCATAGCTTAATTGAATAGGAGAATACATGAGGAAAAAATGGTTTCCATTCCGTGAATTGATCGCCTGATAAAAAAAACTTGTTCGGAGTTCTTGGATTAAAGAGCCACCTTGCTTTTATTGGCTATCAACTTGAAGTAACACGACAGTAAGGAGCATTCCAAGGCAAAATGCCTAATAACTGATTCAAATGTAATCATCGACCTCAAGGACTATAAAAAGTTAAAACACTTTCAACTCCGCCTTTCCTCTTGCCCATCTACCTTTTCGGACGCCGGCATGTCGTAACTATCCATTGACAAACAATTCTGCCTCAAGCCCTCCACTTAGAGACGCTTAAGTGGAAGAGGGGACGGTGTCTTCGAACCCGTGAAAGTAACTCGTCCACTCAGCATGTAAATCCATCCCAATCTCTTACATAATTCATCGACGAAGAAAAGATAACGAAAAAAGGCGGGGGCTAAGAAATAAGTTCGCCCGAAGGTGCGGGGGGGACCTTTTTCGGGGTTCAACATGGAATGTAATCTCAGTCGCTCGTAGGTGAGAGCTTACACCCCTCTTTCATCGACTTCGAATGATTTCTATTGAAAATGCACTCCTAAAAGATTACAATATATCATACCCTTGGATCATTTTTACCAACTAGAATCACAAGAATTTATTGAACAAAAGACAGAGTTCCATTCAACTTCATCCTAAAATTGAAAGGCATCCTAATGAATAAATATAAGCTATTGTAAAATCTATAACAGCTGGTACGTTATCTCATTATCAATACCAGACTTCAAGGTACATAACGTACATCACGCATAAATATCTGAATTATATGGCCCATTTAATGTCATTTTACATTAACGTTTTTTGAAACCGCTAAGGCACAATACTCCACTTTTGGATCATTTAATAAATAGTATAGTTATTATACCTCGAAAAGTTACTCATTTACGCCGATTTTTATTGAATCAATATGTAACGTAAATTAAACTCAAACTTGTCGTATTTATTCTGGTAGTTTTCCGTTGCAGGTTGATGACACCCGCCAGAAAACTTAAACTTTCGCAGGATCAAAGTAGATTTTTGAATAATTTGCTCTTGAGATAAAGTTTCTGATATCGTTAAAAGCGTCAGATAAAACATACCTCTATGTTGCTACAAGTGCGAGAAATTCCGATAACAGCCACAAGAGAAATTACATTTACTATACCCATTAGCACCCAGCGACTGAACACAGCCGAGCCTTAGGTAACTCATTTTTCCAATAAAAGCGAACAGAGGGCCATCTCAATCGAGAGCTCCGGTAGGCTTTGATGGGGGCCGAGCCTCTCTCCCACTATTTCTCTCCGCTTCCATTACAAGAGTAAGCCTCCGAGAAAAGAAAACATTCCCGTTAATTATATTTTAAAAACCTTTCCGAGTCCGGAGCAAACAGACACGGTCCCCCACCTTCACCTCACTCCAACCATCTCCTTCCTCCTTAACACCGACGCTCTACTCCCGAAAACCCCACTCCCATTCCCCGTCGCTCGCCAGAACCAACAGCCGAGCCTCGAGACCACGAGCGACCGCTGAAAAGCCCAGAGCACTGCGGGCGCGGGAGGAATGGGGGGGGGGGGGGGGTGGTCGGAAACTATGGCAGGTGGGGAGGAGGAAGTAGAACGAGAAGCGGAGAGGAGGAGGGTGGAGGTTTGGTCCATCTCCAAGGCAAGAGCAAACATCGCTAACGATGGAGTTATGAACAGTGGATGGGGATGGAAACGGCGCAGAGTATGGAGGGCTAGAGTGGTGTGAGGGACCTGCAAAGGTTTGCAGGGAGGTAGAGGTGGGTGTGCGGGTGGGAGAGGCAGAAAAGAAGAGTATATTGCGGTGACGTCGTCGCGGAAAGAAAGACAGAGGAGTCTTTGGGAGGATGCTAAGAAAGAGGAGGATGTCGGGTAGGGAGGGGGGAATTTTGGGAATGAAGCGAGCGCTGAGATCCGGTCATTATTTCGACGTGGTCCTCCCACTTCCTCCACCTCTCTTGCCTCGCTCCCTCCAAACCACCACTCACGAGCACAAAGATATACCAAGGCCAAGTCGCTCGCTCGTTTGTTCCGCGGCTTAATTTGTTGCTTCAGCACGGAGACCCCCGTCCCCCCCCTTCGTCTCTAGTCTAAGCCGTCTTCTTAAGTCTCACACGCCTCGGCCGCCCGTGGAACCGCATTTCTCCTCCCCTTCCTCATTTCCTGGCGACCCCGCGATACCCAACGGCTGACCCCATCCTTCATGTTTTCCCCTCCGGTCCCAATCAGCGTACAACTCTCCTTTTTACAGCACCTAAGCCCCGTGGCCAGAGTCCCGCGTGAACGACCCCTCTCCACTTCTCCATTCTCTTCCGTTCCATTTCCTAATCCTTGCTTCTGTTTATTTCAAAAGACTCTTTGGCTCTAAACCTGCGTAAAATTTTGATTGCTAATGAGGTGTATCCTAGCACAGCGGAACTAATATCTTATCATTATTCCTCTGCTTTATCTCAGGTCTCATACTTTTCTTTTTACTTCGTAATTCTTTAGAACTCGTTGAAATTTATAACAGCATTGTCATTTGATTTGGGCTATGATTTGAAGCCAAACTCAACGATTTCTTGCCACGCTTTACCGTATGTTAACCAAGTATTCTTTCCATATGCATATTTATGAGACTGTACGTTCTCAATCACGAAACGATACCCCTAGCGAATGAGTTCGTTGAGGTCATCAAGTATTCTAGTATTTCGTTAAGTTTCTAGATTTGCGACTTTTCGATACAACTTAAGTTTCTTTCGGTGGAAAATTATCAAAAATTTCGGGATCTCTTTAATTTTGAGTAAAATCTAATTAATACCACTTTGATTTTGAAGGTAAAAGCAACATTTTTGTACCTACACTAGTGATGGTAAAACAATTTTCTGCTCTTCAACAAAGTGGAGCAATTTTGAAGCAAATATAATTATAGAGCATTATGCACGTACACACCTTAGATGGAAAAACACGATATTTTTTACTTTGTAAATATCATCAATATCAGAACTCATTCAATAATCAGATTTTGTTCATTGATATTCTCCCAAGTCATAACTATGGCGCTCCTCATCCTTTATTCAACCCCACTGTGTGCATTTCCCGAATTTAACGAAGTATTTTGCACTGCTTTTTGACCTTATTCCCTTAACAAGCAGTTCCATTTGCATTTTCCAGTAATTGCCTTTGCACTCAGTATTGCTTCTTGAGTTAATAGAGAAGCATGTCAAAAATGATTGGAATAAACATTAGGCTTACTCAAATCTTTGGCATTAACAAGGTCATCTGCGGTCTCAGGTCTTTCTATGAAGTAATTCCTTCGTTAGTTTGCTATAATACTTCTGTTTATATTCACTCCGGGCATAAATCTCCCATTATACAATACTTTGCTAAATTTTTTAATTCCATCTAATCCTCAGGCTTCCACCATAAATATTCGCCTTCCATATTCTGACCTATTTTCCGTGTTCTCGCCTTCTGACTTTACACAAGTTGGAGGAGCATACATTCAGTAGAGCAGGATAACATTGCTCGGATTTCACTCTTCCGCGAAGAATGCTAAAGTACAGATATACATCCTTTTATTTTATACATCTTCTCGACCTCCTCAAGCAACTCAATTTGTCTTCTTATCCCCTCACCAACCGCACTTCCTTCCTCAAACAATTTTGCCTCATCCTCTCAACTTGCCATTTACCATCCCTTTCCCTCTCTCTCTCTCCTTTATTTTAATCCTTCCCATTCTATTCCCTTCATTCGCCGAAAATCCCACCGCTGTATTCATTCTTTTTATAGGGGCAGCTCTGATTTCAGTTAATTAAATTTCCAGATATTACAAATTGCTCGGGTTCAAAAGCATTGTCATTCGATCATTTGCAGCAATTACTAAAACTATCTCTATTTCACTGTGATTTGTATTCATTAAAAGAATCTTATTTATCTCAAGGTCAGACTTTCCTTTCCAATTCTCAATTTCCTTACCAAGACAGAGAGAGAGAAAGGGATGGATTCGGTAAATGGCAGGTTGAGAGGACGAGGAAAAATTGTTTGAGGAATTATATGCTCTATGCAGACGATCTACAAATATATATTCACTCCTCTCTTGATGAATTTCCATATCTTATTGATGCAATTAACAGTAATATTCGCTCTATTAGCCAATGAGCTAAAATCAACTGCCTTCAGTTAAACTCTAAAAAAAATAATTATTTTCGGAAGTACAAGACTTAAAAACCACATTGATCATGATCGCCTTCCACCCATACTTGTTAAAGAGAGTACTATTAAAATAAAAAACCGTTCGTTACCTTGTTCTGTCTCCTAGCTTGACATGGGATCAGCATATCACAGAAATCTGTAATAAGGGAAATAAAATCCTCTATGTACTTAAACTCTAAAAGAAAAATTAACCTGTTTCTACCAGAGTAATACTTGTGACCTCTCTGATATTTCCAATTATGGAGTACTGTATATTAGTCCATAGTGACTTAACCAATGTCCTTCATATGCGTCTTTAGCGAATGATCAACTGCTGTGTGAGATTTATATTTGATCTCTGCAGAGACGATCATGTGACTAAATACTTTGTTAACCTCAATTGGCTACCTCTTGACTCCCGAAGAGAATAATTATTGGGATTTTTCCTATTTTCCCTCTTCCACAACAAAACGCCAGATAACCTTTACAGTTTATTTACCCACTGTACAAGTGTTTCCTATAGATTATTCCAATCTGACCCTAGCCTTCTTCATATCCCCCAAGCTCGAACAAACATCTACCTAAACCCCTTTCCTTCCGTATCACCGCTTCCAAGTTTTGGAATAAATTACCGTCTCACATTAAAACCTCTTCTTCACTGGAATCATTAAAAAATAAACTTTACCTGTATTTAAAACCCCAAAACTGAATCTTGAATCTTTTTTAGTAGACTGATGTGAATATGTTCAAATATTTTCGTTATATATTTCTATTTTGGTTCACCTTAACTATTGTGCTGCTATTTGTATTTCCTATTTACTATGTACAATTTACTATTACTACGTAATGATTACTATGTACCATTTACTATTTTTCGAGCAGAATGTGAACTTGTTAAACAGTTTTTTGTTCTAATGAGTTAACACAGAGCACAAAATGAAGTATTTATTCATTCATTCGATTCCGGAAGGAAATGAGTTTGTTCAAATGGAAACATTTGACGGATTGGTGTTATAATAGCTACAAAGTCAGGATATTTGCCGTGAATACTGAAATAAAAGTGCGTTCAGTGAATCAAAGTTCACACTGGCTACAGCATATGCCATATTAAGACTTGAAATAGCGTCATGACTTAACTTGCCGAATGGCAGATGCAAAATAAGTATGATCTCCCTCTAAAATTATGAGTATATTATGAGTTTCGCTGTAATAACGCAACTTACTAATATATAGTTATACCCGTGGGATAACATCTTCCTCTATTTGACGATAAACTGAAACAATCGTTATATCTAGCCCAAAGAACGAATATTCTGCATAAAAGACTGCCCTATAATCCTTTTCCGCATCATTCAATGACCTTCGTTACTCATTTGACTTTAGTTTATATGCTCCGTATTATGACTAGACTTTTAAGTAATTTGTCCAGCTACAAATTACTAGCCAAGTTGGCTGAGGTTTGACTTACAGCCATACATGGTAACTCATATTCATTCCATATTAAGTGAAATGTCTTCTAAGACACCTTAATATGTCTTGCAAATATTTTACGCAATATTTTCCCCTATTTATTTTGATGCGTAATAAATTTTTATGCCCACCTAAAATGAAGACACCAGTTTTTATCATAAATTAGGAATGTGAAAGCTCAAGTTGGCCATATTAATAAAAGACTAACGCTTTATTCTGGATATTTTTAGTTTCATCCTTTAGTAAATTGAATAATAAAATTAAATTACCAAAATAACATATTCAGATGAATATATTTTTCATCGTGCATGCTGCGCAAACAACTCCCTTCTGCTTTCGAGAATTAACGGGATGTAAACCCTTTTATTTCCTCTTAAATTACCAAACACTACAAACTATGAGAAATTTATGAGAGAATTCCTGAGTCATGAACTCAAGGATTAAATAATGAGAGTTACGTATGAGACTACAGAGTTTTACGGCCATAATTTTATGCAAAAAAGTGGTTTACAGAGGTTATATATACCTGGTGGCGGCGGGGTAAAGTCCTCGACTGCTAACTCGAGGGTCGCGGGTTCGAGTCCCGCCGAGGTAGAATATTTTCAGCCCAGAACATGGGTGTTTGTGTCTCGTCCGTTGTTACCGTTATTCACCCGACGCAAATTGGCCCATTGCGCTGTATTCGGGGTAGTGAAGATGAATGAAAAAAATAAATCAAGAGCAGTGTTAATTTTCAATGGGTTATGGATACCAGTGCTAATCAACGTAATTCGTCGGGTTCATAGAGAATTAACGTGTGAGAACGCAACTCAGAATTTTGGTCATGCTAAGTGAGATTCGTTGCCTAAGGAACCAACCTACAGTGATTGTCTGAACTCGGTGCACTCAAAATTATTAAAGAGACGATTGCGCAATCATTTTAGCATTAAGGTTAGGTAGAGTGAACTAAGCCTTTGAACAACACTTTGTCTCCTCTCAGCGCTGACTTTCTGAGTTTCTCAGTAGCTCAACTGTTTGGAGTACCTCGGAGTACCATAATTAGAGCAGAGCGTTTAATACGACACAGCTAATATACAGGTATAATTACATACGGTTTGGAGGGGTTATAGTTAAAATTATCCTATCTAGAGAACGGTTTCTCAATGAAAGCTCTCCAATCATCGCCTACAAATAGGGATAAGGATGCAGACGTCACTGTAAACTGCTGACCTTTCCGGGACTCAAAATCGCACCCTCAGGACGCCGAAACATTATTCTGGCCTCAAAACTAAATCAATTGTCAAATTACAATCAGAGCATACTTCAAAACGTCAACCAAGTACCGTGCCCTGCGTAGTTTCTTGTTTTTGCTGGCACCCCCTTTCGCCTATTTGGATGTGTAACATAAACGTGGCATTCGATATTTTACCAACTCAAAAACTTTTGCTGCAGGTAGGATATTGAAAGTAAGATTGTACAGATGCTTTAATTATCATGTGAAGAGAACTTTTCTCATAGTTTTGTATCCTGGCATGGGGTGAGAAATTGGAAAACTACACACAAATAGCTTTATTGATTTTTTTCCGTCTGTCTGTGATTTGCACAACTATATTAAAAGATTCTGTTACTCAAGGTAATATCCAAAATTGACGATGAATTGACGACGACGTCTGCTCATTTAGTATTTTTTTCATAATTTTGATAGTTTTGAACCACCGAAACGTGGTACAACACATTTTTCTGTATTTGAAGATAAGCCAATATTGGGTTAGATATCTCATGATTTCCTCGAAGAATTCAATATCTGCAAGGCCGTAATCCTGACACAATTTCTCTCCTTATTGGATAAATTTCCTAACTCTCTTAGTTCCATCGAAAATGGTTATTCTTATTTTCGTGCATTTTTGCTTGGCGTAAAGCCTCCCCTCTCTGATGATCTCCAACACACCCTCGGTTCTAATAATCTGTTCCATCCACTTTCTCTGCCTGTCCTTCCCAAGCACTTTAATTTCCTCCCCAACATGCCTAGCATTATCTCATCGTTCTCTTAAGCTGTCACCTTTTTCCTCCAAACTGACATCCCAAATTTCCGAAATTATTAGCGTCTTATAAACTTAAATTTACCAATAATCATTATATTTTAAACTCCTCAATCCACAGTATATACCCTAATGAAACTAACAATGAAAATACCTTTGCAAGTATTAATGCGAAAACGTTAAGCTTCAGATCAGTCCTTTCTAGAGATCAAAGGGAATTCATCCTTGTGAGCTTTCGCCTACATTCTTTGCTTGCCACAGACGCCCACTTGTTTAAATCCCACGCATTCTATTTTTACAATCTCTGTATAGTCCCTCTACGCCTTCTCTTGTTTTCACTGCTCTCTCATATAGACTTTCGTTCAACCCTTTCCAGCAAATATTTAATTCACTATATTTTATCTGTCCATTACATCAGTGAAAATGAAAAGATATTGATGGATTTACAATCTACAAAACATAGTTTTACGCAGAACTTAGAGGGAATTATCCATCATTTATAGTTGGAAATCATTTATAACTGTCCATGAAGTTATTTCAAAACGGTTCATATCGACGTAACTACGTCAGAGTCAAGTATAAAGTGGTCTACATGCTATTCGAGTAACCATTACGTTATAAGCATATTAGGCTGCATTTCTTTCCATCTCTTTCAATCAGAGATACCCTCTCTGATTAGAGGCAGCAGTTTCTAATGTATCCCTCACTGAAAATTTTTCTGGACGTATTCAGCCTTCATTGAAGATTTCTGAATGCTCTCGTTGTTCTCAAAATTGGCCTATCGAAAGCGAAGAACGCATAAATAGATAAACTAAGAGAATCTGGCAATACAACAACTTTAAATACTTCCCTGAACGAATGACTAAGGAATTAGGAGGAAACATGAGAGAAGGGGGAGTTTCGGAAAAAGGTAGGAAATGACAAACATAAATAAACACAAAAGGCAGCTAAGTAGACCACCGCACTAACATTCTCTAACTCAAGTCAGAGTCCCAATTATCTAGGAAGGAATTCACGTTTTCCAAGGGCATTGACAGGAATAACGGGTTCACTGAGAATGATATTTTTTCCAATAACTGCGATGAAGTAACTCGAAATTATTGCAAGAAAGATTTTCTCCGGAACCGTAGATCATAAAAATAATTTTTTTCAATTGTCAAGAGAATAAGGAAGCCTGTGTGAGGGCATTTCCGGGGGAGGTAGGGACCTTGGAGCGTTTTCCTGTCCATGTATCTTGTTTTCTCGAGGACATTTCGAATTAGAGATTTCCGGAATTCATAAGAGGTAAATATATACCATTTTGTATTTATTCTACAGCTTTCCCGAGCATACAGGGTAGAGAATTTTAGCCGCATGAAATATGATGAGGAAGTATTTAACCTCTGACATGGACAGGTCATGCAAAATCGTCAACTGCAGACCCTCTGGTAAACGCTCTGGTACATATAAATGTCAGATATATTTTGAGCTCTTTAGGGAGCAGGTATTTTAAGTACTTGGTCCAAATTTATTATGATCTACCTAACAGTAATTTTTTCAAGTAAAAATCTTAAATTAACGATAGTAATTATATTGAACTACATTAGTATTTCAGTTACAATTAATTTGGTTTCTGGCTTAAATTTAATACCTACACAATTAGGATTGGGCTTTAAATGATGATCAGCCAGAGATGTGGTTCAGATTTCACGACATCCAAGGAAAGATTTTCACTTTCATGATATAAAATCCAGGTTCCGGGTGAAAAATTTTAAGAGGAAATTTTATCCAACAGTTACCTTAGGTCACGCATGTAACTAATAAAAATTGCATTAATACCATGGCTCATTATGAAAAATAGGTATATGGTACATTGAATTCTTTATCCTGATGCCTTGAAATAGATATTTACGCACAAAAATTCCTCCCTTTATCCGCAATTTCGTTAAATGCCCATAGTCTTCTTCTGAGCCATACAACATACCGGAAAATAAATAAATAAATTCGTGGTAATATGCCTAACTTGATAACATATATCCAATTTAGAATGAGAGACTGATTTTGTGGCAGAAAATTTTTTTTATTTAAATGCCTAATTATATTATTGTAATTATATGGAATCACAAACTCATTGCTTCTTTCCTCGAGTAGAAATTCGCAAGTTCCGAGAAAAATACAGGAATTCCTGAATTTTTCAAGGATGTCAAATATTCTGCGACGGATTTCTAAAAATTTAAAGGGTGGAGAACGCCGAAAAAAATACCGCCGCAGGCAGAATAGATTCGCTCCTCAAATAAGGTCGTGCGGTAACATCCAGAGCAGAAGAAATTTTTCAGGATCATGCGAGCAGAAGGGGAGCGGGCAAGGGAGATGCGAGCCCAAGGCGTTGGAATGGGAGCATTAGCGCGGGTGTGGAGGCCATACTAACGGGAGCGGTTTACGCTGGGAAGGGGAAGGAGATCGCCTGCGGGGAATTGGGGGATATGCGCGAGGAATAGTAGGTTAACAAAACCGATCCTCGAAGCCACTTACCCGAATAATGATTCAGTCCCTTGTTTTTATATCCATTCACAATCCTCCACTTCCCACGCAACGCCCACTTCCCCACCATCGCAGCTCCAGATCGGAGCACTCCTTTCCATCTTCTGGTAACCATGACTACATTCCTCTCAATCCCCTTACGCTACCTCTGGCACACGCTGCTTCCGTGTCCACGCCGACATTATATCCATTACGACCTTAACCCGAGGACCTTCCTCCCCCTGCTAAAACGCTCCTCTCCCCCAACTGCTTCTGTCCCATGAAAGGGTTAGGGGATGCTTGGCCGAGGGAGGAGAACGCGGAACTGCCAGCAATAAACGTTCTGCGCAGCTCTCATTGACCATATTGGAGACACAAGCCCAAGTGACGACTCTGGAAATAGGTGAGGATAGAAGAGAGTCTGTTGTTGCAGTTTGAGTTGCATTAGACGATGAGGTCAGGGAGGGGTGGAAATGGTCAATTCTGCGTAACTGCGAACTCTAGTGCCCATTCTGTTGGATGGAGAGTAATTTCAAATGAGTCGTGCTTATTCTATTCCTTACCCTCCAGACAACGAATCCCAAAAACACATCCCGCGTATCCTCGCACTTCACCACCAAAAAGCTACCCAACTATCTAGAGAAGTTTTCTAAAAACTGAACAGTGGCAGGTTCCAAACCCTCCTTAAATATTTTCCCACTCCGTATTTCTTTTTTCTCTTCCTGCAGCACTATGATAGTAATTACCTCAAAATAAACCAATATTATTTACCTGAAGATGCCTTAAAGCTGTAAAACGCGTCGTACAAATATTATATTGTATGAAAGCAAAAAGTATTTTACTTATTACACAGAAATTATTCCTAGTTTTCCTGAGTAATCCAAACGTCAATAGATTACTAGGCCGTTGGGTTGAGATTATAAACTTATTAACTTAAGTAAAAACGAAATCACGCCAACAGTGATGTGGTACGCCATAACTTTTCCTATTCTGTTGAATGATACACGTATGGATACGTCTGGAATATAAAGTCAGAAAACAACCCTGTAGAAATTTTACAGTTAATAAATTTGTGTCCCACAAATTGCTATTTTTTCTCCAATAAAATAGTCACTCCAAAATACCACCAAATCTCAAACCTTCCAACAGATGTTTAATCTTCTGCCAGGTAATTATCCGCATTATAAAGAGCATTGGAGCATCAACGCAATCCAAAACTGTATTCAATAGTGCCAAAATTATAAAAAAATATCACCATATACGGTTTTTAATTCGTATTATGCATTGTCATACGTTTTGCTTTAAGACTTCAATTAAGGTGCGTATCTCTGGTTGCAAAAAATTTCAAAAACCAGCATTTTCCATTACCCATTTCAAATCCCCAGACTTCCCAGTGATTTCCAGGTCTACAGGCGAGACCCCTGCCCTCTCCTCATGTCTGAGACATTCAATGGCCCATATTAACCCTAACTTTCAACCAGTTCGCTCCTCCCAGTAGAAGCGTATCATTTCCTCCGCCTCCTTGCCGGACTCGCTTCCGCATTTACCGGTTCCTCACACCTCCTGGACCGGGCTCGACCTCTGCGGAGCACCTTCTTTCAGCCCACCCCATCGTATTGTGCCTCATACCCCATGATGCGCTTCAACACACAGACCCTCCACATCCCTTGCCTGACTCCATCCCTCCCCCAACCTCATTCCATGAGCCTTTACCAGCTCAGCGCACTCCTCTTTTCTTCCATCTCATTCCCAGCCAAGCGGATCCCGATCCAAGAATAACGACCTCCTCAAGCACCGGTTGTTTACCACCGAAACCACTTCCTGCCTGGAGCTCTACAAGTTCCTACCCCTCCTCCTCTCCACCCTACCACCCCCTCTTCCCGATTCTCCTCCCCCTCTATCCCGGACAAACTATTCCTCCCACTATCCCTCCCCAACACCCGCCACCCACATGCACACAGATTCCCATTAGGGCCTTCCCCCACTCACCACGCCGACTCCCAACTCCTGAGGAAATAACTTCGAACTCCCCACCTCATTCTTACTTGTTCCTCGTCCACCAGCCCCGGAACATCCCTATCTACCAAGCCCGCTCACATCACACAACACAACGCGAACACACAAAATCACAACCGCCATACATGCACGCGCAACATGCACACATCTCCGACCTGATCTCGTGCTTTTATAAGGGTACCCCAATCTCATCCCGCCCGATTCTCTTGCGCACGTTCAGGTTTTTTTCACCGCCCCATTCCCCCTTTCCTCCCATCGCGTACCAGATTGAACGTGCCCATCAATTTGAGGCGTTTCCACGAGAACCCTGATACTATTAAAGTAACAGCGTACACCGGAGGAAAAATAAAAGAATCATCTCTCTTAAAAAAAAATGAAATCCCCGGCATTTGTGTGTCACGCCTCATTTATCTGTCGATTTGAAGAGAGGACGAATCGCTGATGTGGGCGTCGATTGCATTTCCATTTGCCGAGAATGGACACCCATCTTACGTCGCAGGCTAGGCTCAGTTAATTGGAGCGAAGCTGTGCAGCATTAGCTTTTGAAACATTCCACTCATTTCCATAAAAGCATTGTGCACATCTCCTTAAACGAATTAAATGATACGATAATAAATACATAATAAATAAAAAATCATATGGCAAAGTTATCAGATTTTACGTGGTAGAACGTCATCATAGATTTTCACCAAATGATACATTATCATAAAATTTTGAGCAAACTCACCTCCATATATTATATCATCTATAATTATCCCAGTACTATAAACAAGCATCGCCGGATACTTAATTTATATATGAATCATTTAAATGAATGAATTTATGATGTATCATCATCATGTATCATTACCTGAGGATATGGTTGGTCGTAAAGCCTCATTGATAAAAAAATGTAGTGAAAATTCTGATTGTTTCATCGCTGGCCATAAAATATGATTAATATTTAATATTGTTGTTGAAGGTTATTTTCCTTTTTCTTCATTTAAAGCAGAAAAACTTCATTGTTGTCGCATGTTTCGAAAAATAAACCTCTTTCAGCGCATATGTATAACTACAAGCTTGCTGTTTAATAGAAATTCTAAATCTAATGTCCCATCAATCACCTTTAATATTTATTCTCTACCTAGGCAATCATTTCTCTCCTGATTCCAGCACTTTCTGTGCTATATATTATTTTCTACTCCGTTAAAGCATCCCGAAGTGGATCATTGTTTCCACCCAGGCTATGCCTTAATTGCCGTCCTTAATATTTCCTTTATTTTGAAAACATTGTTGAACGATGACAGGAGTCATATAATATACCCAAATATTTATCAAAACAGATTTTCTACTTCAACAATTCTGACGGGTAATTCAGATGAATGTCTAGTCTAGACGATTTTATTATGGATGAAATTTTAGCCTTCACCGACGAGGTTCTCCATAGTGAATTTAGTATATTTATAAGCATATCTATTTACATAGAATATTTGCCCTTATGCAATGTTAATATACAAGATACTTAATGCACAGAAGCTTAAAAAAATTAATAATTACTCAAAAATATTTATCCAGATGTATGATTATATTTCTGAAATTCATCGCTAGGTACTTCAAATGAGTAATAATGATAATTCATCCTCTACCTAACATCCTTGAGGTGGCTTACAGGGTAATGTAATGGCGTAAATGTAATGAAAAATTTTATATAAATACATAATGAGACAACATTTACACTAAGTAATTGGATTTATCAGTCGTAGGATAAAATTTTTACTCTTCACCTGGTATCAATTTTCAATTCATGATTCATAAACAATCACTGTTGCACAGTTTATTTAGACCAACGAGTCCTCCTGAGGTCCAATGAGGACTAGCCTAAATGTATAGTGCATTGTTACGCCATATATATCAATGTAGAAGTGGAATATTTCACTCATAGATCATGCCTGACAAATGCAACAGATAACTTTCTAAAAAGGGATAGTTATGCCATAATCTATCAGTTTGAGGTAAAAATACTTTAAATGAGGACGGAACTGAATGAGTGCATTCGTATAGGAGTTATGATGACGGCTTGTGCAAATAAAATTAAATAAAATCTCATCAACCGAAAATTATGTAATAAAAAATTTGTTTTACCGGAGTAATAAAAATAATGTGTCGACACCTGGGGCAAAAATAGAGCCACAACTCGAATACCACGAATTAGAAGATACCCTAAATAAAAGGGTGTGATGCATCCATACGAGAGCTGCTCGCTTTGTTAGAGCATGAAATTTTTAAAATAATTAATGCATATAAATTAAAATTAAAGCATCAAAAATACGCCACAACTGCGACCAGCAAGTCTAGCATTTATTGAATGGATGTAAACATGATGGTTAAAAATGGCAGTACATGTGGGTGCAAAAAATTGATGACGCCGCGTCATACTTGTGTTTTTCTGCACCGAAATGGTGTAGCAGCTGTTTGCTTTTTTGAAAGTGCCAATTTTGAATTAACATCGATTCTATAAAACAAAACAAATATTTTTTCGAATCATTAAAAAAAAACTATAAAAACCGTAGTGCAATAACCATATGGTGACACATCCGTGATTCTATGACCAGTCACGCTGAGAAATCGATGCTTATTTTTCACTTTTTACTGCAAACGATAATACTCCATGAAACAAGAGTGTGGATAGAGCATGAATTCTTGTTGTTCCACAGTACTAAAGTGTGAGGTAGAATCGCTACAACGCTAAAAGTGCGAGAAAGAAGGGGGTCAATTTTTAGCCGACATAAAATTTGAGCTTTAAGGTTAAACGAATATTTAAAAAAACTCGGCGAAACTGCGACATGTTTTTCTCTCAGTAATGGCCAGTCGAACGAAAAGTACTCTGCTTCGCGTTTATGCGGAATGAGTTACACTTCAAAGTTTTCCCCAATTCAGGAGTGGAAATGGGATCGGAAACACACGTAGTTACACCAGTTTCTTTCAGGTCAGGTACAATCAAGCAGCAAAACTGTAATCGCGTATCAAATGGAAACGGTTACAGTGCCACCATCTGAAAACATCGCCATTGACTTTATTTCTCCAGGCTCCTTAACTATTACAGCACGAGGAGTGAACGTCAAAATATTCAATGTACGTACATAGCGATAAGAGAAAAACGAATCGCTGAGGAGATAGACACATTTCAAAGCACAAAGGGTAACGCAACATCACGTCAAAAGAAGGCCGATCTTAATCATTATTATGATCGTTCCTGTGTTTCCAATTCCATTACGAGAATCCTCCCCTTACTCCCGCACGCCTAATCGGAACGAAACCCAATCCAACGGGTGACCCATATTCGCTGCACCCCTGCCGATCCTCTCAAGCACATTACACACACCCCTCACTTGGCGGCCATTCCCCACCATCTGCACCCGCTCCTCCTCTTCCTTCCAGAGCTGTTAACGTGCTCTCTTTGCCCGTTTTCCCTCGTTCTACCGACCGCGGACGCAATTCCAGGTAACCTCGCATTGTTTGCCCCACGGCTCGGCTGGCGGGGCAAAACCGGTGAATCACATGAATCAGTCGAGTCGGGCGGAGGTGTTCCCCTTTTGTCTCCTCGGGAGGCGAGGGTTTTCTTCCGCGGGCTTCACGGGATGTTAGTAAGTGAGCCTACATGTGTGTGGGTGCAGTTGTGCGCCAAGTTCCTCAACTGCAAAGAGAGCAAATGTACTAACCGCGCGAACTCTTCCCATTTTCTCTCACAAAGAACTCTCCTAGTTCCCGCTCCCCTTAGGAATGGACGTCTTGGAAAGACGCAAAACGGTTTAAAAGTCTGAAAGTACGTCTTTTGGTAATTTAATTGGCGCGAGGGGGAAAAAACGAGTCGTCGGATAAGCCTAGCATCGGCAATTTATTGGCAAAAACCAGGCAAAATCTATGGAAAATGTGCATTTTAATGCAACTCGTGTCAACTTTGAGATGTCAAGTTTTATATTCCTACCGTTTTTCCTACCGTTTCTTGTCACTCGATAGTCAGTTGACACTTTCAAGTTTCAATTTTCAATGACCTCTGCTTCGAAAACAGCCAATGGCAGCCCAGATGTTGAAACTTTTTGCCCAATTGCAGCCAGATACATTAAGTTCACAGGATTTGTGTGTGTGTCATCATTCTTGCTGTCTGGAGGTAAAGGAGAACTTAGGTGATGAAAAATGGAGGAAAAAAGGACGCAAAACATATAAAAACCTTAATCGCAACCTGAGTGGAGTAGTTTTCCACTCGCCTACGGCAATAATTTTGGCAACAACGCATGCTAGTGGCACTTATGGTTAACCAAATAAAAAAGCTTTCTAGTGAATTTAGCAACTTACTTATATCTCTCCAGTAAATTCAAAAAAAGCATTTATACTGCCCCTCATTACCACCCCATTAATCCGTCCTAAACCATTCGGCTGATTGAGTAAACCCTCCTTTTTACGACGAGAGCCTTTTAAGTAGTTCACGCCCTTACGTTCGCTTCTTTATAGTAATGTTTGGGAATAAGGAGAATTAGATTTTCCCCGCAGGTTCACAGCTCCGTTTCCGCCAACGTTTAAATGACCTACTCGCTCTTCGTCCTCCACCACTTCGCCATTTCGCCAAATTGTAAGCATTGCATTCCTTTTGTAAGCAGGTTGGACGATTCATGACAGTCCTGGTGTCCTCCTACTGGCTGTTTTCTCTTCCTGGCTTCATAGTAGCATTTTATGCTTCCGCGCACAATTTAGGTTTCAACTGGAATCCATATTAAAATTTTTATCAAACCTTCAGCAATGGTGGAGCGAGGTAGACCTAAAAAAATTAATTTACGGTCGGAAATATTTGTGTTTAACTGAAATAGTGGAAACTCAGCTTGACAATTATTTTAAATAACTTTTAAATAGCGAGGTGTGTTGCGCGTGAAATTTTAAATCCAGATCGAAAATGCAACGCTTTTGTCCATCACTAACTCTGCTTCGTCTCTCCCTCGAGTGATGGAAGATCTAGCCATCGGCTCTCTACAACTGCACGTCTTCTACTTGCTCCAGCAATGCTTACATCGTCCGTATCTCTGTTTGCACGGTAAGGGACGAATTTAAGGCAGAAGAGCTCCGGATTCTCCCTTGCGTCCCCGCTACACCCACTACCAAATGTCCTCTTCCTGCGGCAAACAAGCATAGACCGCGTGGCCCGCCCACGCTCCCATTCCAATACCGCGGGAGACCCCTTGTGCATCCATGAATAAGGTGACTTCAGCAAGGAGGAAATGCTCCTCTTATTTACCAAAATCTTGCCCCGGAATATGTGTGTAAAAAAAGCAATCACGAAATGCACCTCCAGCCACATTTAAAATACCATTGTCTCCGCTTTAGTTCACCAAAGTGTGACTACACACCGTTTCAACATTCGAGCGGAAATAAATGCAGTCCAGTCCATTGGACTTATATGATTAATTTTTTCACAGTTAAGGAAGTTTTTCAGCTAGTTAGATCGATTTTTTTCTACTGTTAACCTCGTTATTTCAACAATTGTGGAGGATTCAGAGATAAGTCACACATACGGAGTCACCTGCTAGAGAAAATATGTGCAAAATTCCGCAGAATCTTAAAAAAAAACCCGTTGGGAAGGATAACATCTCAGTAACAGAACTGGTTAAATTACTTGGTGCACAATCGAGGGAAAAAAGATGGAGAACCAATCTAGACGAACGATTTTTCCGATGCGACAATTCGAATGTTATTCAATCTGTACCTACTCGCACTCATCTGCTAGCAACACATTGACACGTGTTTTTCACAGAGTGAAAATGATTGGAACTCAAGCAGCAAACAAAAATAACATACTTCTCTGCAGCATAATTGTATCTGGTTTCAAAATATTAATCTTTTTTATTGAATGGAGGTAAAGAATATTTTAAACTTTTGGTGACTCACTCAGATTCACTCAGATTATATAGACATTGGCCGCCAGCAATTTTCACAAATCCTTAAATGATTTCCAGTATCCAACTCTGACTGCATAATTGACTTTAACATGGAGGTTACTCATCACCTTACATTCCTATTTTTGGGAGATACATCTATCGTTTATGTATACATATATATATTTAATCGATATAATCTATTGTTTGAAATCAGGAGCTTTTCTCACCGTATTTATATTTGCAGACGGTCGCTTTCAAATGAAGTGTATTGGATTGGATTATTATCGTTTTTATAGTGTTATCGAAACCGAAACCTGGGTCGGCCAAGTCAATTAAATGTTTTTCATAGACTATGCAAAGTTTTATTTTTTATTTACACTAATATGATCTTATCAGGTACATGGCACGTCATTTTCCCTATTTTCAGTTCATTGATTCATCCGCAGGTGAACTTTTTTCTTACATAAGTATCAATCCCAAGGACCCGAGAATGACTTATTTACTCATACTGTATGTTACCTCGGTGATTTCCATGGCATAGTGTCTCTGGGGAAGCAAAATTCACACTCAATCGTTTAAGGTCAAACCTGGGGTCGGAAGTGATCAAAACATGGGCACGAAGAAGAAGAACAATTTTGGAAGTACATATGGAAGGACGAATTAGGATGCTCTTGGCGTGGTGGGAAGAGACTAAAGTTGCATCAAGAAATCAAGAGGATAAAAGCCAGTTCGAAGCGTAAGTATTGAATAGGAATGGGAGTTCACAGAATAAATTAAAAAGTATAATATGTACCTACTGAGATAGCAGTACGACGGTGAAGATTGATAGGTTCTAATGAGGATATAATTTAAACTGAGGCAATATATCGCAAGAGAAAGTAGTGGATCCCTACCATAATCACCAGTCTAAATATCTCCAACACAGATATGGCCACATTATATGAAGTTATTTCTACGATCAGGTGCTGTAATAAGACAAGTGGATGCTCTTTTCCATAATGTACACTGTTCAAAATGTTTGAAAGAAATGATTTTGCCTCAACATGGATTGAATCGGCAGAATGAAAATCGGAATACTGTTCATCAAAATATTTGAAGAATCTTACATTGCATAGCTTTTAATCTTACAGGTCAGTGTTGCTTTCAGCATAAATACTGATCATAGGTGTAATGTATTCCCCTGGCGCCATATATTTCATTTGTGTAAGTTTTATAACTAGCACACTGAGTAAGTCAAAGGACGGCGCAATTAAGTAACAAGGCAGTTAGGTATCTTAACCAGCATAAATCAGAATACTGAGTAATATCGCTTGAATCAATTGACTGACAAAAAAATAAGAAGATATTATTTAGCGTCTCACATTAAGATAGTGAGCATAATTTACGATAAATTTGTATATACTATAACGTAAGTATTGTAACTGTAAAAACGGGTTTGATTTTATATACGTGTCGGGTTTCATTAGCTATCACCTTGCATTTCGTTGGCTCGGCGAGACCTAATCTAGAAAAACCTAACCTTGGAAAGTAATATGTATACGTGAAAGCAAACACGCCTTATCTATGTCCTTGATATGGGCATGGGCCAGCCGTAGCTATGATAACGCTCGCATTTCAAACTGCCTCTTAGCGCAATGAACCTGTCCCACATTCACACATCCTACAAAAACAAGATGCTATAGACGTAACACGAAGGAGCTTCTACTAAACCGATGCACATTCAAATTAAAGTTGAGCGCAAATGTGAAAATGAAGCCCAACTTTGTGTTAACAGGAGCACTTAGTCCAAAACACTGTTTGCCGTAGTTTCTTTCCTCATTCTCTTTTAAACATACATCGTCATTCTCAAAAAGCCATTTTAGCACAACTTCATCCAGCCATCCAGAAAAATATGATCAAACCCCTTCAATATTCGGTGACAAAACCATCAACTTATTAGAAAATGTTACCACACAATTGTACAGCATGAGTATAATTTACAAAGAGATATGAGTATAATTTGGACAAATATCCATAAATATGGTACAATACTCTTTATTCGCATTATTGACCTGTGTTTTGGCGTATTTCATCCAGTATAATGTTTTACCTGACACAAAATTTCATATGATGATTGCTATGTGAAACGCCAAAACACGTGTCATTAACGTGAATATAGCGGGCAGATAAATATCTATTGATTTTTATTTTGGAAAACTGTGTTGCACCAAGTATCATCGATGACTGTTGACTATAAATTGGGCATTGACAAAAAAGGATATGTAAACCATTTATTCTCTGACATCACTACGCACCAACATAGTACCTACTTTAACTCAATAGATCCATCAACAATTTTTCGTTGATATAAAGAATCGGATAACTGCCTCAGCGGGCCCTGACACGCCGCATAGTTGCTCGTGGTGAATGACTTTGGATTCGGGGAAAGCAACTTCCTAATCAGGGCCAGGATGCTCGAAAAATCTCCAGAACTTTTTTAATATCTCGCATCGCCACTCCCTTGCGTCTCCCCCGCTTCTAAAATATTTGGCATTCGTTCTCGCTCCGCTGAGCAAGGAAGGAGCCATTGTTTCGACGGCGAGTGGAAGCAAGTCGAAAGCTGTCGGAAAAGTAGGAGTTACGACGAGGTGGATGGGGGAGTGAGAAAAATCGCGGTTCTGAAAGATGGGAGTAGGAGATGCAAGTGAGAAGGGGTCGGTCGGCTGAGGCGGAGAGGAAGGGGTGGATTCTTTGAGTAAACTCCCCGTTTCCACAGAAAAATGGGCAGAAAACAATATCTGCTGGTAATAGCATCTTTTTTCCCCTTCTCCCTGCACACCCTTTTGAAAGGGGAAGAACATCGGGGAAGTTTAGCGAGTTAAAAAAAGCGAAAGAACAAGGGATGAAGTAGCAAGTGCAAGGCGGCCAAAGGACGTTAATCTGCGTCTGAAATGCCAGAATAAAAAAGGGAGGGAAGGTTTTGCCGGGCGTAAGGAGGTGGGAGCCATTTATCAAAAGGCGCAGCCAAGTGCAAGGCATCTGCGAATTCCGTGTTAAGTGACAAGAGGCGAAGTGCTTCTCTAGAGAACTAAACGGGGAATGGAGGAGATAAAATGGAAAACAAAAGAACAAAAAGAATTCCGGTGCGACGATCACGAATTTACGATGAAACACAGGATGTAGGAGAACAGAGGTGGGATATCGGATGCATCGGAAGGCAGCTCACTGGGTATAGGGAGATGTGGTTTTCGGGAGCGGTATTTTTGCACGATCAACGCCAAGGGCGCTTATTTACACCAAAGGAAACAATGATTAGAAGATAAGTTCTAATACTACTCACAGGAAGAAATCGTGGGTAATCGATTTTACACGCCTCTGTTTTGTGAATTAATATCCATACCCCTCCAAATATTAGGAGGGAATATAACCTCGCAAACAAAAATCAAAATATTCAACACTACGATACTGATTCTTAACAAAGTGATTGGGAAAAAATTACGTGAATATATAATATAAACTCGATTCCTTTAAAATCTATCATATTCTCTAAATAAGTTTCCTGGAACAACAGGAACTACAATCCTGCAAACTGTAGTAAAATGTTTTAAAATTGAAATATTAAAGCATTTACACCACCACCATAAATTTCAAGTAGCACATTAATTCGAAACATTTTGAAATTATTGACGCAGTAGAGTCACTTTCATGTGGCTTGTGGTATCCTCGCAGTTTGGGCCTACAGAAATACGGATGCAATTTTAGTCCGAAAAAAAACAATAACTTTGCCTTTTACCTACGAATGCCGCTCCCACCTTAAACATGCATATTTGGTTACTATGTACTTAGGCCTCTTATGGCGAGGGTTGTAGATGGCCAATAATGTCAGCATTTTAACTGGTGAATTCATATTCCACAACGATGATGTTTAGGGATGGAACCATTACATTCCTCAATTTCAAAAAAAGCGTGCTCATGGTTTAAGATTTACAATTTTTAATTTTCATGCTTTTCCTCAATTAATATGCTATTTCATGTCATAATTTTTACAAAAGCAATTGTTTTTTTAAATCAGTGCTTCATTTTATAGCCAGATAGCCTACTGAAATTTTTTCTTAATTGTTTAAATTTTCTTAAAAACTATAATTTCATTTTATTTTTAACATAATTTAACGTGAAAGTAACTATTTACTCCAGCATCTGTCATTTTTTTTACTCAATTAATGTGCTACAGCTTAAATAAACCTATGATTGAAACCTCTGCGCTACAATTTTGCCGAAACATGGTATCGGTGAATGACTCATGTCCACTAATTCAGTAAAAATTGTTACTGTGTTGTTGTGTTGCTGTGTGTAAGAAAGTTACTGAAAGCGAAGGCGTACTTTGGAGCAAAAATCATACCAAAGGATGAATTAATCAAGGATTAAAACAATAATAATATACTTCAATAAATAGGGTATTAGTTTTCTTTAACAAACTGACGGCGTTTTCCTGTAAATGTCTAGAATGATGTAATAATAAAACTGTGCCATAGACATAGCATCACTAGGCTTTGCATCGAATACCCACTCGCATAAAGTCATGTCCTCATGTTCACCACCGCATGTGTGTCACATTACATAAATATACAAATTGCGATGAAAGCAAAATAAAAATATGCTCATCTACTGCATTTATCCGTACCATGGTTTGCGTTTGGCCACAAAAGTGGTGGCAGTTCAATCCAAATTAAATTGAATTAAGTGACTACCAACATGCCAAAGATCCCAATACCATCAAGAACCTAAATTTTTGTGACCAATTAATATACTTATCATAATTCGTTTCAAATGCGTCTGAGCTTATAAACTTATTACTGAGAAAAAAGATATTAATGATACTCACCTCCCACAGCAAGAAATTACAATGTCTTACTAAATGATCAAAGTGGAATGCACTCACCAATAGTGTCTTGCTCGGAAAATATTTACAATTATAATAATTTCTCTCATTAAAATTATCATGTATTTCCATATTGTCTATAATCTATAATAACTATCAAAATCTGTCCGCTGGGGATGTTTGCACTATGATTGCAAAAAATTTGAAAAAGTTAAATGCCACGCAAGGAAGTAATTTATATCAAGAAAGAAATTGTTTTAATTTTTTATTTTAAGCCACATTATTTTAGAGACACTGAATCATATCCACCATCAATTAAGGCAAATAACAAAAAAGTTTGTCAACATCGTTTTATTTCTTTCCATTCTATTTGGTTGAGAATTTTTTTAATGCGCAGACTGAAATAAGACTTGTTAGATATTCTCACTCTTCAGTATATATAATGTATGCAATATAGACTATCAATCTGGAGAACATTTCTATATAAAACTACATTACTGACCTCATTAAGGTTTTAAATACTGCTTCAGTAGTACTTAATATCAATATGAGATCATAAGAATGTTCTCATAAAAGTAAAATTTGTACGCATCAGTCTAAATACGACAATACTCGTACAATATATTGTCTTATACAATATATTCTCTGTAATTCGCCGAAAGCGTTGCGGTGTCGACACAGAGACACCCTGTTTCCAGAACAACTGTGGTAACCCGATCTCTTGTTTGAGTTTGAGAGGTGTCAAGTTCTTGAGAGTGATCCATATGACAGAATCAAGTGCCGAAAGTGGGCACCTATCCAGCGCTTCCTACGGCCACACATATAGCTCAACGCTGCTTCTAATTACTGCTGCTTCTTCGTTTCCCAGAAGCCGGGGACCTCATGTAAGCCACAAGATCCCGCAATGCACACCAGATTAAAGAGGCGCGAATATAATTTAACTGTTACTTTTTTTATCGATTTTCCGAATCCACTGTCATTGTTCATCAGCGGCAGACTGACAAGTGTGAGCGGTCGGTCGGTAGTCTGTCATAAATACTGTCTGATGGGTGTCTGAGTCCAGTTGTCTGCTGTTTTATCTCATAAAAACGAACATTGACTGAGATATTAACAGTTTTCATTGCTAAAGAAGAATAGATTACGAGTTATTAGGAATACTTCTTCAATTGAGGTATGAATTGAGGTTATGAGGAATACTTCTGCATTTGAATCCGCAGTGGAATTAAAGATAACTCTTCAGGATTCTACCCGCACTCAGATTTTATACAGGAAAGCAATTTAAGGATCTATAGTTCTATGCTATAAATGTTTCAAAACATTTGAAATAGTAACTAAATAGTAAGTATTATTATAAACACCAGAAATAAGCCTTATCACGAAACTATTTATGTGACGAAAAAGAAATATAATAGTCAAGTGATGAGATTCTACTCATTTTGCTGTCACTCACCACTACGTGAGAGATTGGTCAGTGCATGTTAAAGAAAAATTGAAATTAAAATGAATTTTGCACAATTTCCTACGTAGCCATTGGTAAGTAATATTCAACACACTAGTTTCAACTAACTATCAGCTTTAACGTACAGGAAATAAGGCAGAGCGTATAAAAGAAAAACGGAAATATTCCTTTGATAGGTCGACTTAATCGATCAAACCACAAAAACTTAAAAGCTGTATTTGCCGATGAAAATCAAAGTTTGAATTTGGAAGATAACGTATTTGGCACATACTTCTATCCTATTCTCCACCGGCTGAAAGACTGAATGTTAAATGGAATGTCGATACTCAACTCTAATTACCTCAATCTTCATCCTTCAGGAGGAAACATTGGAAGGCCAAATAAGATCATCAATTAAAATTCTGTTTGTTTTTATCTCTAGAAGGTCCATCAAATCCAATCATTAATCGTGTCGATTTTCATGCAGTGAATGATCCACAAGAATATATCAGTTATTTTAAATACAATAAGAACCAAATGCAATTCATAATTAATAACTTTTATGAATTATGTTTTGTGGGAGAGAATACATTGCATTAAAAAAATTTTGGAATATTAAAAAAATATGAAATAGTAAATGTATCGGCGAATTACAGGGTGTAAGAAAAATAAAGGCTCCTTTGATGCTTCACAGCCGGTTAATGCTACGACAACAAATCACGCTACGAGGTGTGGGTATGGGGAATCTGTAGCCTTACGGTGAAAGGATAACTGAAAATCCAAAATTTGATTTACAATGCATACTTAATCTGGGGTACATCTACTTTTCTAGCTGTCTAAACATTTACTAAGCCTTAATTGACGAGCCTGTAGTAAACTGAGCAGCCTCCAACGCTGTCAGACGACGCCATCTCAAGGTTCTCCGGTTTAGAGGAGAGGGAAGTCTTCACCAAAGCGCGTATAGACGGGCTTCTGTGTCTCTGTGATCTACGCCCGTTCTCTCGGAGGAAAGGAGGGAAAGCGGGACTTAAAAGCAAGGTGGTAGCTGAATAGGGAACCGCTCCAGCTAGCGCCAATCAGCTGGAAGACGACACATTGTTCAATTTCTAAACGAGCACTGGCGCAGTTTTAAAAGTAGGTGTTCTTGGTCAGAGGGGCGATATTGCCTTCACGATATATTCTGTACCAATGTTATGGCAGTATTGAGACAATACATTTTAAATCATATATGCATTTTAGCCTCTCATTTATCACATTCTCAATTTCATTGTAAGCGTGCTGTTTTAAAAAAGACATCTTAAAAAATATACCTAGATAACAATTTCATTTATTTCTTAAATAAAGTCGAGGAAAAAGACCGTATAGTGCCGAGATTCTAGTCAAAATCAGCAATTTCATGCACTCTACTCTCACTTCTTACAATCATCTCCACTTTGTTATTAAATATATAAAGCTGTTTCTGCACTAAACAAGAGGAACGTTTTAGGGTAACATTTGGATGAACTTATTAAAATACCGATTACATGAAAGATCACAACTAACGTTAAAAATATGGAAGAAATGAGAAAAAATAATTGTATTAGGTATGACAAAGAGCTCTGAAAGCGTATTCTTGAAATAATAAAAAACAATGTTGAAGGATGAATAAGAATAATATGATGTTAGTTACGTTAAGTTAGTGAAAATTTGATCGAGTAAAAGCTGCCATTCGATTGGGATATGGATTTTTTGATTAAATACAAAATTGTTACGAAGAACTGTAACGGAGAATAAGATGATAAAATCACAGATGCTAAACATTTAAAGAACTCACAGCTATAAAATGTGGCTTCAATAAAAGAGTAAAAGGAAATAAAATAAGCGAAAAAGAAACAAGAGAAAGGAATATAATGGATAGGGAGAGAGAATGGGGACTAGTAAGAACAAAAAAGATGCATTCCACTCGGTGGCGGCGTTTCTCGACTCAGTAAAGGAGGCAACTCCGTTAAAAATCTCTTCCTCAGCATTTCCACCGTTATACGAAATGGACTCCATGTATCAGATAAGTTACCATCGGCCTCCTCTTATTCGATTCGACTCCTTGCTGCTTTTATTATAATTACTTCCAGCTTCTAAGGGTCTTATCCGTCTTATTCACTGAAAAACGGTTTCCTTCCACGATGCTGACGTCACATCGCGGAACGCGAAGAGTCAAGGGAAGTAAATGTGCTCATAGCGCTTCGAAATGGGACGCAAATAGAGGAGAAGGAGAGATTATCATCAGCCTGGGAAGGTGTATTTCAACTCGCATACGTTCTTACAAGAGAGTTATCATTAAAAAGATACAGGTTGCGATAGTATCTGCGCAACGATAGGATGGAGAATCTAATACAGATAAGTTTCTTATCCGGCCGACTCCATGTGACTTCATTTGCATTTTCTTAGTCTCAGAAAGCTATACTATAAATAGGATGTATCCATTTCTCGTGCCAGAGGTAGTTCCGGTTGAAAATCTCTCTTTTTCTTGATAAGCCATAGAGGTCGCAATGGAATAAATAACTTACTCCCATGCCCAAAAATGTCTATCTGGCGAGTGAAGCTAGAGCGTAATTCTACATACCAACAATAAAGTGCCAACCAACAATAAACTATTAAATTACAGTGCGTTTAGATATTTTCCTATTTCTTATCAAATACAATAATAATAATAATAATAACTCCAATAAAACTAATGCCAACCAAGAAGTTGATGAGAGAAATATCGATTCACAAGGGTAATCGTAACGAGGAGAAAGGCACACATTAAATTGAATTTAATGAAAATAAATATATATCACTGATTGATCGGAATGAGAAAACATCTTCAATTTAAAAAATTTGACGAAAGAGCCCGCATATCCTCGGGAACTGGAGGTGACAAGTATCGTAAAAAGATTATTCGAAATCTCTCGAAGAAAATCTTGCCGGATAAATGCAGAATATTTATTCAGTGAGAAAGCAAAATTTTGAGCGGAAAGGAAGAGGTTGAGAGGAGAATGCGAATTGAAATGGAATATGAAAAGAGAGCAAATAAACAGGGAGAGCGGGCGAAGAGTCTGAAAAAGATAAAATGAAAGCGACAGAGGCAACGAGAGGAAAAAGAAATATTGATAGAAGCAGAAGGGTGAGAGAAAACGAAGAAATGAAATTGGAGGACCTTTTGTAATTTCTTCAATGAGAAGAAATAGTAACAAAAAGTGAAAGTAAAGAGCTATGAAAGGGCAGTGGATGTGATAAAGTGATATAACATGCACTGAAATTGGAGAAGTACTAGAACAAAGGATAACAGTGAAAAAATCTGAATTAATCAAATTGAATTCCACATTCTCAGGCGAGATGTTGTAGAACAGCATTATCAAATGATACACAAAGGATATCGTACTGTTCTCTCCATTAAACAGTAATTTCTACTTTATTAATAAAGTAGACAGTACGATATCATTTTCGTGTCCTTTGAATTAATAAAAGTTTTCAAAAATTGGTAGTAGGTAAGTGTACTCACTAGTGCTGCTAAATTTTCAAAGGTTGCGAAAGTTAAAATATAATAATTGATCAAAACTTTAGATAATAAATAATGCCACATAAAAATTACACCCTAAAATATGACAACCGTGGTGTTAAACAAGGATGAAAAATAAATTATGGTCTACTATAATATTCGCTTTTTGTCTAATGATTTTAAAAATTTAGGCTCAACCGGAGGAAAATCAAATGCATAAATGCGAAAATGACTTAATTTTTCAGGAAATCAAATCAATTAATTTACTCCCAAAATGATTTGAATTTGAATAGCGGAAATGGAAAATAGTTTACAACTCAAAGTAGTGGGAAGGTTTAAAAATGTACGGAACATACATTTCTGAACATGTATGCAAAAAGATCGTGTTGGCGAGGGAACTCGCCGTACCAGAATTTTTTTAAGAATAAAAATGAGGTGAAACGAACTTTAATCACCATCGGTCATCTGCGCGGGGCACAAATAAAGAGAGGCAATCTGAATCTATAATTTTTTACACAAATCGTTTTCTGCCGCTGACGTCCCAGTCGGCTTGTGCAAACTGAAAACAGGTAAGGAGAATGAAATAAGGGTGAGAAAGGAAAGGAAGGATGGGAGAGTGGCGGAGGAGAATGGATGGAAAAAGGAGGCCTGAAAAATAAATCTCGGATGCGTAACATGCAAAAGGGAAGGCCCCGAGGGGAAATGAGTGAAGGCGGAGGTTGGTGAAGCGTTCGCAGCGAGGGGAGGGAGAGGCCTGAGGCTAGAAGTGGCGATGGGGCACAGTCGAGGAAGAGATTGTGAAGAGGAGAACGGGGGCGTGAACGCAGGTCGCGGCTAGGGGCGGCTTTGTGAGCGGGAAGAGACGGGGAGCAAAGGGAAAGGTGATGAGGGACTGTGGGTTGCTTGGAGAGCGGCGGGAGGAAGGAAGCAATCAGCGTTGATTGGTTGCCGAGCTCCCCGCACAAGGGAGAGATCAGGGAGAGCGAGAGGAGAGGAGAGAGGGAGGAGGAAAAGTGGGTTAGATGAGAACAGAAGTGGAGGACGGAGCAGCAAGATAGATAGAGAGGAGGATGGAGTGGAGTCCCTCATCACACACACACGCCACCCACCCGCCTATTCCCGACTGAATTTTCCTTCTCCCGGTGGAGAAAATGGTGGCGGTGGCGACGACTGTGTTGGTGGCATAGGGGAGATCGACAGTCCCGTTTTTCCCGACATTTCTTCCGCCCGCGGCTTGAGATCGCCCCTGCGTCGACGGCAGCTTGAGGGATTCGGGATGAGGAGGATTGTAGGGTTTTAAGGGCGGGGTGAAAGTAAGAAAATTGAGAGCCGCGGAGGGCACTGTGTTGGAAAGGGATGGAGAGGGTTCTCGTGGCTGAGTTGGAGATTAGACAGGTTAGGATTGAGATTGTGAGAGGATAAACCCCAACGAGACTCGTTCTTAAAACCGTCAGACCACCTCTCCTTCCCCCTCTAGAGTCCATTTCAATGGCAGCAACCTCCGACAACCCTTCATCTTTCTCAGTGGCGTATATGCGAATCATCTATGGAGGGCATGGGTTGAAACTTTATAAATTAATATTGCCTATTTCAATGGGGATTTACAAAACTTTTTAAATCAAATATTCGTGATTTACAAGGACAGAAAACTGCGGGTACTCTTTTTAACTAGAAATTATATTTCCCCGACGCTTACATACGACATAGCCCCCACTTGAAACGAAATCCTGCCTATGACACTGACTACATTTCCTATCTAATAAACACGTTGTATGTACTGCGACTAATCTTCGCATGCGCCACGCCTCTATTGCTGGCTGGCTATGAGAAATGCTCTGTTTTTACGTATGAAATACAATTAGCAGACATTTTTTTGTTATTCATAGGCATTTTCATCCAAAAAAGTTCAGAGAATGTAATGTTAAGGGATTTAAGCTCTACCATTGCTCACATATGAAGAACTAATTAACTGAATCCCTTTAACAATATATTCAGCAATGTCAGGTGAGATGAGTTGGAGCAGCATCTTGAAACGGCAAAAGAATGATATCGATTTATTACTTTATTATAACGTCATACAGCATGCATTTCAACAGTCCAGTGTTCATCATCATTCTTTGCTCTTTTACCTGATGATGACTACTTGTCAGTTCAAACTAGTGTTGCATGAGATTAGAATTAAGTACGGAATCATCCTTTTGCGGTCTCTTCAAAGTCCTCAGAAACACAATTATTTATGGTCGCCCCTGACATGCAGACAAAAATTACTCTGGCTGGAGGGAGGAGGTTCGATCCCTTTGTTACTCACCGTGTACCTTCAACCTTGATCCTCCATATCCATTGTCTCTTCTTCATCATCTCTATCTTTGACTTCGCGATCCTCGCCCTTCCCCAAAAGCTCTTCACTCTCTCGTCCACCCGCTACGCGTCCGCGCACCCCCCTCCACCCACAACAACTCCTCTTATTTCTCGAAGTCGGCATTCTCGCGTTTCATCATTTCGCTGTTTCCGAGTGGCTCCGCCTCGCGGCGGGGAGACCTTTCCGGAATGCGGCTTGCTCGTCTCGTAATGTCAAGACCACACATGCGCTCGCTCCAATATTTGCTCTGCGATGGATACGGGAACGGGTTCCGCGAGATGTAGTGCGAACCTAATGGTACACGAGACTGAGGAAGATAAAAGGTCATGACATGAAGCACCCATAATCGCGAGCGCCAATTCAGGTCACTAAGTTTTATTAACTAGAAATGAACTGTATCTTCCTTTAATGAAACAAAGGGCGAAGAGTTGCTCAAGCCTCTTCAAACATTATGGCGGAAACCTTGACAAGGGTAATGCCAGGCTAATCTTTTCAAGCAAAAGTGTGTTGACTGTTTGGAGCACTTATTTACTGCAGGTATATTGCAAAGAGATTGTGTGATCATAGTGATAAGATTGCATATTTATAGACCACATTTAAGAATGATGAGTGATATCAAGTGGAATTCGATGACCCAAATCAGTTTTCTTTAATCAGCAAAAAAAAATGGCATGCAGGAATGGTAAAATTTCATATTGCTCTCCAATGCGTCACTCCATTAAAGAAGTAATAGTGACTGTCCTTGGAAATGACGGGCATCCGTTCAAACCTTGCTCTGCGATATGAAAAAGAGTGAATAAATAGTATTTCAATTTATCCTTTCCTACTAAATCGAAAAACTTCCACAAATGTATGCCTGAGAATGTTTGTTTTAATTGACGGTCTCTATCCACCGCGTGGAGAAAGATTTCATAAAGATAAACTGTAAAAACTATTGATAGAGCCTCTTACCAACATTTCTAAAGAGTCGACAAAAACAGTCATCTTTTAACAGGAAACCATATGTGACATGAAATAAAGAGTTACATCTGAGAGGCCCCAATATTTGCATATATTTAAGTCATGCCCCAATGCTCTATGAGCAACTACTGCGATGACGAGCCGGTGGAACGTCTCTAATCAGCTCCGTTTCCCAAAGGAACGAGTCTGAATGAAAAGCGGATAGCATGATACCATAAAAAGTGAATAGTTGTGGGGCAGTAATTTTACTTCACTTCCAAGCTGTCTGACTTGACATTTGCGTCTGCTAAGTTAAAAGGAAACCAGCTACTTTAAGCTGAAATATAAGAATAAATTCTGTTTCTGCATTACAATGCCACGTGCTTGGGAAAATCTGAATGGCAAATAAACCTTACAATGACAAGCAAAATAATGAAAACAACAAAAAAAGTAATGGAAGCACATTAAAATTATTAGTATACAAAACAAAATGTTCATTAGAATAAAAAACAAAAACAATGTCAACATCTTCCCAAATCAAGCATTATCTTCCCGACAACTCCAAATATAAATTTGGCATATTTTAACCTTACTTCGAAATGAATTCCAAAAATTATTCTATTAACGTGGAACTCTAGATGTACAATTATACAAGAAATAGAAGGTGAAATGCTTTGCTTAATGGCAAGCGATATCAAGTAAATAGTTTAAATCCATTTAGCCAGAGTTATACGTCTTGCCAAAACTGGATAAAATGAAAAGCCTCCAATCAAATAAAAGCTCCTCGGGCTTGCTTTTACTGACACTGTTTTCATTGGCTGACAAATCCTTGAGATCAGGTTTTTTACCTATCTCAGTTCTTGCTCAGGGTAGGCTGAAATAAAAACTCAGGTTCTTCAATCACTTAACTGTGCTTAGAAATGCAAAACTGATTGATGCAAAGAGTTCTTCGACCGTAATTGATATGCCGTCTGCGGTAAAGATATCGAAACAAACATATTCAACTTGAACGGTCACATTAACTGGTTATAATGGTAATAAGAAAGCACATTTTTAAAATATAATACATAACAATGGCAGATTAAAGCAATCTGCTAGTTTGATTAAAATTAACGTTTTCTAAATATATGGCATTCACGAAGAAGCTCAGAATTGATTTTTCAATTAATTAATAACCATTTCTAACTCAGTTATTTCTTTTTAGCTTTCAAATTCTCTCACAAGCCATTTAGACCATTCTAGTTGTCAGCAAGAATATTGTCCCCGTTTTCGAGGAGATTCGCTGTCATTAAACTTGGCAGTACTCGTCGGGAACACAATTGAGATGAATGAGGGGTTTTGCTGAATGCCAGAGAATCTCCTCACGGTTTTCTAGACTTTCAGGGGCCTATTTCCATCTAGTATATCCTTTTTTGCCTCAGCATACGATCTACCCATCTTCACACCGTCCATTAAACCTACTCTCTTTCTTCCCCTTCCCCACTTGCCCAATACTCTTCCCTCTATCACACTCTTCAGCAATCCGTCGCCCTCTATCACATCCTTCAGCCATCTACCCTGCCTATCCCGGATTTCATACAGACGCTTCCTTTTCATCGCCCACCATCTCAAGCACTTCCTCGTTAGTCTTTCTGTTCGTCCACCTAATCTCCATCCTTCTCCACACCCTCATCTCAAATGCCTGCAGCTTATTCTCGTCCTCCTTTCTGAGAGTCCACGTTTTTGCATCATACAACGCCACGCTCCACATTTTCTTCACCAGCCTCGTCTTCACATCCTTACCCAATGTATCTGTCATCCGCTCCCCCTTATTACTAAACGCCTCCTTAGCTAGCGCTATTTTCTTACGTGTACCTTTGCTACTATGTCCGTTTTCTTCTAGCGTACTACCTAAGTAATTAAATTGATCTACCAGGTCGAGTTTGTGTCCTCCAACTTTAATCACCACCCTCGCTTTCTTTGTCCTAGAGAATCTTATATTTTGGTCAAAAATTGACTTTTCTTTTTTCCACTTTCACCGACGTTTTACTTACTTATCAACTCGCTGGGCTGCATCAAAATTTATTTTCCATGTCATTAAATAATTTAACTAGGTCAAAATTTCAGATGGTGAGCTTTGATATAAAAAGAAAGTGCATAATAAAGTACTTATACATGATTTGAAATTCACCTCAAAGAGAGTTTTCTAATAATTTGTTTATTATATAATGTTGATTATAAAATGATGATTTTTCACAATAATGAAGTATACTGAAGAGTAGAAGAGCCACAGACCGTATGGAGCACTACACAGGAAAGAAGGATCCAATGGATTGGACACACCCTGAGACACAAATTGTAAGTGGAGAACATAATTGAAGTTAAAATAGATGGAAAGGTACCCGGGAACAAGGCCGTGGACCAAAAAGAGGAAAGTACATAAGAGGAGCTACCAGGAAGTAAGGGAACTAGCGTTAGATAGGGAAGGATGGATGGCTGCGGTCACCAATCTTATGTATGATCGATCCAATGATGACGATTAATGTTAATTTCGTTGCTATGAGTCATTAGTTTCGTAAATGTTTTATGCTTTGAAAAAATCTTTTAAAAAAATCTTTTGATAAAATCTTTTGAATTTAAGTCATACTATAAAAATTATAATTCATCTTGCTTAAATTAAAAAAGCATGACATAGAAATGAGTGGTTATGATAAGGGATCATCAGGATGGATGTAAACTGCTCAACGAGATGGGACAGCACCCTCAACCCTCCATCCATGGTGTGAGAGGCAATTCTGAGACGCAGCATAAAAATAAAAAACCCTGCTTCCCTTCTTTATCCCCACCAGACGCTCCCCACCCCCTTCCTCCCCAACTACACCCACCTCAACTCCCCGGTGGACACTTTCTGGCCCACGGTTTAACTCCTGAGGCGAGCGCGGGAGCGTTCCAAATCTGCGTTGCCACCGTTTCTGCGATGCAGAGACAGAGCTGGGGCGCGAAAGGAGGCGAGGAGGGGAGAAGAGTTGGGAGCGAGACAGAAACGCAAAGGGGTTTTTGAACGGATAACGGGTGTCGGGTCTGGATTTTAATATCCTTAATGGAAAAACGCATTAAAGAGAGGTAGCATATCTCAAAAAGGATCAATTTTTTCGGTCCCGGTCACCGGGATGGTGTCAAACAATTCCATCAATTATACTTTCAAGAGTAAGGTGTCATAAAATTTAATCTTGAAAAATCAATTCCTTCAGTTTATTTATCACCGGATATTAAGCCATGATCAAGAGTATAAACTCGCAGCTACTTTTGGGTGAGTCAATGCACTGAGCATTAATAATAATAATTTCTTTCCCTGTGCTCAAGATATATTTAAGATTCAAAAGAAGATTGATGTGCATTGCATCCCTCAGGGCTTCATGTCGCCCTCTCTTCAACAAACTCCGTATTTTCCCGCTTCTTTGTGTGTATATGTTCTGTGCAATTGTTTATACAAAGCTTAATATTAGAGATTATACCACCAATGACAGTGTACACAACTATAATACCAGGATTTGTCATTATTTTCACCAATATTTTGTTAGAACTACAAATTCTAGTTATGCCCCACAGCAATATTGTATAAATAACTCCAACGAGATATTGTGTGAAAAAACTTCAATATTTAAATGCAAAATTAGGACATTCTTCATGATTCATTAATTTTATTCCATTGACGAATTTCTTATTATGTAATTTATGGTATGTATTTAAGTTATATCATGTAAAATTGACGTGTTTTATGTCATGGAACAAGTATGTACCAAGATCTCCAGGAAAATCTATACTATTATTATTATTACCGTAACTTTAACGGTTTTATGTCAATTCTATTAATTGTCAATTCAGACTACCAAATCAGGGTTGAAATTCGCTATGAAAAAATTATTGTTACATATTGTTACATGTAATGTTTGGAAATCAGACTACCACATTCAGTCAATGCCCTGGAGCTGGCATAGGAACAACGGCCACTATTTAGCAGTCGATTCCCTTCTCCCATCGTCTAGAGCAAATGCCTGCAAAAAATAATTGAGCACAATGCAGATTTAAATGCATTCATTACAGGCCAAAAAGAGCTTAAATGCTTCACAAAGTCCATTCCTTTGAGTCCATTAAAAAAAGCATAACTCTCGTATAAAAAGGAATTACACTATATGCAAATTTATGCACGATTTTCAGTAAAACTCGCCCAAAATCGTTACAACTATTAATACGTGCATCCATTTACTTGATTGTGGTTCAAATTGTCGGAACATAGAGAAAAATTCTCGATCTTAATATGTAATAAATTCTTATTCAGATAGCGCTTCGTTCTAGAATATGAGGTCAAAAACTGTAGAGTTAATTATATAACGCTTGCGGAAAATATAAAAATAAAAAGTAGAGGTTTGTAATTTATGCAAATAAGTTCCCAGATATGAGTTCCTAAACAAATTAAAACGGTAAAACACTATCGCATTAATAACTCGGAATTTACGCAGAACTTGCTGTTTTGGTTTCAAAGAAATGAAATGGAAACCATTTCTGGCAAATTTTCCACTCTTTTTCTACAAAAAATAATAAATGAATTCAAGTTCTGTTTCCCTCTCTACCTTCCTGGCCCTGCGTATTGCCTCAAGTTAAGGCCATCGAGCGGCGAACCAAAATCATTATGTATCAAAATCATTATCTTTTTTCGCAATTTCGCGACCGCAGAACACGCCGAGGGAACGCATTTCCCTCGCAGCTCAGAGTCAAATGAGCGTGCACCCTACTCCGTTCAGTAAATGTACACGAGCACCAATTAACAGCAGAAACAAATACACGGACTAAAATATTCTATCCCCCTTTTGCTGTACACTATAGATGGAGATGTGGAGCAATTAAATTGAAAGCATTCCCCCGGTCCCAGAAGAGGAGCGGTGAGGGGGAGGGGCTGTATCCGGGGGAGGGACGTACTGGGTGTAGTCTGGATTTCTTTACCCAGACTCGTAAACTTAACCGATAACGGTCGGAGTGGACAAGTCTGCCGCTCTTCCCTCCTCCTTGCAAAAAAGCGGGGGGCTGCAAAACAGCCCCCGACGCTGCAAAAGGATCTATTGAAACCTAGGCCCACTGGTATGGAGAGGGGTAAAAATAGACCGCAACTCTGGGTGGATTGGCGGCCGTCGGAAGGGAGAAGTGCAGAGGGAAGGGATGAAGTGATGGAAAAGAGGACTGGAAGGGGTGAGTCTTCGGGACAGGTGGGAAGAGGAAAATGGCAAGAAGTAGACTTCACCTGAATTCAACGTCCTTCGTCCGTCGATCGCTACTGCGGTCTCCCCATTTCAATCCACCCACCAGGGCGCCTGTTTCTACACGGCAAAGCCCACACCCTCTCGGAAACTTCCCGTCTTCCCAGGGTTTCTCCTTCCCCATCTCCATTCTTTGCCACCCTGGTCCCTTCCACCCACCCTCGTTTCAGTAGTTAAGGGATCTCACTTTGGGGCAAGGACGAGGCACAAAAAAATAATTCCAAAATAATGCGAAAAAATAGGCGATGGAGGCACATGGGATACTCCTACTAAATGGAGTTTCGTAGAAGTGGAGAGAGGGAGAGAGATGGAAGGGAATAAGGGAAATATGGCAGAGCCATCCTCTCTTCCTCCTCTTTCCCAACCTCTTTCCCCTCTCCTCTTTCCCTCGCCTCTCCCGCCTCTCTCCACCTCCGTCCCATCCTTCCCGCTTCACGAACTCCCGCCTCTCTCCCAACGCGTATATCCCAAGGAAGACCTTTTTTTCGTCCGAGCAGAAATGCTGATTGGATACGAATCCCTGTTTTTATTCTCCCCTCTTTGGAAAGAAGGATTCCTCCCTCCCTCCCGCCAACCAGCCAGCCCAAACGGTGGAGGAGAAGGCAAGGTCAACGTTTTTCCTGCGCGGCAGGATGAAAGGGATCAAGAAAAAGACTTGAGCTGGGGTAATTCTCATATCTTTGATGAAAAAAATGTACATACATATGTATATGACGAGGCACATAAATATATACCTCGTCATCTACTTCCCCCAGATATAAATTAAGCGCCTCAAAGACTTGGGGATTCTCGGCATTTTTATCCCATACTTTATTCCCCCAAAATGTTTATACGTCATTCCAGGCAAACTCATCTCCAACTTGTTTAATTTTTACCGTCACATGCAGGCATTTCTTATATTCACAGTGGAATGGCCACTTAAATTAATACACAAATAGAGATGGAAGGTGAATTCACAATCATCGGAAGATATTAATATAATATTGTGAGAATAAGTTGAGTTAGAAAATTTTTAACTCTTTCAGCAATCATGTCACTCTTTACTCTGTTTTATAATTTAAAGAAACACGATTTATATTAATACCCCTACTCACTACTGGAAACCAGAATTGTTACATAAGAATGCAATTATCTAGTGAACATTTTTACTGAAAATCAGACTCCATATCCCGTTAATTAAGCTCAAATCAAGACTTTACCCTGAAAATTCACTTGCGTTAAAATTACCATTCACTATTTGTCATATTTCTACGACGTAACAACCACATTACGACAAAAAAACGATTTTTAAACATTATTTCAGGCTAACATTAGCCTTTCAAAAAATTCTCAAAAAGATCTTGAGGGTTTCACAAAACAATAACTATTCAATGGAAACGTAATAATAGCTCATATACATTGAGAACTAATGAAACGCATCACAATGAAACTGAATACCTATTTGTGTTCATAGAATTTAAAGGAGAGGAGGGAAAATTTACAAAGAAAAGCGAGAAAAATATTAGATTAATAAAGATATAAATATAAAATGATGAAAAAGGCATTTGAGCTTTCTATAACTTCGAAATACAGTTAGGTAAAGGATCTCATCACCAAGTAACACCAATAAAGAAAAAGCGAAGAAGGTAGAGGACGTATGATAAATTAAACCTTATGAGAAGTTTTATTTGCAAGCGTAAAGAAAATAATTAGAGCTAGCATATAATTCATAGAACCATTTACTTAATCCAATAAAGGTAACTTCTTTTATCACAATTTGGTATTACTTGAAATAAGAGTTTAATTTTCCACAGTTTCCATACGATATTTTTCCGCCGATAGAAATATATGGGTGAAGAACAACGGCAAGGTCCGCGGACCGAGGGACGGAATTGGAAGGCATGTAACCAACGAATGAGAAGGATGCGTCATAAGATATGAAACGACGGGAAAAAAAGGAGAAACGAGGCCATAGCTCTTCCTTCCATGCATCTACCGGAGTAGGAAAGGTGGAGTGTTAAATGAGGAATAAAGCGCGAGGGAGAGAAAGAGAGAGAAAGGAGGAGAAGAGAGAGGAAGGTGGATGAAGTGGCGGTGGGAGGGGCGAGACGAGCGAGATACGAGCGTTCCCGAAAACTGGAGCGTTTTCATAAAAAAGGCACGCGTACATAAAAAAGCGATTGCGGGATATAAAGCAGAGGCGAATTTATTGCCTTCACTTGGTGGGGAGGAAGATGCGGAATGGGCTCTGCTCGCCCAGCGGTGGGCAAGATAGAGATACAGAGGGGGAGCAAAGAGAGGTGGGAAGTGTGTGGAGTGGGGAAGGATGGAGAACTCGTGAGTGGAAACGAAAGAGTGAAGGGGGAGGGGGGAGAATCGAGTGAACTGACTAGAGGATGGACTGGTTGAGAGATTCGAAAACGTATCAAAATACGCGCATGCGCCGAGGAATAAACATGGACCTTCAAAAGTGACGATAACGAGAGGAAAGGGTGGGAAGACGACGTTGATGGTGATAGTCGACATGCTTTGTGTAAGTGGTTTCATTTTGTGTGATGTCTGGAAAGACTTGGAGAGCCTGCTGCTGGAGGAAGAAGGAAAATTATTAAATAGTACCTCTTATTAAAGTCTATTTGGAAAAAAGGTGGACAAATGTGAATGAAACCAAACATTCAGAGAAAAAAATTTTTACAAAGTAGTATTATAGTATTCAAAATGATAATTGGGCATTCAAGACAAATGATCGATTTTGGAATAAGATGAAGTTTCAATAATATTGAAAAATAATATAATGCTAGAAAATTGTTTAAAGGCTGAGGTTTTGCGTTAAATTGTATGTAAACCCTTCCAATTGGCAAGAAAATAAAAAATAATAGATCTTCAACAAGTCATAACATATCCAAATTCAATTCTGACAACAATAAGACATATTAATCACGCTACCAACTTGATCTAGTTCCCCCTCCGTTGCTTGGTGGCACTTAATTTGCCTATCTAGTCAATCAGCTTCCAAGCTTACCTCGGCAACAGCGATAAATCAGCAATTGGAACTACGTTATTCCGAGACCAAACTTAACCAGTCAGCTACTCGGAGGAAGAAACAGGAATCCAATCTGAAGGTTATTAAGACTTCAACTGATGTTAAGATTGAAATGCTTACCTAACCATATTGATGTCAAGATAGTGAATTTGAAAAGACTCCGAAAACACTAAAATATTTTTTTACACAAGAAATGGATGGAGACCTATTTGGCTGTTATCGAAATTATTCTACTGTCTTCATATCGAACCTTTCCATAATGGGGAAAACGGACATGCTTTCACTGGGAGAGCATCACAACAACTAGGGAACATCACAACAACAACAAAGCTTCTAGTCGTTCAACTAATTGACTTAGACATCGCTATTATCCAGAATGTCAAACATAAGTGGAATCTCATTTATCTTTTAAAGTTCCTCTCATGCCCTGGAATCTCTAATATTTTTCTTCCTATTAATATCCAACTCAGTTCTGTAGTTCCATAAATTTTTAAAGTTATCATGGATAAGGAAATCAACAGTTTTTCATAAAGAAGGCTTAATTGAATCGCAGTTCACCAAGTGTAGATATCATTAGGGCAATACTAATCAATATTCATCGGTTTCAACTGATGAGTCAATTAATCATATAAATGGGAGAGTTTTGGTCAGAGTTTGACTATATTGAAACAAATATATAAATAACCAAACACAGCTCATTTTTTATCTGATACCGAAGCACTTACAGAGAAAGAAATTAATTTTAAGATATGAAGAGAGCTATTTTGAGCTAGAGTACCCGATTTTCAGAACTCCTCTATACGGGAATTTCAACATCCTCTACACCATCAGAACTCCACAAACGACAGAAATTCAGTTACCCTTTTATGTGCAAGAAAATTTACAATCAACCTGAAACTCTAGCACCAACACCAAAACTTACTTCAAGAGTACTTAGAATCAGAGGAATGAAAATCAGCTCCATGCTAATTGTGATATCAAGTAATTAATAGTTGAAGATAACTTTAATTAATCTGATTCAGATCCTTATTTCACATCATTTAGCCTTTGAATAATGCAATATTGGAACTATGCTTTGCTTTGTATATGATCATTTAACTGAATATTCAACCGGCATTTATTTGAAGGCTAGGCAGGCCATTCAACGAGACATGACATTCACTTCCCTTATCATATATCTGTCTTCACCACGGTCATTTAACGTAATCAGTAACAAAGAAAGTTACGACCACCTGACTCTAACTTGATAAGTATATTTCGTACACCGGAAAATGAGCTCAAGTTCTCGCTTAAGCCCCATCAAGTATTGGCTAATTTCTTCTTCCTTTATAACCACAAGATTAGATTACTCCGGCAATCAGCCTTTGAGGAGGGTAAACGTACTAAAAAGAGTTTGAAGGAGGACACGGAGGGCATCATGATTGGAGATTCTACTATGAAATAATCATTGATGATGTAGGTAAACTTCTGGGATTTGTTCCCGAGATAGCTTTGGGATCATTGTTACCAACCGAGATGGATTATTTTACATCAATGTTACTCCCAATGGTTATTGCAATCAACTGGAAAGAATTATATTTTGCCCTATATATCAAAGCTAATCAACTCTTAAGATCTCCTAGGGCCAGAATATTTACAGGAAAAGATAAAAAGGTAGAAGCTTCAGCAACTAAAGATTGTCTGGAATTAAACCGTGTCTTTTCGGATACACTTTCGAAATTAGCATCTGAGCATCTGGAAGGTGAATAGTGAAGAGTCAACCAAATAATTCAGCAATGCCCCGGAAGTTTCTCACGGTGCCTCCATTAACGTTGGCTCCATTAGTACTAAGGAAAGGGTAATTGTTGCATCATTAGTGCCAAATCTATTTCGAATAAGATAATATGTGGTTACAAAAAACCTCTTTAATTCTTCAAACTACTTTACTTACAAACATCTCAAACAGATCCAACGCCTATGCGTCACTCTAGAGGGAAGTCTACGTTACGAGAGAAGGATCAGAAAAATACGTTAGTGCATAATCTAAAATTATTCTATTGGATGGCTAAGGCCATTTGCACCATAGAGGATAGATAAGGGAGGAAGGGTGGAAAGAAACCCGGCGTCGGCATTAGACTGCTCCAAACGATAGGCGCCAAGGGGACCCCGGTTTAACGTCTCATCCGACAGACAGACAGGAGTACTGTACTTGAAGTGCCCTCCACAAGACACTCAAATAGGGATCGGGTTCCCTCTGAAAAATATCCTCCTCTGCAGAGATTTGAACCCTGGCCGCCCGTGTGGTAGACGAGTACTCTAGCCACCTAACCAGCCCGATCCCCAATTATTTTATTTCAACTAATAAAAAGTATTTGTTTTGTTGCTACCACCATTGGCCTCAAAGGAACCTTGAGAAGTAGTTATGGTTTTTAAATTTAACGAATACTAATATAAAATATATTTTTTTGACCGCAATAGCACAAAAATTACTGCGAACCCAAATATCTCCAGCCACACTCCTTTTCGCCAGCTCGAATGGGTACCCGGCAGATGTAAAAATTGGAAGCGGGCGTGAGTATGGGGAGAGAGGAACGAGAACTAGAGGGTAGGGGGGGCAGGGCACGATAGGCAGGGGGGGGGGGGCGTGGCAGAGGAAGAGAAGAGAGTTGGAAAATGAGAGCCCTAAGAGTGGAAGGGATCGAGTTTATCGACTTTCACACTCACTGGTTCACACCCCGCACACTCATCCGTCATCCCATCATATTTCGCCATTTACCCCCTCCCCCTCTTTCCCCTCTCGGCTCTTTCCGCACATTCAACCACCACTCCACTACGCCTACTGCCCCTCACCCTACCCCCCGCAGTCCACACTCATCTCCCCTGGCATCTCTACTCCGCTGTCCCTTTGGCTCCTCCTTGTCACTCCCTCACACATCACTCTCCTTTTCCGGCCAAGCCAGCCATCGGATACTTCAGATTAATAAACTATGCTCGGAAATCTGCTGCTGACTGCAATAAAGATCCTAGTGCCATTTTTGTCTCCACACCTATTATGAATTCCGGCGGCGACTTTAAGAGGATATAAATGCATAAGAGATTACTTTATTTTTAATATTCGTAGACAATTATCAGCAGCTTACTTTTACCTACTTTCATGGGATCACAGTAGGATTAGCAAAATGGATGCATATTTAATAATAGTTGATCGATACCGTGTATATGAGATCACCAGTCGGCCCTACGTACATCTGTCCCCGGATATTGAGGGCAATACATCATCTCGTGGCACCGAGGATGAAATGACACAACTTAAAATGCTATTTAAAAATGCCAACAAGCATTTTTAGTTTATAATCATCGATTCATTTAAATTAACGTCATTATTTTTTATAAAATATGTTTTTTGGAACGAAGGGGCATAATATTTTTTGTATAAATACCCAGCATTATTTTGCATTCCCATCAACCACAAGTTATTCTATCTATTCGGCATAATTTTAATGTTTTTGGATTTTTTACAATTAAAGAACTAAGAAAAAAGAACGGTGATAGCAAAACTGTCATAAATGAGAAAAATAAAATCGAGCTTTAATGATATTTTAATTTGCATTACGTGTTAAGCTGAATGCTATAGCTAAAGAACATGGCGTTTTAAGGCATATTTCTAGACAATTGTACGATCGAAGAGAGGATTGAGCCAAAATACATACAATAAGTCTTCGGTATGCGTCGTTTCGATTTACGTCTGACTGGATGTTACGCCCATGCTGACAAGGGTCGTCGGCAAATTTTTCCCTGTTTTATGCTAATAAAATAGACCGTATGTGCATATACATACTATTTTGACAACTGAGACAATCATTCTATCTGAAATAGCTATTTTTTCCTGGATAAAGGCAAAAAAATAATTTTGAAATTAAAGCCTCGATTTATCGCGGGATCAAAGTGATCACGTATATGTGGATCCATTTTACGTTGTTTCAACTTACGTCGCTCTTCTTCAATACGCATCTCCGACGTAAATTGAGGACTTAACTGTACCAAGATGGCATGCAGTATGGATTAATGGAGCTTCTAATTTCTGTTACTATATAAAATGCTCATTTGTGCAAGTGAAAAATAGAAAAAATGTAAAACTTTCGAAAATAAGAAGTGGGTCTGTTTGTATGAAATGATTTTCTCCAAAGAAGTCGTTTTAATGTTGTAAGAAATAAATACTCAGTTTTGTAAATTCTTCACCACATAAAACGATGCCAATAACATTTTTGATGATATACTTCTTGATAATAGATCAAACGTTAATGATTGACGCCTGCTCAATTACATGGCTGTTTTTATTTGCTCTCTTTCATATTCATTTGCACGTGCATAGTTTACATATTTTTTACTTAATGTAACAAGTAACCCTCGAGCATGAAAGTAGTTATCCAAATATGAAGATTTATTTTGTTGCTGAATAAGTAATTCAAGGGGAAAAACTTAATAATTTCTCTTATGATACGAGATATTGCCACTATTGGAGCTCTATCGATATTCAATTTATATTGAGCCCTCTAACAGAGGTTACTCTGAAACGCTGTCCTATCTCCTCGCTATCCCTACGGATAGCAATCAAGGCCTCTATACCTTCATCTTGCATACCGAGTCAATGCAATAGTTCAAAGAAGAAACCCTTTGTTATAGAAATATTTCACGCCAGAATCTAGCCATTATCAAGGGAATATTCCTTTTCTGATTCTCCTTCTAATCCCGAATGCGAAAGGAACAATGATTCACGACTGATTTCGTCCCTCTCATGTTACTAATCCTACTATTCCTACCTTCCATTCTCCGCACCCAAAATCTGATCAAATAGGTACCTTAAGGAGTGCGGACATAATGCGGTCCAGGGCTAAGTCTGGGCCTGGTGGCCGTAACTCAGCAGATCCTACCACAATGAATCTCGCATCTCCCCTCGTTCTCCCGATCTCTTCCCTTTTTCATATCTATTCCGCTCTCCCTCTCTCTCTCTCTTGGTAAGCCTCTTATCTTCCCTTTTCCTTCCTTCCGTCCTTCCTCCCCTTCTCTCCCTTGAATAGGGGTCATGCCCGTTTCTCCATTCCGTCAAACCTCCTTGTTTCCCCTCCCCCTCCCTTTAATGCCCCTCCTCCTTTCCTCCCTCCCTCCCACACCTCTCGTTTCTCTCCCTCCCGAATATTTCGCTCCCCAAGGAAGTTCACACACACCTACTCATATCTCGCCTCAAATCTTCCGCCTCCACCACTCTCATGAAGCTCTCAATATCCCATTCCACACTCCCCTTCTTCATATATTCTCTCTTCCTCATTCATATCCTCGAGAAAATATCCGCGCAAAGCTCCCTCCTCCACACACTCACTCGCCTTCGCCAACTTTTGTCCATTACGTTGAAGGGGTACATGAAGATCATTGAAGGCTCTTTACTTGGAAAAATATTCCCATAAAAGTTTTAAATTTTTCTCGGGGTAACTTGAAGGACAATTTCAACTCCAGGCCATTCGTCATTGAGTTCTTAAAAGTGCTATTCACTACGTTCGAGTAAAGTTCATTTGATCCAAAAGAGGACAATCCTTTCATGCATTCATCTTATATCCTCCTTACCATCATCAGTTTTGCATACAGGTATGAGCTGGTATGAGTCATAAAAGCATATTTCAGATACTTTACGTGAGCTCATATGCATTGAGATATTAACCATAATATTAAGTCAATACAGTTTTCAGCTTTTCAACAATTAATCGTACATAGTTTTTATCATTCCTATCGTTATTACATTAAAAATATACCTTATGCTCTAAGAAATCTTTTTAGAATATGCCGTGAAATATAATCTATCAATATAGCTACTAAAAAATAAATATTTCCAAGTAATTTTTAAATGTAATAAGTTAAGGACGGAATACTCTATTGAACAAATGAAGCTATGTAAATTATAATCATAACAGGAATAATATTTCATTGCCCCGATAGTAGTGATTTATTTAAACTCTGTTTACATCACGGATATTGCTTGATATAAAGAACAAAATCTTAGAGTTAATGAACTTCTCAACTTTCTAATTAGAAAAGAGCGTGAGACTATTTTTTAAATATATATTTGTCAGACGTATATAATATGCAGTAATGAAGATATTTATAATTTTTCCTCACTTTCTAAACACCGTTTTCTTATAAATTATTGTGTTTAAATCAACTGTTTCATCACTTATGTAAATGACTGCATCAATAATCTGAGGGCTTTCCAACTATAGTCACCAAGTTTACCATTCTGCCACATTTGTTTTTTCCAAACCCCATTACCTTCCTATTGATAGTATATTCAATCCTCATTTCTATTCTAGCTCATATTTATTCCTTTCGCACGGCCATTCACCCCCCTCCTCCCCCTCTCCCGTCCCTAACCCCCAATCCCATCCCTCAGAAACCCCCTGATTCTTTCCCCGAGCCTCCCCCGCCCCTCTCCTCCCTCGGATACCACTCCGTCCCACTTCGTTTCATTTTTTCCCCATTCTCCGCGCCTTTTCCCGCTCTCGACTTCATCAGAATATTTATTTGTCATTCCTTTCCTCTCTCCTTTTCCTCTCCCTCTCTCCTCCTTTCCCTCAATACGTCCCTCGCGAACCATTCCGACCCTCTGCCCTGATTTCTACTTCCACGCTTTCCGTTAATGCCTTACATGGGAAATGTACGCGGGATATATAAATGTGCAAAGATATATATGAAAGGAAAACACACTCTTCTACAGGTTTTATGGCAGAAATTTGCGGAAAGGAATAGGAATCACACACGAGGAAAGCGAATAAAAATACAAAAGTTTAATGAACCGAGATCGAACAGAGACGCAAATGCTTCCGAACATCTGTCGGGAAAATAAGACGTCCGCTGTCCTACGCTCCGGCACGCAATCCTTTTGCATACAAGAGTCTGCAAACCGTCCACGTGCCTCTTCCACTGCAATGCTCACTCTTTTATTTTCATTCTTACGCAAGTGGAAATCTAATCTTCACACCATAGTCCAGTGGTCACGGAGAATATGTACATCACAACTCTCAGGGGTCTGAATTAGAACTAAAAGCCACGGGTTGCTGGAAGCTAATAGTCTTGACTTCTAGCATTAATAGGTGCCGTCGAGGCGAAGGTCTAATCCTCTAAGCATACACAAATCCTTTATCTCATAGGGAGAGGGATCTCATACAAAATCTTGGGCAATCAGACCCAGATTAGCATCTAACCACCTGGTAACCACGATGAACCACGGTCAACGCTATGATTCCATTTATTACGAAATTCATTTAAGGTATTTGGCTCACTGTGTAATGTACAGAAGTATTTTGCTACACATTCGCATAGATAAATCAGTAAGCATATGCCTCCAAGTAAATTTTTTTATTAAACTAGTCAATGCAAAAATGTTTAAAGTTATGAAGGAATGCCCATCGTGATTATTTTAGAATTAAATCATGTGCCATAAATTCCTTGCAGGAATTTTTTTAAATATTCGCCAAATATATATGTTACAATCGTCTAACTAGAATGAGACTGGATTGGACTGAGTTATAGGACTGAAATGAGAGCAACGTTGAATTCGATTAGAGCTCTCGTCACTGACTTATTTGTCTGATCCGTATTGTAGAAGACACTCTATTCTCGTATCCTGTGTTCCTATTGTAAGGGCACCTTCAACGTCCCCTGCTGTGCTCTGGGATTTGTATACTAATGAAGAAGCAACGAAAATGGGCATTGTCAGTATAAGTGAAAGGTTTATTCAAAGAAGAAATTTGGCGTTATAAAAAAATGAAAAAAATAGTAATTATTATTTATTGTCAGCAAATAGTTTAGTTCTTACTCACCCGTAGATTTCATACAACATACTCCAATCGTCATTAAGTTGATCTCAAAAATGGTCTTAAGTTTATCGAAACTTAAACATTATTTGGTTCAACAGCTTCATACGATCGAAAATAATTTTTGGGTAAGTTTTTATTGAACAGTAGTTGATATGGTTATTTTCTATTATCTTTCATTAATTTCTATAATTTTTCACAATTTTAAAAATATTTTTCTCGCCCACATGTATTTTGAATATTTTGAATTCCGTTACTCCCATCATGGTATCACATGGGATGCTAGCTGAAGTATGGATATTAAGCAAAGGATGGAAACAACTGGTGATACTCTAAACCACTTACTTCTCAAGATAAAAAGTCATGAGAGCGAACCAATTTCAGACAGCGATAGAATTGAATTGTTATAATAACCGTATTTATCATATTTTTATTAATTGATCAGCGAGTTTTGCTGTTCTGAAACAACAATTCTGCTAAGATGAGAGCAATTGAAAATTTCCCTTAATTATTGAGAAATGAAAGAGAGGAGATGTTAAGCAAAACGAGGAAAAAATATGAAATGAAATCTCGGCATATATGGGTCAGATATGTTTCCGCCTCCAGGACTTTGAAGAATAATATTTTCAAAAATCAACTGCTGGCAAAGGATGTGTGGTATTAGGAAACTTTTTCAAAGAAATTACTAGAGGCTAGGAAGTTAATATCAGATACATATGTGACAAAAATAATTTCAGCATAATGTAATGAAATATATTAATTTAGGAAGAACGATATTTTATTCTGAAATAAAGGATCATGATATGAAAAGCTGAAGGAAATAACAAACAGATATTTCAGCATTTTTGGAGTCCTTCCGCTCACCCGAGGGTGCACTAAGGATTGTGCATGTTTCCACGAAGCGGGCATTCTAAGTAAACTCCAATTACGGGGGAAGTAACTTAAGACATTTAGAGTCTCATTAACCTCACAGATAATGTACGTAAGACGAGCGTAACGGCCAACCAAACCAAACTACCACAACAGAAAATTGGCAAGAATTCTAAAAAAATCACTTATTACAATGCCATGACAGTTGGTAGAAAGGGATCTTTTAAAGTACTGGTGAAAGGCAAGTTGAATGGATAAATATGCAAAGTGATGCACGGAAAATTGAGGTTTTAACTTCTAGTCATATTTGTAATTTTTATATTATGGTGGGTTTATGGGCTCTGGCGGTTTACATGTTTTGGTTGGGCCCAATCCTTTGCTCTTGCATCTAAACAACCTGATGAGAAAGGATACTTACTATTATTCCACAAGTAATTTTTGATGGTATGAACGAATATTTTCAACGCATAAGTGTATTCTTCAGGTACTTACCTGAAGATGACGCCCATGTGTCTAAACCTGTGAAAGAACATTTAGTACCTTTCCACAAGTTTATTTTATATACAACTTATTTCTGACACCTGAGGAAAGATAACAAGTGTTCTTTATCATCATCATGAATTTCCACTTGTTCACGTCTAAAATTACCGATTTTATAAAAAAACTACTTTTTGTTTGCTTTAACTTGGAAAATAGTGTACGAATCCTTGAAGAAAAATAAAGAACATAATTTATAGAGCAACAAACGGTATGTATATCATCAATGTTATTATCATTGTTGCTTCATATTTTGTTCGTCATATCTTAGCACCTATATTTAATGCGCTACGAACTAATTCATTTCCATCTAAAGAAAATATGGCAGTAAATAGACTAAATATACCTTGGTAGCTATCCATTTTAATAAATTACTTAATTCAGAATGCGCAAATTTTCTCCAAACCATGGTTTCAATTATATAACTAACTATTAATCTCATCTCATTGATCAGCATTTTTGTGCCAGAATACAGAACAATATGGAATACTGTCGAGCTCACATACCATTCGGTTTTTACTTCAAAAGTTTACCCATTTTTTTAGCCGACATAAGTGAAATTATTTGAATATACTAATTCTTAAAACAAACTTTTTTGTTATCCTGGAAATAGCGTCCTACTTTACCAATGCCAACATAATGTATCCCCTCAATTTTTTTCGGTTAATACAGCCATTACTAAAAGATTAATTTGTTTCGATTTTATTCAAAATACTACACCAAACAGTAACTAGCACTAAATTTTGTGCTTCGTGGACGTAAATTTATATGCCGATCAAATAATATATTGCAAAATCTATTTTCCCTCTTTTGTCAAAAAACAAGCCTGTTCATATCCGTATTCTCTCCTCTTTTCGGTTGATTTTTATTTTGTTTTTTTCCCAGTATCCGTACACCAATGTCAACTCAATAAACATAATTTTCAAAACATTCTATAAATCTTATTCCTGAATCGGTTTTCAATTCCCGCTCGCAGATTGCAGTGAGGTTGCGTGTACATTCTTCCATCACCGGCTAGTGTTCACCTCAGTATCTACAATACCACCCGTTAAACTTGAGTTGCAGTGGGGACGTCTTCCACTGGTCGTTGCAAACTTTGTCCTTTTCTCAATCAAGCGTTCGCTGCAATAAAACCGCTAGCATTTTGCGGCAGATGGGAATCAGGCGGTGAAGGGGCGGAACTCCCGTGGCGCCGCTGATGCCCATTCATTTCCCCCGCCACCTAGTGGCAGCGTAAACAGAGACAGCGCGTGTTGGATGGATTTTTCATGGATTTTTCGGGTGGCGCAAACTATTACGGTTCTGACTTCTTGGAACAAGCTTTCCGGGGCATTCAATGATGTGAGGAACTACATTCATGGCTTTCAAGGTTCAGGCAGTTTAATACCGACATCAAAATGTCCTCATTCGCATGACCATTAGTGTAAACATGTACACTCTCAGCTCTTCAACGGGCTCATTTCTCATATAGAAATGACGCAAAGTAATTTCGATCGTTTTCCAATGAACCGTCCATCGCCTCTTTCTCACGCTTGTCAAGCCCGAACAGAGACCCATGTGACAGCTTCTAGCAACGCCAGCTTCACACAAAGCAAGGTTTTTGTTATCGTAAGCACGATTTTTTTCCAAGCACTGATTTAACTTCCTCATTTCACACGAGCTATGCTTTTTTTATTTTTAGAATATCCTTTTAATTCACCAGACTGCAATACAAATCACTGCAAAGGAATATTCTATAACATTTATACCGATAATCAACCCTTTTTGTTGGTAGACAAATTAATAACTCGAGAATTTTAATGACACACGAAATTAAATGTTCATCTACTTTTAATATACCTTCGCGACTATAGGGTCCAATATTGACGTTAATTTTTAATTCATAATTTTGACCTTGATTTTATGTTCTCGGCATGAGTTGTGTTTCACTCAACAAAAATTTGAATAACGTTGTAATTTAGATGATTTAAATTATGTGATAATGCAGCAAATAATTGATTATTTAATAATAAATAAATCAATGTATAAAGTTAACTCAAGAAAAATGCACATATTTCGCGATAATTTTATTATTTTATGAAGGCATTGAAAATGAGATAATATTTATTATATTTCACATCAAGGCGTTAGTGGTGGATGGACACCTGGCACAAAAGCACCACGCATTAACAATTAGATCAGCTTTCGGGCTATATAAAGCCGTCTTTGGAATTTTAGCGGCCAGTCTCTTGTGCTTGTAGCAGACAGATACACACCAATATCAGTAAAATTATGATGGCAGCCGAAATATGCCTTGCCGGGTGCCAAGATTATGCACCATAAAAATAACCTTAGTGATGAATAATCTTTTATAGAACACCATCTATCATATGCATGCTATTCTACGGACTAATTGTATCTGTATTTATACTTTCAACAGATGTTTTCAGCCCTTGTATCAGCTGATGGGCACTTTTTTCTGCTCCAAATCTACAATAGCGAGACCAATTTGAGAATTATTGATTTTAATTCCTCAAACAGCTGTCCATTCAAATGCAAAACAGCTTTCCATTCAAATATTGCACAAAGGTAATAGGATTTTTAGTGAAATTGGTTTTAGAGGATCTTAAGAGCGTGACTTCATATGAGTGTTCTAGTATAAAATACGAGCTACATTAGAAACACGGCCAGTGCTAGCGTTTGGAGCTATGTCCGCAAATATTAAGTTGATGAACATTTCAAATAATAAGAGAAGTGAGGAATATAAATCTCTAAGAATATCAAAGTTATTCAGAGAAGTTAAGGTTGAATTTGCAGGGAAAAATTTCATTATTAAAATTTCCTAGTTTGCATAATGTATAATCGACCACATTCCGCTGACTTTTGCATCAATTACTTGAAAGATGAAAGAACTTAAATGACAACAAACTATTTAAGCCAAGAATTTTCAGGTTAAATATTAGCTGCAATGCACATCAGACAATAACTCAGCACAGTAACATGAAAAAAAGATAAATTATGTATTTTATTTTAGCGCAATTGATCCACAGATAAAAAATATGAGTAAAACGTGATTTTTATAAATTTATCATCGATTTTTTCAAATTGCATTGATCGCAATACTTGGATTCCACCCTATATGAAACACATATAAACCGCTTTCTGAACCTGTTTTTGTCCACTAGTGCTTAGTCCACGATACCATCGGTTACTTATGATATATCTCCCACAAAGTTTCTGAATATTATTATTTGATTTTCATGGAATCCACCATTGCCTGTTTCTCTGAGGGAAATCTTAAATTTCACAAATATTTTGGAAACTCACTCATCTCAAAATTCCATCCGATTGACCTTTATTACTACCCCTCAACAAAATGCTCCTTACAAAGTATTTTTGTTAGCCAAATTAAGTACTACCGTGGAATGTCGATCATCAGCACCAAAATACTTCGTATGGAAAAGTAATTAGTATAGATATATAATGCAGCTTATAGAGAAAGAGATATCATCTAACCCAGATATTCACCTAGTATTCCTTGATTAGGAAAAATTATATGTTACCGCACCCTAAATGAAACTTTTAAAAGCGCTTGAGAAATAAATATGTATAAGTTTAAATTTAGAAAAAAAATCCAGTTAAAACTTATACGGAGTGAATGAACGTGGATGAAAGTGAAAAAAAATAATATCTCACAACTAAATTGAAAAAAGGACCCTGTCAATCACAAATACATTTTAAGACACAGAGTATTTTTTTAAATCTTGGAAAGGTAACTATGACGCCACGGATTTTATATGAAAGAAAAAAACCTGTTTTCTCTCTGCTTTTTTTTGCTGCTGCGTTAGGACAATCAGATTATATCGCAGGATCATAAAAATGTTGAGTATATGACCAGCAAGGTAGTCGAGTAAAATTATAAACTGGGGCCAAAGGATAATATTAGAAAGACAAAGTACATGTGCATTGGTGGAACACGGCAAAACTAATTCTTGAAACTAGACAGCATATAAAAACTGTCAATAATATGTGTATCAAGGAGAAAAATCATATCACAAGAGAGACACTAGACTAGAGGTTAAGGTCGGAAAACTATGCTTTCAACTGATTCTGCACCATCATATATTCTTCAGTCCTGAGCAAATTTTTACAATTTCAATCGTTTCGAGGAATGTCCAATGGCCAAAAGAACACCTCAATATCCGAACTGACTGGAGCACTCGGCGCGTATTCAAGTCCAGATCAAGGTGAATGATATTTCCTCTGTGGAATTTCACACACACAATAATTTTATTACAAGGGTTGTAACGAAGTAATTTGTTCTAGGATAAGGTGGATGGTACAACCCTCAGGTATAAAAACTGAACTTTGAAAAAGGGGCTTGTTAATCTTATATACTTACAATTTCGTGAGAAGACTATTTACCTTAATACTTTTTTTTTAATTTTAAGTTTTAACGACCAGAACCAAACCAAGGTTCTTAACTTTCTGGCTCTGAGATTGTCACAAAAAGTGCATCAAACGTGTATTGAAGAACTTAGGTTTTCCCATTTACCTACACATTCTCATTAATGACTAATATAGCTGTAGTGCAGTAATGTACATCCAAAATTGATGAATATGGCGAATTCAAATAGCTTGCATGTCAAAATATAACCACTCTGGCCTCGATCAATTCATCTCTGTGATTATGCCATCATGAATAACGCGAGAGGAAAAGTCATCCATGGAATTAACTTATTTAAATTTAGAGACATGCGTCACAGCATATCAAATCAGATCAACGTAGTGACGTTTTCCGCATTTCAAGGAGTGACATGAATTAACGATGCGGAATTTTGCGGTCGTGTTTGAATTTAAGGACTGGTTGACGTCAATCGAGACATAGGCTCTAATAATATTCCATTCACATTACAAATCCCTGAATAAGTAAATATAATCATTGCACTACGAATAATAAGCTTTTTACATCGGTCACATGTTAATATTTAATACCAGTGAAAATTTCGTTCAGATGCATTGTAATTCGAAATCCAACATATGATGGTAATGTTGGGTTTTTTAACGGATTTAATTAAATATAGGAGTTCCAGTATTAGCTTGTTTATTTAACTTAGGGATATTCTAGAGACATTATCAATATTACACATTAGTCCTGAAATACTATGACTAGGAACTAATGGATTGTAACGAATTGCTGGGAGACGCGGACATACCGTACGCGACATGCTCATTGTGGTGATATTTTTTCGCCAATATCAGTGCAAATTTATTATGTGATAAAGGGGGCATAAAAGAACGTATTTATAGTTAAAACAAATATTTGGTTAAAAATTGGTTGGTTAATCTGCTCATGTGGGAAAATGGTAAAATGCGAGTGAGCCTTAAAATTTAGAATATCATTAAGTTAGACACTGTTTCATCTACCCTTCTCTTTGTAATTTTTTTCTAATTAATATGGCTGTTGATTGTTTCATTTATTTTGACAGAAATAAGCAAAGATTGAATTACGTTTTTAGCGATCCATAATGTGTTTAATTACTTTGTACATTGCATATTTTTCAAACAGCACTATAGTTAGCATAAAATTCTAGCTTAGCCAAGTATTCCCTATACTTTACCAGAATATGCAAGAAGTTTGTCTCATCAAGCTCTAAAACGATAATCTTGGTTAATTTCCTCACAAACCGAATACCTAAATTTTAAACGATATCGTTGTTCATGATTTTTTTCATCTTTCGCCAACGTCAATTCCGCACTCAATATACTTATGGAGAGGATAAATCCCCGTATCAGATTACTACAACATTCCGATAGATATCCCCATTTTCCGTTTCAAATCCCGTAATTACATTGAATCGGCTTATCGTCCACACTGTGGTCTTCTCATATCCCGAAGCAGCAAAACCGGACATGTCCGCTGCAGTCCTTGAGCTCAATGGAAACATGAATACATCTCTTTGTGGCGAACGAACTGCGGATACGAAGACGGTTTTATAAAAAAAAGAACTGAGACAATTGGAGCGAGTATAAAAATTATCGGATCTTCTCCATCGACGACGAGCGGAGGTGGACAAAAGACGGTGGAAGGGCGCATCCCCCGTCTCTCCCTCCCACCCCATAAGGAGAAGCGGAAATAAAGAAAGAAGGAAACCTCGAGGAACTAAAAAGGGAGCAGGAGGAAAGAGAGCGTGGGGAAGGATAAGCGGGGTTTCCGCTTCCGTGAGGGAAATACGACGGGAGTGAGTTGGAGTAATACCAGAAGAAAACGAGGATGAGCCCCGGATTGAAAACAAAACGTGACAGACACGAATTTATTGAGATTGTTCATGAATGCGACGTACGTTTGAAATGAAGATTTTTTTTTAAATTTAGCAAATGCTACACGCTTATTGATTAATGAACAGATAATGGAAACACCTATTCAGATGCATTAAGAGAAACGTTGGATATTGAATCAGACAACGAACACCATAAAAAGTAACATAAATGGCAAATATGCGCGCATATATAAAACACTGTGGAGTGAAATCAGCATATATTTTTGAAAGCGAGCATTTACCTTTCTACAAAAAAAAACGTTGCTATTCATTTACGGGAGGAATACACCTTACTGCTAACATAGCGCTTAGTACGTCTAACTTTGATCAATTTCGTTTTCAGTAATATAGGCAACGACTAATGGTGAAAGGATACATTGTATCAGATTTGCTGATGACATCGTAGCAGTAGAAGACTCCGAAAAAGAAATGAATAGAATTCTGCAAGTCCAATCAGACACACTTAAACAATGGAAATTAAAAGTGACTATAAGGAAAACGAAAGCAATGGTAGTACGAAAAAATATGGAAGAAATTAAAACCAATATGTATAAAAATTGATGACACCAGAATAGATCAGGTGGAACAATTTTGTTAATTTGGCAGTATAATCAATATAATAATATATATATATATATATTTCCATTTTATATGTTTTATGTTTAGTGTCACCCTGTGACGAAGTTTTATATTGTTTGCCACGTTCGTGGAATCTTCGAAAGAACTATATATATATATATATATATATATATATATATATATATATATATATATATATATATATATATATATATATATATACACTAACGTACCCGACAGACGTTGTAGTTGGCTTGCCAGCTATTAGCGGGTTCAGCAAACTTTTTTTCAATATTCGAATTTTCGATAAACTACATACTAAATGACATTTGACATTGAGTTTAACATTTCAATCTTTTCGTTTCGTCAAAACAACGCCAAGCTACGACGCAAGTGCGACGACTTGCGCATGTATTGATGTGTACGTCAAATAACACAGAATTCGACCACAGAGCCACCTATGGTACACATACATAACTATAAATTATTCTCAGATGGTCAATTATTCATGAACTTCTCAGAAGGTTTTAACGGTCAATCATTCAAAACCTACGATTTTTTTCCTTCTAAAAATATTGGGAGAGAGGCTGGGGGGTGAAAATTTTGGGTTATGGTACCAACACCATCTACCACCGCGAGAGGGCGACGGGCATCTAGATTATGACCACCGACGATCGCGCGACCGGGAACGATGACTTTGTGAAACCGACAGCTCCGCGACTTGTCTCGACAAGCCCTCGATGGCTAGGTGCAGGTTATCATCCGTTGATATGCTGTTGGGGTAAAGGGCATGGACGACCATATGAGGAGTTGACACCTCGATGATCTTGTCAGCGAGCTCCGACAGCTTGTCTAGGGGTAACTCCGCCTAGGCAGTCAGGATTCCTTGGACGTGCGGGGGCAATCGCCTCAGCCACAGTTGCCGGAAGAGGTTATCCCGAAGAGCGGTCGTTCCGGCGAGTAAGCGAAGATGCCGCAAGAATTGGGAAGGCTTGCGATCGCCGAGGTCCTCGTTCGACAGTAACTGGCGAACGCGCTGCTCCTCAGAGGCTGACAGACGTTCTAAAAGCCTCGATCGTAGAGTCGAATAAGGATTCTGAGACGGAAGATTCGTGATTATGTCCTCAACCTCACAGGCCACGCGAGAATCTAAATGTGAGGCAACGTAATGGAACTTCGTTTACTCTCTTGTGATCTCCGACAGCACGAACTGATATTCCGCCTGTGAAAACCAAATACTCGGTTTCTCGGGCCAAAATAGTGGTAGTTTCCCAGCGACGCGACGAACCGGAGGCGGGTTCTGCTCGGTGTCTGTGTGGCTGCGTCTTGAATCAGAATCATTTAGGGGCTGGGCGTTTCCTTCACGTAAGTGTTAAAGCTCGTCGTCGGCGGCAAAACCATTTTCACCAAATGTTGACTATTTATTTTTCTTGTCGGGGTCACCAATGTGGAGATGGGTAAGTGAGATCTCCACGTTTATCAAATCAATTTATTAGGGCCTTTATCAATATCCACTACAATCTCAGTTCTCTGACTTAGTTACATAAACATCAACACATCAGCAAGGCCTCCTTGGCAACAATATAGAAGATGATGGCACCATTTACGGTCACCAAAAAATGTCGTAAAAAAATTTCCTAGAACCCGATCGCATCGCCACCTACCGGGTCCATTTGTAAATCTAAACCATTCAGGGACCCACTTAAATACACACAAAAAATTTCATTAAAATCGGTCCAATCGTTTAGGAGTTCAGTGACATACACACGTACAGGAGAAGTATATATATAAAGATAGGCAACGACAGCTACGTCCCTGCAAGCTTAGCGGGAACTGATTACGAGGATATGCAAAATATTTTTTGGAGCTAACCGGGACCAGCCACGGCATTGCCTCATGGATTCACCCCCAAGTACACATACGTGTCATATACCACGGGGGATAAATCTTTCACCTCGATCGGGATTCCAACCCTGATCCCCAGATGTCATGCTGCGTTCTTAATCTGATTTCAAAACTAAGCACACCTTGGTATCGTAACCGGCGAAAGCATTTCGGTCGATAGAGACATATAGACGGAGGTCGATAGAGACGGATAGGTAGGATTGGACACCCGGTCAGGGAGAATAATTTTACCTCTAAGGAATTGTGCTCTTCATTGAAGTTTCTAATTACTGCTTCTTTAGAGTTTCTTCCTCCATTAAACCCAGATAAATCAACGTTCATGAATTTTAGGGCGTAAATTAATATATTCTTGAGATCAAATAAACATCAACCGGACATAAATATAACGAGATGTTGAGTTAAAGTCCGTAGGTCAATCATGCTATTAATTAATTAAAAGCATTTTCAATTAAGAGAACGTAAAGCCAGATATATGCTTCAGATTTAGCTAGATTTAATCCATTATCCAATTGGAGGATGAACAAGAAATAAAATGTGGAATTTCAGCCCTTGAATCAACGCAAAGGTAGTAAGGAGGGAAAAGTACATAAGTAAATGGAGATTTGTTATAGAGGCAATACATTTAACGGAATTATCGATAAGCAGTTAGAACATATCATGCATTAAATGGCACAGGAATGTATATTTACCAGTAACATACATTAAAATGAAGGGATAACGTCATAAAAACGTTCTTGCAGTGGAAGTTTTAATATAAACAGAAAAGAAATACACATACATCTACATCAACATACTACCCCGCTAGCCGCCGCATGGGAGTGTGGCAGGGGTGGTAGGACACAGCCGTGTAAAGATGTAAAATATTTGGAGGAGAAATGGTGACATTTACTATGGCAGTGTATTTAATGGTGCTCAGTTCTTATTGTGGTCGCATATTGTGCGCGGAAAGAACGAGTATTTGTCTCTTGCTGTTCGGCAGTGTATCTTTCTTATTTTATCGCATCTCTCGGACCTAGAAATGTAGTGAGGCGTCATGATAATATTCTGTGTGTCAACACATCGGTTCTGAATACCTTAAGCAGCGTAAGCCTAGCACCTCTGAGTCTCTAGGGGCTCCCATTTTAATCTCATTAACAGTTGTGAAACACTATATGATCGTTCGTAGCAGTTTTTAACGAAGCGTGATGCTTGTCTTTGTGCGTTGTTGATTTTTTTGGTTAAATCTTCATGAACAGTGTCACAAATGCTCGCGGCGTATTCGAGGTGTGGCCTAACTAGAGCGAAGTAGCATCACTCTTTTACTTTTTCATCCGAGGACCTTCCTATTATACGCTTAACTAAACATAGTCTCTTTAAAGCTGTGCCACATACGTTTTGTATGTGTGTTCGCCGCGATATATCTGAAGTTAAGGTAATTCCAAGATATTTACTGTATTTAAAGATTTTATGTTTACTCCACCCACGGTGTAGGTATGGCATAAGAGCCGGAAACGGCATGAACAAACAGGGCTTAAGGTTTTTTTGCAAACTTATGCAGAATATCGTGGCGTACAAAAAATACTACGGAAAGAGATTAAGCAATTCAAAAGGAATTAAAGGTAAAAGAAACACCAAATATGCTTGCCTGATGCAGTCAAAACGTAAAACCTTTTCAGTCCGCCGGGCTAGTGCGGCTGAATGCACGGAATACTTGAAGAAAGACGGGGCGACGAGAAGGGAGTTGGTCGGCAAGATTTACCCCTTGTTGCTTTTCTACTATTATCGCTATTATTTGATCCACATTCCGTATTTATTTCCCGTGTGGCCTGAGGAATGAAACTGGAAGATATTGAATTAAGCGAGAGCGGGTCAGTGGGGCTGTTTGGTATTTGGATTCCTTTTTTCCACTCACGGAAGCAGGATAAAGAGATGGCGGTGGGAGTGGAGGGGGAGAGAGGAGATTGGGGCAAGAGGGAACTGAAAAAAATGACAACTGGTGTGTTTGTATATAGCCATGTGTGTGTTTTGTGTGTGTGTGGAGGGAGGAGATGTGGGGGTGTGGGGAGTGGAAAAGGAGGTGGACCTGGGACAGACGGGAAGCGGGAAGAACCTATCAATGGCGAATAAAGAGAAAGGCAGCACGTTCCGCTGGTTTACGTTTCCCATCCGGCCCGCTTTATCGCAGCCTCGAAACCCCCAACGGTCCATCCCCCTCCTCCTCCTCCTCCTAGCACCCCCTTCCCTCCTCCCTCCCTTCCCCCGCACCCTCCTTCGACACCATACATCAATTGAACAGTGGGAGGGTCCTCGGATGAAAAAGTAAAAGAGAAATGGTACTCGGTTCTGGTTAAGCCATATCTCGGATATATACAATAAAAGTGTTTAAGACCGTTCAAAAAAAATATTCAATACTTTAAATAAATAATACGCTGTTGACTGCGTTAAAAACTACTACCAGTTAACAAAAAGTATAACGCATTTAATAAAAGATACCAAGTTGTAAATCGCTAGATACTCAGAGGCTATACATTGTCTACGTGCACTTCAATAATTCTACTATAAACTACTAGATGTTACCCTGCTAAAAAATTCTGTATAGTTTCCCTAAAATACTTCTACAGAGTATTAGTAGAGTAAGTCGTGTAGATATTCGTTAAAGTATTGAAACGCCATTTTACGGAATTTCCCACGACGTTCTGCAGAATACCTTAGGACGTTCTGCAGGATTCCATAGGACGATCTGCAGAATTCCTTAGGACGTTTTGTGAAATTTCCTATCACTCTCCATATAGGTCCTTTGAAAGGAACTGGATTAACGGAAACCTCACATATTTCCGTAGAATTGCTGAAGTTCTACATAACAGCTTGTAAGGAGTTATTTTTCTCTGCATAAAATAGCTCTACAGAACGTATGGCTTGTAGAGTCAGACTCTCATGCTCCGTACAGATCCTTAGAAAAGGAACTAGTTCTGAGGAAAAGGAGTAGAATTCCTAACATTCTACAGAACAACTTCTAAGGAATTTTTAGTAGGTACTAGAATCAGAGCAACAAGGAGAATATTACTCTAACCCAAAACAATAGAGCAGTTTCTAAATAAGCCTAGCAAGAGAAGCTATATACTGCAGATTTGAGAGGTACAAAATTTCTTCCTCCCACGTATAATAAATGATTAAGGAAAACAAAAAATCGTGAAACAATAAGGAGACCGGCCTACAATCATGTAACTTAACATTCCTCCTCTCGTCCAATTCCTCTTTCGAACTTATTTTCTTCGTAGTTGGTGTCCTAAACTCCTCTGCCATACTCCAAAGTGACGGCTCACAGCGCTGTATGCAGATGCAGATTTAAAAGCCATCCCTTCCGCGCCACTCCGACCCCATATCAACCCTCTTCCCCTCACATTTTTCTCTTTCCTTTTCACTCCCGTCCTTTCAACCATTCTTAACTCACCCCCACTCCCTCATTCCTATCTATCTCTCTCTCTTTCTCTTTCCCCATCGCCGCAATTTCCTCCCGGGAAACTCCGATCCAATCCGGATAATTCAACCGTTGCTCGGCTATGTTTCCAATCCTGGCCACCCATCCACTCCAATCCTCCATTCCTTCCCAAACAGTCTCCTCATATCTCCATCAACTCTTTCCTCGTCCATTCCCCGCGTTCAAAAGCGCATAAATCCTTTAAAAAAAAATAAAAAATCTATTTTCCTTCCCAGTGGGTCGGTTAAAGGAGCAGGTTGTTGGGGCGGGGGGAAGCCTGCCACACGCACGCATAGATGTAGGGAGAGACCTCGACTGTATCGGAAGGATATTTCGGTCCACAAAAGTGGAAAACGAGACAAATGAGTGAGCACAATGAGAGCAAATTTATTGCCGTTCGAGGAGAATGAGAGTTTAAAAATACGCGCAGTGACTAATAATTTTCCAGTGGCTTCGTTCCGCAAAATCTGATCATTGATGTTGTCACGAGACTGACAGAAATAGGAAACAGACGGGAGGAGTTGTGGAAAACTTTGTCTTTACGTTGCGAGATACACGTATCTATTTGGATGATATCAGGAACTATATCGTTTCTTATCAACGCTTCAATTTTATTTTTCCTTTCTAATCACGCTTATTGACAGCATTGGGTATTTCAGTTTTTTTAAGTAATACACATATCAATAAGCTTGACAAAACTTTATTTATATTTCTGCTCTTCTCAGAAGAGTGTCTAGACCGCTCATAATATTCTTTCGTCTATCTCTCTTGAATTCTATCAAACTGAAATGTACATTTTCACGATGTAAAAGGAAAAAAAACTTAAAATATTCCGAAGTTTAACAAACGTAATTTACAAAAAATTTAGTTTGAATATCTCACGAATTTCTTGGAGTAATTTATAGTTGAACAATCATCCTCGTAAACTACGTTCTAATGCAGTTTACATTTGTAGTACAAAAGGAATTCCTTTTTACTGATGATAAGTTTTTGCATTCAAATCCTTCTTGTAGCCTCTCATATGAAGTGCGTATGCATATCAAAAAGTAGGTTTGGAAGGTTTGTCTTGAAAAAAAAACATAAATGTCGATAAGAGCCGTCATAAATCAATGACGGAAAACTTGATTCTCTTGTTGTATTTGTGAAAATGAAAACAGTGGAGAGATTTTCCGAAGCTCAAAATAGGTTAAAGCGAGTTAGGCTTTAAAAAAGTTTACTTCAATATATTAAATATTCTTGAATATTTAAGGTAATCAACCACAATTTTCCAAAATTTACTGCAATATTTTTCAATGTCTATTCAGATTGAGACGCTATCAACGTCCAATATTAAAAAATGTGTGAGACAGAGAGGAAATTTAACTTCTAAAGATTACCATTGAAGCGACCATAGAATTATATACACAGGCATTTTTCTGCATGTTCTTTACACAATTTCCTTTCGTGGATAACAAAGTCAAAGAATTAAGCTGTATCCGTTAGCCCCAGAGAACTAGCTCCTTTTTAACAATTTCTTCCTTCTAGTGAGATAACGTTGCAAACCACTTTTCCTCTCGGGCACTCATAAATATTCTCCTATTTTTAGAATAATAATTTTCCTTATATGAGTCTCTTCCACCACATTCATCATGGTTTTTGCGGTCTACCATTTTGTCTCACATCATACTACTATCGTATTTCCATTATATTTACCACCTCTCCTTCATTCTCTTGACAGAGCTAAACAAACGCCATATCTTCACTTACTGATCGATGACAATTTCTTGAACTTTATTCGTTTTTTGAATCATTAGAAGAGGGACACATTAAAAATGGCGCAGAGTGCAATGCAGCCCATATTTATTCCTACAAGATTTTGAAGGACCGTAAAAAAATAATGCGACAGAACGGGCACTTTTTTGATGCAATCCAGTGACTACAAACCCGACATTATACTCTAATGTTTCTACAAGCAAACCTGACTTTTCCCCTCATAAACAGTTATTACCTATCTTCTTTTACCTTTTCAAATTGATTTTTTAACATTAAATTTTCACAAGTCTTCTAAGAAATTATCAATAATATCTTTTCCATGGCCTTCTTGCAGGAGAACTTATCTTCGACGGGAAGCATCGACTTAAATTCCAGGACAGCTAATTCCCGAGGCCGGAGGTCCCAGTGCTTCCAAGGTGAGTTTTTTACCTTCAATATTATCGATGAAAGCGTAGTAAATTAAAAGAGATAATTTTATGACAGAATCATGTCTTAAATCAGCTCCGGAAACAATTATGATATTACTACCACTGTTCCTTTGGCTTTACTTTTCTCCCATTATCATTTATAGTTCATAGCATTCGTCCTCCATCTTTGTGCTTATGCCTTTATATTTCCTGTCTTTTATGCACATTACGAGTTCAAGCAATCAAAACCTTTGACATAAAATAAACAGCACATCGGTTTCTACTTCTTTTAACAACTAACTCATTCCTGCATTCCTTTTAGCTCTCGAACGGCCTCCTCTCCAAAGGAAGAGCGCCTTAATCTTAGGCATTTAAGTGCACCGTCTTTGCTTTTATCGCATCGTTATTCCTTCGCACAGGTGATAAAATGGCTACCTGGTCAGTTTAAAATGAAAGAAAGTAGTCGAAGCAGAATAACAGTTTGCGCAACAGAATAAGCACGCATCTCCCATCTCTTAGTTCGACTCATATAATTTCTCTACCACGCATTTTCCAGGTTCCCTCACGGGCACTTATGCTTCGGAAGCATCGCCTGCCCATGGCTTCATTTTGTGATTCCGTCACCGTCACTATCTGTTTGTTCGAAACATTGTTTAAGCCACAGTTGCATGTTGCTTTTTCATTCCATTTTTTATTTCTCTATCCCTATCCATTAAAAATCCTCGAACATAAACGGCATCATTTCATGGCTCTCATTAACATTCTCTTTCCTTGTGCATACAGTAAAATGCTTTTACTGTACTGTCATACTCATTCTTCATTCATGGACTGAAGGCACTTAACAAAAAATACGTGTGTAAAAAAATGCTGAAAATATTATCTTGCATGTTTTCCCAGACTCATGTGTAACAGAGTCTTGTCGTCTCAGCTGGATTTTAATGTTACCCTTCTATCCTGGAAATAGGTAAAAAGCTAATATTTTAAATATATTGAATTAGAGCTAAAAAACTAAGGGTTATTTTCTCAACAAAGGTGTCATCAGATCTTATTTTTCGACCAATCTCACTATTTAAAGACATGGACGGATGACAATCACCTAATGAAATTCGATAACAGTATGAATGAGCTTCAATGATGCATTTATTTCCGTGGCATCAAAACCCTTATACCTGTAGTTCTATTTCTAAGTTTGTTTCAAAAAAAAAAGAAATATACGAGAAAACTTTTTGACCAAATGCAGGGGTGGAATAGATCTGTTAAAAGTTTAACAGGTATCTTGCAAGTAACATTTAAAATTCCAAATTACGTGTCTCAAGACAGCTCCCAGCATTTTGACAATACATTCACAGCGTTAGCTTAAGCCTTAAGAAGCCATTTACTCAAGCAAAGTAAAGCTCGGTATTTATATTAACATTCAAACTCAAGAAAGATACCCTTCTGCATGGAATTTTTTCATAGTAGAAATAAAAAAATGATAAGGATGGTAAGAAGGAGGAATTGGAGAGTTAATATCAATATTCTCTACAGTTAAGGGTGCTTGGAGCATAACTACAATTTCTCAAAATGGCAAAGGCGACCTAAAGATTGCCTACATCATATCATGGTAACCAAACCTTAAACAGGTAACATATTAGTAGAATACCAAAAATACGACTCATTGTTAATAACTGCATTTTAATAGAGCGGTTTACTGCATGAAAATCGAAGAAATATAAGTTGTATTTGAATTGATTTACGGCCCTCCCTGAGAACGCTAAAAATGAAAGGCCTAATGACTTTGCTCACTTCTTTCTCACGACTCACAATGCATTGTGACGGGCATTTGTTCCGTAAGAGCTAAGATTTGCCCTGGAGAATGCTTCGATTAGCGTATAGATGAGGGATTGGTTTTTGCACGTCCAAAGGACATCGATATTCAGAATTTGTGAAAGGCGTCGGGAGGAAAAGTTGGGATTTCGTAAACAGAGAAGAGAGATGAGGAAGAAAAAGAGAGAGTGGAGTGGTGGTTGAACTCAAGCAAAAAAAGAAAGAGAAGGTAGAAGTGGAGAGAGAGAGAGAGAGAGAAGATAGAAGTAGAGAGAGAGAGAGAGAGAGAGAGAGACCCAGAGAATGGACCAGGAATCTGGAAAAGAGGGAGAAGGGGAACTTCGCCGAGGAAGCTGAGATGGTACGGGGGGAAAGAGATGATATAAAGGGGATCTTCGGAACAAAGAAGTCCAAGACGATGGAACTTGATGGGGCGGGGAAGGGAGTAAGGAACCAGCCGACTGGAGGCGGGGTCCACAAGAGAGGATAGCTTAGGAATGAGACGGTGGTGGTGTCGCAAAGGATGAGGTACCGGGCGTGGTCTTCCAGGAGGGGCGGGAGAGGGATTGAGTAAGGAAAGGCGAGAGAAAGTAGTGGGAAGTAATACGGAGGGGAGGTAGAATGGCTAAAGAATGAAGATATTGGGAGTAAGATAGGCATTGGAATTGGAAAGTGGGCGGACCGAGGAGTGTGGAGGACCTTGAGGGATGTTGGTCCCCCTTTTGAGAGGGACGCAAGAGCCCAGTGGAGGGTTGAGGGTTGAGCTTTCGGGGGATAGGCGCGGGAAAGAGGGGGCTGAAATAAGAATGAGGGGGAGGTGAGGGACAGATACGGAGGGAAGAGGCTGGAATGGTCCAGAGTTTAGCGGGTTGGGCGAGATGGAGTTGGATGCGTCTCGAAAATGGCTTTCCGCGAAGGGAGACGCAAAAAAAATTCGGGTGGAACGAAGTAAAAAAGAAGCTATGCGGCGGCGAACATTTTTTTCATTCGTCTATACTTTAGAAGATGAGCGTAAGCGTCTACGGCATGAATAGGAACTGAAAACGGCAGACGAAGTAGTTGAGATGAAAGGAAGCAAGTGAGCTTCCTCCGGTGGAAAGGAATCCATACTATACTCGCTGATTACTTGAAAAGAGGAAGAAATGTCATTAGGGCTCTTAATAATTTGTGTTTCTTGAACTATATGCAATAAAAATTGAATTTTTCCTTTTCAGAGAATGGAAGATGCTAAGTGAACGCAAAATAACGGCAGTTCATTCAATTAATCAATGGGACAGGAGCGTAGTAAGGCATTCCGGGAGTTTTCTGGAAACCCAAAATCTGAAGAAGTTATTGATCACCAACGAGGCCAACTCGGAATGCAGTTAGGGGAAGTATTGTTTTTAAAATCTTTAATTGGCTTGAGATCCAGAGGGCTCTATTCATGCGGAGTTAACTCGGGAATCCCATTTCGAGTCGAGGAGCATGCATAACTAGAGTAATTTCAGCCATTAGTGAGTTTCTTCTGAGCTCAAGAAATGGGTACTGGGAAAATGGCAACTTAAACTCGGAGAGAGCCTCCAGCTGCTAATCCATTTATGCAAGCACCTGAGTAATTGAAAGCACTTGCAGGAAGTCATAAGTTTTACGGTTACTGAGGGGGTTTATTTTATTTCTAAATGAGATTGCTTAATAGATGTTTTAGGCGATTCTTTATTTGCCTTCCAAAAGCAAACTGTAGAATTAGTGACATACAATTTTACCATTGATTGGCTATTATTGAGTAACGACTATTTAATTTTCACCATGGAGATTAAAAATTAAAAGAGTTTACTCGTCAAGTGTTCACTGACTTAAGATTTACAAAAGTGAAAATCTTAGTAAAAATATTACAAGGCCCTAGTAAAAAAATGCCTCTTAAAATTCGTCGAATTGGAATATTTCAATGAATATGCTTATTCAAACATTACAAAGAGCCATAAAAAAATTTGCAGCTTAGCTTAAATGTTCCTCTTACTATTTTATGATACATTTTCTTGAATGAAAAGATAGGTTTGGCTACATACAAAATTTCCTGGAGTCAAGTAACCAAAATTTATACAGAACGACAGGATATTTCTTTCAAATAAATATTGCCCGTGACATTGCTATTATTCAAAAACCACAAAGTAATAGCTCCAGCATCTTTATATAAATGCATTACTAACATATTGTGCAAAAAACTTACATTAAATGTCTAAAACGTCCGTTAAGCAGAAGAAAATTAATGACATAACGGGACTGATTTGACACAAAAGCTTTGAGCTATTGTTGCGGCGTAACTATAATTAGTCAAGTTCAGCAAACTCAAATGTTATGCTGTAGTGATGTTAAATGATCCACCCAATATATTTTATCGGCTTCCGACAGATTGAATTATTGAAAGCTACATGAAAAAAGCTTTTAGCAAAATACAGGTACCGTCTTCAAAGGCTATGTACTACTATGCATAAAATATAAATGAATAACATATATCTTAACCTGATTTTATAACCATTTTCCTTTTTTTATATTCAAATTTTTCCAAAGAATATGAATAAGTATGAATACATAAATGCATTAAAATGGCGGATTAAATGAAAGGGATAAACTAATGAAAATTGAAAAGACAATGGAGCCTTAAACACATCTGCATGCATTTCCATTCTTAGGATAAAAAGCGATTGATTGAGCAAATTGCTATTCAAAGCATTCAATAAGAGCTGGAAAAGGGAAATGGAAAACAAAATGGAGACTCACCGAAAAAACACTTTTTAGGTATAATACAATACACTAAAATACTCCTAATTCAGGTTAAAACTTCTGAGATGAGATAATTTAAATGATAGAATGAAATGAAGAGTAGGGAATTTATATTGCGATTATCAAATTAATATCAAATAGAAATCGCAAAGTGGCGGATAAGTTCATCTTAAAACTAACGATGGTATTAGGTCGTGAATGTTTACCCAATCTATAAGAAATTCAAGAACGATATTAACCCCAGAAAGACGGACTGGATCTAATGTTAAATATTTTTGACAGTTATTATTTTAGCTAAAATGCACGAAATTTATTGGAACGTCGTTTCTTTTATTATATTTGTGTCTTCGGTAATATACCAAGAAATCACAACTATGGGCTTCATATTTTTCTTTGAATTTAGGAGAGTTACATGATATACTGAGTTTATTCATGTGTATTGTGATCATATGGGTATTAAATTTAATCATGCACTCCATTTTTTGTTCGCTTTGTGATATTTATTCTGTAAAATTCAGTAAATGAAAGGACAATGATAAATTCATTTACGACACCTATTATTATTTTCTTGTAGATGCTTGATTTTCCGAGTGATTTCTCCCATTTATGCTTTTACAATGTTTTCACATTTAAGGCGTCGCTGGCTGAAAAATTATATTTCCTTACTCCATTATGCCAAAGAATATGAACCATGCATAAAAGCTTAATTAAATTTCTAAATGACATTTCACAATGTGGTTTTGGTTATGAGATCTGTTCTTTGGGAATGAAAATTGGTTGGAACTTGTGAATTTTTATTACTTTATAAGTGTTATTCTTGTAAAGAAAAAGTAGTGTGTTCACAATGTGATAAAAAGGTTGTATATCAGAACATAATATTTTGCGGCAGAACGTCGGTCCATCTCGCTAAACAGTTCGGAATGTTCTGTTCCTTCGGTGTTTTTGCCGTATATGCGTCAAAATGTTCTTAAAATTTCTTGCAAAGGAACAAATATAGATGACTATAGGAAATTAGGGACAAGCAATAGAAAAAGTTTCAAGGGTTTTTTATATGGATTGGTGTCTACAAATCAAAAAGGAAACGTTTCGCATCTTTAGTGTTACTTCAATGGCCCTCCAGTTTTCAACAGAGTTATGACAATGGATAGACTTTTTGGGTTCTCATTTTTGATTATGTATTGGCTAAGAAAATTAACAGTGAAAACAGTTAACTGTAGCCAACTTGAGAAATATTTTATGCTTAGGATGAAAAATTTTAGGTACATTTGTACCAGATTCGTATTAGACTGCCTTCTGAGGAACAATTTCTGATGTTCCGTGGACGCAGTTCGTTTATACAATTTATTTAATCGAAACCCGGGAAGAATGGTATTAAAATCTACGTGACAGCAGATCCAAATAAAGGGCGAGAGGTAAAACGAGGGGAATGGGTAGTAATAGACATGATTGAGGGAATATCACATATACTAATTTTTCCACAAGTTTACCCTTCGACAACCTACTACTTTCCAAGGCTTGGCAATTGAATGGACTACCAGGACAAAAAGCATAGCATCCATATGAATTCACAGCCATGAAAGTGGGAGAACCAAAAGTTAATTTGTTTGGATTTCATAAAGATTCAATTATTCTACGATATTGTCCCATAAGATAAAATAAATGTTATTTTACCAAGTCTGATAAATGACCAGCCACATACTGACGAAGATATTGGAAATAATTTTGCAGTAAAACAACATAAAAGGTGGTGTTTGCACAATTGACAAAGTGATGTGCAGCTAAAATTGTAAAATAAATACTCGAATATGGAATATTAGAATTCTCTTAGGACACGATTGATACAACTGCGATCAGTTCTGGCATAATAGGGAGTAATCGTATAATTACTGATCAAAATCGTTCACATATGTTACGCAAAATAGGTAATGCTCTCGTATGTATTTAGAAAGAAATATTATGCAGTGATGATATAACAAACATTCTTACCCAATTTCCCCAAGCGGAAGGCATGGAGGGAAACATAATGCTTACACATAAACAGACAATGTTAAAAAAAATACCAAAAAGGAAAAGTGACAAATTTTTCATTATATGAAGGACAGAAGGCCAAGTGTAACTTGTTCAATAATAATGTTCAATGACAACTTTGTGATTCCACTTACCATTATTTGAAACAACCTCGGTTTTCGAAGGTAAACATCATCTCCGGGTTGGCATGCGTCACAAAGTCACCTATTACCAACATTATGTACACTGATTCCATAAAGTTACGTCTAGAACCACCAACCTGTTCAAGATGTACCAAAGGCATGTGTCAAAAACAATCAGAAATCCCATGCAAACATTGTCGGTAACTATAAAATATTTTTTTCAATTTATAATATAATGAGCATTTGAATGAATTAAATTATAAAAATTATTGATAATGCCAAAAGTCATGACAAACCCTGAAGTAAACGAATTTTTGGTAATTACATTCACATAAATTGAAGGGAAAATAAATTGATATTATTTTTTATACATTCCAGTTTCATATGATGCTACAACGACTTTCAACACAAGATAATGACAATTGTGGTGATATGTTGATGTTGCATAATTAAAAAGATAAAATAATTCCATTTACCCAAATAAATTTACATATAAAAGTTAAATTGCCAAATAAATCTAGCAAGGGTCCATAGGACTTAACAACGCGATACTTTTTTCAATCATCCTAGGGTTAAATATTAATGCTGTAACAAAATGATTTGTCTAATATCTATAATAAAATATTTTACGAATTTAATAATCACATTTATGCATTGTTATTATTCAAACTGAAGATTTCTGAAACAAAATATTGCGTTAAAAAATGTTTTTAACAGTGTAATACAGAAGATCGATGAAAGGTGCGCAGAAACTGGTAATTTTCATGAACTGAATAAGGAAGCTGAGGAGCTGAAGCAATTGGCAAGAAATTAATTGCATAAGGTTACAATTGAGTAAGGTTACTACGGAGTCATCTTTAAGGAAAGAGCTTATAAAATGGCTACAACAAATACAAACTCGAATGAATACTGGATATGGTGTCAATTTTAAGCGTCAACTTGAGGCGTCACATAGTCAAAATTTAAATTGTTCATAAACGTTCTGTATTCACACTTGTTTCATTTGCCGACTAAGGCTAAAACACATTTAATCAATTTTGACTGTAAGGGAAAACATTTTGTCTCACGCTTTTTGTGGTAACCGTGATTATGGGAACGTAAGCAACGGACAATTAAAATGTTTGCAGCTAAGGCACGCAGACACAATTGAAGAGGGCAGACAAAAGCCAGTTCAATGAGGAGGAATGGATGATGGTACGTTTACCACATGCATTCGTGCGTCGCAGCCCTCGGTACCGGATACAGCCAACAAATTTATTCCCTCCCATCCCCGTCTCCTCGGTAATGACCTCAATCACTGATGTTGATGAATTAAAACGTCATTTTCCTCCAAGGTTATCCACCCGCGCTACTTAGAATCAATTAACCCTCCCGGACGCTGCTGCCGCCGCCGCCGGCTGCCATGCCTAATATCCAAGGGCCTCCCGCACCCTCTTGCATCCTCCTTCCCACGGCTCCACCCAAAATTCGACTCGCCTCCCCACCCCCCAACCCGACCCGCCCATCACCCCTTATTCATCTCCCCTAGTTAGCTTCAACGTGCATCCTTCCACCCTCCAGCCAACTAGAAAGCGCTAATTCCACCCAACGCCCTCCCATCCACTCTCCCGACCATCATCTCTAACATCGCCGCGCCACAGAAATCCGTCTCCTCCATCCAAGAGATCGAGTGCCTTACATAGTACTAAATCATAATCAGCCAATTATAAAATATAATCATAGAATTCCGCCTTCATTAATTTCACAAATTCTAGTGTAAATGTATCATATTTTCCTTCCACGCAGAAATGTTTACAACAAAAGGTCATCGCCTATTTAATAACATCGTATTTGATAGCAAAAATGACTTTTTCCAATTGCTATTGGTAAAAATATTGAAAGAAAAATACTTAAAAAATAAGAATCTAGCTAGTTAAGGTAGATAAAAACATGAAACTGTCATGGAGCCAGTTAGCCAGTTAAAATACCTGTAAAAACACTGACTGATAAACAGAGCTGCCAATTGAAACTAGTCAAAGTCACTCACCATTTGGATGCTCTTAATTAAAATTCCTTCTCGAGTAGCGTAAGCCATACTTCAACTATATATCGAAAATTTTATAATATTTTTACTTTCTGAATTACTGATAATATAAGTTGTCACCGATGACTGTTTTAATTTACTCCCAAGGCAGGACCGTTTCTATCCGCTCATGTACAATTTCGGTTACAAAGAATTTCATTTCATGCTATAAACAAGATTTCCTTCAATTTCATTTCAATCTGATCAACATTAAGCTTATTTTCCCAGAGCGCTTCAATACACCCATCAAGTTCCAGCCATCATTTAATTTGCGTTTTGCGTACGGCACCACACATCCCCACAAATACATTTGTCGTTCACTGATCCATATCGTTTAGAAATTCCGTAGCGTAGAGATATATGAACTGGAAGTCCATTCCGGGAAACTCATTGTCAGTCTAACATTACATCGTCTAAGGGAAAATAATACTACTCCAACACTAACTCTGTAATAAGCTCGGAAATACAGATGCCATCTCTAAACGTTTTTAAACGACTGACAGGTGAGTTATGTATACTATTATTTTCCAAAAAGAGTCATGGCCAGAAGAATCGAGGATTATTTTGTTATATATATATATATATATATATATATATATATATATATATATATATATATATATATAAACACGATGCGGTACATCAAATCTCAAATAATTTTCCATCAAATCGAGTTGTTATGGCAAACATTATGACAATTAATGCCTTAATAATAATGGTAAACATATTCTCAATAAGCTAGATGCAGAGTACAGGGAAGATCAATATCTTAAATTAATTTATGAATTTCTACTTTAAAGTTTCGCTACAGAAACTACTTAAAAATAGTTATATCCTGTGCTTTTTGAGTGGAAAAATAATGTACAAATCACCGTTTGCATGGTAAAAAAAACATAAATGGGGAATCAATATAGAAACTTGAAACAACGCTTAAGCTATACGTTGATCCCACATTCGATAGCCTTAAAAACGATAAGTGGCGCTTAGATCAGAATCTAAAGTTTGCTTTCTTCCATATTTCCTAGAAATTTAATGAATTATCATGGGTCATTGATTCCATAAAACGATTCCATTCAAGAAGAGATTCTATCAATGTTTTGAGCGTCATTTCGATGGTAGCTTTCAGCAATAAGTTTGTACATATATTCAACCAAGATCGCGCATGAATTCATATATGCTAATTCAATTGTTACTATTACCACAGAGTAGCGAGTTATGGCTAACTTGTTGTACACGGTAAATTACATACATGACATAAAAAACAGATGTCCATCCCACAACCGTGAAATTAAATAATAACTCTCACCGATTACACCCTCACGCAGTATGAGACTCATTAAAGCGGAGAGAAATGCGGCCCATTATACCAATATGGACGCCCGCTGAGTTTAATCTTAACGGTCCCTGCGACATTCCAAATTGAGTTGCAAACTTGGAACAGAATGACTAACAATTACTGTGGACGAAACAGCATTTACAAGTCATTCTAAAAACATTATGTCAATCATTAAAGCTTTTTAAGATTTCTACTACTAAGTCTGAATGCAAATTGAAAGTAGAAACATTGTTCACACATTTTTCAAAGCAAAAGCAGTGTAAAAAACGATGTTGTGAACTTTTTTTAAATTGCTAAATATTAAGTTAAAATGTAAGTAAAGCCGAATTTCATTTAACCTTATTTAGTGTGCGTATTTATGTTTGTGCATTTTTGTTATTGTGCTTTCCATCATTTTACTATTAATAACTGAAAGGAATCCGTGTAAGTTTGAACATTGAGATGTTGCTCTGATAAAGAAAACGACCAAAAGAATAATAAAAAATCGAACATATATTCTTAAGAATCGCTCTCTCATTTGGTGCATATATTTTGTACTTTTCGATTAAAAATAACTTTTCCTCAAAACGTTATGTGAATTATTAATGGGTCGGTAATTTCATAAAACATTCAAGAAGGGGCCCTATAAAAGTCTTGAAAGTGTTATTGGGATGGTAGCTTTCTATAATAACTGCTGATTTATATCCCACCGTAATCACGCATAAATTCACTCATGCTAATTCTATTGTTACTATTAACAAATACCAGTGTGTACCATCCCACAACCGTATCATTTATTAAAGCCTTTAAAGATTTCTACTTAGATTCGATTACATTTAGGAAGGAGTTCTATGAGGGAGATTTTCTCAATTTAAGAAATTAAAGAAATATCATTCAACTATTGCTTCCTATTATTATCGAAGCCTACAGCTCAAATGCATGTTTTCTTTTGATTTCAGCTTCAGAAATTTAACATTTCTTGACATCCTGAGTATGATGGTATCACTATGTGAATTCCCTGTGATCTGCAAGACTTAAATTTGAGGAATGTTATTCTCCATTTATGATTCCTGTGGAAGGTTTTTATCCGTTTTGCTCACTTTGTAAGCATAATAATCTTACACCAGGAGATAAAAGCCACAAATATAAAAACTATTGCATTAAAAAATACACCTTTTACGTTCCCATCATGAGCTCTATCCTGACGTCCGAGGAAAAGGTGAATATTGTTTATGGAAAACTGGAGTGTATGAAAGGTGCGCATTCTTCTCTTTCGAGTCACCCAACCACTCCCTCTCCCTTCCGATATCCAAGCCCCTACCTTCGATGTGCCAGGAAAACCTTCCCCCTCGTGGGTGGAGAACAGCATCCCTCACCCATCTTTCGTTTTCTACTCACAACCCCCAGTACCCGCGCCCTCCCCCATCAAAATCTCACCCCTTCCTCTATCCCCGCCCTAAATTCCCACCGGATCCCACCTTCCCTCACACTCTAAACCTCCCATCTGCTTCGGCTACCCTATCCATCTTGGTATCCAGCGCGACCCGGTTCGGTACATCAAGGCAAGGTGTGTGGGTGGTTCTTCTGCTTCCTCTGCGGGAAGGAAGTTCGAAGGACCGAAGGTGGGAAGGGAAGGCTAGAGGAGAGGTAGGTACGGAATAAGGTCTTCGGGGAAGGGATGGATGGAAGAGACCTGGGAAAGTTGTGCGTCAGGTGAGTGTTTGGTGGGATGAGGGGGAAGGAGAAGGACTGTCGCTGAAGAGCAGCTCAATTAACGGGAGAAAGCACGGGTCGTCACTTAACGAAGAACCTTTGCACTTAAATTGCTCCACAAAAGCAATTACCTCCCGCTTCCTCCTCCTTAAACTCCGACCGTTTTCTTCTCCTCAGGATGCAAAATACTTAAGCGAAACGTCCGACGAGGCTCCATTCATCCTTTCGTGTGGTGACACGGAATATATGGAGTGGAAAAAATGACTCGAGGAAAGAAGGTAAGCCTCGCACTTTTTTGTGAGCCGCGTGACACTGAGAGATTCGCATTGATAATTAAGATGCCTGCAAGTCACCGGAAAGTTTTTGATGGCATCCAATCTTTGGCAAGTTTTCTGATTATTTCCAATATTTGCAAAGAGAACTACCTGCTATAAATTCTACAAATATTTTACGTAGTTTAGAAGGTTTTATTTCTGAGAGACTTCAGAGATCACTTTTTAAATATATTTTTCAGATTCTTATAAATTGTCTAGCGTAAAATTTTAGCTGAACAAAGGAAGACATATTTTTTGAGGCGCAAATGGTGCAAGTGACAGTGCTGTTATAGTCCACGACACATGTAGACAACAGCATGAAGCAAAGAGAAAAACTCGGGCTTTACATTCTCACAATCGTATAGATATTAACCTTAATTTATGAATCACTTAAAAAATAAAAAATTACTCCCACCTCCTCATTCCGTAGAACTATGCGGATTTTTTTAAAGGTGTGAGTAAGTACTGCCAATGTAATTTTATTATTCAATAGCATACATTTGAAACCTTCGAAACTTGACAGAAAGCTACTCTTTGATAAAACTTATATCTATATAAAAAGCTTAACGCTTTCATGAGATGCATTATATCAAATTAACGATACACTTACTTGCTGCCGTCTTTGCAGTCCCGATCGCACATAAATTACAAACACGAAAACTAACCACAAACACGCTGCCAATTTGAATTAAAGCAAAAAAAATAAAATTGTAATAAATATACTGGGTTATTTTTGACCATTATAATACAACAAGACATAACAACTTATGGAGTAGTGGTACAGCTTGAGTGATGTTCAGAACGAAAAGTAGTGTCTCCATTTACTTTCCTTAGTCTGTGGGAATGGCTCGCGAATTGAGGGTATAAAATATGAGAAATCAGTATTTAAAAATCGGTAGGTCATTTAGCGCATTTGGTAAGATCCACCCGGAACGAACTGTGTATGAAAGGATTATCAGCAAAAATAGGCGTAAAATCATCAGAAAACATTGAAGCTAATATGTAAACTAACAGCTTTCACTTGGTAGAAGGACGTCATAAAAAACAAGATAAAAATTTGTGACTTCTACAGTTTATTAAACACTATCGACCGGTTTGGTCTGTCACGCCATCATCAGGTACAAAACTGTCTTGTCAGTTCTTTATATATATTACAGAGTGACATGAGAAACATTCAGTTTGGAGGGGGGGGGTGAACCCTTTTTAGTGGGATAAGGTGAATGTGAGCTGTAGGATGAATCGTAATGTATGAAAGGAAATTTGAAGGTACTGGGAGGGTGTTCATTAGGCTACTGGGGAGGCAAAATAATGCGTAACAGAGAGGATGGGTTGAAGAATACGACGTCGTTAATTAGGTATTGGTGTCTTCAAGGTTGATCAGTCGTTTTTCCAAGAAAAGTTTTCCCCGGAGAAATGGAGTACATCTGTATGAAGTCACTTCGATGGCCCGTCACCAGAAGGTGCCGCAGCTGGTGAAGCTGACGTGTCATCTTCCTTCCTCCAGTACGCCTATTGTTCCTCGGACCTAGTCTTAAAATTACGGGCCGATATGAATACAATTACATTCCTTACATTTTAGGTCATACACTCCAGATTTTAAATTGTGGTCAATTGAGTCTTTTGAATTATTTTTTCGGTCCAAGGTGTTGTTATTGTAAAAGCAGATTTTCATATAATTTTATGGAACAGCATTGGCTATAGTATATGACAGGAGACCAATATAGGGTATTTTTAACCATTTTATTTCCACTTGAGGTTGGATATGATACCCAACCTGAATGATTCCCATGATCCTCTGTAATATATATAAAGAACTGACAAGAGAGTTTTATACCTGATGATGGCGTGACAGATGAAACCGGTCGCTAGTGTTTAATAAACTGTTGAAGTCACAAATTTTTATCTTGTTTATTACAACATCGAAGTTCTAATATAAGTAATTTAACTTATAAATCGCGAGTCATAAGCAATAAATATTTGCACGAACGTTGCATTGATAGAATATCTCATCCTTCACCTGAGAGCGATCCCGAAAAGACGAATAAAAATTCTTCCAGAGCTCTTCGTCACCATACGATAAAAGTCTCGAATTTCAATTCAATATCCATTTATGACGTACCAAATATGTGCAAACAACATTTAATGTGAAACAATCATTTTACGGCCATTCCTCTCAACCATCAAGTATTCTGTAAACAAAGCGAACTTATCGCTACGATATTTTACGAAAATAATCTTATTTTTCAAACCTAAGGCTACGGCTAGGATTGTGACATTATCAGTGTATGAATATAGGTATTTAGCAGGAATTTATGGAAACGTGCGATTTTGCAAATTTAAGTTTGAGAATGTTACATGACTGAATAGACCTAAGATGATTTCTGTAGCAGAATAAATGTAAGTTGCAAGCCTATATGTTATTAGACCTTCTTTGCTTCCTTAGATTAATCTACCTTAGCAGCGCCATTACTAAAAGCCTAGATGGGGTTGAAATTAAAATGGTTGAGATAGGTGAACTGGACGTGATGGCGTAAGGTCGTGCTACAAAAGCCATATTTCACGAGCTGCATAAAGCCATACTTCGCTAGAAGCTTGAAAGTTAATCCCAGGGAGAAGGAAACTTTTTAGGTGGAATATTCAACGGGCATTGGCCTACGACGAACCTAAGGTGAATGCACTAGGGTTTTTTTACATTGAGGTGGATGCTACATGGATATATAGATCTCATTTCCTTTCATTCATTTTGAAGCTAACGATTCATTTTTTAAACCTAATGGGATAAAGAGCAAGCAGAATGAGTGAAGGCAAATGAAGCTGGTTGATGCGAGACGGCGAAGTGTATTTTAGTTCGCTAACTGGAGTCTCCAGTTAAATGCAAGAGGTAAATACAAGGGATACGGACGATGCTTTCAAAACACACCGAATAACTATGCCTTCCGTCTCCTTGAACCTGACTCGTTATCTTGCATTCAAAGCCCATTCTCCCATAAATTTCATCTCACCTTGCATAGCATAATAGGGCCGCAGAGTTTATGGGAAAGATACAAGGCCTAGAAGATTATAAGCCACAAAGGAGGATGACGCACAAGGGTAATACTTAAAAGGCCATACGTTGAATGCGGTGAATACCACTAAGCCCCTGCGAAGTCCTCTGAATTGAGCCGAAGTTTAAGTTGCAAGAGTTAAATGTTTTTTCACAGCCAGTAGTCGAATATTAATTGTTTTATTTGTAAGACATGATTCACAGGAATAAAATCGGATTTGGGGGATGTCTAGAGTTTGCCTTAGTTTGAGACATGAGAAGATAACTGAATCAATGTAGATGAAATAAACCATTTCATTCAATAAAACTCAATCAATTATTTTTCAAACTGTTAAAATAAATTGAATATTGAAGTCAATTTCTTCAAAATATGATTAATTCAACAAAAATAATCTCATTAAGGCAGATTAGATTACTGAGAAAATTAATGCAGGTTGTGGAAAATGTTGCTGAATATTTTCATGTACAAAAAACAGTTCACTGGTTAACCTGACGGTGTATGTGACTTATGCTGCCAGTACACCCTTCATTGAACAGGAATTGTTTGAAAACATTTTGCGTGAAAGTCCTTCATTTTTTTAATAGTTCTCCAAACAGCATTCCCCAACAGTCGTACTATTTGAAACTATATCTCTGCCTTTTAAGTATTGGGCAGTCAAAGTTATGCTTTAGTTCCACAAATACTACGAAAAAAAATTTAAAATATGTCACAAAAGTATTTCATCTACATGTGAACACAAAATTTTAGCATAAATTAAGAGTGAGATAAGTTGACCACGCGTTTTCCTCCCTCAATATAAAAATCTGCTCAACAAAGATGTAAATAATTTCCGTTAGTTTTTCAACTCTGTCTCAGACAAAAATATTATAATTATGTAAATTTTATTTTTGAATGAGGCTCCGTATTTAACTGAAAATAATACTTAATTAAATTTTCATGCTTTAAAAAAATTGAAAAAAATCGATGAAGAATTCTTTGATAAAACGGGCTTAATGTTCTCCTCCTTTTGACCTGAGGTAATGGTAATTCCCTGATACTTCATCAGACTCCTTTATATTTAACTCTCCAAAATTTATTTATAGTACTGTTGTGATTAATTTAGTAATAATTGTAATGAGGTGCATATACTAACCTTAAGTATGAATCCCCACTCAAGGCTCCATTAATTTGAATTTTTTAAGTTCCAATGAGAGCGCATCTAAGCCAGCGTTGGAGACTATTTCTCGGATAGATGATTGAGTAGTCGGCAATCTAATATTGCAGCACAATGCAGCTGCCGTTATTACTAATAGGAAGTTACATTGGATCTGTGACGCTATCTTCTCGACACCAAACGCGGAATATTGAAAACTAGGTCTGATAATGCGGGATATTGAAAGCTAGCGCGGGTTCCAGCCAGAGGCTTTCATTATGGGGTTGTATTAAAAATGTACGAGAAAAAACTTGAAAACTGGAATAAGAGGAAAACACTGATGTAATCTTTGGGCACAGAGCAAGACAGAAAGGTGCAAAACATACTTTAAGTGATCGGAGGGCATACTAGAATGAACATAAGTAGAGAACACCGTCCACAATAACGACAATACTCAAGGATTGATATCCCACGAGACCATAATGTCTTAGGAAAACGATGAAGGGGGGAATGTTGTGTGTGATTCTTAAGAAATTTTCATCAACGCGCGCTTTGAATGGCCTTGCCGCAAGTAAGACATATGCTTTTCTGCAGACATCTGCAGCACTGGGAATTGAACCCGTGTCCTCTCCTGAGCGAAGCCGAGCACCTCTCGACGGAGCGGAGACGTCGCGTAAGGAGATGAGGGACCAAGGAGAATGGCTTAGTTGGGACAGATGGTATGAGGAAGTGGAATGGGAAGATGTGGCATATAAGGAGTGATTAGGGTAAAAATTTGAAGGAGCATATTAGGCGGTGGAGGAAAGAAGCAGATGTTGGAAGGATGGTGTGTGGGTGAGTATTGAAAAAGGAGCGGAAAAGGAAGAAGAGAGAATAACGCGGCTCGAAGAAGAGGAGAGGACACGAAAGAGAGTGAACAGTGCAGGGGGTTGGGTTTCGGCTGAGAGGCAAAAATGATGAGGCGTTCCCCCGAGGGAGAGGAGGTGAAGAGGAGGACTAGAGAGGCAAGACGGCGATGGGATGAAGTGGGGGAGTTTCAAAGAGGGGCGGGTGGTCCGTAAGATTCCGTCTCTTTTCCCCCCGTCCAAAAAGATTTGCCCTGCGGCGAGGTGGACTAAGATAAATGGAGGGCAAAGTGAAAATGACATATCCCAGGGAAAAGCGACAAGAGCGCGAGGAAACTGAGGAGGAGTGGGAGTGAGACATGAGGGAAGTGTGGGGGAGGAGTTGAGGGGGCGGGACGGGAGGAGGGTAGGCAGGGTGTAGGCAGGGAGGAGGCAAAGCGTAGGGGAAGAATTAGACGCAAGCACCGAGGATGGAGGAGGAGGTTGATGGGGAAGTAAGAATGATGTCGAAACGGAGGAGTGACGAGAGTGGGTGCTGGGGATGAGGTGGGTGACAATGGACCCAGTGGAAGGAAATGGGGAAAGGAGGTTTTCGATTGAGGGTGGAAAGGAGGTCGAGATGGTATTGGAAAGAGAGTTTAGATAGGAAATAGGGACGAGCATGACCGGGGCTCTTCGGACACACAACGCTTCGCATATTAAACATGAATCATAAACGGTGGAGGCTCGCGGGTGGGAGGAATTATTCGCACCATCGTTGCGCTATATTGAGGTTCCCTACATCTGGAGTAAACTAAAACTAAAATGACTGCGAGAATGTCTCATCCTCAAAACTTTCCTAATCGAATAGAATAGAATATTTATTCTATGGGCGGTTGACCATGGGCTTTAATATTACAATTGACACAGATTCAGAAATATATTCATCCAATATAGCACAACAAGTGTTATTGATAGAATTTTATCCGCGGAAACGAAAAAAATAAATCAAATACCAAAATGTAATATTAAGTGAATAGCTGTGAAATGCCAATGTCAGGGTAAAAGAGAAGTTTCTATTGAAAATAAGTACAGATTGATAATTATAACACTGAGGGCAAAGTGAAGCGCTCCTCCTGCAATGTCACTCTTAGATGCTGGTATTTCACTGATTGTTCACAGATGGCACCTAAATGCAGATTACAGATGCAGATGCAGATTTTGTAAAAAATTCGTAAAACAATATATTAAAAAGGTGAAACCACATATAATAAAGTTTTCCTTGAGTTTTTGAATATTTACCTTCACTTGTATTTGAGACATAATTTTTTTCCTAATCTACTGCAAAATCAGCAAAAATGCCTCGGCAATTTTAGCATAGTTCCTAGAAAATCGGTTGGCACTCAAAGGGTTAAACAACTGAATTCTTCTCATGCCCGCCTCCGGTTTGTTATAGTTTCTTGATCCTCAAAAATGCAAAAACATGCAAAGTAGAGGCTAGGATGAGTGCGAACAACAAATTGGGCATCATTCAAGATTCTTACCAAAATCCCAGTGAATAGAAACCTTAGGACTTTTAGGAAAACAACATTTTTCTATCAATTATTCAATAAGAATTTCTCCACGCCCAAAAATAAATTTGTTCAGTTATTAATCCCCTATTAAGCATGAACTGAGTATTTCATTTATAAAAAAACGTATAAATTTAAATTGAATTTTTCACAGCGCAAATATGAGGACTGATCGATATAGATTTCCAACCAAAAAGCCAATTAAATATCGTGAACTTCTTAGATTTTTAAAACATTTCCTTTTAGTAAAGACCCAGTATGGAGACGTGGGACAAATCCGAAAGCCTCTGGACTGAGCATTCTCTCTAACTCATCTTCAAATTTCATGCAAATATATTCCCACATTTTTCAGGGAAAAATTTTCCATTAATAGATGAATGAAGAAGAGAGGTGTAAAGTATGGAGCTGGCTCTCATCCTCGCATTCGGTCCGTAATCAAAGCCGTGACCAGACGCAGATGCTGATTTAGTAACGCAATACTTCACTCACCAAAAGTCTCCATAAGTACTAGGTAGGAAGTGCAATACTAAAGCTTTCGGGTCCAATAAAAACAGGAATGAGCCCATAATCGCTTACTTACGGATGAGAAAATTGACGATGAAAAATTTACGCATTATACGATGACAAGTCATGTACTAAAATCAAAGAAATGGCTGCTCATTTAAGTTGGTCTCTACTACACGTCGCAATCATTAGTAGAGCCCCCTAACAGTACAAACTATAGAGAGAGAGAAGCAATGGAAATAAGTTTATCATTATAGTGCTTTAAAATGGAGCAAGAGAACGGAGAAAGATTTGCCAAAGTCATAGACAGGGAACCAGAAAATGAAAGAAAACGGACACCAAATGCAGATGTGATGAGCTAATGTGGACAATCGCAGAAGTAGTAGTTGGTCTATTAGTGAGCAAGATAACAAAGAAGCCATAGATAATCACGGAAATTAGGAAACTAATAGAAGAAAGAATAAAATACAAGGACACAAGAAACGAAGGTGTGGTAACCCATTACAAGAAGCTAACGACCCAAGTAAATCAAGATTGTAAACAGGTGAGGGAAAATTAGAATGAAATCTGCAGCTAGACTGTCAACGAAAATTAGAAGAGAAACACTGAAAGAGCACTCAAACTAGAGAAGAAATATTTCAGAGAGAGACAATAGTGAAAAGCATAACATCATGGAAACTTACGCTTATAGAGGGAGAAGATACTGGGAATAAAATGAAAATAAACACCAATGTAATCCGCCAAAGCTGTTGAAAGAAAATACAATGAAAAATGAGAGCGAGGCAGAAGAGGAAGAACAGTGGCCACACATCACGAGAAGCGAGTTCAACTGAGCAGTAAAAGAACTTCAGAAAACTAAGACCTTTGAGAAAAGAGCATCAGAAAAGAAATCACAAAAATGCACAGAAGTAAAGCCAAGGAAAACCTGTATAAAAAAATAAAATATAGCTTCAAAAGTGGTAGACTGCCACAGAAAATACAAAGAAGAGTCATTATTGCGATATCAAAGAGCAGAAAATTGTGAGGAGCACCGAATATCGAGCCTAGTGTGGAACAAATCAAACGTAATTACGCGAATAATAAGCCAAGGATGGAAAGGAAGTTTGACGACTATTTCTTGGAAAAAAATGGATAAAGGAGGAACTGTTTAACCAGGGACGCCACACTCTACCAGAGAATAATGGTAAAGAAAGCAATAACGTAAACTAGCTACTGTATGAGGCATTCCTGGGCTTGTAGAAAGCGCTCGCCATATGCAAGAAGCTTGTCATCACAATGCAAATGAGAGGTGGAATGGAATGAAAAGCTAAAATTAACAAAGGGAAAGGCCTTGATGCAACTGCAAAGCAGCACTGTTCAAAATGAAATTGGAGGATGGAATATGAAAAGTTCAAGAAATTAGATTAAAAGGATTTTAGACTAACGGAGAACGAACATGCTCCGCTTTTCAGACGACATCGCAATCATGAAGGAAGTTGCAATGATCCACAAAGGTAATGACATAGCAATGGACAAATTTCTTCTAGAATACATCGTAAATATGATTATGACGTAGACTAAAATCCTACTATGTGGATAAGAGATGTTGATTTCAAAAATCAATCTGAGAGAAGATAAATAAGAGCAAGTGGATTCCTTCATCTAACTCGGAAGTACCATCATGCAGAACAGAAGAAACACATCGGGCAGCAAGCAAAGAATAACCCAAACTAAGAACGCGTTTGTGGCAAAAAGAAAACTGCTGCTCAAAAAACATAGGGCAATTAGCTTAGACAATGGCAAATACAGAACAGAAAAGATGAGAAAATTTCGAAACTTAGAGCTAGGGTAGGATGCTGAAGATCAAATGGGCCGACAAAATAACAAATGATGATGTGTACAGGTGAGTAGAAGAGGAAGAGGGAAATTAAACCATATGGGAAACTAAACAGAAAAGAAGAGCCAAATAGATTGGACACACTTTGACGCGCAATGGGTTTGTGAAGAACGTAATTGAAGGGAAGACAGTGAGAAAAGTCCCACAAGGAAGGCCCAGGAATTAACGAGTAAATCAAATAAAGAGACAATTTCATAGGAAGAGCTACCAGGAAGTAATGGCAGTAACATTACATAGGGAATGATGGAGGGCTGAAGACAACCAGTCTTAGGGTTGATCGATCTGTGACATAAACCTACATTTTGTCCAAATAATTTTACTGAACGATTTTTACTGAAATTATCACTGCTAGCGAACACACTAGTATCCCAATACGGAAGCCGAGTCGCCACGCCAGTCCCACGTGAATGTGGTGGAACTGCTTTCCTTCTCTTGAATTGTGTAACAATTTATCATATAACATATATTTTAGAACAACAAACAACATGTCAATGGATTTGTAAGACTTTAGCAGTTCATTTCTAAGGTAGTTCGCTTTGAGACGAATAAAATATTCAGTAAAATGAGGAAAAGTGAAAAAAGTTAATAAATAATTAAGGAAGGGAATTTTGTTGGCTGGTGCAATGCGTTTAGAATAATATATATGAAGTCATTGAAATGTTTAAGGAACCCAATAATTTTAATTGAATGGATGGCTAAAAACTCAATGACATATGGGAAGGAATTTTTTTCCAAAAATCCAAATTAATACGGAGCAATGGCACCACAATACTCCCTGTATGAATAAGGTCAAAATTTCACTCGCATCCTCGATCTAGGGACTCCGACTGTAGGTAATACTAGCGAAACGGTTATCACTCCTTAGTAGTATACAAAGTGGAAACTGGATATTTCAGCCTTCAAATGTTTATGACTAATTATTTGTTGTTAAAAATACAGAAAATAAACTTTAAAAGACTGAAATGAACTTTGAGTAAAAACTTTGAATTAAAACAATACTAAAATGTAACAACAAGGTGTACAAATATATGATAAATGATGAACGAAGTACACTAATAAAGTAATACATAGTGAAAAATCCGTCAAGTACAAATTTTAACAGCAATTTTGGAGAAAGTATATTTTTGAGTTAAAATGCGACAATTAATAAAAACTGAACACTAATATACTGAAATCGAGGGCAAAAAATATATATCATAAACGAGCTCATTAAAGCAAAAGCAAGGAATATATATCATGTCCAGTAAATGAATACCAAGCTATTTGGTTCAAAGCTATTATGGAATTTAAAATCTGACTCTTTCAATGTAGTATGCATATCTCCTCTGTTGCTACAATAAATTTTTTCCAGCCGATCTGACAATATTAATGGGAATGTGAATAGCAAACATTTGCCTTGACGCCTGGCGGCTTAACTTTCTAAAGTGTTTGCTGGTAACAAACCCTCAAAGATCAACTGCGGTCTCACATAATCAGCTCTTTCATTCAGAGATGGGTCTGTAATATAACTACCACATCTTGACTTCCACCAATTCATGAAAATATTAATTCCTCTTTAGCATAATTTACAGGGCACGGCCCCCCAACATCAATTTTCTTGGTTGCTAACACCACCCATTTCATTGCTGGCTCGAAATTTTCAGAACATTTAAAAAAGTTTAGAGAGACATCAGAATTTCAAATGCATTAATGTAAATAAATATGCACATAATTTAGTCGAGGGAAAAAAGTGAAAAGATATTTTAGAATAAAAAAGACGTCGGGGAGGCTCAGAAAAAACTCGTGGGCAACTTCATGAATGAGGGGATCCGACGACCTTTTCAAAAAGAGTGAACGTATATACAAAGGAGAAAGTTACGAGACGGGGTTGGGAGACTGAATCCGGGAGTGGATGGAGGGAAGCTGGCGAAGAGATGAGGGAGTAGACAGTGGAGGAGAAGAGGAGAGGGGATGTAGCATGCACAAAGCGTGCGGCAGAAATACGCAGTATATCTACATCTACATACTACCCCATTAGCCGCCGCATGGGCGGGTGGTAGGTCATCAGCCGTGTAAAGATGTAAAATTTTTGGAGGTAAAGGTGACATGTACTATGGGAGTGTATTTAGAGGAGCTCAGTTCTTATTGTGGTCGCTTATTGTGCGCGGAAAGAACGAGTTTTTGTACCTATCTGTTCGGCAGTGTATCTTTCTTATTTTATCGCATCTGTCGGACCTAGAATTGTAGTGAGGCGTCATGATAATATTCTCTCATTCCCTCTGAAACACACCAGTTCTGAATACCTTAAGCAGCCTAAGCCTAGCGCCTCTGAGCCTCTAGGGGCTCCCATTTTAATCTCATTAACAGTTGTGAAACACTATATGTTCGTTCGTAGCAGTTTTTACCGAAGCGTGATGCTTATCTTTGTACTTTGTTGATTTTTTTGGTTAAATCTTTATGACCAGTGTCACAATTGCTCGCGGCGTATTTGAGGTGTGGCCTAATCAGAGCGAAGTAGCATCTCTCATTTACTTTTTCATCCGAGGACCTTCCTATTATACGCTTAACAAAACCTAGTTTCTTTAAAGCTGTGCCACATTTGTTTTGTATGTGTGTTCCCTTCGATATATCTGAAGTTAAGGTAATTCCATGATAATTTACTGTTTTTGAAGATTTTATGTTTACTCCACTTACAGTTTAGGTATGGCTTTTGTGTGATGACTTTTGCAGGAAGATAAATGTGATGCATTTACTAATATGTAGTTCTAAACCTCACTTCTGGCACCACGAATGAACGTTGTGAGGTCAGATGACAGAACTTCTAAGCCCGCGTCTTCGCTAATTTCACGGTAGATTACAGTATCATTTGCAAATAATCTTACTGCTAACTCTAGAACTTAGGTCATTAATATAGATAATGAATAAAAGAGGGCCAATCATACTTCCTTGAGGAACACCGGATGTGACTTCGACCATATCAGAGCTAAAACCATCAATAACTACCTACTTTTTGTTTTCGGTCACAGAGAAAGTCACTTATCCAGTTCACTATATCACATCCTTGCATGGGATGGAAACTACATATATGTATATATAAAATTGCTAAGAGTATAATTCCGTTAAATGGAACTCCACTTAAAGGAAATCTGGGTTGACCGAAACTATCAGCAAACACTGCATAATCAGTTAGGAAGCCGCGCCACGCAGTAGAGTAGAGCGGGTCGAGCCAATGTAAACACTGCAGCAAAAAATGGTCAATTTCGGTAACATTAGGTGCAAATGAGGATTTGTTTTCAGATTCCCCTCCGATTTGTTGAGAAATTCAACGCCCACAGATGTAATTCCGAGTCAAAGATGGAGGGTTGAGGTTGCTCGCAAGCGTTGCAGACAATGAAAGCAGAAGAAAATTTGGGATTTATTCTTGAAATAAATAATCGTTTGAGTTTCACAGTCACTGATTTTGACGATGTAATTATAACTATGTTGAAAGTAACAGTAGTATGTATTTTCATCAGATTTACCTATTAAAACCAACCATCGATTATATGAGTAATAGGTTTTAATAACCACTTTTTTTCGGTTGTTAGAGGTTCTATGGTAAAATCACAACAAAGAACTATATTGTGTAGCTTGAAAAATACCGGAAATCTTTTTTGATATTTTTCAATACCTCAGAATTTCAATTACTATCTTACTTCTCCCAATTCCTGTAAAACATGACGGCGATACTTCTCCTCCTCCCTTATTACCCTCCCCATATACTTTGATACCACTTCCCTTCAGACCTATATCTAGTTACTGTATATATACTTGTACTCCTCAACGTACCTGAAGGCGGTCTACTTATCGAATTCGGTAGGGAATTTAAAAAATAATCGGACGAAAGTCGTTTTACTATACCTTCCACCGAGTTAAACCTTCAGCTTTGGACGTTATCTACAGAAGTGAAGCATTAATGGGAAGAACGCAAAGATTACTAAACTCATACTGCTTGAATTTTTTATGGCACTGGTACAGGAACCCATTTTCCTCATGAGCGTGTCTTAAATAATTTTTAACTAGAAGAGGTTGTGAGCGTAAGTGGTAAAACTCTTTCATAACCTCTCTCAGAACAGTTCCAATCTCCGAAAAACACTCCTTTCCCTTAATTTTCACATGCATTGAAGTGCCACAAACTTTTCACCAAGTTACACCAGACGGAAAAACAAGAGCAGCAAAGAACAGCACTCAAGAATCAAAAAGAGAGAAAACAGTCACCATAGATTACAAGTAGAAAAGCTAATACGAAATAATCAAGAAATATTCGACAAATGTAAAGAGAGAAATAACGGAGGCGTGGATGGAGGAGTAGGGGTTCGTCTAAGCGTGAAACAGCTAGTGATATGTATAGCGGCATTGGATGGGAGGGCATCTTCAGAGAGGCAGGAACCAAAGGCAGGGTGACAAGGACAAGGAGACTCGAGAGAGTTTCACCCTCCACGTTCGGAGAGCGGCGGATTCAAGGAAAAGAGGACCCTGAAGAGGAGGTGATGTTTGAGAGGAGTGGCGGCGAGGGAGAGAGTAAATCGAATTTGATGGTTCCTCGCACATTATAATGAGACCTCTCCTTCAAACCCTTGTCTCTCTTCTCCCTCGCTTCTCCTACCCACTCCTACAGCAACACTCCAACCCGATTCCAACCCCTTCATCGGTGTCACCGGTCCTTCCCTGGAGGGAGGCTCACTTTCAACATGAAAACATAAATTAAGAACGTAACTTGAGACGGTCTAACACGAGCATCTGAGTCGGAAAGGGAGCAGAGTATGTATCTTGAGGACATAACATAGTAGACAGCTTGCGTTCATCTCTTATGTTTTGTCTCTTATTTAGCCAATCACAAAGGATATTTTTAAAAAACATTAACCGCGCCCCAATGTTATTGGGGTTTGTAGCCTGATATGGTGCCATGTACTCTCTAAATACTAAGGATGAGTCAAATCCAAATGTCGATTCTCGATTCCACCGATCCCCAGGATTAGAATTGGTATCGAGAATCGATCGCCTAAATTTGATTCTGATTCCATCTATTCCAGATAGAAAAATATTCAAATCAAATTTCATTTATCACATCATATTTTTCTCAGTAACTTTGGGTGTAGGCTATCAAATAGTACATTTTATCTACCTCAATTAGCTAAGGATATATTTGCCATTTGTTAATAAATATACTTTTTGAGCAACTTAATTGTCTTTGTTATTTTATTTCAGCCAATACTTGAATTTGAATAATAGTCGTACACTACTGGTATATGATTATCCCACCTGTTATTAGGAATAAGAATCGATGGAATCGGAATCGAAAATCGGGGATCGATTTGAAAGCATCGAAATAGGAATCGGAATCGAAAAAGAGTGGATTCGACTCCCTACTAAATACCCTTAATGCATTAGAATAGTGTCGTCATCGAGTAACGGAATCGTACGTGGTGAGCGAGTGTCAGTATCAAAGCTGACAAGTAGAGTTACCGCGTTGAAATTTTCGCCATGCCAGCCGAATAATCACATTTACTTGAGACCTGAGAGGTAACACCCATATTGTGTTTTCTTTCTTTTATTCGAACTTGATTTATTTAAATTTACTGTAACTTCAAATATTTATGTTTTATTACTTAATATTAAATAATATTATTTATTCACCAACACCTTCCTCTTTCTCTATTTTTACTTAATTTCATGAACGTTTCTCGTCTCTCCTGATTTATTCCTTCCTGAGCTTTCAGATAGTTGAGAAACTTGACTGACATTTATTTGAAACTGATATCTATATGAAACTAAATTAGTGACTGGATAAAAACTAAAATAGTGGTGGTGGCAAAACTGCTGTACTTCAATATGAATTGCATTCATGGCTTCGTAAAAAATTGATCACACGGTGCCACGAGTATCTCTAGCGGTATCAGTAAAACGTTTTCCAATATAGCATGAAATTCTTTCATATAACTATAACCGTAATAATAACTTGATAACAATAATTTGATGAGAATATAGTATTATCATTTGTGGTCCCTAAGGATAGTCTCAGAGCAATATTCTGCATCTACATATTGCCCTGCAAGCCAACTCAAGGATATTTGGCTGGGGTTGAGTAATGGTGGCCTTAAACACGTACATATAATTCGTAAAGGAAGAAGAAACAGTGGGTAGACAAAATTCTGCCGCGCACCTGAATGAATGAGTCCATAAAGCGTGCCAGTGGAAAGGCTAAGGAATGTGATGTGTTTTCTCAGTACTTGTTTTGAGGACATGGGTGATTGTTGTCTGATCTTTAGTTATGTTATAATCAGTGAAACATTTTTCTATTTTCAAAGTCAATGGGCCTGTATCCCATCCCTTCGACGACTTATTTCAAAGGGTTCCTCTCCTCACTGTTAACCCTTAACTTTTCAACATTTTCTCTCACGCGGAAGGAAACTCTTAGCTTTTCATTCCCCTGCTCTTCATCCATACGTTCCAACTTCACCCTGCTTCCATATGCATCAACACATCATGACGGATCAGCCAAGCTGCCGCATGAGTCCACGATGGGAACCTGTTTTTAGTCAGCGCCCCAACAGCAGGATGGATGGGTTGCCGGAGCGATCAATTATGAATGTGTGCCATCCGTTGGAGGGCGCGGTAAAGAGAAATGCAGTCATCCGCTTTCGACACGCTTTTGCCCCGTGGGACTGTAATGGTGATTTATTTGTCTCCTTATTGATCGGCAATCGTTCGATACATAGCGTTTATATTATTCGGAGACTGCTTTCGGCCCTTAGAAGGCATGCCTATCGATTGGCTAAAGTCGTACAATATGCGCCCTCCGCTTTCTCCACGCCACTTCCTCTGTGGTTTCTTGGAAACCTCCAAAATTACAGTACCTTCCTAAGTTTCGTTCTAGACTTAAAGACTTAAGCAGGATGGCTGGAGAACGAATCGAGATCAACTCTCATGAATGTGTGAAAGAAAAGCGGGAAACTGAGCGAGAGTTTGATTTACATCGCCTCATCCCTTGATCTTCATTACCACATATTGTATTTATATAAGTACCATCATGACTCTTTCTAAGTAATACCTCAAAGCTCAGATCGCTACAAACGTTTCACTGCACATCAGTGTTTTTATTTAACTTTGTCGCTTTTGTCTGTACTAACAATGTGAGGTTAAAGACCAGATAATTTAGAGTGAATAGCTCGCAACAAATCTCTTTCTTTTCCCTTTTCCATTACATAATTCCATAATTTTTTCGCCATTTCCCACCTCCTCAGTTTACTTACACACCGCATAATAACTCATAAATCTTTCTTAGTAATTAAAAACTAATATTCAATTCAAATAGGAGGAACATTTCAGGCTCATACCTCGTTTATTTATATCAGAAAAGCAAACCAAAGCCCGAAACCTATAGGTCCCGTTGATGATAGAATGTGGGATTCATCGATTGGTGTGAGCAATACCCAGTAAAATTTACACATTTAAAGAAGGCAGTTCCTTTGTACGAAAGCCCCACGGTATTCCCCGGAAAGATTTGTTGTCGAGGGTCTCATTAAACTGGTCATATGAAAATGACCCTACCGGGGTTCAAACTTAGTACGTCATTACGTACTAATCATGCACGTGTTAACATTCCATTAGTAGTGTGCTTGCTTCACTGCTCATGCCGGTCTGGGTCATCAATACATTTAATACAATGGTCCATCAACTGGTTAAGATAAGTTTAAATAGAATGGAGTAAAAATTATCCAGAATTAAGGTACAAGCTCCTATCATCTTTACGATTTTGTTGCCAGAGCGGACGTCTTACCAGTTTTTATCTTGCTCCATATCCTCGTCCCCCTCCCTGTTAACCCAAAATTGTACCCTTAATAACAAGATTTTTGCATTCCTTAGCCTTTTATGATCTGTTTTTACCAGGTATTCCTCCATCTAATCTACTTGAGAAGTTTCTACACAACCAAATATCAAAGGCCAACACCGTATTCTCGGCTTTAGAGTTAAGAGAGATCGAGTTTCAGTACCATATAACGTTACACACCATATTAAACTATCCATCAACCTGAGATTACTAAGCATGATCTCCGTCACCAGTTTAAACCGTCTGTAAAATGCTTTATTCGCAATATTTCTTCCAATATTCTTGCAACTACACCCATTTTTTTCCAACTTGCTATCCACGTACTTAAATTTCTCTACTTTCTCCAGCATCTGCTCTCCAACCTATATGACCAGCCTTATTTTCTTAACCAAGGAATACCTCACTACCTTTGATACTATATAAGTACCATCATGACTCTTTCTAATAATATAAATACTATAAGTCATTATTTTCTATTCGTGCATTGTTATTATGATATATATACTAATACCTGCAATCTCTTGTGTGATGGACTAACTTACACGTGGCCGTCATCATATCTATACGGCTTTATCAGAATTTACTTTCAACCAATTTTTTTTCATCCCTTTTCCAGCATCTAGTTCCCCCAAATTTCTCATTTAACAAGTACTCAGCATGAATGAGAAAAAATACATATGATAACGGGCAAAATTGACCTATCCCTAAACCTATGAATACTGATCCTGATTTTTCATCAGACACACCCACTTGCGCAATCTGTAGAGTCAAGGTGCAAGTTCAAATCAGTCTTCCATTTCTCATATATACTTTAGAGTGATTGAGTGTATTCATTAATTTATCCCGTTTCACTCTGTTAAATGTATTATCGAAATCAACCAAATAAGCATAATCTTGAGGTATCTTCCCATAAAAGCTCTCTAAACGGTCCAATTTTAGCCTTCCCTGTTTTTTGACATCTCGATATCTAAAAATACAGATATGTTACATTGTTCTTCCACGCATCACATTCACCATCCTGTGATTTACCACCATATGTGATAATTATTTGTACATTTATTTATTGTTTGTAGTCTTAAAACAACGCATAAGATTTTTATTTGGAATAATAGTGCGCCCAATTCCCATTTTTTCCTGCATCATTTACATTTAAAAATATTGTATTACCCAAAATCTTCATAAGTTCCGCAGTGGATTCGCTAATTTAGCTCCACGCCAGTTTGGTGTTGACGTATTCTTGTTTTCTTCTTTCCATTGTTTTTCTGATTGTATCTTTCGTGATCTGTGGGTTTTGAATACTTTTCCTTTTCATTAATCCTAAGCTTATCTCTGTCGCTATTTTTATACTTATTATCATACTCTCCCATTTACCTTCCGTTGCTTTCGTTTCCATGATATAATCATTTTACATCTTATCTTGGACTCCAGATGTTTTCGTGTGATTCTAAGCCTGAAGTGATGTTTTAACTAAATATTCCTGAAAGCTAATTTATTTCCCATGCAAAATTCAACCACCTTCTCTCATGGGATCGTCTCCACCATTAATACACTCTCTTTTCAATTGTTTCTCATCCCACCTACCACTGAATGCCAATGTCTCATTACTATAAGGTTTCCCTATCGCGGACTAATGATTCCTTTTTGTTGTTTGTATATGCCATCAACTGCTTTTTTTCACTGGTTACGCGAAGGCAAGTTTACCTGGACCTTAACGAAATGCATATTTTTATTATCAAGTCACCATATCTATCACAAAAACTAGCTGTTCTCTACAAAAAGTCTTAATTCTTTCCTTCCAAACGATGCGATAGTGTCGTGCGAGACCGATGAGAGGTTGAAGTACTCAAGCCGAGACCTGAGTTAACATAACGAGACTTAGACAAGCTTGAAACCCCCTCCCCCACGAGTCTCGTTTTAACACTACGCCCAACCCTATACTTTGACGAAAAGATTAGCTCATATCAGCAGTAATTTCTTTGGTTCAAGCTTAAGTCAAATACAGATAGAGCAGTCATGCGGAAAGCTACGTTCATGCAACAGAGAGGAGACATAGCGCAGCCCTTCTCCCATCAAGGCACTTTCAAGTCATTGCATAATTTTTCCCTTCGCATCCCTATTTTCCGCTTCCTCCCGGTCCTTGCCTCCCTTCTTGCTCTCGAAACTACCAACAGGGGCTCCTCCTGTTCATCTCTTGCATCCCCCTCTCGCCTCACAACGGCGTGCTCACGTGGAGTGAGGATGGAAAGGGAATACTCCGCAGTTCCCATGTTCCCCCAGCCGACGCCCGAAGGTGGGCGGGTGGGGAAGAAGATAGCAACAGGGCGGAGAGGCGGAGGTGCGCGATGGGAGTGAAAGCTGGGAAGGTTGGAGGTTTTGACGAGGCGATCGGGAGGGGGTATGGCTGCGCCGTATTTTTTGCGTCGCTCTGAACTCCTTTCCTACAGCTGGAAGGGGAGGAGGGAGAAGAGGGATGGGCGGTAAAGGGAGTCAAGGAGAATGAGACACCGGTAGGGCCTGAAGATGTTACAGCCTCTTCCTCTTTTATGAAGGATAACATGTTGTGTTGCTCTGTTCGGTCGACTGCATTGTCTGTATAAGACGTCGTCTTTAGGCCTGTCTCCCCTCTCCCCCTCTCGTCTTCTTTCCTATCAGAAAAGTTATTGAGCACAGCGCTGCCGGAAGGGAAGCAAGAAGGTGGAAAAGGGATTTTTGATGCACCAGTACTCATACTTTGAGCCACCATGGGTTGTAAATCCCAAGGTAACAGCACAAAGGAGGTTCGAGACGTTACATACGTGCCTTCCTCTAATGTTTCTATTGACTCAAAAAGTGCATTTCTAAGCATACTAACCGAGCGAGCCTACGTCTATAGCACATTTTTTTAAACGCACCACTCTCACAAAATTCAACTAACAGTGCTGAAAACGGCTAAGACGTGAAAAATAACTCTTTATTTTAAAGTTCCTGAAAGTCTTGATGTAGTCAGATCATTCTTTTTTAATTTAACTATTGGGGCATTTTAAATATAAGTTGAAAGATTCTTCGTAGGATTGGATTATTTTTTTAAAACTAGTACACCAATAAATTGACTAAATTTTAATAACAAGCTTAAGGAAACATCTCAGATTTATTTAATTTTGAATTTCTGTGCCGTCAAAAATTTTAATTATGCTAGAATAAAATATTTATGGGTATTAGGTGAAAAGAGTCATCATCCATAAAGCTAGTCTGCTGAAAATATTAAAATTGATCGAAATTCAATCTCAAGTAGACGTGCACCAAAAAATCATTCAAACGAATTTAATCTATTAGCAGTAGATATTCGTACACCACTTTCACTAAATGACATTCTACTTTAACATACATCACTCATAAGCATGATCCAATTTGGCACTCCCAGAAACTGCATTGCATCTGCATCTTTTTTCTTCGAAAAATAAGTTGCAGGGCTATTTTGAAATTCTTTTTCATTTCCTTGAACAAAAGAGCTTCTACTGAGCGATTATAACTTTGTTTATAATTGTAGCACCAAAAGGAGACAGTTATTACAAAAACAAAATATGAAAAATTGTGTACATAGTCCTCATACTTTCATCTTCCTGCCACTCTCTCCTCAGTTCGCAACATTCCCATTTCACATTCATCCTCACTCAGCCTCATTTTTTAATATTTTTACGCCTACCTATTAATATCCTCGTATACATTGATAACGTATCAGGAAAAATCGAGGGAAATACTGACGTTAGAACCAGGAATTGGTCCCTTGGTATTGAAAGACTCCTTTATTCATAATCAAATAATTCCATCAATTGAAAGCAAGAACTGGGAAGAAAGGCCATTGATTCAGGGCAATTGAAACGGGTAAAAAACTGGAAATAAAGTTGTTTGAACAAATTACAAGGGCTAAGATGAACGCTAAAATTAAAATACAATCAAACATTAGGGGAAAATTCTTATGGAGCTCCTCATTCATTTTATTTTTGGTTGAAATTTACGAATGATGTGGCACGGATATTTAGAAAAATCATGCATGCAAGTTTCACAGTTCTTGGTGGATACTGTTCATTTGTTTGTCAGAGGCATACGGTAAGACTAATGAAATTAGTTTGCAAATTAGTTTGAACTAAATTCATCTAACTACAGTTTGGAGTTTACATTATCCAATCGTTTAGGATGTAATTTCTATTGTTATTTTCACTAACACCTACTAAAAACAAAGGTAATTCACAGATGATGAGGTCCTACGATTCGAAAAATTACTGCAATCAGATTTCAATTGCAAGGGTCACTTTGTTCCCGCGTATGTGAGATTTTAGTGATCTTAAAGAAAATCAAAAGCATTGCATTGCAAAAAAGTAAACATACAGAACTTTAAAACCTTAGACAGATTATTTTAACCAATTTCCATCATTATAATTTCATTCTAATAAATTATTACCATAATTACCATTTGAAACCTTTAGAAAAAATCTTCTTTCTTAAGCATATCAACAGCGTATATTATCCATATAAATATAGAATCAACAGAAAATAGTCCAAAAAACATTAAAAATTTAGTATCAGAGTTCAACGTTAAAAATAAATATTATAATCGCACGTTGTGCAGTTTGGATTTTCTATATAAAACTTTCAACCTCAAACTAATTGCTCAGAGTTTGAAAAGTTAGACAAATTCGTTAATCTAGAGGTTATCTTTGAAGCATTTTCTCTTGAAATGATAGAATAAGCGATACGTCAATAAAGAGAATAATCGTGCAGTTGTATTCTGAGGTATTAAACGAACATTTTTGATGGAATCATTTTCAAGTTAGAGCTATACAAATATATAAGCCGTTCTTGAGCGTCAAACATTAACTAGCTTGGAATTTTGAATTTTTAAAAATTAATGCTACAGTTTTCTAGATTTGTACAAGTGGTGGACACTTTTATAAAATAATGCTATAGTTTTTCACCGAAAAGAATGCTGAAGGAGATGCATTTTTAGTCAAGCGATTCCATTTTATGCTATCGGGAACGGGTCAATTACTTCCACTATTGAAGCCAAAACGACTCAAATGAGTCCGTTTTCGTCAATGGACGTGGCGGCTGTTCCTCCACCCTCGTCTCTGTTATCGTTTCTCGGCTTGGAAATGCGCGATTTGCTTGGCTACGACCACTCACTCCCTCTTACGACCCTCCTCTTGCTTGACAGAGGGACGTAAACGACATTATGAAATGATTGGATGGTCAGATAGGGTTTCGATTGCATTTAGCGCCTGTTATCTGCCAAATTACTTCTACTGCACAAACCGACTGGCGTTGTTCAGCACTGCGAGTGAGTTAATTTTAGTAGTGGATTGTATCGTCATAAATTACTGGCCATTGTAATCTCACGAAATCTACGCCACCTTTGACTGAAGCTGTGCGTAAATAGGTCCATTAACAAAGGACGTGCAAACATACATTTTCCTTCTTTTTGTGTTGACATTCATTCGTTCATTAGCTCATTCGTTCATTAGCCTTGAAATAAGTATCACATATTTAAAACTGTTTCTGACAGGATAACGCTTGACTCTCAGTTCTCTATGTGATTTTTACCTTCCAGGATACCGGATTCCGAAATTGAAAATTGTGACACATGAATTAATGTAAGAATATATAAATATTTGTTTTGGGTAGGAGGTTAAATGAAAGGGGTTGGTAAAACATAAATGAACAAACGCAATGGTCGAGAGAAAGAGTAACAGTGGCCAATTTATTGACAAAAAAATTCGGCTGTATCTGGAAATAAACGCTTTGCGTTACTTATACTTCTATAATCTTCTGTTGTTATATATACTTTAGTAGTATAGCAATAAATCAATGAATAACATCTAGGACTGAATAAATTTGGGTGTGTGTGTGGTTGCTCAGCATGAGCCCTTTATATTTTTGTACGAATTCATGAAATTTTAAGAGAAGTTTAACAATGATAAATACAAAAGTGCGAAAATTATTCTTTTTCAATAGGGAGTAAAATTAGTAAGATGCTAGAATGTGCAATTCAATGGATATAAATAAAGCTAACAATAAAACAAATTCATTTGCTCATACTTATTAAATCTCTAGGCACAAACATCCAAGCACCTCCAAGTAAAACAGGGACTTATCACGAATTTTTATGCTATTATTTAGAGATAAATCTCTGGCCGTAACGTAGTCTTTTCCGAGATATTCCTTCAGGGTACGAGAGTAAAGCTCACGTCAACGAGGACAGAGAGTGTTTGTTGTTCCCGTCACCGAGCGAGCCATTTGAGCAAAGAGCCGACAGGATAAAGTGGTTTGCATTGAACCTTGAATACATCCGACCGCAAAATTCCGGGCCGAGTCCAAACGCCGCGATAAGTGTCAAGCTTCGCCGTGGGAATTAGCAGGAAATGCCGATAAAAAGACATGCTTAATTTTGTAGCGATGGTTTACTCACAGATATCTAATATATGAATGCATGATGCTCAAAATGGGGCCCTTCAAAATGCAGACGGCATTTGATGCCCAGCACCGCGCCACTCAGATTATGAGGGACGAGCAGTATAAATATTCTCCTCCCCGAAACAACTCCGAAAGTAATATTGACATTCCGCGAAACGAGCTACCGCCGTCCTCTAACTCGTTACAGGCTGCTGGAGCTACACGAGGCAATCAGTGTGCAGGAAAAAAATATTTTCTCTCGGCGGGGAGAAAATTTTTGGTGCATCTAAAAATCTCAAAAATAGATTGAAAAAAAACGTCAATTACTGGAATATCATTCACTTAAAAAGTGACTAATGGTAGAAAAAGCTCAAACGCAAAATGGAGGACTTAATGATCAGTGCCGATTTTAAACGTGTAGATCCTCAGAAAAAATAAAAATGAATTAATATGGACGGAATCGAAAATCGAAATCCGTCCCTGGCGTGTACGATCCCAATTTCGATAACTATAGCGACACACGCGCGTCCAGTTCACGGCTCAGGGGACACGTTTGCGTCGGAAATGTTTCCACACGGCTAAGCCCTGGAGTGAGTCACGGTGAGCCTTCCCTGCGGTGGCTAAAGCTCCGACAACCCACTCATCTGAGCCCCCGACACGCTCTGGACTCGGCTGGTTGATGGAAGGGAATTTACATCTAAATCTACGTTCCAACCCCCGAGCCACTAAAATGGCGTGGCATGCGGAGTCAGGGCGCTAGACATAATAAAAGAAGCTTAAAGGAAAATATAAATAGGGGAAGAAAGGGGATGATTATTGCGGTGGTTTTGTTAGCATTAGTCATGATCAGTATTCTTCGTACTGGAGAACGGTCGCAGGAAAGAAAAAATCCTTCATCCAATATTTTCGGATGAAGTTATTCTGCGTTGAAAAAGGATCTAATGCATACGCTTCCTTCTATTACATAAATATATGAAGATGATTTATTACCTGTCGAGAAACATACCATTGTTAACTTCATTCTATGAAATTATTGAAACATCCCGGGTAGCGACATTTTATGTCGTTTTCATGCCTAAAATGACCATCAATAAATTCTCACAGCGGGGTTAAGTAAGTAATTTTTTCATATTTTTCGAAAGAATAGCTTCCAAAATAGTCTGTAAACACATTAACTGAGTCTACTAAACGTTAGTCTTAAAGAATAAATATATCACTATAAACATATTCCTGTTCAACGCTCGTGCAGCATATAGTCAAGCAATGGCATAAGTTTAAAGGAGACAGAATGTCTCCGTTCTTACCTATATCCTCATTTAATATCGGACTACAATATCGTTTTAGAGTTCATGTGTATGGATTGTTACATGCTAAATATAAGACTAATAAATTTCGAGTACAACATACTTATATCTGAATTGTGTCGACATCCAAACATCAATTGTTATTACATTTTACAGCAGACGATTCAGTGATCGAAAACATTCATCAGAAAATGACAATTACAGTGAATGGATGACTACTAATGCGGAGTTTGCGGATCATTTCTACTATTAGCGCGGGATCGGGTCAGAGCAGTGTTTATATCCTAGACTTCACATTTCTACGGCATTAGTTTGTACCTTGGTGGCATCGAAATTTTTCCGAGGGTTTTCATCAATACTATTGCACATTCACAAAGAACACTTGAAGCTCAGTGAGAGTGGTGAGACAAATAACTGAAACACCTCTTGCCACCTTGCATTACACATATCCATCGCTGGGCCATTTAAATGAAGAAATAAAACGGGCAATTTTCCACAAAAAAAATTATTTCCAACCCGGATTACGACATTATTACATCATCTCAGGTAGCAAGTGGTGCGAAGATCGCAATATATATACGTAATTGGAGAGAGGGGAGGGAAGAAATGAAGGGAGTAAGGGAAGTGGTGAGAGAAAAAACCGAAGGAGGAGGTGACCGAAGAGAGGAGGAAGTGGAAAGAGTGAAAAGCGAGGAAGGGGTTGACAGAAACGGGAAAACATACGCAGGTAACGATGATCGTATAAATTTTAATATTGCGGAATACCGCTCGTTTTATTTCTTCACTATATACAAATTCCACTCGATTTGCAAGAATCTCCGGATTTTAACTGGGTCATATTCATCCATTCCTCACCAGTCCTATTCTTCCCATTCCATCTACTTCTTTTCAACGGCTAAAAAAGTTTCCGATATCGGTCATCTATCTAAAGAGCCAACTAGCCGTAGATGGCGTACACACGACAGAAATATTGAAAGAGATGAAGGGATGGGGAATCAATGACGATGAAAAATATGACCAAACGGCGGTTGGATGAGGTAATTAAAGCAAACAGCTTTCGGAGGTCTTAGAACTTGGATGGCTCTGTGATCAACAGCGCGATTTCATCCGTGTCGATCTCCCGCGGCGGAGCGACGATAGAAGGAATTTGGCACCGACGCGGGCAAACAGAATTTGCGGTCCCTGAATCGTCACCATCAAAGTATTCAATCAAAAATGGTCCGGCGAGGCATGTTCGGATCATTAGTCCAATGAGATTGAATCGCAGATGATTTAAAATCACCTGATTGCTCGTTTGTTTGAAAATAGGGCAGATGGCGAAAAGGGAAGGAATTTAAGGGATCGAATCAATATGAAATATTAGCTTATTGGTCAAAGTTGACTGTTTGGTCTCTTGATGACTCGATAAAAATATCAAACGCAATCAATTCCTCCCAAAAACACATCGCATGACGAGAGGCAGCGATATTACTCAAAGTGCGCTTGCGAGAAGAGTATGGTAATCACACAGAAATCACGATCGAGAAAGGTTTCCGAAATGAAAAGTAAATTAATGGAGGGTATCAAAGCTGGTGACAACATAGACAAAGTAAAAATACATGGCAGGAAAATAAACCCCTAGTGTTTGCAAATTTTTTGCTGAACATATTTCTAGTAAGAATATCACTGATCAAGAAAATAATGACTTGATAACCTGATCGAATTCATCGACATGACCCAGGAAATAATAAAATCGTTGAAATGGCAGAGAAATTAATCGCAATCCACTGCCGTTTTTCTTTTTGATTACTTGCACAAAGCAGAGGGAATAAAAAGGCTGCTGCGCTCCCAATTTCCTCACCTTACCATTATTATCAGTAAAACCTATTCGATGTGATAGCCCAAGATAATGTTTTACGTGCAATCAGGCGCACAGAATCGACCCCATAGGCTTTCAGTGAAACTGGACAAGCTGATTTATGGTGCTGTCAACTGAAGTTACTCTTGATAGAGGGCTATGATATTTTGTGCAAACAAGCGACAGTATATGTGAAACTGTTACATCCATATGGCATGAAATATGTCTGTTACGGAACAATATAATGCTAATAAGCTGTCACCCGTCAATTATTACTTTGACCGAATGATAACTTATTTGGAATGCAACTAAAAAACGCACATTTTGATAAAGAGCATAATAGTCCCCTAATGTTTCTTTATACTCAGCATTAACTACGCACGGTGGAGTTTTTCATGCTTCACAATGCGATACTCTTTGTCCCAGGTTAAAGGCCTGATTTGGAGGCGATTAAATCGCATCGAAATTTGCCGTAGGTTTTTAATTGTCACATTATCCCGTCAATGATGTTGATCATCATATCATTTCAAATATTAATTTGTGTTAGAAGGTTGCGACGTAAAAAAAGGGTGGTAAGAAACCTTTGTCGTTAAATTATCTCCAAGAAAAAAAGATCGGTGCCTTAATACGTCTTTTCCTCTTAGTAATCCTCCTTCTGCGACAAATACTTTTCATGGCACATCAGGTTTTTGGATTAAGATGAAAAACAGCTCCATAAACGGGATATTTTTAATATGACATGCATCCATGAAGCAAAGTTACCGTACTCATGCGACAATTAGAGATTTGGAAGAAATATTTCTCTCTCATTTACTTGTCAAATATCACTGTCTAACTTGCATATGCGTGCGTTTACATATTGGCTTTCTAACCTTCTAACAGGAAATCACAAAAGACCAAAGTTTTTCACTTGAATCGCACAAAAAGCGGAGATAACAACTAAACAAGAGATCATTTCAATTTCTCTTTTTTAATTTGAATGCATAAGGTTTCGTTTGCCTCCAGCAAGTCTGGTGGTCATTAAACCACAGGTAAGTGCTGCTAATGCACAAGGGGCCAGATGAATGTATGCAGATGCGCTCATTCATAACACGCAATTAATAACTCCCTTCCGAGAGGCATTACCTTCCATTAGGGAAATAGGTAGGGAAGGGATTAATGGGAGTAGCAAATGCAGAAAGGAGTCATCACGCCCGATCCTTCACTCCCCAGAATTTGATACGCGATTTTGTCATATCTTCCTCACATTCTCAGCAACATTGAATTCATTAAAAATAATGAAAGCCTGCAATAATGGAGTAATTATAAAAGGTATTGACAAGAGGTATTTGTAATATATGGGGATAATTACATTATATTTCATGGATAAAAAGGACGACGAACATATGAAATAATAATAATTTAAACGAATGAATGAGGCCATATAGAAATAAATGAAGGCGTCAAATGAAGAGTCGGAGACATGGATGCTTCATGAAAACTGTACAGGAATAGCTGATTAGATACCCTTTGAGACCCAATAACCTCTCGATAAATTGACATGATCTATACAAATTACTGAGGGTGACCAAGGATGTGTACCGAGTTAATCCAGGAACATTTATGAGCGCTTTTAAATTTATACGTAGTGTTGCCGAGGAAATAATCGACCTGGACAGGGAATCCAACCTCAAATCTTACGCTTCCCGGGTTACTGCGCAGACAGCCACGCTACCTAGACTTTCTAATTCTCAAGGAAATTTTGGAAGGATTTAATGGAACTTGATGTAGTGTAGTTAATTCTTTCAGTGGAATAATGCAGTAGGCAAAGGGGTGAGTGAAATGGAAAGCTGAAATAATTCTGCCTTCAGACTTTTCACTGGTGATAATAATCGCATAAACGTCCAGTCTCGGGCACACTTGCAAGTAAAAATATTTTGACCAATGCGTGCAAGCTGAATATGTTCGGGAATGAGTTTTGGGGTGCACTATTGATAGCTTTTAATTTTAAACTTAAAAAACTTGAAAAATAATTAGTGGTATGGGTTTGCATTGGTGCGAGGATGTCGGTGGCAAAATTTTTCTCCTTTCTGAGTCCTCATCTTAAGCTCACGGCGGCGTGATTGATTTAGAGATGTCCCAGCGTTGCCAATCACGTCTGTCGCTGTCCCTGTCACCTGTCAAACCATGTGCTGTCCTCAGACACGATGATTGGATATCGGAAATCGGGCATGAGGTGCTCCAAGTTCTCGAGGCCGTTCCACACGGATGGAAAACCTAATTCTGAGAAATACACAATGCGGAACAGCATGAATATCCACCCGATTTGGGATTATAGCTCGCGAAATTAAGTTCGCCGGTGAGTATGCTCCGATATTAGCCCCGGTACACTGGACTGCGCATGTCGGCAGGAGAGCAAACCAATGAAAATTTGATATCCCTTACAAAAGATAATATCTCCACCACATTCCTACTCTATAGTAACAATGCAGCACAATCCTGGATCTGGCTAATATGCCTCCCTAGCCTATACTATCAGCCAGTTACTTGCAATTCAATGTCTAATGATGATTTTCCCATAATTAAAATTTGTCAAAATCCCCTGAAGAATAATATATAACTACGCAAAATTGCTATGTTCAAATTATTACAAAACAAAACTTTATTTATTTATAAAATAATTAGTACTGTTGGGTGAATAATGTGTGTCGATCCGAGAGAATTTCACTCATGTTCATTAATGCCTTTGGTAAAATATCGAATTACTTAAGTATCAGAAAAAAATTTAATCCGTAATGTGGTGGTATAACATTACCTCCAAATCACACTTGGATTTTGGACATTGGCGACTCGTTCGTGTTTGTTAAATTGCAATCCTCCCTGTCAATGGTCTCCTGAATGACAGAAATGAATGTAACGCAGCCAAAATTCTTTTCCTTTCACCAGAAATTTGGATAACACTCTAATTTCTTTCAATAGTGAGCAGAGGAGCAAACAGACATGTTATTACGCCATTCTGAAAATGTAAGTAGGCTGGTAGGAGAATTATTTCTTCCGGAATGTAGAAAGATACATTAGAAATACGTTTGCCTATTCACAAAAAATGGCACCAAGAGATCGGCAGATTTCCGTCTTATCCGCAGGGCTGTACTTCATGAGACCTCCACAATGCAACGAATGAGGAATTAGGGTTCTACTTAAAAGCCTCCGACACCGCCAACGGTCCAAACAATTCGATATAGGAAGCCAATACTCCAGCCACCGCAAAAATCTGATCCTCATTGCCCTTTCAGCAAAAATAAGCATGAATTACTCCGTTTTGTGATGACTAACCATGTCCACCAGTCACAATCAGCAGAGTTGGATTTATGAGTTGCAGGAGAAGGCCTGAACGGTCGTTTGGATGAAAGATGGAAGAATTTCCGGCAAGAATATAATGACCTAGTTATTCCGCAGTAAGAAACGGATGAAAGATGGGCCGATAACGGAGTATTATTCTTGCGTGTGGGGGTTTAATTTCCAGATGCACACAAGACCTTCCTGCGACTGCATTGTCGCTCGGCTGGGTGCGAGTCGGGAGGGAAGCCTTATGCGACGGTGCGGAATGAGAACGCGCGGTGAAGTGGCTTGCGGAGGGGCTTTCTTGGTGGACGAGAGTTGACGTAAATCCCCATTGGTCCTTTCCTGGCCCGGAACGCATTTGGACGCGACCGCTCCTCCCTTGAATGTGCCATCTTGATGGTCCATGGGGTGATCCGAACACATTGACTGCGGCTTTAATGGATTTCAGGATGATGATGAGGAGTAGAATGAATTATATGCACAATGTAAAATGAATTATATGCACATTGATCGTGTGTCATCTGTAATTTAAGAACTTTCTTTCATGCCACATGTATGAAATTTAGTACCTAGGTAGAAAAAGGTTGTAAGTTTTGTTGAGTATAAGCAAAATTTTATAAATATGAACTTTTGACCCCAGAAATATGGTCCAGCCATTTTTACTAATTAAATCTGCCATTTTTACTAATTAAAATATCAAAAATGTTTTTCCATACTCATATGGTTAAATTGGTTATGGAGAACGGTAGATGTTGACTGAATCAATTGATTCCTTTTGAGGGCTGGTTATTATGTACATTCACAGCGGACTATATCGGGGAAGCACTATAAAAGGTGGAGGAAAGTAGTAAGTAGTGCATGGACGTAACAAGGAATCCATGGCTAAGAAAATTGCAAGGTAAAACAGGTCTCTCCTCCTCTCTACGTAATTATTGGCAGCGAACCCTGAATACGTCAGGCTGGGCAAAAGAGTTGGCTCAATACAGTGGCAATGAGGTATCTCACAAAGTTGACGGCAAATGTAGATTGATTGGGTTAGTAATGAGTGAGTCATGCAAGAAAAAGAATCGAATGCCGAAGCAAATAACATATATGAAAGAGGTGTACTTTATTCGTTTGAGCATGTGTAGATTGCAAATTTCATGGGCGAATATAGTAAAAGAGGAGGGATATTAGGTATCTTAAAAACAAAAGTGCGCGTATGAAGCAACAAATGAGTGAGGGAATTGAAAGAGTCTCGTGATGATGTGGTATTATTGAGGGAGTTATTGAAAAGAAGCCATATTTCTAGCACTAACAAGCAATAGTAAAATTCTTTGAATTTGTCAAACCCGAAAGGGAAATGGCGCGTTTAGTATGCATGCATGCGTGAACGTAGGGTGATGAGATCAGATTGCCCTTGGGGATAGGGCCCTCGGAAATCCACCAGTTAGTTGTCCTATCGGATAAACGGAATAGTCATTGACATCAAATGTTATTTACTGGGCCCTCAATTATGGATCGTTTTTCAACCTGCAAAATTTTCCACAATATGTGGGATTCAAACTTAGACCAACGGGGACCTATTCTGGACGAAAGCAACCACACTAACCTGAACCCCACTTACATAGCCTTTGACATGTTTTTTTCTGGCGCCGTTGGTTTATGTGCTGGAGTAGCAGATGTAACTGCTACGTTAGAACAATGCTACATGCAAAGAAGAAAATGGTGAAGGTATGATTTTTTCAGGATAAGCAGAAAGTGTGGAAAGAAACGCGACAAGGAAAGCCGCAAAGGGGTAAAAAGATTTTTCGTTCCAACCGGTGCACAGAGTGTTGAACTTGAAGGGCTCTCCGAATAGCACTCTAGAAGGGGTTCAGTTTTGTTGTTAAAATTCTCTGCCAAAGCAATAATTTCAACAGTAACCCAAGAAATGGATAGCCAGTGATCTATCCAGAACACACCTTCCAAAAAAAGGAAATTTTTGAGATTTGAATGATATCGGTGGAGACTTTATCCCACAGAAACAACCAAAGTTGAAACTTTACAAGGAACGTACAGCAGAAGGTATTCGGTGTTCGATTGTAGTGGGAGTGGGATGGGAGAAGATATTTCAGAGGTGATATTGGGGTGAGTTGGATATTAAAACCTCCCTTCAGGGCTCACCGGATCGTTATGCGTTTGATTAATGACACAACGTCCCGCTTCCGACAGTTGAACAACGGGTTGCGGTTGTGTGTGTGCATGAGTCCCATGTTTTCGAAAATTCGTTCGGCTCGATAGGGGGAGAGAGGGGAAGCTGAGCTCACTGCGAGGGACGTGAGATGAGGATTTGAGAAGAAACATGACCTCCACTATAGTATACTTCCAACCGGAACCCATGAGAGTGGGCACAGGCTTCAAAGCTGTAGTCATAAGAAGCCAAACGTACACCTGAAACACGTTTCCCCGCTCAAAAGACGCCGCAATGCATTTCAAATACGTGTATCACTATCTCGAAATAAATATTTCACAGGCAGTAAGGATTATATTAATCATAAATATCATCAATTTTCATCAAACCGGAATTTCCTGCAATTTTCAGCTATATTCTCTTTTCCGTCATCATCGTAGACCTGCATCCTTATTCTGCATCAGATAGTCTTTCCATTCGTACATTTTTCAATTACTTTTTGTATTTATCGTTACAGATGCTAAAACATTGACTGTTCTTCTAATATCATCCATATTGCCCAGGGTAAATTTTACCAACTCTTTTCAATAAAAAAATAAGTGCAAGAGCAAATTTTATCAAAATGAGCCATACCTTAAAGGTTTGACTATTTTTTCATGAAACTGGCTATTACCAAATATCTAAATTGCTGAAAATGCTTCCATGAAAGTTAAAATTTTGTAAATTACATAAGGACATCGAGTCACCAATTATAAGGCAAGAAGAAGGAGAAAATATACTCCATGTATAAAATCACTCACAGCTATCTTCTCAAATGGTTAGCCAGACATAAAATTAGATTAGCAGGCAGAATTCTCTAAAAATTATCGAATAAAATGTAAAAAACGATTTTTAAAATTGTATCAATAAAATTTTAACTAATAACATACAGCGAGGACTCTCCTAGTTAAAGTACACTCGTAACGGGTTAGGTATGTCTATTTACAATGAATCCAAAGATGTAAGTTACAAAAATTGCCTGATAATAAAAATCCATTTCCCTCAATGAACGAGAGAAAACTAAGGGAACAAACGGCAGGAGGGATAAAAAAATGTAGAGAGAATAGCATTGGAATCACATAAAATGCTTCATTGAAATTAAGAATTTTATGAATTATATAGGTATATCGAATCACGAATGATAAAATCAAAAAGAGGAATAACATATACCCAATGAAGACGAATGAAAGATTTATAACGTTTAAATGCAAATAGTAACAGTCGGAATCGGGTTGAATTTGAAAAGTTCCCATTTCAATATTTCAACATCATACACCGATAGTGTTATTGACGTAGTTCTATCAAAGGGGGTTGATAAGTACGCAAGCCTTTAAATGATACGAGGGGGTGTTTGCAAGTCCCCAATTGCATCCAGAAAACTGTTGCAGGCATTTGAAGGGCTTTTGATTTCCGAGGATTTATCGTTCAAGATTTTTATATGCTGCGTTGAGTCCGAGTCTTCCTCTCAGGCTGAGTGTAAACATATAAGGTGAGCCACCATGCGTCTCCTATAACTCAGGCAGGAAGAAAAAAAATGAGCTGCTCTGAAACGTATCAATGACAAAAAATATTTTTTTCCTCAATGCATTCGTCTAACGGTCGATACCAATGTTAATAGAAAAATAAAACAAAATTTCTATTGCTACTGCTTGCGGCGGAAACTTATGACGAATTTCATCACCATGAGTATAAGTGAAGATTAATAATAATAATAATAACAAAGTCGCTATAGCTAGTCGTTATTCGTAGTGATCCTTTCAATTATCACTCTATTTCATTTTAATATCAACGTGAAGTTTATAAATAATTTTATTCAAATACTTTAAAACTATTTCCCGCATTTGATGTGATGTAGAAAAATTTAGACGGAATTTATCTTTTGAAAATTATACAATTTAGTCATGTTTCTTTCATTGCGAAAATGGACAAATAATACTTATCGGGGCACTTCGGTTACTGGCGAGTAGTTTTGAAATTGTCATCAAAGAAACTGAACAACTATAATAATAAAACACGGCTTAATTTCAATCAAATAAATATGGAAGGGAACGAAAAAACGTCGTTAATATCACACAACACGGAAGAGGAGTCAGTAAGCAAATCCTACGTTTCCTGTTTCACAACCATTAAGTACCTACAACAATCAGTCAAGTAGCATTGCATCGACCAATTCATGGGAAATAAAGAATACGGGATAAAAATGAGACCCCCACATAAAACAGTATTACAAATAATACGAAAGAGTACGTTAAAAACTGAATTTTCTGCAGTAAGGGATACACACTTTTAATTTTTATTACAGTACGTAAAAACCACGCCTTCTGCCACAGTCACACAAGGCAATTACTCAAATCCCTCGAGTGGTTCGAGACGTCTCTGCGTAGTGACAACGATTTATTTATATGAAAAGAAAATAACTACAAAAATAGCCTAACAGGACATGTTCCACCAAGCAATTTGTGATTAAATAGCCCACATTCAAACATGTGATATTATTCCTCAGGTGGGCAATACTGAAATTAAAGAAAGTTTAATTCGTCTTTGAACCGCATCGGTACATTTCGTGGGAATTTACGTACTGAACTCTTAATGCATTACACAACGATTTATATCTGCATTCCTAATTAAGTAGGGATAGCTTGAAGAAATAGCATGAAATTTGTCGTAAAAAAACAATCCAGCGGAGATAAAAGTAAGATTTTTTCCGCTACATAAACGGGGATGAAACGGTGAATGCTAGTCTTACTTTCCCTTTGAATAAACTGACTGACTGTCTGGCAATTAAGCATCAATTACAGCATGCAAGAGTAAGCGTTACTGTAAACAAGCGTCCAGTGTTATTAATAGTGATGTATGTTTATACAGTGGAGAGCGATTGAGTCAACATCGAGTAGCAGTTCCACCCCTTCCCGCAACCCTCATGAGGCCCTGCCCATCACAAAGGTTGGAGTACTTATAGCACATAAGCGGCATCCAAGCATTACACACAGACTACCACTTCATTCCTCGTACAAAACGAGTACTGTGTCCATCCCCGAAGCATGGTTAATACTCGCAGCCAAAGCATACTCAAAAATGAATGGATAGTCAATAATTCCAATTGCGCCAAGGCATAAAAATATAACCCTCTTTCCGACGGAAATTAAATTTTGCTCCGCCTCAAATCCGTCTGATTGAATCACAAACAAGCGCCGGCATTATGTTACCAATAACTTATTCAGTTGCTTGTTGTCTCAATGCAACGTTAATATAAACCGTTAGCAAAATATTTCTGCAGCATCCATCCCATAATTATAATTATCCCATTAAAATTGCCGTATTTAAACAAATGAGAGCTAAAAACAAGAATACGTATGCATATATATTATTTTATGTGACAGTTAAAAATACGTGCTGGATGAATGAATATTCATACAATATATTGCAGCGTTGTTGGAAACTAAATAACGTTCATGTTTAACGCATACGAGTGGACTTAATTTGCCTCCCACTGATGAACCATATGAGGCTCAATCATTATTTCAAATGCATTAATTCAGCGCAGTATATGTTGTTGCAAACTATTTTAGGCCAAATAGTCCTAAATCTAAACTCCACTGGGAGCACGAGCATTGTGCTCCTGAATCAGGGAAGAAAATAACGGTTACCTGTTGAAACTATGATCGGTAAAATAAAAAGTAACTGTGAATAATCAGTCTCCACTAGTGAATGTTTTGGAGTAACTATTAAATCATTTAGCCCGTAATGGCTCATTTTCGATCGTCAGAATTTTCACTTTTATTTGCTTTCGTGTCACATGCCATGAGAAAAACGTGAAAAAATGCAAAACGCATCACATTAATTTCCACAATATCCCAACTATATATATATATTTATTCGACAGTCCATGTAGGTACCATAAAAATCTCTGGAAAGAAGTACTTCAGGATAACGATCCTAGTATCATTTTTGGAAGGATTTTGTTCCTTAAGATTAGGCATTTTAATGGCTGTAACAGGAGGAGAGGCAAGGGTTTCTATACTACGAGAATATTCCAAAGAGCCACCAACGCGCCTTTAGGGACATGGCACAATAGGAAAACTGAATAAAAGAGAAAGGGTAATTCAATAACAAGACATCGTAAAGCGTACCATTACCGTTGAACATCACAAAAGGGCCTCATTCGACTTGTCTACGAAACATTCTTACGGATTTCCTTCTCGGCAATGATCTGAGTTTCGGTGCCGAATGTTCAAAATTAGTCATCGAAATTCATTACCTTCTTCTGATAAACAAGCCATGAGTAGCTGAGAATAAATTGTTCCTGTTTGTTTCTTCAGGTTTTATCCAACTCATACCTCTTATATTGGAAAGTTAGGGCAACTTAGAGCAAGTATATATTTCTGATTATTTTAGCAGTTAAAAAATGTTGTGCATAGAAATTTCCAATATCTCGCCACATTAATGCTGTTAATAGGCAATTTCTTTATGAAAGTAATTTAGTTTTTGCTTTGGAATTTTTAGGAGTCAATAAACTAGTGTGGGGTCATTAATTTAAAACATATTAGGGACAGCAAGTAGAATGAAAACAACGGTTCCCGTTCAATCACCGTAGTGAAGCATCGTTAGTCTCTGCTATGTTTCTTAGGGGGAATTCTTTTGGCTGTGGCCGACAATGGAAGGGAAAGAGAGCTGAAGCAAACTTTCAGCTTTCGAAACACTTTCTTCTGAAGTCCAACTAGTACTCATTATTAATTGAATATTCTTGTGAATCTCACGTCTTAGTCATGGGTCTGAAACGTGATCGTTGTGGTGAAATGAGATGTTTCAATAATGAGGGCGAAAGGGAATGGGTGAAATGAGCCAGGGAGCAAGGAATATGACCGGAGCAGTGCAAGTGATAGAGGGAAAGGAAGGGAAATTACATGGAAAGGTATCGAAGGAAGAAAGCAAATAAGAAAGGAGTAATAATCAACTCTAAAATTACTCAACGTCTTATAACGTTTTGAAATATCATCATAGTATATCGTGCCATCTCTGGATAAGGCTCACATGCTAAAGCTAAGTTAATATGACAAGCATTGAAATGATACGCAGTTGTTTTCAGGTGCTAGAGAAGACGTTTGGCGCCCATTTGCTAAGAGGATTACATTGATTTCCAAGAGAAATTCTCCTTGCATTCCAACACTCCTCCATGGCTTTCCTTTGACCACTCTCTCTCTGCTTTAGCTGATTGTGCCGCACGATTTTCCGCGATAAGGTGCTTAACGACGAGTGGCCCAGCTGCATTGGCTCTTGATTGGATTAATAGGCCAACACCTTGTTTGAAAGGGCCGTCCTTAGAAGCCGTGAAATTTCCCCGCAACTGGACTTCGCCCATTCCTTAGGTGTACCCTTCCGCACCTTTATTCTGCTCTCACCTCGTTCCAACCCTTTCACACAAAATTCGCTCACGGTTTCTCTAAACACTCCCCTAAGAGGCATTGAAGAGGAAGGAGGATAGTTTCCCACTCCCACCAACCTTTCTCCTTTACTTCCTCAGCTCCCCTTCCCCATCCGATCCCATCTTTTCTTCTCTACATATAAAATGCCATCCTATTCGGATTAAGCAACCGGATAGCTTACTGAAATTAAATAAGTTATAAATACCCTTCGGACAATGCAAATTATTTCTATTTATGCAATAGGAGTACTTCGTGGAGGAGACTAGAATTCAAACTTCCCATGATTGAAATAGGTACCTTTTTGAGCCCCGAAGAGAAAAAGATATAGATCAGCGAATATATATTTTATAACGACGTAAGAAGAAAACGATGTATAGCGATTGGTAGCTAAAGAATAAGTAATGACTGGAGGAGAGGAGATGAGGAGAATGAAAGAGGAGATGTCAACACGAAAATAAAGTGTTAAGACAGGGATCAGCTACCGCTCACCTGGTGATAAAACCCTATGATAGTAACTCCATAAGTAAACTTATTGATGTACACATACCACAATATACACTAACCGTCATACTATTCGGCTAGATCAGTAAAATAAAACAAGTGCAATTTACCGAAACTCAAGTGAAACAAATCTCAACCCACATAAGAGTCCACATACTTCATTTCCTAAAGCGATTTTCCTTTTCACGTCTCCAATGTCGCTCAAATAGGTGTACGGTAGCAATTTATCTTAAGCAAGATTTACAAGAAACCGTTTGCAAATGCATAATATTATCCATCATAGTGAAGCGCTAAGAAACGGAATAAAGCACTATCTGAAAGGCCACGGTTGAAGTTGCAGGTCTTGAAAGGAAATAGAATACCTTCAGGACAATAAGATGGTTGAAAATATAGGAAATATCAATAATTAAGGGATATTTAGAAAAAAATCCATTCGACCCGCAAATTTTCAGCAATTTTGTGTAAACTTAATAAATTTGTATAATATTTGTATTTCTTATTTTAAAACGGTTCAAGGATATGTATCTCGTTGGAAGAGATTCTTTACTTGAACACAAATTTCTAGAGCAGCCAAAGACCCTAGAAACTTTAGGTGACAATCCATTGTTGATCTGTGGTAAAATAACGCATATATTTGAGCTATAATTAAACGCATATAATTAAACGCATGAGCTCTGAGACAGCATACTACTACGTCAAATTTGCCGCATTGCCAGTCTATGGCTTTTCTTACTCTCACTGTTCATCGGCTATACTTCCATGAGCGCCGCATTGTCTTTTTCCCAGAGTACCTATTCAAGCACGTTTCCTTTTAACTAAGGGTCTGTTCCATTAATATGATCGGTTTTCTTTTACCAATAATTTATATTAATCACCTAAGTTCTCAAGTTAGCAGTAAATTACGATTATTTGCAGATAATAAATTTATCTACCGTGAATTAAGCGAATACGCGGACTTGGAAGTTCTGTCATCGGACCTTAAAAAAGTTCATTCGTGGTGCCAGGAGTGGGGGTTAGAATTAAATATCAGCACATCCACCACAGTTCACTTCCTGCGAAAGTCATCACAAAAATGTCATATCTGTGCGGTGGTTGCAGCAAACAGAATATTTAGATACAGTCAAATACCTTGGAATTGCCTTAACTTCTGATATATTGTGGGAAACACTCATACAAAACATATGCGGTACAGCATTAGAAGAAAATAGGTTTTGTTAAGCCTATAATAGGAAGACCCTTGGATGAAAAAGTGAAAGAGAGATGTAACTTCACTCTGGTTAGGCCATACCTCGAATACGCCGTGAACATTTGGGACCCTTGTAATAAGAATTCAGCCAAAAAATTAATAAAATACAAATAAAACCTGTATGATTCGTAAAAAACTGCTACGAGCAAACATATTGTATTTCACATCTTTTAGAAAGATTAAGGTGGGACCCCCTAGAGACTCGAAGGTCATACGCTAGGCATGCCGTGCTTGAGAAATTCAGAGCTGATGTTTTCAGAGCGACTCGGGGAATATTAAAATGACGCCTTACTACATATCTAGGTCTGACAGAAGCGAAAAATAAAAGAGATATATTGCTGAACAGATAAGTACAAAAATTCGTTCTTTTCGTGCACAAAAAGCGACCACAATAAAAACTGAGCTCTACTAAATACACTCCCAATATACACGTCACTATTTCACCTCCCAAATCATTACTAAGCCTGTGGAATAACACCCCTAGCCACATGCTCATGTGTCAAATCACAGGATAGTATGTAGATATAGATGTAGAACCCCACTGTTCCCTACATCGGATTATAGAGGGGGTCTCATCTCGATAGATCAGGGTTCGTATTCCAGGAATTGTTGATATTTTTCTGTGGAATCTCGATCTGATTAATAATATTAGTATTGCTAATCAGTAGCAGTATCCTAACCCTATTTACCGCTCGGTATTATTTTCACCGACGGAGCACTCGCCTAGTTTCTGGACAGGCCGCGCATAATTCTCTTGGCGAGACTTAAGCCATCGCCTAGAGGGCTGGATAAGCGAGCGTGTTGGGCTGTGGGGAGCGTTTCATTGCATGTCATGTGTGGATCACTTCGTGCCACACACCCTGGAGGAGGCTAGTGAGGTAGGTATTTCTTCTTCAGCGTTGTATTTGGCATATATGAGAAGAAGTCTTCATAGTGAACAAAACTTCGTCCAACGACTGTCTCTTGTAAATGTTACCCTCCTTTCCCAATATGATTATCGCAGACGGCTAATGGCGACGCCAAGTTTCCCTCTGTATATTACCATACATACCATGCATCCATCTTTGACGGTGGAAATGACCTCAGTTGCTCGTTGACTCTCCAAGCAACCAGCCAACGAAAGGGATCCCAACATCCAATGGCCACACTCTCCGATAGCGACGAAATTTTCACACACAAATCGCCTCGCCTTCGTCCTGAAACCACCGCCATCACTTTCGCCCCCACCCCAAATCCCAATACCCTGGCGAACCATTTTTTACCCCTTTGCATTCATCCTCTCCCCACTGCCAAGCACCCACCCTTAACCCTAAATCTTAACCCCTCTCTCTCCAATCCACGCCTTCTTTCCCTCATTCTCTCTCCCGCTCACCCCCCGCCAGCTACCACCCTCATCCAACCTCGAGGCCCCGCCCATTATAGCGCCTCTCGGATAATTTCCCTGGCGACCAATCGCTGTTTTCCCTAACTTGTAATTATCGGGAGAAAGAGATAGGGAACGGGAACCCAGAGGAGTGGATGAGATAGCGTGAGAGGAGGGGAGAGGAAGAGTTTTCCGGGTAACATCGGCCCGCAAGGGGCGGCAGGGGTGGCGTAGGAAGGTTAAGGTCTTAAAATTGGACGCGCCGGATTTTTGAGGGGTCATCGAGTGAGAGAGAGTGAGATATATGGGTGGAAAGAGTAGAACGAGTGCCCGATGGCATGAACAAGAGAAGCTGGCACTTGCAGCAAAGCGGGAAAGCACCTGCGGGAAAGATGAAAAATTCGGCAAGAATTCTGCTTGCTGATGAAACCCATTTTTATAATATATACAAAGATATTGTAACGACAAAAAAATTTCCCTGGACCATGGATCTTAGGTTTTGCCAGTCTCTATGTCAGTCAATTTGCCAGCCCCAATTCTACCAACACTTACTCTACCTACTGCTACCAACAGTTCTCAATTCCTGTGATGAATGAGAACTCAATGAAAACTTCAAAGAAATATAAGAGAACTCAAATGCTGCACAGGTTTTATGTCTTGTCAATGTCAGCTAGTAATCGCTTGGCATTTCTGCTGACATGATTTCAACTGAGAGTTTAGAGGTGGTGTGATTTGACAACATAAAATAAGTTGTTGCTGTGAGCTTTATCAATAATAGGCCGCTTAAAATAGCACACCACAAGGAGAAAATAATCAAATAGGTATCACAAAATCGGACCTAAATAACCGAGACAATAGCCTGGCGCTAAATAATGGTATATCTCCTGTATCATAAACGTACGTTAACGCCTCATTAATATCCTGTTTGTTATTTAGAGAAGACATCAAAAACGAACAGTAATGAGCGAACCACTGAATTACAACACAGATGTTCACGGAATAATCGATAGTTTAATCGATTAAACTAACAGTTACCAAGAAATAAATAATGAATTTTGACAACGGCTATTGGCTTATCTAAAGCGTTTACCATATGAATTTCCTGGACGTCATGTTCTCTTTCAAGACTACTAAATGTCGTAAAAACTGTTTCTATGTTCAAACGATAAAAGAGGAAGTATAAAATTCGTAACATGACAGTGGAGTATTAATGTTATTATAATCACATCATAATATTTTAAACATGCGTGCTGTCCAGTCAAATAATGATGCTAAGTCATGATAGATAGTCATGCTTCAGAGGGCATTGAGTCATATTTATGGTTAAAACACATTTTAACTCGCATATTTAAAGGTATTTTGTGGCAAAACTGTGCAAAAAAGTATGGGCACTTGGTGATTACATTGTTTAGTTTAGCTAAACATTATTTTCATTCCAAATTATTGCAAATGTTAGTCTGCTTCATTTTCGTCCCTTCCTCTATTTGATTTCCCCTCCAGAAAAAATCAATCCTTTCTCAAAATCATCCTATATCTATGCCGGCAAAGCTTTATCCTACTCTAAATAATTAACTCCTACTCTTATATCTAACTTTGTTTTTTCTAAGTGTATATGTTCGATATTTTTCTATGCAACATATACAATTTAAATTTATTATCTCTGGGTATGTGGATAATTTCCTAATGAATAAATATACAACTGATTACCCCGAGTAAAATTTCAAACCCTTTTCCATTAGGAGCTATAGAAGAACGTAGATAATCATGATTTGCATAAGAATGAGGCAATTTTCATATCGCTTCAGTACCACTATTTCCTAAGTACAGGGAAGAAAACACATGAACGAATGTGACTCCCTTTAGCGGCTTCCCTGAAATATGATTAGTATCTATATATGTGGCTGTAATTTAGCCAGTGTCGGGCGGAAGACACATCAACTTAACGTTAGAAAGCAAAACAGTTGATCGGCATGGGGCGTTATCGAGTAGAGAATGTTCTCCCGCTTTTCACAGACTATTTTTGAACAAAATTCTTTCAACCAAGATTTAAAAATTCCTGATTTCATTCATGCGCTTTCATTGTCATTCAATTTTACACCTAAATGGCAGACTTATATTCAGCTAGGCTTAAATCATATGTTTATAATCAAGGGCACCTCCTTTTCTCTGACTCGTAGCGACCAATTATTACTATTACCGTATTCCTCGACATCTTTGCATATATCAAAGAACTTAACTTCTGGGAAGATAACGGAAAAATAAACCTCATATGGTTTTTCGGGGTGATACAAATCTGGGTTCTACCCCTATTAAACATTCCCGATATCCTTGTTGATATTCCTCTTTCACTATAAAAAAATTGCTTTCCATTTTCCCACCAAAGGACCACCAAGGAAGGTGACCGCAGGGGCAGGATTCACTTTACGTCTTTCTCACACACACCGAACGATTCTTCTTTCGAGTCAATTGGAGGAATGCTGTGTACCATGAGCATTTTCACTTATATTTGGCCAATTTTTTTAAAAATTAAAACCTGTACTTTGATTTACCACCTGTCTTTCTACTCGCGTCACTGAACAAAACTGCTTAAGCACCTCGACCAATGGCTTGATAGAGTCCAGTGGGAAACTGAGGGGAGAGGTGACATATTCCCGACAGGCCATTGTCCGATTTCCTAATGTGTAAAAATTAGCGCACATTGGGTAGTATTCGAAATTCCCCATGTCAGCCCCAGTGATGAGCCAAAAGAATGGTAGAGGATTTTCGAAAGAATCACACCGGATTTCAAAGGTATTCCTTATTTATTAGAGACATAATTAAGGTGAATAGTGCCTGAAGACCTTTTTCCCACGCTACGCACCAGAAGATTAGCCTAATAGTCAGTGGCCGTGCAGGAGAACGGTGGGTGACTGACGGGAAACCGCCTCCATCCCGAAGCACGATGAAAAGTTTATGACCCAGCTGATTTAGGGAATGAGTAAAATATTTCTCAAAAAATCCACAAAAAGTAGAAAGAGCTGCTTACACTGCATTAAGCTGAATCCTCCGATGATTTTTATGGGAAAAATGAAATTCCCGACAGCGATTTCCGTCGTTGGCCTCTGAAGAAGTGGCCAATAGGCTTAAATGGTGGTCATTGGCCTCTAAAGGAGGTGTCTGCTGAATGGAGGGAAAATTGAAAATAGACAAGAAATTTACTCCGTCCCAGAAAAATAAGCCACTTACAGGAAGTTGCCCCCGGGGCAGGTTTCACTGAATATCAAACATACAAACATTTTACTTTTTAATTTTATGCATAGATAACAGAATGACGATAAGCTGTGGACACAATATAGACACTCAAATCCAGTATTGTATTCATTTCAAAGCTCTTTCAGCTGGCAAACTTCTAATACATAATGTACTCAGCATTATGATAATATTTGCTATAATACTACGGTTCATAGGAATGTCAACAGAAATCTTGATTTTTTCAACTCATTATGAAATGTGGAATGACATTTTTCGTTTTTTAATGTAGTGAAACTCATTAACTGATATTTAATGCCAACTGATGCGTAGGTAACTTTTTCTTGAATTAGGAATTTAAGTTAGCTTATGTTTAACGTGATTTTTCTTTATTTAGTTCACAAAAACATTCACGTGCAGGCACTGTTCATTTCCGGCCTCTATTGTCTCTCCACAATTTATGACCACGCTGAAATGGGTTTCGCGAAACTTTTTAATTGGCTCCCAGAGGACGTTGCTCGCAGGCATTTAAATACTAAGTTGACTTTCATTCTACTTTTTTGGGCTCTTTTTGAACTCATTAATGTGAATAAATATAAAAGAATTGCAGGGCAGCTACCTTTAAAACGCTTCTGCTGTAATTGCCTTAAATGGGTGAATGCCCATTTTTCCGTGTGGTTAGCCTCGGCTGCTATTGAGAACCGTAAATGGTAGCCATCCCCTAAATAAAAGACCTGTATTGCAAAAAATACCTAATATATGAAGTACGGTTTACTTTAGAGATAGACCGCTACAAATGCGAATTGTACAACATCAAAGACTTTTTATTTGGTTTCATTTGTCAAAATGTGAAAATTGATGACGATAATTGACGCGTAATATCTAATACGCCAAACTGATTGATGAAAAATTCAAGACTTAGTTCAACTAATTCCTAATTTTTATGTAGGTAAAGTAATGCGTTGAATAACCTTGATAAACGTTGGACGAAAATATTGTGAAATAATGTCATACTAACCAAATATAGCAACTTGTCGGAGCATAAGAAAAGACGCATTTTCTTTTACCTTGCATAACAAGTTTATGGTAAACTTTATGATTGTAGTTCTATTTATCATTCGTTTACAAGTTTGAGGCAACATTCATTGAATTGTATAACTTTTAGCATTGATAAGAATAATAGTTTTGAGTGATGGCCACAGTCAACACAATTTTGCTTCTATATGTTTACCCTCGAGAATTTTTCCTTTACGTCCTAGCTAGTACAAATGACAAAGTAAGGTTCATTTTTTTCAAAGGCTTACGCGTATGATTTCTTCTACCAACCAATAATTTTTTAGCAAAATTCAAACACCCTCAGCGAAGCAATGCTAATTTTACTTTTGGTCTTCAAAATCAAAAGCTTCGGAATCGAAAGGAAGAGGGTACATTTCAAACCAGCGGCATATTCAAATGATTCCCTGGCTCCCGCTTTAGGGGTCGAGCTTTCATCCGCAAACATTGAATTCCAAATGCAGGTTGTGCATCGGTTGCTTATCTCCTGCTCAAAGGCTGCCGGTCTCGATCCTCTCATAAAATTCAAGGATAGGGTCGCCGCCTAAATATGAGCATAGGATATAGGATGTCTCCGCCAACTCAGGGGTAAGAAACGCCGGATATTTATTCAGTTCACGTTTAGAAGGGAGTAGGGGATATTGCCTACGTAACATCACCAAGCCGCCCCGGATCCGCTTCATTTCCCATATAGTTCCATATTGCTTTCCATGGAATCAGAGGGGTTGACTCTCTTGTTATTTACTTTTCCTTCATCGCACCGAGGAAAACATATCATAGATTAATAATAAATCAATAAAAGCGCCGTAGATGCAATGTCCTTAATATTTGCGCGCACAAAATGGCGGCAACCATTTCAATGCCTTTCTTGCAATTAAGCCGACCGTCCTTAAAGCTACCACTTATGAAAAGCACAAGACATGCAGGTGTAAAAATCATTGAAATCTATTCACAGTGGCTTCAGAAAATCCTCGCCTCCAAATGCTTCTTGCAACCTGATGACTATGAACTTCAAGCGATAGTGATAATTTATATGCAGTGAAGATATTAATCATTTTATGAATCCATTTAAAATTATTTATAATTATTAGAAAGAAACCGTAAACGGAGAAATAGACAAAGACGGGTAAAACCGAGAAATTTCATAAGATGGATTTATTTCATAAATTTGAAAGAACTCGAATTTGAAAGAATCAGAAAGAAACTAAACATTTATAAATCCAAATTTTAACCTAACATCAATTTTAATCCAATCCTAATTTGACATTTTAACGGAAGTAAGGCTGGTGTATCTCCTTTACTCTTCAACCTGGCTTTAGAATAAACCTTGAGAAGTACAAAATAACTGCTAATCGGCTTGAAGATGGGGTCACAAGTCATTGTATTATATTTTTCTGATGATTTTGCACTGTGACAGAAAGTGAAGATGACATAAGGCATAATGCAGAAGAACTGATCACTCAGGCCAACTTGAGTAGGACTGGCTGTTAGTGAAGAAAAAATGGAGTAAGAAGAAAATTTAATGAAGAGAACAATCCGCTAAGAGTAGGAGACTAAATTTTTAAAAGATGTTCGGAATTCAATTATCTGGAGTCAATCATTAACCAAGAAAATGAAGAAGAAAAATAAATAGAATTAAGAATAATACATCCAAACAAATTCCAATGGGGTCTGCAAAAACTCCTCAAAAGCAACATATTATCCAGAAAAGCACATTTAATTATGTAAAGACAGTTATACAACTAGTTTCCTCCTACGGCTCGGAAATATGGGTTTAAAGCAAATACGTGGAGGAGAAACTGATCATATTTTTGAAAATAAGTTATGAGAAAAATAATGGGACCAGTAAAAGAAAGTAAAAGGCTGCGTATCAGAACAAACAAAGAACTAAGAGAACTATTTCCAGAGCCAGATATGATAGCTCAAATAAAATCAAGACGTTTATGATGGTCATGTATGCAGACGAGAAGAAAAAATGATACTAAAAGAAATTTTAACAGGAATACCAGAAGGTAAAAGAGCCTGAGGAAGACACAGACTGAGGTAGTGGGACTAAGTTCAAAAAGACGTAAGAAATATCGGAAGCTCTACAGCGGCGATAAAGAAACCGAGAAATAAGGTGTAAAATTGTTGGTTGGGCCAATATCCTATTAAATTTGAGCGGTCATGGAACTAGGTAAGTAATTAATCCCTAATTTTAAGGAGTGGCTGATAAAAGGACATCACGTAAAGCCTTCAATGCCTCTCTTTTCTATGAGCATTGATGAGCATGAATGTACTCAATGAGCATTGTTAGTGTGGCCTAAATCTTTCCGAAAATTCCAGTCACTAACATTCCAATTTAGTTTATATCATCTGACACAATCTAAAGATGCTTAAAAGCTAATGCGTAATCAATTCAATGCAAATTTTTTGTATGCTCGAGTACAAGGTTAAGACCGTAGGCGGAAAGAATAATAGGATAATGCTCCCAGAGGCCCTTTATTTTCAATAGTATATATTTAGTACCATATTATAACAGTAACCGTGTTTTTACTAACTGCTCATTAAGTGACATGATATAATCCACTATCAATACACATTCATAATCTCCAAGCAAACAACTAAGGCATAATTTTAATAAAATGCATTTGGCTTGAAACTTAGTGATTATGAAGGTTTTAAAAAATGTAGTCGATAATAACTATTGGATGGCGCCAACACTCAAAAGCTGAGGAGCCAAAACTATCACACATCACAGAACACTTTAAATATGAACAACTCTTACTGCTAAAAATTTAATACGCGCATTTATTGCATGTTAAGTAGGACTCTTCTACTCTTAGTGGTCAATGACAAATAATTAAAGAAGATATGAGATGTGCTCTCGATTACTACTCCATTTTTCTCCATTGCTACTCCATTTTTGGAATATTTCATCAGAAAGCTGCAATTATAAGGTGATCCTTTGGCCGACGATAAATGCACCTCATTAATCACCAACATTTCTTCATATTGATTAACTCTTTGAGTGCGGTATGACGTAATATCACGTCATGGTTGTCTTTACGCTGATGCTGATGATGTTATATCACATCAATGGGAACTGAGTGTTCCAGCTGTTACTAGAAAATTTTCTCTAGGCCGCCTAGTGAAAGCTGGAACACTCACGGTACCCATGACGTGATATCACGTCATGCTGCACTCAAAGGGTTAAATGAGAATTCAGACGTTGCATTCAGGCATGCCCTTTCAACGTTCTTGGTGAAATTAGATCCACCTTATATGAATAGGACGATTTTTTTACAGTAGCTTCGCTCATAAAATAAATGAATTTCCAGTTAAAAATTGGTTGACTTGAGTTTGACTTGGAATTCGTGTTACTGCATCACATCATCAACTAAAACCTCTTCTTTGATCATTTACTTCAAAACTAATCCATTCCACTTCACCAATCGCGCCTTTCGCTGACTTCAATATACCTTTGTACCACTGCGGTGTATAATTGCGCTCTCACCGTTTTATCTTAAATCACTAAGCAAAGGGTATCAGTGAGCAAGAAAAAAACTGTCGAATTCAGCAAATAAAGTAAACGCATTTCTGCAACCAACTTTCTGAAAAAGTTTATTCTCACAGGAAATAATTCCAGTTTTCTCCTCTTCCACGAAATCATTCACCTTATCCCGCATAAAACTATTTCCCAGAATCTCGTTCCCATAATCCTCTCCCCAGCCGCTGCAACGTTAGCCAAGTCTTTTTACCCTCTTCGCCACCATAGCCTTCTCACCCGTGTTAAATTGCCTGGAGAGGTCTCCGATAGCGGATGCTGGCAGGGTTTTGACTCTCAGCACGAAAGACAGGCAGGGTGTGGCGTGTCATGACGGATATCATGTGAAAGCACGGCAAAGGAAGATGAAAGGAAGAAAGTGATACGGAAATTCGGAAATAATAATGATGAAGAGAAATAATGGTAACTCAGATGGATTCTACTTCACATCAAACTACATTATGTTCTTACGGAGCAAGGAGAGATGACACAAAATCAAATTATTTAGCTTTATGTACATTTTTATAGTCATTTTTACTGGATTCAGCGATTCTCGAACCTAAAAAATATGCCATACACCTTTTGCCTGGAAATGTATTTTGTAAGCTTAAGCACGGAAATTCAGTTCTTAAGCAATTCAGTGCTTTAAGCAATAAACATGCTTCTGCCTGGCTATAACCTTTACATAATCACTTCGACAAATTTCATTCCCCCAAATAATTTCCTTTGACATGGATGAGTAAATTAACAAAAAAAGTATATTACAATTATTTTAGCTAAAAGAGGAAAATAAGAATGAAAATGACGCAGAATATTGCATAAAGTGGTAAAATGTCACCATAATCACAATTAATTTTGGATGAAACTTTTCCGTGGTATTCTTTTTTTTCTCATTATATTACTAAATGGGTGGACGAAAACGCTCTTATTCTTTACTGCCCAAAGACAAAAGCCATTATTATCGGAAACTTAAGGATTTTCAAAAAAATTCGATAACAATCTCCTTCCTTGAGCCGCAGTTGGTGATTATAAAATAACATATAGTGACACAGTTCACGCTCCTGGATTTACCCTCATGAAGAATCTGTCTTGGGACTAACATGTAAATGACTAGCATTGTAAATGATAAGTAACTTGGTTTTTCCACATAGATTTATTGTAAAAAGACGACCGAGGTTCCGACGAAGCTCGTCAACATCAGGTGACATCACATCAAGTGATTCCATGAAGTCACACCTGAGACAATGGATTATGTAAATCAATATAAATATTTTGGTAAGTCCGTCCGTCAGTCCGTCTGTGCATATCCCATGCGTCACGCTGTTGAATAGCGGTGTTGTGGGCGCGAGTGGCCGAGGACTGTTGGCGCAGTTCGACGAGGCAGACGCCAAGATATCCCATGCATCAAGCTGTTTCGGGGAAGTGATTGAATATAATGAATGGCGGTGTAGTGGGCGCGAGTAGCCGAGGACTGTTGGCGCAGTTCGACCAGGCAGTCATTCGCCAATTTTCTCCACTTTGCGCACATCCTAAACGTGTGCGGTTTAAGCCTGCATTTGGACGAACGCCCTTCCTCCATTTCCTCCGTCCCCCTCCCTTCCCCAACCCCTTGCCCCACCCTCAATCGGCCTCGCGCTGCGATTAAGCGTTTCCGAAAGACTGAAGGGACGCGTGCACCAGCTCAGGGCTCGGAAAACGCTGCGGCCCGCCCGGCAGACGCGGACCCGCGGTTTGATCCCATAGACGTCTTGCTGAGGATGGTGCTTGAGATGCTTGAGATGCTTGATAGATGCTTGAGGAGGAAAGCAAGCGAGAGGAAGACGACCCTCTGGATCATCTGGAACGTCTTCGCCAGCGCGAGGAGCTTTCAGCTGCCGGAGAAACTTCTGTAGCCGCCTACAAAACGATGTGGAGACGCCAACGCCGCCAGTCAATGAGTGAAGAAACGCGAGCGGAAATACAAGCACAAGACGCGGAGCACCGACGCCATTTGCGCCGCAGTATTCCTGAAGATGAGCGAATCGAAGAGCAATCAGGCAATACGGAGCACCGACACGAGCGGCGTCAGCACATAACTGAAGAACAGCGCTTGGAAGTACGGGTGCGTGACGCGGAGTATCGACGCCATCAATGACAGCAAATGACGGAAGAAGAACGCGCCGAGGAGCAAGTGCGCAACACGGAGCAACGGTGCCAGGCTCGAGCAGCAAGACGATGAACAGCGAGCGGCCTATAGAACGACCTCCCGCAGTGGGATCAAGATTGTGCTCGACTATCCAGTGCACAATAGTGGAGACTACTGCTGCCTCCAGAATCACGTCTACCCTGGAGTGGCGACCTAGGTCCCTTGCACCGACTGCATATTGCACGTTCTCTTTCCTAATTTCTCAAATACATGTTACTCTTTTCTAAAAATCATATTACGAAAACCCTCCCCACTGGCTGGGCCCACGACCCGGGCGAAGCCCGGGCCAGACCCCTAGTGATATCTAATAAAGTTAATATGTACATCTCTTCATCAGTTAATACTTCATAAGCACTTACTCCCCATTTCCACGCGTAAAACGCTAATCTCCACACTGATATTCCCTTCCTTTGATTATTGCTGCCTTGTTTTCAATGAAATTCCCAAAGAGTTGGATATAAGCTACAAAGGCACCTTAATTCTTGTGTAGTATTTGTATTTAATCTAAGAAGGAATGCTCATGTACCATAGTATAAAACTAGACTAGACTGGCTAAATCTTTGTAACCGTAGAAAATATTTATTTGGGACCCTTCTTTTTAATATTATTAGGAGAAAATTCATAATTACTTCACAGAAATGTTTAAGGGCAGGTCAGAAACTACCCAGAAGACATCTCGTACAAAAGACTATTCCTTACAATATTCAATTCCTAGAACAACTATTTATCAAATGTCGTTCTTAATTACTACCTCCAAATTTTGGAATCCTCTGCCCGATAAGTTTGAACGTAAGAGTTACAATTATACATTTAGAAATATATTATTCATGACTCTACTCAATGCAGAGCAAAATATAACTTAATGTACTCAATAAATTACAGCCTGGAAATCTTCAATATTGTTTCCTATCTATCCTGTTTGTTGTTTTTGCATCAAATAATTGTAACGATGTCTTCGTTTTTCATGTATTGTATTTATTTTTTTGTCCAAAAAATCGATTGATTACTTTTGGTTGTGCCTAGAATTTCACTTTTTGTAATAATTTTTGCTCCATGGGTGATGTCCAGGTGATGAAAGGGTCATGCATAGTGGGCCCCAGGAGATCTTTCTTTTGGTAGCTCCAACCAGCGCCCCTTCGCACTCCGAAGCCTTTCCTTCCTACGAATCACTTGACGCAGAATATGAGTGAATGAGTCCAGAGATCAATGTTATTCCAAGCCAAGTCATTTGAATGTCAATGATTCTCTGCACTATGGTATGATTTATTAGCATTATTGCCGAGATTCTCATATTTACGTATTGGAGTAAAGGATACAAAAGTTGGTTTATGAATTCAGGCACATCTATGAGAGTTCCATGTTCATATTTTGACAGTTTTTCAGCAATTACATCTCCCAAACATGGAAACCAACTCTTATAGAATATGTCATCTTCAGGAGTTTGGGAAAATGCATTTGAGTGTTCAGCACCATCGATTCAGCTTAGAGCACCCAGTTCTTCCTTGTGATAAAAATAATGCTGACAAGTGTTATAAAACTCATTTTAACCATAGGGGGTTCACTGAAAACAATACATAAAAAAGGAGCAAAAAATGTAAAGTACAATGCAGTCCCGGGGATGGAATATTTCAAGCAAATTCTGATTCAAGCTAAAGGAAGTCGACATGGAATGAATAAAAAGTTATAAAAGAGTAAAAAGAGTACAATTATAATGAGATAAGGTATCTACTTCCTTAAGTCTGCATAAAAGCCTCATTAACCCCCCCTATCGTTAACATTTCCGTCAAAACTCCAAAATTTGTTTGTTCCAAAATTATTATCTTCTGATGGATGCATCGGTTGAACATTGCCAACCTCTCACCTATAACCCAAAAGGGCCTCAGGCGAGAATAATTTCATTAAAGATCATATAAGGGATTAATTAAATAATAAAATGGATCCATAGTCAACGGATAATTTTTAAATAGAATTTTTCATTAACGTGGATTAAGAAGAGTTAAACTATGCATTTAATCATAAAAATATCTATTGTAGTTCATATCAAGTATTTAATATACCCTGAATAACAAACTATCCAAGTTAAGAAAGCATCATATTTGTTCTTAGAGTAATCAAAATGCATTTATACGAGTCATAAGTTTTAAATAAAAATTAATGCAATTTATATCGAATCTTATCAGGTTAACTAAAACAGCAAAATTACATGCATTGTAAGAAGTTTGGTAACTTAATTTTTGGAATATTTTAATATCCTCCTTAGTTATCTATAAGATATTTAGGAGTATTGAAATCGTCCAAACATCCGCATAACTCGACGTTTTCTACGCTTTATGAATTTGGGTATGAATTCAGACTATTTTCTGTTATAAAACCACCCGGTACCGGAAAAATAACTCAAGCTAAGATGTATATTCACTTGCAGCATCATTTGGTTTTAATAAAAGCATGAAAACGCGAAAAAATGAATGGATGTGTCAACCCAAAACAAAATATCCTCCGCGATGGCCACAGGGAATTTCCAAGTTTGGAATCTGCACCTCTAATCAGAAGGAGTGATCAATAATAGCGCAGCGATAAATTTTTTTAAAGAGGATATATTTTTTGAAAACAGAGAAATTGATTGATGAATACCAGAAAAAAAGGTCCACTCTTCAAAAAAAGATAAGGGAATGAAGTGTAGGGCAGATAAGATGGCTCTTTAAGGTGGAAGAAGAGTCCCTAAAAGGAATGAAAGAGAGAAAGAGGGGGAATTAAGAGCATGAAGAGGAGAGAGGAAAGCAGTGGAAGAGGTCAGCAAAAGGCAGGCGGGTGTAGGGAGAAAGGAAGGAAGGGATAAAGGGAGTTAGAGATAGTCACCGGGGAAGAAGAGCAGAATGAAGAAACACACCGGGAGAGATTAGTCGGGTGGCAACGGAGGGGAAGAAAGGGAGGCTGTGGTGGGGGATGGGGTGAACCACTCGAGGGGGGAGGAAGAGTGGATCTTTGATGCGAAATTAGATAAGGAGGCTGGCTGGCTGACTTCATAACGCAAGCAAAGGAAGAGCATGAAAAAAGGGGATTCCACGTTGAGAGAGAGAGAAAAAGACTCCAAAGATAGAGAGAGGAACATGATGTCGGGGAGTGGAGAATTTTTTTTGAAAACCCGCTTAGATGGGGGCGATTACGACTTTTTTTCATGGCACTGCATCTCTTTTGGAAAAAAATCCGGAAGTTTTTATTTTTCTCCGTCACTGTGTACTTCACTGTGTCAGTAAGCGTAACCCGTAAGATTCTTTTAAAGTCAAAGATTAGGATCTCGAGGGCTCGATTCGTTAAACGGTCGTCTATGTAACAAGCATCTCCACGCCTTGCTCCGTACTCCGGAGGTGTCCTTGAATGCATATTATCCCAAGTTGCCAAAAAAACTACGGCTAGAGGTGAGATCAGAGATCATCAAAGACTGCATCACATGCCAGCTCTAAACGAAAAATAATTGGTACAAAACTATCAAATGTCACGCGCTAAAATATATCCTGTCTTAAAAGTAATAGTAATCTTGGAGAATATTGATGAAAAAATAAGATAAATTAGTCCCAATGGAGGCCCGCATTGAGAATCCTTTATTTAACTGCATTATTAAAATTACATTTTCCACAAAAAACAGTGTATTCAGTACGGATATTCCCATCACGCCATTCCCTTCCAGGCTAGGCAGAGCCAAAGAAATAATAATCGCAACAGAATTGTTCCACAAACTTATTGTACAATGCCACACGTGCTTCAACTCACAAATCTCAAGATACGAGATATGATAGGTCTTGGGCCTGAAGATGGCTCTGTGAGTTGAATCGCGAAATACATTGCACATTAAAATTTGCAGAAAAGTGCGTTTCTCTTGTTTCAATAATGAAAGACTTCCACTACGATTAGCTGAATCCATTGGCTTTCTTTTAAGGATGAATTCCTAATACCCCAATCATGTATACCCCATCGGTTTCACTTCTGTTACATCAATGATTTGCTTTAGACACGCTCTCATTATCTGAAGACTCCTAATATTCCAATTCTCTATCAAATGGAATTAAGAAGTTGCGATAAAATAGAAACAGTAAATAAATGAAATTTTAACACAATTTGTGTCATTTTCTTTGCTAAAATATTTTGAATAGTTTTTGTGCTCTATCTTCCACAACATCACAAAGAGAAAATTATTTCATCCTTTGCGGGCCTATTTTCCACAGCCATTAAGAGGAATGGAACCATCGCATAATGCGATTGTCTGGATACCGGAAAAACAGAGGGGTTAGGAGTGACTGTTAGGAGGGAGGGTGGAAGGGGAGGGCGGGGGAGTGGAAAAGGAACGGGGAGAGGTCTCCAAAAAGGTGGCTGAGGCGAGCGGATGAGGGCAAGAGCGCGAGATAGGGAGGGCGAATAGGGGTGCGGAGATAAAAAGGGAGGACAGGGTGAAATATAAGGGATAATGGCCGGGAGGGGTCGTGGCAGGGATCGTGGAAGGGAGCCAAAACTTTAAAGTGTGTTCCAGAGATTCCTGGCAATGGGAAAGCGAGTGAAAGGGTGTGCGTGTCCAGTGTGTGTTACTGCCCTTTTTGTTGCCGCCTTCCCGAAAGGAAAGGAAGTGCATGAAAGTGTCTACGCGGTTTGAGCAGAGTAAATAACTATCCATCTGAAGTTAAGGGCAAGAAATCCCTCAAATTTTAATTAATACGCAGAGAATAGCGTAGAAATTAAAGCAAAAAGACCATTTCCAAGAAATTCGAACTTCTAGTGGTATGCCACGTCAACGGCTGCTACATCGGAGCACTTATTTCATATAGTTTGACCACCAGACTTGGCTGAGACATCAGAGCAGACAGTGTTTGATGAGTTAGACGTCATAATAAAGAAATAATCTCATCTCTAAAGTGAAATTATGCTACACGAGGAGAAAAATATCGCATAATACAAATAAGCTTAGTTAAATAATTAACTATGTATACATAGTCATGAATATAAAATTTTTATCACAAAAATATAATAAAATATATAAGTTTTTGTGTCATTGGCATCGCTTTTCATACTTCATACAATTGCTTTTGGTGGAAGAATACACTGTCAAATATTTTTTGGAAATTAGATAACAGAATAATCTCTTTCATACGTTGTAGGGGTACTTTATCATCATATCTTTAGTCAATGAGGCTACAGTGAAAGTAGAAAAATTTATTATATTAGGTAGCTCCTGATAAAATATTTTCCATTTCACCAACGTTATTTTTGCTCTAAATCGTAAAAGTAATCATCACTAATCATTAACCATCAATAATCATTTAGATCATACGACGAGAATCATCATACGACATAATGATCACCCATGAAATTTTAAATTACTTTTACTTCACCAATAATGAAATCACAATCAAGAACGACAAATACTTTCTTTCAATCATTGCCTACATTGCCTCTATTCCCAATCGCAAAATATTCATCGAACAGCGGGAAAGTAGTTTTCTCAGACTAAGTGATACTATAACAGAAATACGTACGTTCGTTTTAAATGCAGAAATGAAACTAATTTTAACAATATATTTTTAAATTTTGTACAAGGCATGCCATAGTTAGAAGTAAGTTTACTCAATATGAAGTCTACAAAAAACTAAACAGTCTGCTGATTTTCATAAAAATCAAGAAAAAATGATCGGCTATTTGCCTGGATCTCCGAAGGAGAAAGAATAATATAAATTCTCAATAAATGTGGTAGCCTGGAGGCTACGAACACCACAATGCAATGGTTCTGAACGGTAATAAAAGAGGAAATATATGGTATGGGGAAGAAGGAAAAAGGAAAGAATGTTTGAAAAATAGAATTGGGAAAAGCAAGCCCAGAGAATGCTGATATAAGCGGGTATGGCTGACATTAATGCGTACACAAGGCCGGAAACGTTAGAAAGGAGGCCGTAGAGGAAATGAAATAAAAGTTAACGCTTTATCCACGTCACTTAAACTCATGGAGGAAGGAAATATAAGGCTACAATCTAATTAAATATAGGAGGAAAACATCATAAGGAAATGAAACGTATCGGGATTGGACGCCCAAATGTCACTGAATATAAGCTGGGAAAAATTGATGAAAAATAGTAAGCCAGAATTCATTATTTAAAAGAAAAAACGCGAAAAATTATTGTAAAACATAATAAACCGAAATGTGTCGTAGAAGATTTTAATTTTTTGGACAACAAATTGATCGTGAAACTTTTAACCGAAAAAGACCTAATCTTCTCAAATCAATGCCACCGAATTAAGAAAATGAAAGTAGTATGATTAGGTGGTAAGAACACTTTTTCTACCGGATCCATAAAATTTTTTTAAATAGCTCCAAAAACTTATCTTGAGAATCTATACGCACAGGATGGAATGGTATCAAAGATAACCAAAGATACAAAGAATTATTTTGACGTAACTTCTCGTCCAGAACCTCATTTGTACAGCTGTCTCTGGAAGTATAATACTATAGGAAGGCCATGAACGGCAAAGAAATAAGAAACAGTTCACCATACTAACGCGAAAATTTCATTGAGCAAAACGCTTTGGTTTTGAAACGCGAGTTAGGTTAGCTTTATACTTACTTAGTACATCAGCTTGCGTTAAAATCTATTATACAACTAGTATCCATTCTGAAGTCAATGCTTTTTATTAGAGAGGTGTAAATCTAAATGAGACACTGATATCAAATACCGTTTAGGGCCTAAAGACATGTAAAATGCGGAGGTTACATAGATAATAGACCTCATCCCGTTTACAATGTGTTTGATGATACATATTTGAATGAGGTTTCCGAGGCGTGGAAATATTTTCTATATGGAAATCTATAATTCAAAGGTAAAAAGTAGGTGCAAGATATAAACCATCTTTTCTTGTATGCAAAGCTCATGTTTGATCTCCATTCACTTCAGCTACAGGGAAAATAAGTTTCTGGCTCAATAGATGGATCGACATAGATGCTTCTACTTTGTCGGTTGGCCAGAAACGAACGAAGGAAATACTTATATAAAGTAATTGAAGGTAAACATTCCATCGTAAAACTTGAAACTTCTTACTGGACTGAACAGTTACATTAAAGAACAAATCCAAGTAAATGCCGTAGAAAGCGAAGGCAATACATTTCTCATTAAAAATGAAGAAAAAGCGAGGGCATGGAAACATTTCCTGAAGAAACTCAACTGTGGAAGAGAGTAGCAATGCAGGATGCTACAGGTTGAAGGATTATGATGGAGTTTAAAATAGGGTCTCTCACGATCAGTATATGATGCTGAAGGAAAGACCATGAAAGAGAAATCTACCTAAAATTGGTAAAAATTTTACAATTTTCCTAAAAATGCAAGACTAATGGCCAAGGATAAGCCATACAAATTAATTATTATTCAATACTCATTATGAAAAATTCAAATGGACTGCATAACGAATATACAAACCCTTATCCCAATGACGAAAGGAACCAAGTGATGTCAAGACATGTAAATGATTAGCTTCATTAATCATGAGTCGAACATTCTGACCCGAATTATTATAACAGACCCAGGAGGTTGGAACAGAATATTGATGAAATCCGGGATGAATACCGCTCCAGTTTGAGAAAAAGTTGCGGAACAGGGGAGGGTAATTTAGCCCGGCGACATCATGAAGACTACGAAAAAGATAGTACACAAAAATGCGAACTGCGCTGGAAACATGACAGAAGATAAGTAACGCATGAAAAACAGCGGGCGATGATAGCATGTGGAGGATAATACAAAAGAAGTAGAAGTGAAAAAAGGAATATGGCAAAAATATACTGAACCATGTGTGATATAGCAGTGAATCCGTGACAATTACAGCGGCATGGAAATGAGATTGTAAGAAATGGTAACCTGTTAATGATAAAGTATGATTAGTATCAAATGGACGGAGATAAACACCAAGAAATAAGACCCAGAAAGTATTGGAGGAATAAAGAACAGTAAAATTTCTGAGAAGAAGAAGAAATGCACCTATTGGGAACATTTTACAACAAAGTAGCCTGATAAATACAATTATGCAGGAAAAAAAGAATGGGGAATATTAAAGAAGAAGAATAAAGAATAACTATAAAAAATTATGATGGACGTTATAGCAAATAATAAATTTGGATCGAATTGATTTAGTGAAAAGGAGACTGGTTTTTATGTTGCAGCAAATTAATCTTAGGAGTGATGACTGCTAATAACACTGTTTCCCGTGACTAATACCAAAAAAAGCCTCCGAGACAAAATCACTTAATTTCATTCTGTAAAAAATTAAACATAAAATTCCTTATGGTTATAAGTTTCTAATAAAAAAGAAATACTATTAGTTAATTCATGATGCACAGTTATTTCTCATCTTATGCAAAAAGCGTCAACTTGACCCGATTATTTCTGACATTCAGGTGAACACTATTAGCATATTAGAATTTAAGAATTTCACCTGATATTTCTCAAAATCAGAATAGCTAGTCTATACGCTCTAGGGTTTTTCGTTATACTCTGGCACATGGAGCTACTGCACACATAAACTCACTAATTGACATTACTTCAGTAAGTGTTAACTTTTATAAGAAATTTTTAAGCATTAAAGCAATTAATTAAAACATTAAGCAATCTCTCAAAACGCACAGGGCTAGCTGTGCCAGCCAGTATTTTTAAGGTTCTGGGAGGGATGGTTAGAGTAAAAGAAAATCAGAAAACTCATAAAAACACAAGAAAAACTACGTAGGTAGCTTCTTGCCGGTTATCATGCTGGGTTCAACCATATTCTTCTAAAATATTTAATCTATTACTTTTTTCGCATACCGTGTCCATAGATGCTAATGTTTAGGGCGTAAGTCAATTTAAGCGGTGAGTTTTTAGTGGTTTCCGGGTACATGAGAAATACAGAATACTGGGAAGTATTATCCCACACAGTGAAACTCATGGCGGTACAAAGGAGTATGTAAAATATATCATCTAAGCATGCATTACCCTTTATGAAATTTACAATAAATTCATTTAGACAGTTAGCTATCTGGTTTTATTTGGATGTCCAATACTGTCCATTGATTGTAGTTGGTCTTTACTGACGCTACACTTTCCGACTATTAACAATGGATTGGCCAGCATAAATGAGCCGTAGGCATTCCCTCCTTCTTAGACCTCTTCCAATCCTCAAATAATTCAATGGCAAGACGGTTTGGAAATCATGGTACGACGCAGGCTCCTGAAGATTGTTTAGAAGGCAGTAGGTCCAGAATTGCAGCGAACTCGATAGTGAATAACGGCCGGTCACGACGATGAACGGTTGCTGTGATGGCAGGAATTTATAACTTCCAACATATCGCAACATACCATTATTTTAAACGATTATCAATTTTCACTCATCTATTGTGAAATAAATATCTGTGAATATCTGAAAAAAGACGGCACTTTCATAAAGTATTTTTGCAATTTACCCCTCTTGTACGCTGTGCTTCATATCTTTTGAACTGCAAAGAACAATCAGCCCAAGACAAAAAACAGTTGCAGTCTCAACAGGAAAATATTAAACAGTCAAAGTTAAACGCCAATTACCTTTGATCCAGATGAATAGAGCTATCGTAAAACAAAGAGAATTTCATTTTATAAGTGTATATCTTGCTACGTTTTTCATTTAGAAAATTCAATGGAGGGAAGCCAATTATAATTTGCCATTAATTGAAGATAAATAAGCTGGAGTCGTTCACCTAAAGTAATTCAATTCAGTTGAAATACAAAATGCTCTGTTTATATAATTAATGACAAAATGATTTTTCTGCCCGAATTAAGTTCTCATCACTTCGAACAATGGGATACGCTACCACCAACACCAATGATTATTCATTCCTTCTTCGATTTATCTCTTATTTGCCATACGCACATTCAATATCTTTAAAAACAATCCTCTTCCGAGTAGCCCGTTGGCTGCCCACGACTGAAGAGAGAGGAAAAATTTGTACAGTCCCCGCTAAAGCAAAAACGGACAAAGAGGTCGTGGGAGAGCATTATTAACTAAAAGGAGGAAAAGAGAGTTTGGCTGTAGAAAGGCAGACGGGAGGACAAAAAGGGATTGGAGAGAACTGCAAACAGAGTAAATGGCATTAGAGACGTCAGTATGAATGAAATACATTCATTGGAGTAGTCAAAGGAATCGGGATAATAGCGCGTCAGTTGAAAGGAGGAGGGAAAGAGAATTTATCGTAAGAGGGTAAGAAAGAGGCGGAGTAAAGGGAAAAAGGTGAGGGATTAAAGAGAATGGTGAAAGTTGCTGTATAACTTCGGAGGAAGTCTAAACCTAAAAAAATATTACGATGTTAAAAAAGACGCCATCAGTTATTTGAGCTATAAAAGATATATAGAGGGAAAGTAAGCTACCTTCTCCGAGATGAAGCCCTCGTTCATTGAACAGAGAAAGTGAAGCAAGTGCATTACTGAGGAAAAGAATTAGGAATGATATTTCATTATCAATTATAGAAGCATCATCATCGGTCCTATAAGTGCTTTACTGTAGTCCTCTATCCTTTCGCATCTAATAGCAGTTTCTATACTCCCTGATAATTCTCCCTATGTTCTTCTGTCTTTGGCCCGTGTATTTATCCTTTAGCCCTCCTCTTTGGCCACAAATCCATTTTGCCTCAGGATGTGCCCAATGCAACCGGTTCATAATCGCATTAGGAACTTTATATTAAAATAGGAAATCTGGAAGGGAAAAAATGTGGAAGCAATTCTTTTTCCTGTTGTTATGAATACTTTGATGAATTCATTATCAGATGCTAATTGATATAATAGCAATGCTTGACACTATCATAGAAAGTTATAACTACTTATCATGGATTAATGTTAGGAAATCAAGCAGAAGAGAAATAATTCAAATAATAAAGGGAGAGTTAAAAGTGCGTTGAAAGCCGTTGTGTAGGAGATTCTGGGAGATAGTCAAAGAGGAGGGCCAGAGAAAGATAAAGGCAAGTTGGGGAGAGAGAGCGAAGGCAGAGGAGAAAGAAAGAGCAATGAACAGCGGCGCAGAACTAAAAGAGCTTTGAAGGTGAGAGGGGAGCAATTCTCCCACGTGGCAATGCATCCGACTGCCCATACACTGAGCACGGTGGGCGTGCGAATAAAGTGTTGAATGTGTGCGAAGAAAGAAGGCGAGGGGTGAAAGAGTGTGCTCGTGTCGGCGGTGTAGGGAAAGGGGGGGTTGGAGCTCATTTGGAGCCTCGAGAAGGGAGCAAGGAGGAGATTACCAAAAGGATTTTCGGGAGTTAATTTTTATTTTCAGCACCCCCATTGGGAGAGGTGCGGAGGTCAACGATAGTGAGAAGGGGGGGGGGTTAGAGGCGTGAAAGGATGAGCGCAAAGGGACCCCTGAATGGGACTGGGACTTGGAAGGGAGGGAGTGGAGGGCGTGGGAGGTGATGGTTTATAACGACAAGCGGCAGCGGAGGTGGCGGGAAAAAATATCAGGCACTCGTGCGTGAAGATAGGTGGAGGTGTTGAAACGTTTGGTCGAGGGAGGCAAGCGGAGAGAGGGTTCGAGGCCTGTATTTGTGTGTGAAGGAGGCGGAATAAAAGGAATTGAAACGAGAAGGGAAAGGGGTTTTTTTTCAGTTTGGTTACCCTGGTCTCGGGGGTGAATAGCGAAAGGGGTTGGTTGTTCACTCCCGGATTAAAACAAAAAATAACACAATGAAAAAAAACAAAACACGGAAGATTTAGGTTTTCGAGGACGCGGAAACAAGAGTTTTGGGTTTCTGAATAGGGAGGGGAGTGGTAGGAATAATACGCTTTGAGAGGGAGGGGCAGAGATTGAGGGACCTATTGTTGAGGGGGGATGGGGGTTAAAGCGTTATTTCTAACGGGTGGTGGACTGAGGCGTGGTGGGAAGGAGTATTTATTTACCTCGTGGGGCGAGCAAGCGGGAGATTGGAACCACGAGCAGAGTGGGGAGGATTCGGGTTTTACCGATGCCGGTGGAGAAGGGGATCGCGGGTGTTCCGCCGACACACAGTGCGGTGAGTCGCGGCCGCCGGGGCGGGAGGGAAGGTTTTAGAGGATACACCCAAAACCAGAGTCTGAGCGCGGGGTTTGACCGTAAATTAGAACCAGATATCCATTACAACTGTCTGTACGGGGTACGCAAAGGTTTCCTCCATCCTTCCTACCCCAAATCTCTCTCCCTCTCTCGCTAGGCGCCTTCTACCCATTTAACACTCCGCGGCAAAGCCCTCTTTCCCCTCCCGAAACCCATGGCGTTGGCTCCATTTCCCGTCCCGTATTTTTTTTTGCGCGGGCCAACTCCAATCTCCGATCATGCCCTCGCCTCGAATGTTTCGTTCGCTTTGCCGATTCCGTCCTGTTCGCAACTGCAATCTCTCCTCACCCTCCGGAGCAACACCATTTTCTCCGTCCAAAGCCTTCCCCCTCTCTAGGGTACAACTTTCACGCAAGCCGGATTTTCTCCATATCCTCTTCCATTGTTTCTCATTCTCACTGGCTTCAATATCTACACGGCGCGGCGTGTGGGTTTGCGAGAAATGAATTAAGCTCTGAAACGTGAGATGATGAGTGAAGGTTCACTGCACTTCTATCGATCAGTATCATATGCATTCCAACCATATAGGTAGTTTCTATGAATTTTTCTTGGGAAGCGAATAAAATACATATGGCATATGACATTGGCGTTCTATAATGCGGAAGAAAGAAGGATTAGGCATCTGATTAAAGAAAATGAGTGGTGAGTGAAAGAATGAGATGTTTGCAGATTTTCACAAAAAATTGGAAAACCGCGAATAATTAATTTTTTCACTATGAATAAGTGCCACCACATCCGCTCTAAAACCACAATAAATATCGTTGATTATTAAATAAATATACTGTTCGAGGATGCCCTAAATAGAATTGATTCCCCCCGACCAGAAGCTTGAGTTTTCGAATTCTATCTCTATGTTAGATGCAGTGTGTTTAAATTAAGAGCAGTTTGGAAGAAATATCACTTCACAGAAAAATAAAAATACTGTCCTAATAATTAATACAAAAGTCTCATCTTTCTGATGATGCCAAAACAACAGAAACTTTATGTTCCACTACACGAGATATTTTATTGGGAGTTGTTACTGCTGGTCGCACCAGAGACACATTGTAAGAAAATGAGGAATATCTGACTCAGTGATCGTGTCAAAAATGAAATTAAGTAGAGTGGATATATTTTATAAATTGTACTGTTAGAAAATTTTATACTCACCAGAACACTACACGAAATCTCTTCGTCCGTTTGTCCGTCTAATGAAGGTTTTTTGGCCAACACTGTAAAACAAAATGTAAAATGTACATATTGAGTTAATTATAGCAAGTTTAGTTGCAAAAACAAAGTTTTTAGTCATATCTGTTGTAGTATATTTACTTTAATCTTGTTACGGCTGCTTAAATAAAATAAAAAAATTAAATACGGCTGGTAAATTAAATTCGACTATGGTCTCTAAAATGACTGTAGAAAAATCTTGCTGAAAATAAGGCCTTAAGAAAGACAGTGTCACATAAACTAAGCAGTTGAACTACCATAACGCTCAAACTTCTGCCAGATACCTCCATTTAAAACGAAGCCAGTAGCCCTCTTTCTTTAAATATAAAATTCAGTTAACTTCCAACCACTCATCATTTCAAAAATCCGCATGTACATCCATATAACCCTTCCAAAACTTCTCCTTCTGGATTCCACACTCTAAACTCGACGAATTACTCATCGGGCATGAACATAGAGCTTGTCCTAAAATAATTTTCAATGAGTCTTCAATATATATTCTTTGATTTTGAAGCAGCTAAAATTAAAATGTATATATACTCTACTTTGACACTATTCTCTCCTTGCTAAGCTTATAAAACGTCTCAGCTTTCCATTACCACATTAAGCGTAGTTCTGGCTTAACTGATCTTCTCTCCTTAGCTTTAATCCCAATTATTTGGGGTCAGCTTTTTGGACTTTAAGCTTCCAGCGTGCTCTATTCAAAGCGATATCCTCTTTGGCACCAATCTCCAACATATCCTTCTTCACACACTCCATCCATGTTTTCCTTGGCCTTCCTCTGCTCTTCCTTCCCTCCACCTTCAGGTTCATTACTCTTTTCCCCAGATATTCACCGTCTCGTCTAACAACATGGCCATACCACCTAAACCTGCACTCTTCCACCTTTTCTGTTATAGGTGCAATTCGCAAACTCCCTCTAATGTGGTCATTCCTAACCCTGTCAGCTCTGGTAACCCCACTCATCCATTTCAGCATGCGCATTTCACCTGCATGTAATACTCTCTCATGTGTACTCTTAGTAGCCCAACACTCAGCTCCATAGTGTAACACCGGTCTAATGATGGTCTTGTATATCTGGCCCTTCAACCTTGGTGGCATCCTTCTGTCACAGGTTACACCTGTCACTGACCTCCATTTGTACCAGGCTGCAGATACCATGTCCTTAATTTCTAGGTCAAGGCCTCCATTCTCTTCTATTACAGCACCCAGGTATCTGAAATAATCCTACTTAGCCACAGGTGTTCCCGAGATGTTAACTGAGCCGGCTTGCTTTGTGCCATTAAACTCACATACCATATACTCCGTCTTGGTCCTACTCACTCTGAGCCCAAACTTGTGCAGTTTCTGAACCCAGGCATCCAGTCTTGCTTGTGCATCCACCCTTGATTCTGCAATAAGTACGATGTCATCTGCAAATAACATGCACCATGTTGCTTCATCCTGTATATCAACTGTTATGGCATCAAGGACCAGATTGAATTGGTATGGGCTCAGTGCTGATCCCTGGTGTAAACCAACCTGTACTTGAAAGGACTCTGTCTCCCCTGCCACTGATTTTACTCTTGTGCTAATTCCATCATACATATCCTTTATTATTTGGATGAAACTGACAGGGATATTTTTTTATGCAGGGCCCACCACAGGACCTCACGTGGTATTCTGTCATAGGCCTTTTCTAGGTCGATAAATATCAGATAAGGTCCTTATTCGCTCTCCTATACTTTTCCACCAGCGTTTTAACCCCAAAGATAGCATCCGTGGTTGATTTACCTGGCATAAATCCAAACTGGTAGTCAGAGATAGTAGAATCCCCTCTTAATCTCATCTCTATGATCTTCTTTCACAATTTCATAGTATGGCTCATTAGCTTTATATCCATATAATTACCACAGTACTGCACATCACCCTTATTCATGAATATTGGTACCAGATAGCTCTCTCTCCACTCATCTGGCATTCTCTTTTCCTCCAAGATCTTTGTAAACAACTCTAACAGCCATTGAACCACTGCACCACCAGCATGCTTCCAAACTTCAATGGGTACATCATCTGGAACCACTAATTTCCCCCTCTTCATCCGGTTTAACGCTTAACTAATATGGTAAAAATATATACTAAATTACCCATTTTTCATATATCCTTTCACTGATGAAATGGGCTACCAGTTAAAACCCAAAATTAAGGTACCCAATACGGAGATTACTCCACGATTACATTTTTCAGGAACACATTCGTTCTGCCAAGAGTCACTACCTAGGAGCAACCGTATTTTGACATCAGTTACGACAGTAATTCGCTCATAACTTTAAGGAATGAGTTAGGTTACATATTTTATTTTTTCTCAATTTTTTATAACCTTTTTACTCGTTAAAAATAGTATTGATTTAAAGCTTAAACACGGATTCTCGTTCAAATTAACGATTTTCCGGCAGTAATCCAAGCTTTCTCTAGAAGAATACAAGATAAAATCATTCAAGGTCAAGTTATAGTTAAACTAACCTGGAAACCGAATTTGGAAATTTTAATTCATCTCAGTTTACCAAAGGCACTTCAAAGATACCACGCAGAAATTTTCAGATTTCTGTAATAAGCGACCCCGAGTCTAGAACAACCTTTAATTCTGCTTGCCTATTTTCCAAAAGGCCACCGTATAACCATAGTATCTAACCGAGGTTGTACTTATAGACATTCCAAGGTTATTCACTTGAGAGCGTTTGACGTTACTGTCGTTCGCAGGAAATCGCACTTGTTATTCTACCACCTAATTTTGACGAACTGTTATTACTGCGCAATTATCCAGGCGTCAATTTGATTGGGTCCGTGTCAATATGATCCTTGTCCACGTTGGAAGAGGCTCCAGTCCAGCTGTTACACTATTTCCACTCTTGCTCGGGCCTCGTACAAACATTCCCGTTCGATTGCCTTTCCCTCTCAAAAAAAACTTCCCCCCGCCTCCCGTCCTCACCCCTTTCCCTGCCACCCCTTAGCCGGCCAAACTCACCCGGCCCTGTACCATCTCCCTTCCCACTCGCCCTATATTATATCCCGTTCCGTTTTCCCGTCGACCGTGTGAGCTCCTTTTCTCTCGACCGAGCATTCCCGCCTGTCACGTCAAAACAATATCGTTCCATTTCCTTTCATAAAACGTATTTTGTGCCTTCCTCTCCAGACCAATTGCCGAAATAGCAAACGAGCGAAAGAGAAAGGATGACATAAAGGGAGATGAGAAGACTTCAAACGGATACTTTAAAGCCCGACGTTTAAGTCTATCGTTGGTTCGAAAGATCCCCGTGACTATCTGTGTCCCCACTGAAGATGCGTGTCCGAAAACATTGGCTGCCTAACGCTGTTGATGGTAAAACCGTAAGGATGAAAACCTATACAAGGAATTTGACAAGGAAAGCTCTCGTTAAAGCTTCGTGCATAGCAGTATCCCTTGAATATGATTGACAGCTCGATTGCTAAAGAACATTAACTGGACTTCATTCACAAGCAAAAACTAGGCAAGCATATACATTTTGCATTCATTATTTATGCAATAGACGAATATCCTGCTCCTGGAACAAAATTATGGGTTTTGGCCATTTTTGAGGCAAGGAGTATCTATATCTGGGAAGTGGATTCTAAAAATTTTAACGATGATTTAGAGATGATGAGGCGCTTTTCATAAAAATTAAAATCTATGACAAACGAAGTTTTTTCGTCAACAAAAAACTCGATACAGCTGTTTTAAATATCCCCCGATCTGAAACTCACATAATTGGAAGATATCAGGACAAGCCTTCATGGACTACCACTTTCACAGAATCCTCTAAGGAAAAATGTTTTGTTAGCTTTGACAGAGTACGTCTGGTTATCATTAGAGCCCACAAATTTCCACAAGGCGGGGTAGATTAACTCGCTAAAGCATTTGGGTTCGAGTCTGAGTTCAGTCAAGGCAAAATTTTATTTCCTCTTTGATATTTCGTTTTTTGAAACACCTAATGTGAAGTTGCGTACTGAAAGTCATCAAATAAATTACGACAGCTTGAGCCTGTCCGTTGTTTATAGAGCTACTAATATTCTGCCGTGACAGACTGGATGATATCTGTAATAAACTATTCCACTTCTTTTTTTATTAAAAGTTCACCTTTCGATTCTCACGTTTTATGAGCCTAAGCATAATAAGGAGGAAGTCCAAATCCGGAAGATCCATGTATTTTTGCTAGTTTCATAATATTTATTCTTTGTAATTTTCCATGCACACCACTCTGTCAATCTTTCGTTTACTAATCTTCATAAAAGTCAATTTTTAGTTAGTAAACTTGACTTGAATAGTCTTCCAACTCGTTTTAAGAGGATTTTCATTTGCCAATTTTTAATGCATTTGCCATGGCATGCCTCATTATTCAGGACTACAATGAATTCTCAACGAATGGTCGAGAAGAAACAATTTATGAATTTCTGAACCAGCTACCGTTATACTCATCGTCAGCTTGATCTATCCAAACCGATTTGTTATTCTCGCTAAAATTACAGAGGATAATTTTTTATGAGTCTTTTTTCATGCTGGGGCAGTCTTAGTTGTAAAAATTAAGTTGAAAATAAAGCAGAAAAACTTGCCAGGATATTTTTATGTTATGCATCATATTTTAATGTAATTTTCATGTAACATTTTCATGTAATGTTACAATTTCATGAGCAGCAGGTTTGATAGTATTAAACATTAGGCGTAACCGGACCGAAAAATGAAATGATAAGATAAGTAGTCACTCAAAAGGTCGCCATTTAGGTTTTCAGGATTGTTTTTCAATATTTATCAATCCTTTGCAAATGAAAATGCAAAATCTGACCATTTCAACCATGTTAACCTATATATTATTTCGCATTCCTAGTAGCATTAGAAACAGGAATTAGTTAAAAGTAGCCAACCTGTGTATTGGAAAATCGATAACATTTTTATTTCTTGGTAATAAACGGAAATGGGTTAAAATTTGGCCTTGTTAATTCAAAAATCGCTTTCGGACTCTGATTAAATATCGAGTCCTATCTAACACCCTTTTGGCTTTCCACACATTTTTGACGGTGCTTAAAAACTGTTATTCTCGTTGTTATATCATGTCATAGGTAATAAGAGGAAATTAAAAGCATCCATAAGTGTTTTTCATTTCCCTGACTTATCTGTTTCAATATACAGGATATAATCAATATCGATTACCAGTCAAATTACCATAGCATAAAGTTTAGATAAGAATATAAGCAGAACTGTTTATTTGAATTAGTTAATTACCTGAAAATTTGAGAAGAGATTTTAATATAATTTTATCACTAAATGGTCAGAATATGTGAAAATACAAGGGAATAAAAATCCTGTGCATGATACTCTATTAATGGGAAATTAATGAAATGCGGAACAAATCCAAACATGAAAATATGAAAATCCGAAGCTTCAATAACAGGCTAATATTAAATATTCTTTGCATTTCAATTGGATTTATTGGTTCAAACGCGGTTTCAACGATCACGCATCATTTTCAAGACAAAGGATGTGGATGATTTTTTATGCTTGATTTTCTAGACTATTGATTGAAATCTTAAAAATTACGTGTACGCGTTGAAACAGCGGTTGACCTAATAAATTGTGTTGAAATGCAGAGAATTTTTAATATTGGCCTGTTATTGAAGTTTCGGATTTATATGAAAATACAAAGAGTTTTCAGCTATTTTATAATTATTTTTTACAATGTATATAGCTTTGATTTCAGGATAGTATAATTTTAATCTAATTACTCCTCATATATACCTCAGTTATTTAATAATAATTATTACTCTTTTTTGCGCGTTAAGAACAAATATATAGCGTAATTTTTCCTCTGCTGAAGTTTTGGAATATATTTTTTTCCATCATCCGGGCTAGAATGTCAACACACAGGACATAAATATTTTCCTTGTACATAGCTAAATTAAAAGGAGTGACCATAAAATAAGAGACTAACAACAAGCAAAAAGAAATATAATAAAAACATTTTTTTTATGCAAATTTCGTTTACTATTCGAAGTATCGAATACTTTGATGAGATATTCATGGTATTGTTGAAAATGTTGCGTTTCTGAAAAAATGTCTTCTTCATGGCCTCTACAATTTTTGGAATCGAGTACCAAAAGTAATAATAGGGAATAAAGGCCAAAAACGGATCAAATGTGACGAGTAGAATTTGTTTAAGAAGAGTTTATCTTGTGCAATTTAAAATCTATTTATGACGCTCTAAGTAAAGACAGAGACGTGGAATTTGGTTGCATGAATGATAATCTTACAAACAATTAAGCATTGTCAGTGTATTGTATCGAAAGTTGCCTTAAAACAACAACATGTATTTTAAATTATTTTTCCAGGAATTATGAGCAAATCGATTAACTGCTAAGGTAGAAGACTAAATGGAATTTCAAAAAATTTCAATTTTTCATTAAATAATTCATATCGCGGGGTAAATATGGATATGAAAATCTTGAGATATGGTGACGGCCTGTCATATATCAAAAAACCAAAGTCGAGCATATTAATAAACATACAGTCCATTAAAAAATATATTCGATTATTATAGACATAGAGATCATTTAAAAGTTTCGCCATTCATGTCGGGAATTTTACTTGATGTATAATAAATAAGTTTTTATGATCAATTGCTAATAACTCTAGATATTTTCATTGAAATACAAGAGGTGCCAAAGGGAGTGCTATGACCCGTGAAATAAAATTCTTGGCCAGGATTAGGAATCATCATGATCAAAAAAATACATCTGAGAGATGCCCTCTTTAGAGGAAACTTTATACAACGTTCCGGTCAGTGCATGACATGGACAGGAAAATGGATTCTATTCTTCTTACTTCCAACGCAAAATCAATGCATTCTCTCCCCGAGGTCCCCATGAATCGTCAAGTCGGACAAAACCAGGGCTTAGACGTTAAGGGTTGACTTAGAGGGTCAGCAGCGGGAGTCTTTGGTTCGAGGACACACCCCAATCTCTCACGAACTCGCCCATCGCAAAGTAATTAGTGCACGCGACCCAGATCCGAAAACTTTGCCCGGGACTCCGGAATCGTTACCTCCTCACCTCCACTTAAAAAATTCTCAACAGGCCTTCGCCCAAACAATGCGTGGTCGACACGCCAACGCTTTCCACTCCAACACACAACTATTGTGAAAGCTGACGCAAGTGACAGTAAGAGGGGACGATAGGGCACGAAAAATGGAGGTAATAGGGGAAAGTAACTTTGATAGAAGGACGAGGAGCATTATGTACTTTGACGGATTTGTTTATTCACCCGTTTTAGTTTTATCAACGGGTAATGAATGGAAAAAGGTGACTCTTTCACTTACATAATTGACAAGGAATCTTTTCTCTGTGTTCCACTTTTCTGTCCTTCAGATAAAGTGCAGGCTCAAATAATTCTCCGTGGCAACCATATAGTCTTGCAACTTGATTGAATAAACTATTAGCTATGAATCAACTTCAGATTCTGAGTTTGTATGGACGCCACCCAAGAACAGGATATCATCATCATCATCAGGTGTTCAGCCGAGTACCAGATTCCGTCCAAGGTCGTTTTCATTCGCGTCAGTCTCTCACCTGCTCCTTGTATCCTGCTCCATTAATATCATCTATCAGTTTCACCCTTCTCCACCCTCCTCTAACTTCCCCTTCTACCAATTCTTAGAGCTGTAGTTAGGGTTCAAGGTTGAATATACAGGTTGCCACAAGCGGAGTTGTTTGCGCATAGCGGACATAGTTGCTAGCGCGAGCGATCATTCTCAGACAAGTCCGTATGGAAGCGCATTGAAATATGGATTATAAAAAGTACCCTTTTCATAATCAGTTTGGTGATTTATCTTTTATAAAACCATTATAGTAATGACTTCAAAAATTACTAATGTGATAATTACTTGAACTCTCTACAACAGACTCGCTCAATAAAAATTTTATCGCCGCGTGCTGACAGTAAAGTCAGGCAAAAGACTACTCAAAAGCCGTGGGAAACGGTAAATCGCATTGTTTACGTGTTTTGAGGCTACTTGTATATTCCATGGACCTAAAGCAATTATCTATTTACCTCTCAACACATGCCCGAATCATTTTTATCCTCTTTTGAATGATTTTTAGGAGTTTCTATCCACCCCAATCCTGTTCAGCACCTCTCCATTCCTTATTTTGCATGCCCATAGCTTACTCACCAACCTCCCCCATGTCTACATTTCAAACGCCTCAATCTTATCCATATCTCTCTTTCCGTAGGTCCCCGTTTCATACTCATGAATAATGGCACTTCAAATAGCATCTGACGAATCTTTTTAACTCCAGAGCTAAATCGTTGCATGATATACTGTTAATCTCCTGATAGATTCCTTTTACCACCGCTACTCTTGTTATCATCTCTTCTTCACTGTTTGGTTTTCGGTTATCATATTCTCAAGATAATAAAATGTTTTAACTTCTTCAATGATACTTTCCTTCATACTGTGGGTTATTTTCTCTATTCCAATTATTTCATTAGTTTTGTTCTCCACACATCTATTTTCATCTAATATTCCTGCATTTCTTCTTCTAGCTTTGCCATTTGTCCCCTAAGGGTTAGAAACAGAATATGAAAGAAGGATATTGAATATAGGAGAAGACGAAATCAATTTGGGATGAGTATAGGTTTATTTTGGTATCATCCAGTTTTTGTTGCAGTCGTTATTGCTGCATGATTTTTTGTACCTATCTGATAACCAGTGCATCCCTATGTTGTCTTTCATCAGATCTGCAGATGCAGTGAGAAAATAAAATAAAAATCCTTCGCACATAGTGAACATCGTGTCTAAATTCTTTTCTCTAGCATTAAGCCTTCCTTCACATCTTGAAGACCCCAGCGGCTTCACACCCAGGACATCTGATAGCACTGTTACATATTCGGCGGAAGTCAATACCAGTCAATCGCACATGTTTGTAGAACACTTTAAAATTTTCGCATGTGAAATAAAGGAGCATTGTTTTTTTTGGTCCGGGAACAACACTACATGATAAAAACTTCACTTAAAACATTCCAATGCAATACTATGAATTGTATTGCCAAAATGACATGAAATGAATTTTGCGTGCGGTCACACGCCTACATATAAGTTTTTGAGCTCTGGATGGGTACATATATTATGAAAAACTTATAATGCCTCCGCCTTTGCATCCGCTGGGCTTCTAAATTATTTTTTTAGTACATGAAGGAAATAAAAATGCACGTGGTAATGTAAATCACCACACAGTTGGTGAAGTCCATGAACTAGGGGGGAAAATTCGACGTGGAGTGAGAACACTTTTTGGTAAGTACTATTTAAGCAGCAAATGCCTTTGAAATGCACCATGAACAAATAATTCTTCACGAGGCATAAGGAAATACGGGAAACAAGATATATGGGTTTGATTACCGGGAAAGTGAAATTAGTTTGGAATGGCAAGTTGTCAAAATATGTGAACTTTTTAATAATTTTTGGGAGAGCAATGGGCCACAATGATCACTTTAACAAGGGTGAGAAGCAGATGTATTTGTGTAGCATATGCGTTTGAGAGAGGGGAGGAATGACACGGGAATTACGACACGGTATACGAACGGATTCCCACCTGCGTGACTGCACAGGCACGACCCTGAGTATCAACACACTCCCCGTCCAATGCCAAACTCCATTCTCCCGACACGATTTCCCCTTCCTTAAACACATTCACGCCAGCACGATCACACAACATTCAGTGCATCCTAAATGAACGCGGTTTTCCCATGCTTGGTACGCTTCGCAGAGCACGCAGCGACAACCGCACGGCACGGCGCGAGCGTATTAAAAAATACCGCGCCATCCGACGATAATCCTTTGTGCTTTCCAGGCGAAGTAATGCCGAAGTCTAGCTAATGCTCTATTCATTCGTGCGGCTCCAATTTCAAGAAAAAGGGCAAGATACCTTTGAGCTAGCCCTAAGCGGCCATGAGTTGAAAATAGACTTGCCGATAGTGGAAACTTTTTTTCGATCCGAGAGTCACCGAATGTAGTAGACTTATGTTTACTCAAAGAACAGGTGAATTAGGCAATGATAATTTATTCGGAGATATTTAAACAGGAGTGGCGTTTATTGACATCAACAAAGATTGTTTACTCGAGTAAACTCGAATTTCTGTCACTCTCCGTCGCGGCAATATTTTTAAACAATCGCTTCTCACGGCCTTCATTTACTAATATCATTCACACATGCAAAATAAATCTTAATGAAGCTCTGAAGGAGCATATGAATTTGCAAAACGTCAGCATAAAGGAAATATCATGAACATAATTATTGAATGAACCTTTATCTCTGAACAATATATAACATTTGTTGTAAAACTCTTTTTCCCCTTCACCCCATACAGATAGTTACTTAATTCACTTTCAATTTTACATTCTACTTTCATAGAGAATATTTGTGAGAGTTTCAATGAATTTTCATAACCATGGAGCACCATGAAAAGGAGTCAAGCGATAGCTGCCAAATTTATGCATTCGCAGTAAAAATTCTGTCGAGGATACCGTTAGATGCCTGATGCCCCGAGGATGTTAGATGATGTTGTGGGAGCCTTTTGAAAGGTAAACTGAAATATTCACGTCATTTTCAAGCGTTTTTTTGTGTCGGAAGATACGTAGACTCTCTTTGAAAAAAATACCACTAAACTTGCACCGTTCCATAAGTAATCATCCTTTCACTATAAGTCCACATGTGTTATGAAAAAGCAATTACAAGGAAGACTCCTGGAAAGTTATGTTTGAGGTGTATCCGAATTTATTCAATTTCTCCTTCCAAAAGAAGAAATTCAAAATTACTAACGTTGAAATTACAACTCCTAAATTCTACTCTCTTGCAATTCCAGCCACCTTTTCACATTTTGGTCACATTTTGATTCTGGTCGCAGACCATTATTAAATATTCAATTTGAGATATCTCCCATTATTTTTCCATGACTATGTCCAAAGTCGCATTCTCCTTGCTCCACCTACCACCATGTATACTAAAATAAATCAAAAATATCTCTTTTCTTTGATTGAATCTAATTTTTTTCAACCAAAATTTCTATTACTTCAGCAGTCACTAAACACCCTGTCTCCCTTATTTTCACTGTATTACCCAAGCTAATTCCTCACAAGCTATATCATCATGTAACAGCCACTAAAGTTATAAATGCCTTCATTCCATCTTATTACATATACAGCGAATATCAACCACACTTTCGTAGCAATCAATACATGGGTTTTACACGAGTCTAATGAGATCTATTGAGTCTTATGTTATCTATTTCTACGTAACTGTAAAGATACTTTAACTCTAACTTATCGTTTGAAAGAGAATGCCTAACTTCCCATTTGTTAGGCATTTTAATTACTCGAACGCAAAAAAATTAAAGGTATAAAACCTAAATTTGCTACAGATAAAAGAAATAGAACACATGGGAAAAATCACTGTATTGGACATAACAGCAACAAGTTAGATCCTTTAATGAATTTTTAAGTAATTAATGTTTTCAACGAAAAAAATCAAACATTATGGTACAATGAATGATGAAGTAGATAATATCGCTGGATCCACTGCATATGAGCTAGAACAGTTTATCCCCAAGAGCTTTCCTAAAATAATTGGATGAATACTCAACTTTCAACTCCAGGTCACTTCCATCAGCAAATACCAGCGGTGCTGTCGTGATTTCTTTACGTTATCAGCACTAAGACCGATCGCCCAACTCCCTTTTTCTCTTGACTTTCCCCGCGACAGGAGCTCACCGGTCGGCAGTCTGCCTGTAGCTGTGCAACAAGTCGACGCAGAAACGGCGTCGACCGCCACGAACTGCTCTTCAAGTGGCTCATATCGTTATTATACTGTTCTTTTCAGTTTTAATAAATTCTTCAACTTGTACTACTTTAATTTTTCCACCAAAGCATAATATTAGGCTTAATCCCATACATTTAACTACGCAAGCAACAGCAGAAAAATATAAGAAAAATCGACCTTTAGAACAGTTTAGGAACTTATAGATAAATGAATAAAGATAAAAACTCTGAAACATGGTTTTTCTCAACTGAAAATTGACTGTCATTCACATCATTAACTTGATCCGTCTGAACCCAATACTGACAGGCAATAGCTCCGGCAAGTCTTTGTATTTCAAGTTAGATTAAATGGAAAAATAGATACCGTAACGCTCTAGCGTATAGGTATTAGTTATTTCAATCTTCTCTCACTCATGACATTAGAATTCTTAGTGGAAGCAAAAACAATAACTTTGAGGCACAAGGTACTTAAAAACACTATTTTTAATAATACTAGACAATATCAAATCATATGTCTTGTTAGAACGCGTATTAGCTATTATATATATATATATAATATATATATATAATCGTTCACTCATTCACTCAGACCGCACAGCGGCAAATACTCACATAAATATTTATACAGAAAGGTAGAAAGAAAGTAGATAGGAACACATAAAATTTACAAAAAAATTCATATATAAATATGAAAACACGGAAGACATGGGTAGAACTGTAAGTTACGAAATAAAGTCACAAACACTGTATTTTACATCTAAAGGTCATATATTAGTCAAATGCCAAATTTATTTGGTTGTATGACAGCCAAATGTATTTGGTTGAGTATATTACATAGGATCATTTTGCATTTAATTCGTTGTCATATTAACAAGTTTCAATAAAACTTTAATTTCATTTACCCAGGAATATATTTCAGACCTTTAAAGACATTTACAGCTTTAAATACATGTACATTTTGAAAGCACCAAGCTATCCGAAGATCTTTCTCAAACTCAGCCCCAAAAGAGTTCTCCACAAAGAAAAACGCCATTAATCAACGGCAGCGGCCATCATTTACTCCAGCAATAAAAAGAGTAAATTTTACAGAGACTTTTGTCGTTCTGGCAGAAAAAAATAACTCGCAATGACCAATGTGCGTTACACCGCGTCGCAATCCGAGATGAGGAAAAAGATAAGTCCCACTTTGATCTCGAAAGAAACGCGATTTTCTTAATACTCTATAAAAAGATATTATTTCGCCATTTGCAATTTGTCATAGATAAGAAGAGACATTATTTTTCGGACACTCAGCAAAAATTTCGCGGAGAACGGTAGATTGAGGAATGAGGGGTAATGAGAGAGAGAGAGAGAGAGAGAAAGAGAGAGTGAGAGGACGTAACACACGTCCCACTGGAGCGAATAGTTTTCTGCAAAGTAAAGATACGGGGTGGAATTGGGAGCATGGAAGGGAGGGGGGAAGTGTTGGTATGGGGGGAACGAGGCTTAGTGGATGGGGAAAACTACTGTCCTCCGTTGCGAAATGGTTGGAGAGGGTGGAGGAGAGGACAAAAGGCTAGATTGCAGGGAGATATTTCCAGAGGATGAAGCAAGTCGAGGGACGGCACATAGGAGTGGGAAGTGGACAAGGGTGATTTTTTTCCACCGTATCCTTCAAAGTTGGCAGAAATTAAATCATGTAATATCATAATTTTTTTGAGCGGAGAGTAAAAATTTAACTTTGAAGAGAAGACTTAGAGTGGGTGGAACAAAGAAGTGGAGCGGAGAGGAAAGAGGATTGAAGTTTGAATGGAAAGGGTGAAAAACAGAGACAGGGAGTAGAAGAATGCAAGAAAAAGCGGCTGCATATTTTTGTATTGACCACTAATAATACTCTTCAGTACTGAACGTAATTTCCATTATAAATACAAGCACTTCAGTCAATAAGCTTCAATAGGTTCAATAAGCTTCTGAATAAGCAGAATATTTAGCAAAACGAAATAGAATATACGTACATCATGACCCATGCAAAACAGAGTCAATGATGGGTTGCTAACTTTTTCTTCAATAGATTAACTAAGTTAAGGGTTTACTCTCGTCTCAAATCTTAATCTTTACTATACATGAAAGTCATCTCAATTACTACACAATCAAATATTAACTAAGGAGACCCGTGATTCAAATACATTTGAGGTATTATCACAAATTATTGCATATTGTACAAACAAGACATGAGAACATCATTGAGATGGAGACAAGAGTTACGCTTAAAAATTAATGAACATTTAGAGGCGCGCGCCTAAATCTCCCCAATTTGGCGGAATCGATTCATAATAAATAAAATGAAAGTGACTTAGTAAATTCCACTAAATCTTTTGAATGACACAGTACAACCGTTTCACCCGTATCATCAGGTACATTGACCTATTGTATCTGACGTGCCTGATAATGCCCCACCGCGTGAAACTGATTGTACTTCATTTTAAAAATAGTTTTGAAATTTTCAAACTTTAATTTTTACCAACATGAAGCCATCCTAAAAATTATATTATCCATTTCAAATAGAATAATTGTCGACAAAGGTGTATCACCAGCATTAATCGAACACGAGAGATGTGAATAGAGATGGAAAATAAGTATGTAAAGATCAAAAGAAAGGAGAATAGAACTAGGTGTTAATACTTGACTGAAATGAGCCAAATTCAGATTGAAAAATGAGAATTTATTCAATACAAAATTATTTTAATAAATTGCTTCACATACGATCGATAGTGCATTAACGATGTCGAAAAAGTTGGACAACACGCAGTGGAGTTATCCAAATTAAACAAATAAACATTAAAACAGGGAAAAATTGTGGTATGATTATATTGTTAGGCAGAGAAAATGGTAGATGTTGAGATTCAGAAGAGGGGAAATGAAAATTGAATAGTGAAGGAAAGAAACGGAATGGGAAGGGAGGAGGGAAGAGAGGCGGTGACTAGTCATCGGAGGTGGGAAAGGGACGCAACTGCGAAGGCTCAGGAGGGAGGAATGATACGCATCGAGACACAAACAGGGTCCTGGAGTGGAGAAAACAAGAGAAACGAGGGCGTCGAGATAAAAGAAAGTGGAGAGGGCCTGAGCGTGGTTGGAGGAGGGTTGCACGGGAAGATGGAGAGAACGGCCACGTGAGGGATTCGAGTTGAAAGTCGAGAAGCGCAACGGGAGGACAAGCCGAGTGTTAAACGAAGCACGGAGAGGGAGGAGAGCACACGAAGCGTCCGCGGCGGCAACACGGGGAAATCGGAAGGCCTAGAGTGCGTTGTGCTGTTGCTAATCTAGCACTTCAGCGACATCGAAGGCCTTTCCGCACCGATGACACCATCAAACGACCAAAATGGATTGAACTGCAACCCCGCGAATAGTTCGCATTTATCAACTTGTGCACATCGACGTGTGGAACACGGTTGAAGTCCACGGAATTTATAGGAACTCTCTTGATAAATTTTTACGTCGTAGGACCACAAATAGATCCTCATTTAAATGTTTAGCGCCGCAATAAATGAAATATAATCAAGGAAATATCACCAAAATAACAAATACAAACTTTTTTCCCGTTTAAATAACACCAAGGTTATTTAAAATCAAATGGGAGACTATTCGCATTATATTGCACCCCGATTACAAACAGGATATCATTATGAGAAAAATCTTTAATTTCAAATCACTAAGGTATTGTTGAAAATAAATCAATATTGCAATTTAACAAAGAGTTCGGAATTTTGAATATCCTTAAAGTAAGGTTGTATTTTCAATTATTTCCAAACATAAATACATACAGAAGCATAGAGTAATTTTGACACTTCAATTTAATGCAGAAAATTTATTTTTGCCAACAAATGAAGAATTAAGATAATTAAGGAATTAATTAAAATTAATATGGTATGCCATAATACATTTCTTCCATTAATCAAAGAGATATCAATACTTTTAAATCAGGAGTTAATTATTCTTGGTGCACGAAATCGTTCACTCTTAAAAATTCTCGACATTAATTACGTCGGAAATTTGTATTAGAAGCATTCCTATCGATAGATTGTACTTCCTTTAGCAAGTTGTCAAATTTCCAATTTCTATACAAACATAATGGCGCGTCGCGAATATGAAAACTCAAGTAAGTAGTAATTTAGTAAAGATTGATATTAAGCTATGCAAAAACCTCGTTATTCCTGTGATTACATAGGAATGTGGATAGCTACTTCCTCGCCATCAAACTTTGGTGTGCAGTGATGCGAATTTCTTTTTTTCAATAGTTGGAAAAGGTAAGTGATGAAATTACTCCTTAGAAATGTAAAATATGAGTGCAGAATAAGTCTATGCAATAGCTTATGATGCATGATGCTCTTTTAAACAAACAATTCCCCTTTTTACTTGTCAACAAATAAACCCGGTCTCGTATCAACAAGCAGGGGATTAAAATATATTGCAAAAGATATACAGGGAATAATTTTCCACCGGTATTGAAGTAATGTATTTTTGTCCAAACTAATAACTACCCCAGAGAAATAGTTATAAGCTGCATGTCCAGAGAGATTCTTATCACTAAATATATGTATATTCTCTACTTAGTCATATTTTCTAAACTGACGTGGTGAACGCAAATAACGTTTTTCAAATCAACTTATTATTTTTGCATAGAAAAAGACGGACAGGAACCGAGAAGGGTGTTTTGGATAATAGAAAAATGATAATTTTTGCAGATTGCTCGAAGCAAAGATACGGGAGCAAGAGTGTTGAGCCCATCCACGCAATTATTTGAGGCGTCAAGTCAAAGTATGTGCGTTGAGATGAATCAAAATGTAAATGAAAAGCTATTAATGGAAAATGATTTGAGATTAAAAAACAAGAAAGTGTCAAATGAGACAGGAGAAGAATGACTCTAAAATGGAATAGGTTTCAAAGAGACGAATGAAAGCTGGATATTGAACTTTTTACTTTAATTTCACTCCTCTCTTTTTTCCATACAGCCACAATCTGAATATATCTGTTAATATCTCTAAGAATCGATTGAGTTATCCGTCCAGAATCCTATTATAATCCCCAGAATTCAACAACTCGAAGTTTCACTATCGTAAAAATCTCTCGATATAATTTGACTTGGACCATGTAAGATAGTAATGATACCAACTGTTTGGGCGTAGACACTAATTTTCCCCGGTAATGAACGGTAAGTAATCAAATATTAATAACAAAAACCTGCACCAGTAATAGGGTATTCTCTTGTAACTCACTTCTTGTAAAGTAGATGTGTCCTCTCACCTAGTAGTAGTTGAGCGCAATCTAATAGGCTTTCATAATCGCTAAACCGTCACTAATTAAATGATACATCTAGGTCAATGAATTAAAATCTGTTTAAGATGAAAGCAAATGATCAATTTACATTTATCGTGCATTATATCAAACTGTCCAATTCTTTGTATAAATGAATGAATAATAACCTTTTAGTCCAGCATTATCAATACACATCAAAGTAGACGGAAGCATAAATTAAGTTTTGTATTAGCCACAAAATGAAAAAGTGAAAAAATTTAACTATCTCTCATCATCTCATTACCCTCATGATTCTACTACCATCAAATTCCACATAAGCATGGCGGAGATTTATCATAGACGGATGAGTTCATAATAAAGCAGTGAAGAAGGAACTGTAGGCATTAATCTGGTAGTGTCCAGCACTGTGTTGATGAGGACGTCCTATTAGCATCGCTATCCTTTCTACAGTAAATAGCATTTAAATCTCCCCCAAGGATAGCGTTTCCCACACACCCAGTTACATAAGGGAGGATGGTTTCACCAAAAAAAAAACATCCCTTTCCCTCCTCTTTTCACACCCTGAGGGGGCGTATGCGTTTATGAAATGAATATCTCCTATCATTATCCCAATAATCCTCCCTGATTCATGACTTCGAATGTCTTTTACTTTTATACCTTTTCTGATAAGAATTGCCGTCAAACTCGGTTCGACAGGGATGTCCTATGTCAATGCTGTTGTATACATTGGCTTTAGAACCATTCCTTATAGGAACAGAAAACTGCGGAATAGGGGTCCATCGATGTGGGAAAAATTATACAGGTGTAGCATATGCCGACGACATAACTTTATTTATTAAGGACGAGAAGGAGTAAAACACAATAAATGAAACATTTAAACACTTTGATACAGCTGGGGTAAAAATAAATAGAAAGAAATCTAAAATTCTACACATGCATGGGGAGGAAATAAAAAATACTCAAGGATGGACCCGAACGAGTGAAATAAAAATGTTAGGCCTGTGGTGGCAAAGTAATTATTTTCAGATGGTAGAAAAAAACTGGGATAAGGCAATAAATATAATAAAATGGAATTTGACAAACTAACCTGATCACCGAATGCCATCAATAGCTAAAATATCCTTTATAAATCAAATATTATTCCCCCTACTGTGGTATGTGGCCCATGTGTTGCCACTCCCGGAGAAGAAAAATGCTCAGATAATTAAAATAACGAATAGATTTCCCTGGAATGCTTTTATAAAGAAAGTGAAGAGAAATAAGTTGTATGCTCCTCCTAAATTGGGTGGCCTCAACCTAATTAATTAAAAAACGAAAGCGAATATTATAAACAAAAAAAGTAGCGGAAAGTTTTTGAAAGAAGGACATTACAATAGAAAAAACACTCTGTGTGCGCTCTGGGGAAAGCGAAAATAATGAGGTATTTTAGGAATGTACTGACTGAGGCAATCGGTTTGAAAAATAAATATGCGACCGGTGAAAAACTTCACTCGACAAAAAAAATCTATGAGGAGGAAATGAAAAAAAAACAATAAAAACACCTTAAAACCCGAGAAAAAACCATTTGGACAAATTATGCAAAGTTGAAACACTGTAAAAGGAAAAAAGTATAATGTACAAAATTTACAGTGATTGTATGGTAACGGGAGAAATAAAATACAGACTTGGAATTTGCGATAGCCCAGTATGTCCTAAATGCCGAAGGATAGACAATATAGTTCACAAAATACTAGGTTGTAAAGGGAACTAATTAAAACAGGGAATGGGAAATAATTAAAAACATTTTTAGAGAATTCGACACATTCGGAGATGGAGATATTGGAGAAAAGAATCTGTTAACACTAAATTTTAAATTGTTTCCAGCCACGAAAATTATAATACTAATAGAACTAATAGCAACTTTCGTGGAAGGTCAAACAGGTCAGAAAAATATAAGATCGGCTTTAATCGATAAAATTAAAATAGTAAATAAACAGTTACCCTCCTCAGAGCATGAAAAGACTTGGCTGCTCAACGTCTTTTAATAGTATTTTATGTGATTAAGAGATTAAAAAACTAAAATATGTAAAATATATTCATGTATGTGTCTAAAAAAAACTTTAAACAAAAATATATTATAAATGTATGTGTATTTGGAGCGAATCTTTTTTTCCCTGTATTTCTAATGAATGCACTGTAATATGATATTGTTATAAAATAAAATCATTGTAACAACTCTCAAATTGCTAATTCCTGCGAGGTGCTGTCCATTATTTTCGGAAGATTTCTTTTTGCTGGATCGCTAGCTGTAAGATGCAGTGAGAAAATAATGATCACCTCTAACCAGGAAACACCTCTAACCGAAGGCACCAAAACGGAGTAGCATGAAAGGACTGACCAAACCCTTCATCGGTACTTCAGCGGATCTTAAGAAGCCAGCAGGATAGCTGGTGAAATATTCTCCATAAAAATACATAGACACGGAAAAAAACCCGGAAAAGCATCGTCTTCCTCTCAAAGATTCTGGGGAAGCCTTCATGGATAATGGTAAAGTCATTTTCAATCTGTTTTGGTCTGTATGACAACAACGTCACATCAGTGCAACGCCTGATTTGTTCATAAAACTAAATAGTGAGTATTCTTCATTTTGTACATTTAATTTGCATTCTACATAACTTTTTTTTAGCTGTATAATTTTTCCAAGAAATCTACCAGGTACCTTCATCTTCATTCAATAGCACATTCCATTCAACAATTCTTCATTTTTAGCACTTATTGAATTTAGTATTTCAAAGTAAGCTTCAATAGAGGGGATCCAATATTGGGTTCCGTTCAGTAAATATGAATTAACTGAATGCAATGAAAATTCCTACCAAAGGAAAATTAGCTGACACTAACAAACTGGAAGCAAAGTACACGCTGAATGAATTAAAGTCTTTGTGAACAGCAATGATTGAAATGCCTTGAAATTCAAAAATATTAATAACCTCTTCTTCTCGGCAGGTATGTGCACTTAACTTCGAAGAAATAATGTATTTCCAGGTTTCAAAGTGTTAAATAATTTTTCAACCAATGACCAGTGGTTGATGCTGCTGAAAAATTAAGTACCTGTAAAATATCCAATCATTCTTAATCCTAAAGTGAAATTACCAGCATACTGCTAGTTAAAAATTGATAATTTCTTAGACTAATCATTTTCTAGATAAAAAGTTGACCCGCATTAACTTAAGTGTATTAGATACTTTATTTAATGCTATATATTTATATTTTAGATGCTTTTATACCTCTTCTAGTTATATTCATAATTTTCAATTCTACAACGATGCAATAGATTACATGTTTCAAAGAACTTGATTAAAATACAAACAAGTATGAAAGTTTGCGTAGATTACCTTAAACCAGTTTCCAATGCATTTTTCAGTGCTAAATTTGAATATAACAATCAAAGCTACAGTTTTGCCACAGGCTCCTGGGGCGCTGGAACGAATATTCTACCATTCTCGGGTATACACCACATATTTAAAGACAACAGATTTACCGTTAACCAATGCACATTCAGATTAAAATTGTTTATAAAAACAACCAACATGGTAAGACTCCGGTGAAGAAGAAAGAGTAAAAGATAATGTATGGCATAATTCCACCCAACAATCAATTTTCACGGCATAATCTTTTTAACGTATTATTGAAATATTTTCTGTTATTATAATATCTATCGAGTGCACAACAATCATACTTATCGATCAATGGAACATTTAATAACAATTATATTGACCTATGGCGCTCTGCAATAAAGCAGGATTAGTCCCATTAAACTATGAATTATCAGGAATGTTAAACACATCGCATAAATATGAGCATACAGTGAGTAAACAAATGGCAAAACAGCACTAGTTTTGACTCAAAATTTACTCAATTTTCAAATTCGCAACCCTTTTTGTCACTATTATATGCAGAAAATTTATATAAACTTGCACACCAAAGTCATTTCTTCAAGTTAGAAACACCTACATTCAGTATAATTTAAGTTAACGGCAATAAATATAATAATAGAGTTACATGCACGATTGCTGCATGTGGGCAGAAAATACTGTGCTAGAATTGGAGAGAAAGGGATTTGGAAACTGACAATAAAGGATTAAGTAAAATGGCTAACATAGCTAACTAAAAAGATCTCAAATCGCACATTTCGTTCGATAAGCAACACCGATAGTTCTAAAGATAGTTGGCATGCCCTTAAAGACACGCTTTAAAAATGATCATTTCTAAAGCTATGCGGTTTCAAAAGAATCTCATACAACAGCTATGTACAAATCTTTTATAGCCAGTTAATGCGTTGTAATACAAAAAAAAATTTACGGGATTAGCTTTTTCGTCGTGTATCATTGTAGCAACATAAGAAATATTAATGTTATGTATCAACAAAACATTAATGAGATTCCTCTAATAAAATCTAATAGATTTATCTTTCTACTATACTTTTTTATGAATTATCAATTTTATCGTATTTTCTGTTAAACCGCCTCGTAATTTAGTAAAAACTCGAAAATTTTGCACTAAATTTAACCTTTCGATTGGTAATCTTGGATATGCATAAATCTAGTGAAAAAATAGATATTATGATGAATAAAGTCAGGTATATGAAGTCCTTATTAACCTTGTCACAGCATAATGTATACGTTATGTTTTTCAAATTTGTAGTGAATATTGATCCTTATATTCAAATATTACGATATAGAAACAGTGAAGCTGGGTGACCATTGCCATAAGACCGGTGAAACTTCTTCTAATCTTTAAGAATAAGGTTTTTTTCAAAATTTCGCGAACTACTTACCAAATTTCCCGAAACACCCTTGAATGCAGATGAACTAAAAATAAAAAAACCGGCAGGAAATATGCTGAACCGACGAAAGTCTTTTTCCAGGACATCCGCTTCACAAAGTTTCAGAAAAACCATGGGAAGGAAAGATTTTGATTTTCTCCTCCGTAAAACAAGCGCACGGTAGCATGCAAATAGCAGCGGCTCTTCCCCACGGATGATAAAGTTACCAGCTTTACTACGGGCTTGGCTAAGATGAAAAAAAATCCTCTTCCCCGGAGCCAAGAGCAGGAGGACCCGCTCTAGAGTAAGATGTACGCATAGAAAGAGCTCGGGGAGCGGTGGGAGATGGATTAGAATTGGATGACGGGTGAAAGACAATGCGAGCGATAGAATGCGTGGGGCAGAGGAGACGAGGGGAAGAGAAACTGTCCGGAAATGAGAGGGAAGACAAGTTTAGCGCTCCCGATGGAAACCGACAGGAGGACACTAAATGAGGACAGAAGAGGATGGTGGGGCAAGATGGGAGGAACGCGGTGGGTCTGCGATAGGGTATCCCAGGGATAGGATGAGTTTGAAGGCTGGCGAAGAAGGGAGGCTGTGAGAGAGAGAGGAAATGATGAAGGACAGGCAAGTAGGTAAGGAAAAGGGAAGAATGTCATTCGGTCCTCTTTCGCTTCCAGTGCCGAAACCCAACCGACCGACTAGTGTCATGCAATCTTGTCCCTGCCGACTTATCCCTACGCATTTTTTTTCCTCGGTGGTTACCGTTCTTGCGAAATAAAAATAGTATCCATCCCACCGCTTCACTCCTGTCCATACATTCTTGGCTGTCTCCCTTCCGTTAGACTTGTATTTTATATACGTAGCGATCCACTCCTCCTCTTCTCATTCTTGTTCCCCCTATCATTCCACCATGTCTCCAATTGGGGACACCGAAAATCCTCAAACCTGCATCTCCACCGCATGACTACGTAACTCACGGGGAAATAGGCCGACGCCCGAGACTCGATCCTATTTCGGAGCCCTATGGCGAATGCTATAGTTCGGCTCTTTTTACTCCCGTGGTGTGCGCATAAAAGGGAAAAGACGCAAGGAAGGCGGTAAATGGAATGTGAAAAGAGAGGGTGGATGCGAAAGGGGAAGAGAATAAGGAATGGCAGAGTGGAATGCGAAGGGAAGAGATTGGTGGACGGAGAGACAGCAGAGGGAACCAGAGTAAAAAAATTGGAAGAGGGGAGAGAGGAATGATCTGGGATAGGATGCAGCAAAGGAGGGAGGGCTCTGGAGAAAAAACAGGAGCGATGATGTCGAGGACTTTTGGTGGTGACTTCGTCCCGGTGGTAGGGGATACGGTGGAGTAAAATGAGACATCAAGGCGTATGCGGACGGTCCTATAGGCAAGACCCCTGACTTCGATATCGGAGGAGAACTTGTATAGCAAAAAAATAAAGGCTCCCTCTCCCCTGTTACTTTTTTGTGCGGGCCATCCAGAATCACGAGAGTTTTGTGAGCCATGCGATGCACAAAATTTATGACATTTTAGATGAGGTTTTTTTTTTGCTTTCCGAAAGATTGATTGCCCGAGTGTTTTTTATCTTTTTTTAGAGGGAATTTACAAACCGCCGCAAGCCAAAGTCAATCATTCATAGCTGGTTATTAATATTCACTTTTGAGGACGATGTACATGACATGGGACTATGCCGTAATATGTAAAAATACTGGAGTAATTAGGCACTTAATTAGCGATTGACGAAGCTTGAGATTGAAAAAAGGGAAAAACCCGGAGGTATAAGAAAAAAAGAGTTTCAAATTCAATTGATGCAAAGAGTTTTGGTACTTTAGCCAATATGACTATCGCTACTTGCTCAAACTGATCTTATGAAATTTCCTCATCTGAAATTGTGAAGGTCTAAATTGATGGGAATAAACATGTTTTTAGAATAAAATTTTCTGCAGGTATTATATACATGGAAAACAAAGTTCACCAAGCAATGAATCGAATTTTGAAATCTTTACAACCAAGACGTCTTGAAATGAGCAAAAAATAATGTTAACGCCATTGGAAGTAATGTTTCATTATGCAAAATCAGCTTTAAATATTAATATTTATTAAGTTGGCATTCACAATAGGTAAAATTTGAAGCTCATTACTGTGCTAATATTTTAAGAAATCAAATCATTCCTCAAAAGTAATGCATTCGAACCAGTTATGGAGAGAAAAGCCATCACAAACCTCTGAAATGTAACGAATAACTGATGAAAAAACATTACGGAATGAGTGAAAGATTAGATAGTAGTCTTGCTTTGATTAAAAGACGTAGAAATAATATCTTCCGACTTAACTGTAACTATTAAATCTCTTATATAAGTTTTATAATCACGAAGGTCAACCTAATTTCATTGTGTTGTGATACATAATTTTAATGTGTATTTCGCTTATAGATGAGAATTTTCTAAAATGCTGCTCAGATCAAAAAACTCGAATGAGATCAAAAAGGGGAGAGCGTAGTGGGAAATATAAAACAAAACGGAATTTCATAAATGAAATCGATATTTCATTCAGTAGATCGTTCCTAGATATCAATTATTAAGAGAAGAGTTTCGTTGGAATTCCGGTTGGTTAAAATGCCAAAAGGTGTGTTTGTATCAAACTAAAATTAACCCTCGTATGTAAAGACCACACAGTGAGGAACGAAAGGGTATTGACATAGGATAGTGGGCAAAGGAAATGAAAGGGGATGTGAATTAATAGCCGGGAGAGTTGTAGGAAGTGAGGCAGACATATTGACCGAGCGGATGGCTGGCTGGAAAATAAAGAGACGTCAGATTCGCATTTTCCCTCGCGCGAGGAGATTGTGATTGGAGAGTGGGAATAGAATGGATTAATGGAGAGGAGCCTGAATGAAGGAGGAAGGGGAAGGTGGAGAGTGAAGGTGAACATCATGGAAAGAGAACATTAGGAGAAAACCCAGCCAAAAGTGACGGAAAAGAGGAGGCAAAAATTTAATTTACGAAGACGAGGACAATTTGGAGAAAACGATGGGGAAACGTCACTTTAAAATCTCTGGATGCCTTATTTTGATTTCTATTGGATGCCTGTGAGACGACAATAATAAATGGTGAGAGAAAGACGCAAAAGTTATGGGGGCAGAAGAGCGTGGCGAAGTCTCTGGTTGGAATGGGCATGGGATAGGGAGGAGTGGTAGGCAGTGAGGTGACAGATTTCGGCGACGAAAGTGGAAGAGGGGGGGGACGCGGCGAAGAGATTGTCGTGCCGGGAGGCAAACAAAAGACTGACACGAGGCGGCAAAAAACACAGACCGGGGATTGGAAGAGGAGGAGAAGGGGATTGAAGGGAGGATTGGGAGGAAAAGGGTTTCGCTGCGGTGTGATGAACGACTGGGGATGAATGAAACGCAGGAAAACAACCATTTACATGCGATGGGGGAAAAATTACACCACACACATGCAAACATGCGAGAAGCAAAGGGATGACGAAGAGAAGGAGTGAAGAGGGATGAGGAAGGAGAGAATAAGGGTGAGAGAGGCGTCGTAGGTTTGTGAGCAGGGGATGGCAGATAAGGGATAAGATAGGTTGGGAGAGGGTGGGGGTGGAGACTGGAAGAGGGAGATAGGAAGAGAGAGGGGTTGGAAGAGGAAAGTCCTGCGACGAAACAGACGTTGTTTTCGGCGAAAAAGACGTCATGCTCCGCTGATTCCCAAACCACGAGTTCTGTTCACTTTCCTACGACGCTAAAAACTCACTGCACAACCATTTATCTCCTCGACATGAACCTGCCCTTCTTATCTGGTCCTGGTTTTTAGCGGCTCTTCCTATCAGACAGATTCTCGCAGATTTCGACGTTTTGGATACTAAACATATTTATAAAATGCTCAAGATCGGAGAATATAGGAGGTGTTGCTCAGAGGAAAACTTAAAGTGTCATTGGGTCACCTTCTCCGTTTTCGTTCAGCATGCAGAATACATGATTTATCACTTACAGACCATTTATCTTACATATAATGAGAATACTGACATAATATTGGACCAATATGATGAAATATCAACTTGGCATATTGGCAATTCCCGACAACCATGGCAGTGACCTCCCAGTCTAGCAACTTGCCGGTTTCGCTCTCAAGGTCGTCGGTTTTAGTCTTGCTAGGGCCATTAACTAGGGATGTTAAGTAACACCTAGAGTACAGAAAATCGCTATAATTGCAGTTAGAGCAACTGAAACCATAAGTGTGCTAAAAATTAAATATATGGGGAACCAATTGACACGACATGCTAAAACTACAAAATGGAACACTTGTTTTCTTCTTTTCCCGCGAATCAGGCAGAATAAACGCCATCACAGCCACAAAACCAATTTAAGCAGATTTTAGAACGGAGTCATTTACCTTGTTATTCCATATAATAACGTACTAATTACTGTATATCATTTTCCAATTAAAAAAGCAATTACTCTGGATTATCCGTGTACGGGTCATTCACCAATATAATCCAAATGTGAATTTTATGTATCCTGAATACCTGCCACCCGATCACTCATGCGAATTATTCCCCGCGTACCCTTCAAATAATCATCGAGCATTTCCAGTCATTTGCGGCATCAATCTTGTTTTCTTCGTTTGTCCATTTTTCTCGTTTCCTCCTCCGCGCCGCCATCAATTTGTCTCCGTCTCCACTTGATAAAAAAATGTATCCCCAGACACATTGGTCGAGAGAAGGGAAAAATGATGGTTTTTATCACAGTAAAAAATCCAAATAATGGCGATGAGGCCACAGGGAAACTGAGATACTTAGTTTCGGTTAGAAAAGGCCGATTAGGACTCTGATGAAGGCATTCTTGAAGTCAATTCCACATATCCCCCAAGGTCTGCCTAAAATTTGCACTATCGCTGCCATAGGAGCATATTGTGACTTTAACAACTTCAAAGAGTGAATTGCAGGAAAATTAGTAAAAAAAACTCAAACCGCTGAAATTGATAACAGCCAAAATATAATACTGAATTTGATCATGAAAACTCTCTTTTGCTAATCCGGCCCATTCATCCGGACCTCTGATGCTTAACTATACTTTCGATTCCTTCGGTAGGATATGAGCCACTATGATTTTTAAAAATTCTGGGAAGCTTTGCTTCATGTTTTTTACTCTCGAAGGTAGCCAGTTCTGCAACGATATCAGAAATTTACAGGTTACTTGAATTCATCAGATGAGCCCATCGGAAATCCACCGATTCAAATATCAACCAGTAGAATTGCGTTTCCCCACACGATAAAATAGTAGCTCTGGAAAATCCGACAAAAAGAAATAGACCACAAAGTCAGGCAGATAAATATCCGTGGTACCCTGTGAGCTGCCACATTGGCATGTGGCAGGGGGTTTTAGGGTACAAACTGTGTAAGGGAGTGAAGCAGAAAGTCATATGAAAGTGAACTCGTAAAGTTTATGGCGGGAAATTTAAGTTTTTGGAGCAGAGCTCCGTAATGAAAATACGGAAAAAATTCACATAAGACAAAGTGCAATGAGACTGATATTTTTACCTTGAATGCAAAAAGTCACGGAGTAAAACACCAAAGATAAAATGTAAGACGATAAAGAGAAAATAAAAACCGTTTAGGGCATAAGCAGGCAAATGATTAATGAGGACATAATAAGGTGGAGGGAAACGATGAAAGTAAACTTAGCCTTAATGAATTGCAAACAGAGAGTAGGTATTCAATCAAATGATGATGAATTAAAAAATAAACAATATAAATACCCAATTGGAGCGGAGAATGAGAGAAATGTTTCCATATTATTCAAATTCCATAGGCGATAGGCATGATGAAACTATATTTTTCAACTTTCAAGCTGATACAAGTAATTCTGGTAGAATTCGAATATTATTCCATTAATTAAAGTTATACATCAGCTAAATGTTTGCTAAAGAATAACGAAAGCCGGTCCTTCCAAAAATAATTCCGTTGGAGTTGTAAGTGCCATCTATTAAAGTTAAATGCCTTGCCTATTACATTCCAGGTCAGTAACGGTAGGGCCAGTAATCAAGATGTTCCAAAAAGTTGAAAACCTTCTACTGTTTCATATCACACCCTAATTCATCATATTGCCAAATTACTTATTAAGGCCTGATAAGTCATCAAGCCATATGCCTAGCTTTATATGCCATGGCATGTGATTGGCAACCAGAAGGAAATTTACTCCTTGTTTGCGCCCTCTTAAGTTCCCAGTGTAGGTTTAGATGCGATGAGGCATTTGTAAAGGTTGTGATCCGTACATATGCTAGTTAGAATTTAGCTAGCTAGAAGGGTTATATGGTGCGTCGACGGCCGCGATCATCTGACCCACATAGTCTACTTCTTTGCCTCATTGACAAGAATTGCTGCTCGGTTAGTTCAGAAAATGAATGAAGATACGCAGTATACGACAGTGGATCAATAAGTAATAGGTACACATAATTTTTCCCGCGAAAGTGCAGTGGTTTGGGACGTAATGCTCTCACAGAATTTACCTAGGAATTTACCAGGTAATCGGCCTATTTTTTTAGGAGTAGTGGTAGATTAACTATTGAGCAAAGAAGGCAAGTGTATCACTGTCGTTTTCGTGTAATTAGCAGAGAGGTGTTGTTGGTTTTCGGTGAGGTGAATGCCGAAGCCCAGCTGAAATTAACAGACGGAGTGAGTAAAGTGAGATGATGAGCGTGTATGCGAAAGATTGTTTCGACGGCAGAAACATCGGTAGGTCGCGTAAATGCCTAGCATATGGCCGTGCAACGCAGCCGATTTGCCCTGTCCCAAGGCCTTGTAATATCGAGCGAACGGTATGCCTGGACCACCAGACAGAGCGCTGTAGCGAGAGAATCGTTTCTGGAAGGTATTATTTATTTATTTACTTTTATTTATTTATTTAATACGTTTATGGTACACCCAACATGAAAACATAATAACAGGGTAAACTATTACACAGTTCAACACACAACACAATAACAACAGTCAAGGCTGGCTGAATATTACATAATAGTCTTGATAACATGAGTGATCGTTATCCATAGGACAGATTTTACACTTTTGATAACAATAACTGTACATCCTTCCTAAAATTTTCTTTTGACATGCTAGTATTCAGTTCTTCACAAAAGGTATTATAGGTAATACATATTATATTCGATGGGGCATTCTTGTATTAATTTGTATATACATCTCTCGCATAAAAAGTTCTTTTAAGTCTCCCTTTATTTGCTGGGACTATAAAATTTAATTTTCCAACTAATTCCATACAATGGCCTTTGTTAATAATATCATACAAAATAGTAAGTCATTTATAATTCTTCTTTCACTAAGACTATGAAATTTAAACTTTACTAGCATATCTTACAGGCGATGCCCCGTTCAGTAGAGTCCTGGAACCGTCAGACTATCACTTCTGACACAACGAAGAAACTTTAGGCCGGCAAACATTCCACTTCTGACGCCTAAGTCTAATTGGTTGTACGTAGTTGGCTCTGAAAAATGAAGAACTTTTTGGAGAGAGTATTTTCAAACTTGTGCCCATACAGAAGAAATGTGTTGAGAGCCATGGCGGATATGTAGAGAATAACGTAAATATATTTCTTTACTTTGAATAAGTGTTACCGATCACACTCTGCTACATAAGATGTTGTGCGCTACATATTGATCCGATAGGGTGGGTCGTTATTGCACTTTTTATAGAAGCAAAATACAAAATTCGGAAAAATTGATCCACCCAAATGGACATAAGAGATAAAATTTTCACTTTTTTCGAATTTTTTACACAAATTTGATAGTAACCTCTGAGAATATTTTTGTCTCACTGTTTAGGCATGTAGACTGAAAGCATCCAAAGTTGCCAATAATTTTAGATAGGTTAAAGCGACTATATTTTCAGGTAAGAAGACATCGCTTGCGATAAAAACTGACATTTAAGCCTCAATATGCCAGTTAAATTGCCTAAAGGGGCCAGGAATACCTCCATTGGGGCCTGATAAGGGGGAAAATTCAGTACAATTGAGTGCTTGTGCAGCTCCTTGCTCCTTTGACTAACAATGCATGCCCAGCGACCAAGTATCTCATGTCTGGTCCTTACTAAGTTTTATGAGCTATTCTGGACTGTGATAAGGAAAGTCTCATTTAATTGGTTTATATGATATCCCTGGAACCAAACAAACAGATAGCTTTAAACCTAAGGTATCAGTTTAGAAATCGGGCCGTGTACAAACGCCGACAATACTTAAGAGAGTGGCAGAGCTTCTTTCGCTCTTGTCCACAATCAAAGCAGAAGTTTGGTCGCTAGATTCCTCAGAAGATATAATTACAGCTTTAAAAGCTGCTTGAAATAATCTACCCACCATTATATGCCACCACTATTTTGCTTATGTTGTATCTCTGAGCAATCTCAAAAGTTTCAGTCAAGTCTAGTTTGGTCTTAGATATACAATATCTAAGAATTCATGTGTCTATGTCCTTAACACCAGCATCAGTATCACCAAAGTGTTTCCCGCCATTTGGAAACGGTAGGTGGGTATCATTACATTTAGATGACCGGAGAAGGGCCGAAGCGTGTCCTTTCATGTGAAGTCAAAAGTCACATGTACCTTAAACCCTTCAAATCAATTGTTCTGTCGCAGGTAAGTCAACTGATCCTATACAACCAATTCTTGGATCTGTTTAATGAAGAAAAAACTAGTACTCGATAACAGGAACCATTGGGAACTTGTGACAAATGCAAGCAGTCAGCACATTAACCTGAGGCTACGTCAAAAAGTTATGGGATTTTCTCTGTAAATTATGCCGATTGATCATATTTTGTCCCTTGAACTATTTTTTTACGCTTTGTAATTTTATCTATGCTAGCGTGTTACTAGCTTAATTTTGCTGTTGGATAACGTATCACTGTTATAATAAACATTCTGTCCCGGATTGCAACTTAGCCTAGAGAAGACAAACTGGCTCCTTATTACATTGGGGCACTAATCAAATTTACCGCCGGCCTTCTACACAAAGGTCTATCTTTCTTTGCTGGAAGTTTACTTCACCCTTGTGGTCTACATTAAAAACCTGGTGATAAATTATACCACGAAGATCAAACTTCGAAAGTGTCATTCTAATAACTAAATAAGAAACTGCGCAATTTCCGAGCACCCCGTCGGGAATGCAGTCAAATGACATGAAATAAAAGATCAGTGAGTGAGTAGAAGAGACAGCGCTTGAGTTTTGAGGAAACAGAAGATCCGCTGAAACTGATCAACACAAGAAGATAATTGAGATGTGTGTGATCCATAGTGATGCAAACCAGGAAATTTCAATGAGAACATCTGGTGCAAAACTTGTCCAGGTCATCTCCGCCTGCTAGGCTCTGTGAGGCAGAGCGGGAAGGGGCTGCTGTGGTAAAGAGGCGAACGGGTGGAATGGGTTGTAAAACCAATAATATGCCACTCACCTCATCACAGTCCAGAATAGCTGACAAAGCTCAGTAAGGGCCTGAGGTATTTTGTCGCTGGGCATGCATCGTTTGCTATGTGGGCAAGGAGCTACACAAGCGCTTAATTGTACTGAACCAGGCCACTTATCCGGTCCCAGTTGAGGTTTCCCTAGCCTTTTAGGGCCTATAACTGGCATATTGAGGCGTTATTGCCCGTTTTTATCGTAAGTTATATATCCTTACACGAAAATATAGTCGCTTTAACCAAACTGAAATTATTGGCAACTTGGGATGCTTTCAGTCGATATTTTTAAACATTGAGTCAAAAATTCTCACATAAGACCTCTCACCAATTTGGAATATATTCCTGTAATTTCCATGTGAATGGGTCACTTTTTCTAAGTAATATTTTCTAGAAATGAGAGAAAAAACGACCCTATCTATTAATCTACCTTAGTATGAGCGCACATTGCTGAGAATCACTCACACTGCTGACTTAAATTATATGTTTTTGCTGAATACGATACTTTGGTTGGCTATTGAGATAAAACATCGATTAAAATAGGTTGGAATAGGATCATCACCAATAAAAAGGTTCGATTCATGCAAGAGATAAAGCAAGTAATTCAATTATTCAGAGTCAATTGAGAGCAGAGTTACGCAGAGGTAGATTCTGCAAATAGATCTCCATTATAGATGCTACAATGTCTGGTTTTAGACTTCGAGATGACACTAAGCTGCTTGAGCTTATCATTACATCCCTCAAGCCAATCACCTCCATAGTTATGGGACTCTCTAACAGACTACGCATCCCTTGCTAGTCAGTGTTATACGTCAAAACCTGTGAATTTATTCTATAACTGAACGCTATGCGATGATTTACTTGAATAAAAATGTGAGTTCATTCGTTAAGAGGGAAAAGGCCTTTAAATCGATGTTATTTTTATTTCAATAATGTTAAATTTTCTGAGGATCAGTATTGCAGCTGTTATTTCGGCTCCCAAAAATCTTCTGGAAATAACTCTATAAAAGTGTTTTAATGCGAATGCATTAATGAAAAAATCACTGCAGCCATTGGGAGCATATTTTAGAGTATTTGATGGCAAATACTAGCCAGAGATAAACTCATGTGTTGGGATTTTTTTTACCCGCTCTCCATATTGCTATACCAGAAAAAATGTAAATAGCTCCAAAAATAATACAGCCGGTTCCAGCAGATTAAAGCCACATGTTCGTCTGGTGATAAAAGAATGTATGCATTTTTCACTTGACTACATTGCATAGAATATAAGGACTTACTCTTGACTCATAATTCTCTTTTACTTTTAAAGATTATGATAGTCTAGGCAAAAGTACAGTAAAGAAAAACGGAAGAAAAACGCATCTATTTTATGTGAAGATAGAGTAAATGACAACATGATGCGCACTGTGAAAATTATTTTGGGATTTTTTTTATTTTATACTAAAAACAAGTAAGAAAAATAAATAAAATATTGGAACCTTATATTTTTTAAGACGAGAGCAACTCATGGTGATCACGAGCGTAATATGTCGGCAATTTCACCCACAAATAAAAACTAATATAACTTACAATGTATCATGGGATTAGGGGTTTTTGGAGGATACAAAACACCAACGATTCTAGCTTATTTTGCCTTTCATTAAAGGACCCAAAAATATATATGGTTCAATCAACATTGATTCAACAAACGATTCTCCCTGAAGAGATTTTGCAAATGTGCCTTATTGTAGAAGGCTGGTCTTATTTCAAGATTTCGCTAATCGAGAAACTGTATCAGAAAAAAACTTAATAAGATATCCGTAAACTCCATCTACGGCTCTTCCTCAAACATTGATACGGATGCAAAGTGGAAGAGATTACGATATCTTAGCCAGTTATCACACACAGCCAAAAAAGCCCTGCCTAAAGATAAAATAAGACCAGCCTTCTACAATAAGGCAAATTTGCAAAATCTGTTATCGAAAACGAAGGATAAAATCCCATTAACAGGAAAGAGTGGAGTGTACCAGCTTCAGTGTGAATGTCCTGCCGTGTACATCGGCCAGACCGGTCGGCAGATCAGAGAAAGGGTTAAAGAACATGAAGCTTGTTTCATAAACTCTAACGACATATCCCATTTCTCAAAACGTCTACGTGAACAAGGACATTTGAGTGACTTCATCCCTAAAATTCTCCATATTGAAAAGAAAGGCCTCCGCTTAGATGCTATTGAGCAATTAGAGATTTTAAAAACTGTGGGCTTGAAGGACGAAATTGTCAACGACACTTTGTATGTCTCCCGTTCTCCCCTCCTACACCTCCCACTTTATCGGGCTACCAGCTCATCATAACGACCTCATGCGTCACACGACGCCAACACCTACCAAGCCCCCCTCTCACTCCTTCCGTCCAACCAACCTTCCTTACCCCCAAAAACCCCTAACCCGATTCTTCTGCATGCATGCGCATATATACTCACTGAAATAAAAATTTTCTGCAGTCGCCTGATGATGACCTGAGTGACGAAACCCATGTAGCGGAGGAAAAATAAAAACTGTGGAAAAATCAAGTGTATTCATTGATATTATAATTTTTATACCGGGTTTAATAATTGCCATGGATCAGCAAAACATAGTTGGGTATTTATAGATTACGACTAAAATCCTTGGTCGATTCTGAGATGGACTATTTGAGGAAAGTTAATTACCAATTTTAAACAAAATAAATTTTAAAAAATTGAGTAAAACCATTTTTTAATAGTTTCACTATATTTAAAAAGGATTATTCTTAAAAATAAAGTATAAATAGTTGCTCTAAAATTGTTAAAACTTGAGATATAAGTAACGAAATGGAGATGTAATTTTTGGAAAAATGCGAAAAAATTTAAATTCGCATAATACCTTTTTTTAAAAATTTCTTTAAAAATTTTTTCTTAAAACGGATACAGATTATTTAGCTTAAGGTGTTATACTGCAATGAGTTATCTAAATCGAAGACTCTCCCTAAGAGACGATCGTTTGTAAAATTGAAGAGGAATGACACGCATACAAGTGCAAGGTACAGGACCGCCTGTGGAGATATTGAGCAATTTTTTTCTTCTAGATTTCATTTAATTTTTCCATTTTTTATTTTTTTTCACACAAAAATATTTTTCACAACGTATTTCTCAGTAATTAAGCACAATCTTTGGTCATGGAGATATATATTTGAAGACTTCACTGAAGAACTTCGGTGAATCATTTATTATTATAGTTCTCAAACTGTATATTTTTCATTTGAATACAATGACTTTACCAATTATAGAGCAATGAGCATTAGATTTTTATACAAAATGTGTTTAAAATCAATTAACAAACTAATATAAAATTATTACGGATTATAAAATATGTATTTAAGCCTTGGACTATATATTTCCTATCATTCTTGGAAGTTTTTTTACAAATAATTTTATATTCGGAAAAATGATACATTACGAGTAATAAAATGTAATTCATACACTCATAAAAGAAGTTGAAATAGTTTTACGGAATAAATTCCTATTCCGGGTGAAACATTTCACCAATTTAACCAGTTTTTCGTTCAAATAACAGTATAAAAACGAAATAGATCACCAGACCTTAGGTACATTTTCCTTCGTCACGTTGGATATCCTAATTTACAGGTGTATTCTTGGATGCATATACAGAGTTAATTAATTAATGAATTGCAGCACTTATAAACCTTTTAACACCATCTTCCACTTTCACTACTATTTCATGAACGTTGGTTCATTACGAGTCCCATTATGGCGCATTAAATTGGTGAAGTCTATAGAATTAAAACTATTGGCCTTATAGCCCTTAGATCACAAATTAAAACAAAAGATTAAAGCAAATTGTCGTTCGAAACTCAAATTGAGCCAATGCTAATAAGTATTCAAACCACAGTTCAATTAGCTTCCGAGTCACGTGGAGAGAAACTCTCAATGAAATGAAAAAAACTGTAATCACTCCTAGGTAAAAAAAACGAGAGAAGAGCAGGAGAAAGTTAAGGTCAATTGGTGAAGAATGAAAAGTTGGGAAAGGTGAGAGATCACGACTTATGAAGGTTGGAATGTGAAATGGAAAAACACGAAGGTAAATTCGATACAAATAATGACAAAATCCAATCTCGCCCGGATATTCAAATTGCGTCCAAGCATGAAAGAAAGTACATTTAATCGATGGGGTCGATTGATAAGAAAATCTTGTTGGCTGGACTCAAATTACCTCCAGAATCGTTAAAGTACCAACCGTTTGCGACTTTGTAACCCGTCTTTGAAAACATATACATTAGCATCACAACATGCACACTATCTGAAAATATTTTAGAGGAAATTTTGAAAACTTGATCAGGAATATTGATACTCCAAAGACACATTCATAAACTCTTGGGTAAGATCCCCTGATATCAATGCCGAAACACCTCAAGGTAAATAGCCATAGCAGATTTTTTAAAGGTATTTCTACATAAAAAATAATAAACAAAGAACATAGAAAATATTACGGGGCCATAAAACTAAAATTTAAAAATATATTTATAACTCTGAGAATGTCATGCCATCTTCTCCCTTAGGGAGTTCTATGCATCCATTAAATGCAAAGGTTTTCATATGAATTTGACAAAAGGTATCATGAAGAACAAATAATTATAGAGAACACTTTAAAATACAAAATGGTCCATGCATACGTTTTTACTTTTGTATGATTTACAGACAATTGTACAAAACACTAAATTATAAATTATTGAATCCAACCAGTAGTGGTGTTCAAAATACAGCATCGCGAGTACGATAAAGGAATGGGTCGATGTCGGAAGAGTATTGGCAGGAAAAATTAGGAAAATTACAGAACAACCGATGGAAGAGGAAGAAATTAGATCCAAAAAAATAACAAGTGGTATGAAAAACATGAAAGACAAATGAGAGGAAAAAACATGGAAGAATGTTAATTTTACTTACGAGAATATATGAAAAGATTACTCCTTGGGCAAGGCACATGGAAGTCAAAGAGGTGATCAAAGTGTTGCGGGTTCCGCTGCAAGAGAAAGCTTAAGAGAAGAAGAAATAAAAAGTAAGGGGAGGAGGAGAAAGAGAGAGAGATGCGAATTGAAACACCAACGCTCCGAAATTCTTGGATTCCAAGAAGAACAGGCAATGTGGGCACACACAGACACATATGGCGATTTCACTGCGAGAAACAAATTGAATCTTGAGGGTGAACGAATCGGTGGAGTGGGGGACAGTCGGGAAGAAGTGGGGGAGGTTCGTAAAAATAGACAGGGGAGGTTGGGGGAGAGCGTAACTTAACGATGGAAGGGAAGGCACATGGGAAGAGAGGGAGAGTGTGGGAAAGCATGGCTTCGAGGTCTCAGGAAAAAGAGGGTGAAGGGATATTGGAATAGGTTCGGTGGTAACGCCCGGAAGGGAAGAAAGGAGCCAAAGAGAGGTGACGAGGAACGGATATGGGAGAAGGGATAAGGCAGAGAGAGAAGGAAGGCTAAAGGCGGAAGAAATGAGCGGTCAATAGAGAGGGAAAGAGGGAGAGAGTCGTGGGTAAGCAGACCTCGAGCGAGAAAAAGGAATGAAAAGGGTTATGCGAATTCGTACGAGGAAAGAGTGGGGAACGGTCGAGGAATTGAAAGGGAAAATGAGGAGGTCAAGGAGAAATCAGGAGGCATGCATGGGATAGGAAAGGGAAGGCGAACAGAAAAGGGCGTCATAAAGAGTTAGTTGGGGTATCGGTAATAGAGGTTGCAGTGGTAAGTAGCAGTATTTCAGTTTAACGAGCTTCAACAGCAACGGCCACTTCGCCCTTGCTGTCAGCCACTCGTAGACAGACGTAGCATATTTGACGCGGAGGAGGAGAACATTCACCCAATCAAATATATGCCAGGGATACGCATAAGTTGACTCGAGAAATGACACCTGGACAGGAAATCGAAACCACAGTGACCTTGTGATTTCTGGGTGAATGCTTGGAATATACGTGATTCAGGCTTCCTATTTATCTTTGCTCTTTGCTACTATTGCTCGGTGTTAGGGATTTATGCATTCTACTCTAATAGTCTGTCAAGGATATTAACGGAAGTTAATATTGTACTAAAAAAGCAAATTTCAAGAACTCTAAACCCATAGATTAGGTGCCTGTTACTCAATTACCGACATATTGGGACGATTTCCGGTGGGATTGGTTTGGTTTGATGTGTTAATTACTGGCTTTCCATCCTAAATGCGCGGGCTTGAGTAACGGTAGTGGAAGAGATGTTCCAGTGTCATCATTTCAAATCAGTACTGACGCGCTAAATGAACAGCATATCAATTGTGGTAAACATCGCCATGTGAGATGATAAACTGTCGGCCCTCTGTTTCCTTCTGATACGAACAGGCTAATACCGAAGCCCTGCTTTACTCTACGCCCTCCGCTCTAATGCTTCTCGAGGCAACCTAGTGTAATTGAGGACCTGAGTACAATAACAGCGTAGGTCTACTTATGCTGTCAATAAAAAGAAGAGATTTGCCAAATACTGAAAATCTGTCCTTTAATACTAGCCAACTTTTAATTCAAAGTGTTGCTTCAAGACATCTACAGCTCAGCATTGCCAGAGACAACAGGAAAACGTGGGACGATACTGACTGAAGAAAGGTGAGATATGGGTCAGCATAAAAATTAATACAATTCCGGCATTTATACAATAAAAGTAAATACATTAATATATATCAATCAATAATTTATTAGCAATCATGCACAAAATTCAGGTACAATCGTTTATAAAGTATGTATATGGCCTATCAAAACAGTTGATATGATGCCTCACTCCCTTTCATTTCTTATGGCTCAGTACCCAATAACTGAAACTTTACATATAAATTTCTCAAAAATGAGCATTCTCCTCACGCTGCTATCGCATCTAATTCCTTAACTAAGAAGCCGTGAAAACATTTACATTTTCTGTTTACAGTGCAATAAATATTATTAATCTTTCTCTCATTAACCTACCCACTAATTCTAAATGTCGTACATAACTTCAGTTTTAAAATGTATCACCAGATGCAGGAATCCCAGAGAGGTTCTGGAAAAAATTGAAATAGAGGTAAAAACGACAGGGATTAAAAGAGCGGCCTATTCGTAAGGCTGCTGAACGATGAAGGAATAAAATAAACAAAAAAAGAATTTTTAATCATGCTTTGCTAAAAAAATTATTTAAAAGTCTTTTTAAAAAATAAATACGTTAAAATCGGACTAAAAATGAAAAAAAAATATTTTCTCAAGTGAATGAAAATTTAGCCTAATACCGGAGATAATTTAATTTAATTCAATACAATTAGCCACACAATTATAAGACCACAATGAAAAGGGTGGGGCGCTCTTTCATATTCGATGACAACATAAATGCATTAAATATGAAGATTTTGGAATTCAATGGAATAGAGCTTCAATATACAATTTCTAGAAAAATTTTAAATAAACTTAAGTGAAGGTGAAAAATATAAATGTGGTCGCCCCCCATGCTTGTCGTTGTGGTCTTATCATTGTGTGGCTAATTTCCTTGAATTAAATTTAATTATTTCCAGTACTAGGCAAAATTTTCATCCACTTGAGAAAAAATATTTTTTTCCTTTTTAGTACGATGTTAAGATATTTCTTTTTTTATATTTTTAATCATATTTTACGAAAAGCATGCTTCAAAACTCTTTTTTCATTTGTTTTTATTTTTTAACTTTTTATTCCTAGTTAAAAAATGTTTAAAAAACATTGGGTTAAAATAATAGGTACAGTAACATTTCCACTCTCCCGATTAAATATATTATATCAACAAGCATCAAGCGTAAGCTTTCTTTACTATCCATGGTCCCAAGTGTCAAATTACCTCTATGATAAAATAGTAGAAAAAAAAATCGACTTTGGACCTCCCAATAAAACTGAAAGCGCCAATCTGAGCACGTATTACATCGTGGTATCTAAAGGCGTGGGAGGTGAACAAAATGCGGAGGAAGCCAAACACTGATCCCTTTCACAAATACGCCCAAAAAGTTATCAAAGAGACCAGGTGACGGAAGAAACGCATCGGCGGAACACAATGTTTAAAAAACAACAAGTTGTTATATAAACATTTTATTAACTGTGATAAAAAACTAGGACTTTACTAAAAGAATTCACCAGGTTGTGGACTCGATGAAACGACTCTGATATACCCACGGGATGAGAGTCGGATGTTTTACCATTATTCTAACTTGATTCATAACTTGAGCGAATGAAGTGGTGTGTAGGGTGAAATGAAGTGGTAACCATGGATCCATGGGTATATGGAAAAGCGAGTTAAAGAAAAGCATGTTAAAAGTTGATATCATCAGGGAAGTAGGGTAGTAAACTTATGAATAGCCCTGACGCTTGCGTCGGGATAAGCCGGGAATGGAAAATCAACGCGATGTAGGCATGGATGGCGGGAAGTGTGGCAAGCATTGAGTTTAAGTGGGCAGAACAAAGAGGAGAGAACCTTTGTATGGGCGGATCCCCAATAGCTCCCAGCTCTCTAGGGCCGTAAAAATATCATCAGACTTGACTAAGATACGTTTAGCCGCCGGAAAAGGGAAACCTGAATGCAACATTCGGAAGGCCGGTGGATTATTACGAAGAGTTCTGGTAGTATGGCATTCTGGTATAATCAGCGTTCCATTACTGGCTGTGAGGAACCACTTACTCCACCACAGTCCGCAAATCCCTGCAAACACGGCGAATCCCTTGATACGGGCGAATCTCAACTCTCTTAGGCGTGATATAAAGTTTAACTTCAGAACTACAGAAAATTGACTCTTTCTGATGAATACTTCTACAAGGAAAATAACAGATTATTCAGAGGCTCCCATGGCACTTTTTACTTTGGAACAGGTGATTATCTAAAGGAATAATTTGTATCTAAAATATACACCACAATAATTTACGATATCCTTATATTTTCAAACAAAATGGTAACCTTCCTCTCATTTTGTAAAAAGGATCTACACAAACTCAATAAAAATTACTGTACATTAAAAAGTATTTCCATATATCGAACAGTTTTACTTTCATGCAAGCGGAAACGTTCAAATGGTACTCTTCCGTAAAATTTTGATGAAATGGCATATTTGATGACGCATATTTTTATACATTATATCATTATAATGTGGTAATACTATGATAAATCTCAAAAATATTAGAAACTAAAAGCCACTAAAAATTGCGTCTGAAATTGCACATTAAATTAAATTTCACTATAACCACTTTTTTTATCTACATCGATATCAGCACTTATAAAATCATCACATTAATGAAACGGTTTTTAGGGTTAAAATATTGGGTATTGTAACGTTTACACTCTCCTTATTAAATACATTATATCCACAAGCATCAAGCGTAAGCTGTCTTTAATATCCATGGACTCAAATGTCAAATTACCTATATGATAAAAAAATTAACAGCAATAGTAGGAAAAAAAAACTCGACTTTGGACCTTTCAATAAAACTGAAAGCGCCAATCTGAGCATGTATTACATCGTGGTATTTAAAGACGTGGGAGGTGAACAAAATGTGGAGGAAGTCCAACACTTCCCTTTCACAAATTCGCCCAAAAAATTATCGAAGAAACCAGAAGACGGAAGGAGCGCATAGGCGGAACACATTACACGCGGCCGGGAGAAATCTTGCGGCTTCGGGAGAGAGAACAAGAACGCAATTCGAAAATAAAACAAACCGTTTGATCGGGATAACTGGAAAGTTTGAAATTGGTGAAAGGGATATTAGGCCGGGATTGGGCGACTGGAAATGTGGGGAGGAGGGCGGAGATTGGAGGGAGGTGCGGGTGAGGGAAGAGATAGGGAGGAGGTGGGGGATCAGCGAGTCCGAAAAGGAGAGGTGGGGGTCATTTGGGAGAAAGGGAGGGGAAGGGGAAAGTGAGAGGGATGCGACAGGATGGAGCAGGGAAAGGAGGGACGTTTTTAGGCATTTGCGAACGAGAAAGCTGATTGGATGGGAGGGAGAGAAGGAACTGTGGTGGAGGGAGCCGAGGAGGAAAGTATATGGATTGCAGGGCTCCGTGAATTCAGAGTAGGCAGGTAAGGAGGAAGTCTAGGGGAAGAGAGAAGGTTGTTTTGAGTGTGATGGGAAGGAAAAGCGTTTATGATAGGGAGAGAGGAGGGGTAGAATAACAAGAGAATAAAGACAGGGGTGGGAAGTGGATTAGGTAAGGGTAGGAACGAGGAGAGAAAATGAAACCTCCTAACTCCCGCAGCCACCATTGTGAGAAGAGAAATTTGCCGATAATTAATGGTCGGCAGGGAATTAACGGCAAAATTAGGTGTAAAGAGTGAATGTGAGAGGACTTTGTGGGAGTTGGAGGGCAAGAATGAGTGAAAATGTGGGAATGAGGGATGGGGATGGAGAGGGAGGTTTGGAAGAAAGAGGAAGGCTTGAGAGAGGGAGGGAGGGAGGGAGAAGCTTTGGGGGTGGGACGGCGGAGGACAGTCTGCCTTAAGGGTTGGAATAAGGAAAAGAAGTTTCTTCCGCTCCGTGGGCAGAGTTCCACGATTGAGAGAACACCGTTCGAGTTTCCACGAGATGTGGTGGTAAATGTAATATTTCCTCGAGGAATCAAATGATTGAGGTAGCAGTTTTGATTCGCAAAATAATGATTGAAATTTGGTTCCAGCTATTTAAATGAGTTAAGGAGGTTCTATACGTGAACAGAAAAGCTCCTCTCAAGCATTTACTGATTTTCTGGTAGCGGCTGTATCGTGATAGCAGAAATTGTGTAGTTTCCTTTCCTCTTTAGGCGGAAAATCATTTATTACCATTAACGCAATAATTGCTTAATTAATTGATAACGTGAAAACAGTGATACTTCCCAGTTATTTTCCCAGTTACGAGGAAGTTGCGAATGCTTATTTCTGGAAGGAGATTTTACCGCGCACTCAGAGCAAATAGTGGTATTTCTATGATGAAATTTATGGAGAAATAGTGATGAGTTTTTTTGTTAAGACCACAGCGGAATGCTGATTCCAAAAACTTGGAGAGGAAAAGAGTTAATGACTACGGAGATATTGTCGAATGAATTCTTTTCCGCTGTTTTTGGACAGTTAGCCACCGGTAGTCATTAAAGTATTAACAATTTTCAATTCCTCATACCCACAGATTTATACTATGGAGACTGAGTTTTAAATTTCCAGCTTACCACCGTAAACTTCACGGTTTTCAGTGCAATGTGAACCACCTCACTATACAAAGACCGAAAATATGAAGTGGCTCAGACGCATGAGAAAGTCACAGCAATCACTCCATAAGGCGAGGAATCTAAGTAAAGGAGACCTAAGTAAAAGTGCCCAGCACTGATTATTTAAAAATCAAGTCAGCTGCGTTTTAATAAACAAAATACTAAGTCATTGAGAAGAAGGATTGGCGCAGATAAAAGAACTTTATAAGGGCAGAATGAATTAAAAGACTGTGCAGAGTCATGAGTAAAACAATCAAAAAAGTGCGAGCTACTTTGTGGGAGATGAGTCATTGGCGGTGAGACGAGACTAGAATACGTGACGCACGAGGTGCTGAAGATAATGAAGCCTGAGAGAACGAAAAGTATTGATGGATAGAGAAAAAGGGTGTTTAAGACGACATTGGATAAGTTGGATTATAATTAATTATGAATAATTACGACTTAATGCAAGCGATTTTCTTCAATTAGTGATGGTTATAGGTGACACTTGTAAAAATTATTGGGAATTAAATGCTGTAAATGCCTTTAAATGGAGAAGGAATATGTTGGATGTATTTCAACAGCTATACACAGCATAATTCATTGCTGAGGAGCATTTTAATTTGGCTGTCAAAGCTTGTTTTTGAATGAACGTACCATGGTTGACCCTTTCATAATGCCGGATATTCCTCTCTTCTACATCGATGTGAGAGGGTGTCCCAATTTTCGGTTAAATTTTTTCGGGTTAATCATTATTTTCACGGCTTTCTTATAAATAAAGTAAAATAATGATTTTATTTTGCCAGTATGAGTTATTTAGGGTTCTTGTTTTTTACTAATTGGGGATTATTAAGTCTTTTAATAATTAACTACATTTTTTCAATACTGTCTTATGTGTTTTCTTTACTTCCTTAAATCCAACTTATTTACTTCATTAATTATATGGTTAGCAAATCATCAAAGTAAAAACTCAAGGTTCATCCTGGAAATCAAAATAAATGTGAATGAAAGAAAAACTCACCAAAGATTTCAACCGGCCTCAATTTTACCTAGTTTTTCCCGTAATTCCCTTCCACCAATGCACCACTTGATAGCTCCATTACACATTTAAAAGCACTCCTTAAATAACGCACGACATCCAATGGCAAAATCGTGGAGTTCCACATGTAACTGATACTTTGCCTTATAATCCTGAAATCTAGAGCATCACTTTTTTTTAATATGGTAAATCCCGTAGATATTCCATATAATTTCTTTTCTTTTGAACATGCACGAAAGGAGTGGATGAAAGCCGCAATTTCCATACCAAATGGAATGAGCTAAGAGTCACTCCATATCTTTTAACGTTTATTATTTTTCCGTTCGTTTGGAAAAATGTTATAGATTGAGTTCCAGCGATGAAAACGTATTTCAATTGCACATGTGTGTACACTTGTAATATTCCGAGAGGTTAAAAATAAGAAGACAAGGTTAAAATATAAACGCATCTCTTGCCAACTTTATGGGTATTTGGGATGTACTTATTTACAAGATAATTACCCCCACTATGAGGATATTTTAAAAACCACATTTACGCTTTACAGGATTTTTGCTTCTCGTGAAATCGTGAAATATGGTGAAAAGCCAACGCAGCTCTCTAGAAAATGTCTTTCTGAAATAATTAAAATTGAAAGTAGAGCCAAAATGCCAAAATTTGGACGTACGTTCATTCAATTTTGAACTCTATTCAATCCATCCATTATTTAACTCATTATTCAAACGCTAACTTTATATGTTAAGCATATGCTATAACTTTACGGCTAAAAACTTCTTTAATTTTGTCCAATATTAAAGATTTTTTATTTTCTTTGCGTAAAATTATCCGGAACAGGATTGTTAGTAAAATAACTAGTATGCATTTCATCTCCTGAATGCTTAGAGGCGAATACAAGGGAAACTACAATTAAGACTATGATATATCCAGGTGGCCTCGAAAGTATCAAGACCAAAAAATAAGGGAGAGACATAAAACAATATTGTGAGAGTGTTAAATCAAAGTTTCTAAGCCAGAGCTGTATTCATACAAGACCAAAATAAATACAAAACCCCCTCTCTATTCCAGCTTTACAAGGTATTAAAATTAAAATATTTATCAAAATCTTTCTGAGAATTACTGTTGAGAGATCAGCCTAATATGTGACTCTCCAAAAATCCTCGGGAGACTTTTCCTTTCACAACAAAGTCCGCCCTCACTTAATGACATTCTTTCTCAATAATTTAGGATAAAACTTGTTTCGCCATGACCGTCTCCTTATTCTCCGCCTTCCTCTCCTAAATTATTTCGTTTATAACTTGGTGGCCTCTTTCCACCACTCCTTATTACTCGTATTTAGATGATCGTGAATATCACTTTAAAATTACAATGTTAACGCATAAATAATAAAGTTAATCACACTTTCCGCAGAGAATTATACTCTATCGATTAAAATGATATACGAATTTGAAATATCCAGAGGGCTTAAAATTACATTTACTACATGTAAATATTATAATTTTTATGCAAATAAAAAGGGCCAAAGAAAATTTAAGGCCCGCATTTATAAAAAGAGCTGGAAAGAGCAGACTCAGAGCGGCTTAACGAGGATAAATAGCCGAAATGAATTATTAGAGCGTGTATCCCGTCCATGAAGCTCAGTGGAGGTCTACGTTGCCCTACTTCAGTTTTATGACGTTTGCGTATTAGTGTGATTGAATTTATAAAGTAACATATTTTTTCCTGAATTTCATTTGGGACACCCCTTAATTTTGATTCTCCTGATCATAAAATAAAGTGTGAAAAACTATTATTGAACTCAAATTAGGGAAAAACAAGCCGCAATACATCTCAAGTGTTCCAACGTCGCCATATTTGGCCGTTTACTGGCCATTCCTGGCGACTACGAAACACTCAGCATTACTAATAGTTTATCTTTTACTACCAACGACTCGACAAACATATTACACTGTTGATCTCGAATAGTTTCTATCTCCGTCCGGACGTTATCGCGACACGGCCCCAAGAGTGAACTCACGTTACCCAAGTAGTTTCGTACTCCCTCTTGCGTCAACGGTAGAATACACGAAGACCGCTGCCACGTAACACGTTAAGTATAACAGTTACGGTTTAAAAATTGTACGTATCTTTACATACATACATACCAATCACGCCATTCCATTCCGGGGTAGGCAGTCACGAAGTTTCACTCATAAATACATATTTGTACACCTAACTCTGCGTCAATAATATCCTCCATGCTGACCTATCCCTGCAAACCTCTTTTGCCTCATTTGCCCTCATACACTGCTTCATACCCGCCCTCCTGTTTTTAAGACTCCTAATATTCCCCTTCCTAAGAACTTCCTCAACCACATTCAACCACAACTTTTTCGGCCTACCTCTACCTCTCGCATCATTCATTCCACTCTTATATATGTTTCTTTATTCAACTCTCATCTATTCTTTCGACATGGCAAAAAAACGAAGTACACTCCTTTGATATATGTCCATTACTGGAGCATCTAACCCACATTCATTTAACAGTCACTCATTACTGACCCTATCCTTCCTACTTTGGCCGCAAACACCCCTCAGATAACTCATACCCACGGTGTGAAGTCTACTCTTATGTCTATCCTGACATACCCAGGTTTCACTACCATACAACAAATTGGGGAGAACTACTCTTTTGTACACGACAATTTTCGCATCCTTAGACAGGCACTAATTCCTTGATATGCTCCACATGCTACCTACCACTTTCCTTCCAGCATTCTCACGTCTCTTTATCTACTCATCTATCTGTCCATCTTTCGCAAAAAACTTACCTGAGTACATAAAATCATCCACTCGTTAATTACTTCACCGTTCGCCCTCATTATATAGTTAATTTCCCCATTCTCCTTATCCAAAACTACTACTTTAGTCTTGCACGTATTTAATATAAATTCCATTCTCTAGGTTGATTCACAAAGCTTATCTAGTAGCAATAGTAATCCCTTTTGGCTCTCTGAGATCAAAACAGCATCATCCGCACACAGTACTCGCACGTTTACATTTCCAATCAAAACAGTCGTTTTCACTACATGTATCTCTAACACATTTACCCATGAAATCATTAAACAGCCATGGTGACATTACGCATCCTTACTTTACGCCCTGTTTTATTACAATCCAATCACTCTGAACCCCGTCAATTCTCACACTTGCCTTACTATTATCATACATTTCCATTATAACATTCAATAACTGCCCATTCACTCCATTGTCTTTCAAAACCTTCCACAACTTCTAACTATTTACCCTGTCATATGCTTACTCTAAATCAACAAACGCACAATACACTTTCTTTCCAACGCCCATACATTTTTCTATCACTTGCTGAAGCGCGAATAGCTGGTCACTACATCCTCTCCCAGGCACAAGCCCACACTGCACACCACATATTCTGTCGGAAGCAATATTCCTCACTCTTTCGATTAACATTTTTCTGAACATTTTCCCCGGAATGCACAATTATCTAATGGCCCGATAATTATTATGTTCGATTTTGCCTCGCTTCCCTTTGTACAATGGAACGATGATTGTATTCTTCCAATTCACTGGAACAACGGAAGCCTATAAGCATAAATTATATAGTTCAAACAGCCGACAAATGAGTATTACACCCCTACTTCAACATTTCACTGGATATCCCACCTACGCCTGAAGCCTTCCCATTTTTCAATGCTCTCAATGCCGTTATGATCTCATTCTCTCTGATCTCCTTTTCCATAATCACATTCTCGCATACTACTTTGCAAGGCTAATCCTCAGCGCCTGCAACATAATTGAATAATTATTCAAAATACTTCCTCCAGCAGTCCTTGGTATTGCTCTCATTCCACACGATCTCTCCACTTCTGTTCTTTACCGTATTCATTCCGTCTTCACCAATCTTAGCCCTTTTTACCCACTTCCCAAACAACTTTTTATTGCCTTTAAAATCGCTCTGCATCTTGCAAGCTTCATCCACACGCATTCTTTCCTTGCTCTCTTTCGCAACGATTTTGCATTCATTCTTTTTTTCTGTAAATCCCACATGCATTAGTACGCTCTTACTCAGATTTGGCAGCAATCACATTCTTGCACGCCACTTTCTTTTCCCTGACCGCAATTTTCACTTCTTCGTTCCACCAAGCATCACCTTTCGTTCTTCCTACCACTTCTCTTTCACACACACATTCAGCACATTCTAAAATCACTTTTTTAAAACACTCCCACGCATCATTCTCGTTTCTGATATACTCGTTCCATTCTCTCTGCTTCAAAAATAGAGCATCTTCAAGCATGCAATCATACTATATTCTTACCTCACTGCTTAGCAACCTCTGAACTTTTACTCTCAACTGCTTACGCATAATATTCTTCCTTGGAACGTACTTTCTGCCCAGATTCACTTTGGAGAGTATCAAATAGTGGTCTGTTCCACATTCAGCACCCCTCATCACTCCCGTTTCCCGCACTAAATCCCTCAATCTCTTATCATACATAACGAAATCAATCATACTTTTACAATCTCCCCTTTGCCAAGTATACATATATTTCTCTTATGTTTAAACCATGTATTCGACACACAATCCTTTTTCCAAGCACACACTCACCAAGTTTTCACCATTATCATTCACTCGAGGCTCACCAAATGGCCCAACCACTCTTTTAGATGCATCCCGCCTCACACCAATCCACCCATTCATGGCACCTGGTTTTCTCTCACCAGGGTCACATTCATTCAAAACCTCTCTCAGTTTTTCCCAAAACTCATATTTCACACTGTCATTCTCTGCAACCACTGGTGCATAGCACGCCACAATCACAACTCTCCTTATACCTACTTTCATGCGAACCCAGAGCAATCTAGGGGATACTAACTCGTACTTCCTTACTAGCAACTTAGCTCTCTCATTAAGAATGAGTCTTACACCTTGACTACCAGGTACATTATGATCAATTCCTGACCAAAATGCCAGACTACCGCCATCTAATGTAACAGCATCCCGCCCCTTACGTTTAGTTTCACATGCACACAAAACATCCATTCGTCTCACTTTCATTTCTTTCAACAACTCATGCTCCTTTCCATAAACTCATCTCACATTCCAAGTACTGATAGTCCAAGTCATATTGCCATGTCCGTATCTTGATGGGTCAACCTTATTCAGCTTCCACTGCCTATCGTGGCTTCGGCCGTCCGAGGCTACTCTGTGACTCTTATTAGTAAGTTGTAATAAAGATTGCAAGGTTACCAGCCTATGCAGTTCCCGCATCACGTGCAACTTTCCCTGCTAACGGTTACGCCGTCCATCGGTTAGTTTTGGCACATTTTCGTCAGTATGCCACAAGAGAAACCAAGGAATAGTAATACCCCAGGCCCGCTTTCATTATTCTACTCAAGCTAGGATCCCTTCTGAAATGACTACCTTGAGAGCCAGCATACCATTGCCCGCGACCCTCCACTAGGAGGTATATACGCTGTGCTGACACACCGGGTCTTTGATTTAGACAAATACCAAGACTATTTAACTTATATATTTTGACACTGCCATATTTTGGGCATAAGCAACCAAACCAAAGAAATATTTCGGTTACTCGAAAGCTAGAGCTATATTATAAAAATTGTTATTTTACCAGTCATTCCCTCATAAGTGCTTCAAATGAAAATTATTTAGCCAATGAAGCTTAAATGTAAATGACTTTAGACTTCTTCTCGGCAAATTTGACCATTCAGAAGAAATCGTATTGAGCATTGATATTATTTGTTTATCCAAAACGGAAAGTAATGAGAAATGGTTTTCTATTTGATGTAGGCCCTACGTGAGACATAATGGATATAGATATTAACAATTCCGAAGATAGCGACTCGTTAACAATCGACCTACTTGCTATTCATGCTTGGTGCGAAAAGTGGTAGATGGAACTAAACATAAAAAAGTGCGTAGCAGTCAGCTTTTGGAAAAAGAAAAATTGGCCAGTTAGGGCTTACAGAATTAAAAATACAGAAATTATTCACGCCGAGTCTGTTAAGTACTTAGGAGTCACAATTAGTCACGACCTATCTTGGGGAAAACATATTAGGGAAATATGCGGTCAAGCATATAGGAAGCTAGGCTTTATCAAGAGAGTACTCGGAAAATGTGATGAGAAAGTGAAAGAACGTTGTTATTTTTCAATCGTTAGGCCTCATCTGGAATATGCTGTTAGTGTATGGGATCCATACGAAACGGGGTTGATATCAGAGTTAGATCGCGTCCAGCGAAGAGGAGCTAGGTTTGTGAAACGATGCTACGATAAGTTGGCTAGTGTGTCTGGACTGTTAGAAGAATTAGGATGGGAATCGCTATCACAGCGTAGATTAAATTATAGGCTTAACCTCCTAAATAAATTTCAGGAAAATCATTTTACTGACGACGTAAAAAACATACTATTAACCCCTTCGTACTACGGCAGATTAGATCGCGCCAATAAAATTAGAGAGCTAGATTGTAGAACCGATAGGTATAAAATGTCATTTTTTCCGCGTACCATTCGGGACCATAACAGCTGTGATCGTCGTCATTAATAGTTCGAGTATTGACAATAGGCATTCTTTCTCATTATATTCTCCTCTTTCTTAATTATGCATGATGTAAATAATGATGTTCTTATTTAATCATGATATTTTGAATCTGTAGTAGTAGTCTTTGTATCCCTTGCATGTTAGAACGATTGGAGATAATGTTTCTTGGGTATTAGATTTGTAATTGGTGCTTTGCATGTGTGGTACGCGGGCTTTTAATGTAATGTCGGTGTTCTACCATATCATTCATGCATGCCTGGTGCGAAAGCACCCCCTGCCACACACCCTTTGGGTGGCTTGCAGGGTATGACGTAGATGTAGATGTAATGAGACTTTGACCTTCCTCTCCGGTTGGATCACATTGTAGTAATTCGAGAAACATAAAAAAGTATTTGCATTAAATAGCGATGTCGATACATTGCACAAGCACACTTACTTGAAAATTATCCTCGAAATAGGGGAAATCTTATTATGGAAACGAATAACGATAACGTTACTCACTTAAACATATTTCACTAATACAAATGTGTAGGGACTAGGATTCTATCAAACGATCAGGTTCGAGGAGTTAAGTAACAGCATGTAATATATGGTGAGATATTCTGATTTAGGCAAGGTGATAATTATTTTGGCTGAGCTAGGTTATTTTTTATTAAATATTCGTGACAGTAGAAATGGTAGTTGACAGAATGGTAGTGCTTCGTGCAACGTAATGAGGAATTGATGATCGTCATCGTCAAAAATAAAATACTTTAAACCCTGATGTGCTACCTTGCAAATATTTCAAGTTGCACTTTATTTCTGCACATAGCGCTGAAAGACATTACTTTTTCCCATTGATTTCTAGGGTTAGAACTGTCAAAGAAAGAAATATCTCATTATACGGGAGACTACGAAAGAAATCACCGATTAATTACCTTAAGTGAGACGAACATTTAATTTTCCCATCGTATATTCACCATCTTAAGCTGGACCAATATACGCGAAATTTGTTTTTTGCAGAAGTAAATACACTTACCAAAAATATATTTATATCGATTAAAACCTTGTGCCTGATATTGTACCAAATATTCCTTGCCAAGTAACTCTCTCACTTGAAACAGTGTAAACTAAAGAACAGCCCACCATATAACAAGTAATTTATCCCGAAGAGTCATCGTTACAAAATATGTTGAATTTTTCGTCGATATTTCTTAATGAATTCATCATTATTTATTGGAAATTCAAGAAATCTGAAATACTATTCCACCATGTTATCACTCACAACGTACTTTTGATCAATGCACAGTTAATTTTGAAAATATCTGCAGCATATCAACAATTATCAGAACATGTCTACCATGTTACTGTGAATAATGTTATGTTTCAACCGAGCGACAATTTCATCAAAGGAAAAATTCAAGTGATATAATCACCGAGAGGTTTAGTGGATGGAATAGAGCAGTCGTGTTTATGCAGTGAAAAGCGATGGTCAAGGCACCCTTGACCGAGCAGGCCCCAATCGCCCAACTGCTCCGCTTCAGAGAGACTTATAACAACAAATGAAGGGTACTTCTCCGAAATTCCACCTGTCGATGGCGTGCAGAGTAGAAGAGAACGGTGTAAAATCGTCTTGGTATACAGCTCTAGAAGCAGTATATAAATAGTAAATAATTGTAACATCCATAGACGCGATATGCATTTGAGTGAGAAGTAGACATATGTTCTATTTTTCCATATTCATGTAACAATTCCTTAGGTCACTTTTTGGGAGAGAAAGGACCATACTTGCATTTATAGGATCATGTAAGGCATGCATGGTGTAATGGGCTATTGCAGATACAAAGATAAGTCAATAACAATTATGAAATGAAGAATTACCCACATAAGCCACCTTACGAGTGGGCAAGCCAATTAAGAACTAAGCAGAATACTGACCATGATTCATCGAGCCTAATTTACTCAGGACCCTGAACTCATTACAAATATCTGTCAAAGCTCACGAATACGCTCGCATATGCTAAGTGATTAGGTATGACTTACAAGACTTACAAGAAATGCAAGAGGTCATGGAATGCTAATTTTGAGTCACCCGGGACTAGCCACGAATTAAACGTTACGGAGTCACCTGCATTGCACAATTGTGCAAAATTCCACAGAGGAAAAATCATCCACCTTGAGCGGGATTCGTACCTGGATCCCTCGATTTCCGACCGAGTTCTTTAACCAGTTAAGCTATGGAGGCTTCCCCTGTGGATTTTTGTGTACATACATACGTACATACCGGACATACAATGTAACAAGCATCTTATTAAAAGACACTGGGCGAGGAAGACGACAGGGTCAAGAGCAAAGAGTAAGAGTTTTGAGGTGATAGCGAATCTGATCCTTACAGGAGCAGAAAAGTACCGCTTCAAACTAACCCCCTCACCTTTATGTCCCCAATGCAACTCACTCGATGACATCAAGCATTTTTTTCTTGGGTGCAACTTTTTTTTTTTTTCTTGGGTGCAACGTGCTTTTTATAGTTTATACGACTGAGTTGACAATGGGAGATTGAAAACTCGACTCTGGAGTTCATATAATGACTTTATACCCGCCTGGGTAACTATTTCTACCAGTTTGTACTCTTCAAAGCTAGAGGCAGCAATTATCCAAAATGTGACTCCTTACCAGCGCTCCTCTGAGGAAAAAGACCTATGACATTCGAAAACAGAAATTAATTTGCATCCATCGCCGAGCACACTACACAGGGGATTACGAGTGACAACATCCACAAAACTGCAAAAAACGATACTGTTCGCCATGCATAAGCTTAACGAGTTGAAAGCCGTTGGGACCCGAGGCGTATTTCACGTCAGGAAGTTAATACTCCGAACGCAAAAGAGGGAAACTTGTTTCAGACATATTTTGCTTTATTTTTGATTCTGGAGAGGGTAGGATTAAAGAGGCATTAAAATGCCAGCTGTTTTTCTTCCTGGATGGAAATGATTCCGAGTAAAACACGGACATGGCTAATGACTACGGAGAAAGAGAGGGGTAAGAGAGGAAGAACTTTCCCCGACCACTCCTTCCTCTTCCCATCTCTCCTCCTCTCGCTCTCATTCACTCCCTGGCGCACAAAGGGGCCGGGTGTCATTACTTAAGTCAGTCAGCCGTGCAAGAAGTGTAAGTAGTCGCGGGAGGAGCCACCCCCGCCCCCATTCGGAAAACAAATCGCTGCAGAGGGAAACCAATTTACGGGCGCTCGAGAAATATGCAACTGGGAGAAGCAGCGCGCTCGGCTAAGGAGCGGAGTGAATGGAGAGGGTGGACGTTTGCTTGCAGTAAGGAGGCAATTCGTTGAAAGAGCGAGGGAAGAAAAGGCAGCCACGCTGGATCGTTGCCACTGAGCCGGGGAGCGATGCATGCGTGCCCTTATGCATCGCCGAGTGAAATAATAGCGAGAGCAAGGAGCGAATAGCGTCCTCTTTCCAGCGTTTTTGAGGAACGTGATGAAGTATGGGATGCGAAAAATGTTTCCACACAGCATCTGGCAACTTATTAATGCAGAGTGGCTCCCTACCCTTTCCTTTTCGCTCAAACCGTTGAGAGCTTCAATTAAAGGACCTGGAATAACGAGTAGGCTGTTCCAATTCAAAATGAATCTATGTGAATATTTCTTACAGGATAAATGAGTATGAACAACTTGCCTAGATAAGTAGGATAAGGTAGGATAATAAAAGATAAAAAACAAGTCTAATGCCTTTATGGAAAAGATTTCACGCGACATACGTCGAAGTTCTACATTAAGCATCGCACATGAAAGATTACATTCATATCTCGAACTGTGATAAAAAGAACTTCAAAAATATCACTAAAAGTCTCATGCAAGAAGACAAAAATGAAAAAAGGAACTGCACTTATAATTGAAAATGAATTAATGTTTGATCACAAAATTTTGAAAAATACAAGGCTTTTAAAAAACATAAGGAACTTGCATTAAATATATTTAACACATTTTGAAGATTGTTTGAGTATTAAGGAAATGAAATTTTAGCTGTAAAACAAGAAAAGAGAAATGGTTGCATCACTGGCCATATTAAGAAATATTAAAGAACGAAAAATTATTTTTAATACATTTACCATTATTTAAAATTACTACAATGAATGCGCTATTTATTTTTATTTCGTTACTTGTAATGGAGCTTAATGTGGCTCCAACGCGTGTACAACTGTAGAAAGCGTAGGGATATCTTTATGCGTTAATATCATTTTTAATCCTATTCCGGGATATGAATTAAATTTAGATTAAATCAGAGAAATTCCATACCAGTTGAAAGCTGAGACTCGAAAGCGGTAATGATTCACCATCCATAAAAATGGCTATCGTCACAATCCTACGTCCGAAAAAGCAATTCACATTGACAAGCGCAAAAACTGTGATAATTAAAAGACGAAAAGTATTCCATAGTGGTACCAGAATATTTATTCACTATCTTTACTTAGGTAAAGGTATTTAAAATTCCTTTCCTACCCAGGAGGACTATTATTTTCCTTCAAATTTATTCTTATTTCTTTCTTAGTGGCTCCATTCATTCCTCAACGCCTCCATTACTTTTCTTATATTTTTTTCTCTCCCCCTTGCCTTTTCTGAGAAAAAATAGACTAGCATAAAGGTCAATGGGTTGTTTTAATGGCAGCGTTGTCAAATGAGAAACTCCATGAAGAGGAAAAACGACATATTTAAACCAAATGCGATGGAAATACGATTTTATTGGCGGAAATAAAGAACATTCATAGGTTTTGTCCGGAGAGGAATAAGACCTTCGATTGAAATGAGATAAAAGAGAGTCTCGTTTGAAGGAAATGAATGCTGAAGTCTGGTATTTCCTGTGGAAGGCGACCCCATTCAAATGGAAAGAGAGAAATAAGGTGCTTCATCGATTCCATACATTACCCCCAAAGGAAGCACAGCCCTGGCCTCGACGCTATTGGAGGAAAAATTCGTATTGGTTCACAAGAAAAAGAAATCAGGGTCGATTTTTGGAAACTTTCAAAGATAACATGCCTGAATTTGCTGCAGTAAAAACAAGTACCAATAAAAACTTCGTGATTTCATTACTGTGATAACAGGAAATATGGACTTCCTTGGCATCACAAATGGATTTACATTAAATTTTTCCCTCTTACATCGGAGGCTCCACTAAGCGGAACAAAAGTTTTGTATTAAAATCTCAATTGATATAATATTATACAAACTATGAGTACAGCAATATCGATGAATAGTTTATTTTGATCTATCAAGACGGGGAAAATTTCCCAAACCCTTCCATGACAAGGAATAAGCATAGTTTTCAATAAGATTATGTTCAAGTAGTAATCTTTTCGATTGACAAGCTTCGACGGCTAAGATCATTCGCCCTTTAATTCTTGTAATTAGACTTGATCAAGCACCAGATGCAAGATAAATAATTTTGCTGTTTAGTACTGATTAAGTTTCCATAAACGAGAAAGAGTTATGCGGTAAATTTTCTGACTCATTCCAAATGTAAGAGCGGTATATTGCGTCAGTTATTCTATTCGGTCAGGCAAAGAGAATACAGAGGGCCATCAGACCATAAAATAGCAGTGAAGGATATATATAGCATGAAGAAGATGTAATCATTGATCTAAGCATGTGAATATATCATGCAAAACATCAAATATTTTCACTTAACCACCATATAATTATGGTTATCGGCTCAAAATGTCTAAAAATCAGTATTTTATGTGAAAAAATTGACAAACAATTGTTTATCTCAATGAATAAAATCACTAATAAATCTCTGGATGGTAAAATCTGAATATTCTCACGATCTGCGGAGAAGCATAATTTCAAATTCATTCGCTAACCAAAGTCATGACAATCAACCAAGCTAGATAAATAATATGGAAACGTAAATTTGCAAAAATTCCATCTTTCCATTTTTCTTATCTCCTCAGCGAAAGATATTTCCCATCTCCAATTGGCAGGGTAAAATCGCTTGTTTCAAACTGTATAAAGTGTTTCCTTCGAGCATCTAAAATCGGGGGCGATCATGAAAGAGGGATTTTTCGGTTTAGACAAATAATATCAGAGTTTTTTCTACAATATTTAGCCTTTTATAAGCCCATCAAGGGATCTACGACACCTGCTTAAATTCACCAAGGGAATGTAAAAGGATTTGTATTGAGGGCCTGTCAAAATAGATATTTTAGATACAGTTTGTTAACTCTTTGAGTGCGGCATGAGGTGATATCACGTCATGGTTGTCTTTACGCAGGAGCTGATGACGTTATACTGACAGCTTTCACTAGGGGGCCTAGTGTAAGTTCCCTAGTGAAAGCTATAACTCTCACGGTACTCTTGACGTGATATCACGTCATCAGCACCAGCGTTATGACAACTATGACGTGACATCACGTCATGGCGCACTCAGAGAGTCAATAATATTGTCCTGAATCTTCCTCCCACTATCTTAATAAACATGAAATAAAACAAGTATAATTATGCACATATATAATATAGACAAATGCCACGAATGCGAATCACTGAATTAAAAATGTCGGTTAACTTCTAAATTAAGATGTTCCCCCAAACATATCTTGTGTTACAAAGCATGATAATATTGGTATTGAAAGTTGAGAGACATTAAAACCATGATAACCTTAAAGTAGTAAGGTTTTAGGCTTTCCCGGCGTGGTATGTTTAGTAGTTCTATTCGGGAAGTCCACAGGGTGTGAGACTCCATGAGTGCCGATGTTTCGATGGACGACTCGGCCATCGAAACTTCGGCACTCATAGAGTCTCTCTCCCGGTGGACTTCCCTAATAGAACTACTTAAATTAACCTTAAAGTATTCACTTAAGGTAAAACGAGCGAGATAGTTCCCTAGTCATAATAGAGACCATATTCGAATTATACGTTAATTTCACCAGCTGCAGGACACATGAATAAAATATTGCATTATTAATGGTGTAATAATATATTTTTATATGACAGAAATGGTAAGTAATCAAAGGAAAATATTTAAGTAAGTCTTTAGCTTGACTCATTTTTTTCGCGCAGTGCGTTTGAAACTCCTTCAAAATGGAAGATTTTTTGTGATACCCAAGAACCTACTGTGGTAACAATATGAGTTCTTGTCTATAGTAATTTGTAAAGTAAATGTAATAATATTGTAATAATAAAATAAATGTAAATAAAAAATAAAAAAAATGTAAAGTAAAGTAAAAAAAATGTAAAGTAAAGTAATTGAGAAGACATACAAATTACAAACTTTTAGTTTTTTTACGACATCTAAGTGTGAGAAATACCTCATTTTGTAAATAATGTCTCTCTGGAGTGCATACACGTACCATATCCCATTTACAAGGGCTGGAATATTTTGGCAAATATCTTCAAAAATAATGTGATAAAGGCGTTGAATTTTTCGTGTCATAAGAAGAGTGAGATATTTTTCTTAAAAATGAGAACAAATTCATTGATTTCTAGGTAAAATTTTATTTTTCTCAAACTACCTTAAGTGCAAAGAGCATTTACATGACTATCTATTTTAAGGTAATTTTAAGGGAAGATCTGTCCCGAACGAATGACTTTTCCTTTGTGGCATATCGCGCTTGAGTGCACTTGCAACTCCGTAAAGATACTACAGAGGTTAGTCCCGGTATTCTCAAAAATATGTATCCAACTTTCCGAGGAGCCCTAGATGTGCTTTTGAGCTACAGCATCAGATAACTAATTTGCGGACTTCCCAAAAAAATCTTTCAAGTTGATAAATTTTTGTAATGCGAGAGAGCAGCTAAGTCATTACAGAAGCGTAAAAACTCTGAAAATGAAACGCCAGAATCGGCTTACTGGGCAGTTTCATACCCATTTAATACCTCTCAGTAGCATCCAATGGCCAAAAAATGAGTAATATGATATTCTTGGAGAGATGTATGGGCACTATACTCCTAATGAGCCGTGATTTTGGTTGTAAAATTCAACAGATAATCCATCAATTGTTTGAAATATTGCTAATACTGGTAGATGGTGGCGGAAAAATAGTCAACGTCACGACCAAATGGTCAAGCTTTCCAGATGTCAAAAAGATTCATCACGAATGTTATTAATGAAAAAGTTCTATTGATACTGAGTGTGGTTTTTCTGCTTTGAGCGGTCATGGCTGTATGAATTAATGATTTGGAGCCGTTAGTGGACAACGATGATTTATACTCGTTTCGAAGTCAGTTATATAGCCAATAGTCAATGTGCCTGAACTCAAGAAAAATATAACTCACAGAATGTTAAATACTTTTATTGATACATATTAATATGTGAGGTACAATATGAATACAACTTCCGCACATATTTTACCTATGTATAATTAGTACACATTTTTCATAGTATTTTGGCATAAATATGGTAGTAATATATCTGAAAATAAATGTTAAAGCAAATGAAAAATGAAGTTAACAGACAACAAATATATGATGAAAGAGCCAATTTCCTCGGGAAGATAATCCCAATTCAAGTGGATAGAGATTGACGTTGCCTGAAAGATGGAAACAACTCATATTCACAGGCCGATCGTCGAAGATTTCGTAAATTTACTCGTAAAATATGTGCCGTATTTCTTAATGGATCAAATGGCCGAAGAAGCTAGGCATAAGGCTGATTTAGATATATGGATCCAATGAGAGTTTCCAAAATACTAATCACCGTCGTTTATCTAAAAGCTGAGGCACGTTGAAAATTGAGAGCTAGCAAAACGCACATAAATTATTTCACTGAAGTACCTTGATATCCCCATAAAATAAGTTCGAGGGAAGATAACTGGACCATCCATTAATACATTTTTATTATTCAGTACATGATTCTACGGACCATCAGTGCCGGCCCGACGTATCCCGTATATCCAGCCCAGAGATGGGGTCGGCCTGAGCTGAATGGACACCCTGCCTACTCGAGACCCACATGAATATTTTCGCACATAGTAGAAAAAATATCATGTTATTAGTGCACATAAATTGCGAGGAAATCAACTCATCATTAGTAAGGGTACGCATTGCATGGAATATTATGTTAGCTCTTTGCCTATAACTCCAGCCTGTAAAGCCTCCTTGAAATTTGCAAAAACTAAAACTGACCGACCCAGGCCAAGAGTCTGTCTCCTCCAACCCAACAGTTAACCTTTGCAGGGGAATAATTTGGCCCATGCAGATGCAAGATCCTATAAGTCGTTTTAGTTTCCAAAAAACAGTTACACCAGAAGTATTGGCATTCAACGATCATTTATCTTATTTTTTACCCAAGAAAATGTTTATGTACTTCTGATACTTGAAATATATTTTATACTTATACCTCCGTTAAATTGATTTCACAAAGTATAATAGCTAATTTTAAGTTCCTATCTGCTATTTGCATTACGTTTCTGTAACCAATCCTTTAGTTGTTCCTTTCCCCTAAAGTAAGCACTTCCAGTGATTAATAATGATAAAATCGAAACACACAATTTCCAGGACAAATGATTGCACCATATTTCGGCGAAGTTACCCCGAAAATTGCTTTTTGACACTCATCTTCAAATCAAACGAGGTATCATTACATTTTTTGTCTCTTTTTTCTGAAACCATTAAATTTTTCTCCCTCAGGAAAATGTGCACTTTTTAATTGCTGTGAAAATCAATTTTAGCACAAAATTGAGACCTCAATTACGTGTTATTCGCTAAAATAATGAGATTTCATAAAATGGCATTGAAAGCTACCCTTTTGCCTCATTTTTTCTTTATGAACCATGTAACGAGTTTTACATTCCCAGAAGCAATAAAATTACCTCATAACGATATTGAACCCCAAAGAATGATCAGACGCAAAAGCTGATTAAAGAAAAGGCTTTCATTTATGTAGGAAGCAGGAATTCAAAAGTCATATACTTAACTTTGTGATTACATTGCGTACAAAATAGAGAACTAAAATACAAAGCAATAAAATTTTCAAGTCAGCGTATTTTAAAACAAAATTATGATAGAGTACCAATAGTCTCTACTGAAGGTGTATAGTACTTTCGTACCCCTTCACCTGCGAACTTTTACTTCTTTATCGTGAGGTCTAAAATATTTTCAGTATGCATAGTAAAGGCCAACTGATTATGATGGCGGCATTATAATCAAATCATTGGATTTTTTGTCGACGAAAACTCTGATTGAATATAATCTTATTTCTAGTATCTAGTCAGGCTATCATTTCAAATTTTTACTTCAATTTTGGAATATATTCTCGAAAACACTTCAGACTTTTTTGATACTATTTTAAAAATATTTTAGACACATTAGGCTGCTATTTTTGTAAAATTAAGGACAATTTTGCCACAATCACAGTACATAAAGCTATAAAATCTCTTAATAACTCTTCTTATAAAAAGCCTAAATTTTGCATTATGCTACGAAAATATTAGGTTTTTTGGAAACTTATTTCCATATCAATGGGGAGGACTTTCTATGAGTCACATTTCCTAAAAATATAGAGTTATTTTGTCCTCGCTCTAATATTAAGGTCACTTTGTACCTGTATTATAGGACAAGATAATTATCTCCAATAGTTTTTCATCTGAGTAAAAATTAAGAATGAAGTCATTAGTATGTTAATTTATACAGGAAAAAATGTATTGGTGACAACCCTGTCCCACTCCGAGGGACCTTTTATAACTTAAATATTGCTCTTTTCTTCTTTATTTCTTTCTGTTTTTAAGGAAAGCTACATAAGATCAATATTAGTTAAAGAATATCTTTCACTACGATTAAATTCCGATTTAACCTCACGGATCCATCAGCAGCACTGATTCCATGGAGGCTTTGCTCGATTTTTGCTCGCTTTTTTTCGCTCACTTTTTTTCGCTCGCTTTTTTTTGCTCGCGATTGCTCGCTTGCAAAAACAGCAATTTTTTTATCATTGGTGAAGCAGTGCCAAAACTTTAGTTGAATTCCCAGAAATATTATTTTGAACTAGTTTCGCGCTATTATTTTGTTAGTAAATGGCAATAAACTGAAATTTCCTGAACATTCTCGCACATATATGGCTATGTAACTTAAAATAAAATTTGTAAACAAATGATGGTGGAAAATATTTCCTAATTTATTTGCACTTTTTTACATAAAATTTTATTTTACCTTGTAATTTCATTCAAAAACGGGAATGCTTGAAGATCAAAGAGAAAAAAAACACACTCGCCTGGCTTAAGATTCAAGCCAAGAGACTACCAATCTTTCGGATGCATGGGGCTTGGGTTTGTACCCTAGTAATGTGGCGTAATTTTAGGGCAACATTTTGAGTATTTAATTCCACCATATTGAAAGATTTAGTGGCACCACGAGTTTGCGGAAATGGATATTACGATAATAAGGGATAGCGTTATCGGTGGGAGAGAGGTGTTGCTTGGACACCAGGAGCCAATCAAGGCTTGGTGTTTGGTTGCTCACATCGAGGGGTTGACACATTTGACATTGACACATTTGGTTGCTCACATCGTTGCTAATCGAGGCGTTAGAGGGGAAAGACAATAATGCAGACGAAAACCCTATATAAAGCGACGCGTCACTTAGGGAGGCGTCGTCTGACCCAACAAGGCAAGAAGTTCTGGGAGAAATCTAAGACTGAGGTCCGACCAATTGAAAGTTCAAGTGCTGGGGAGAACAGCGGAGAGCCCGGGGACTCTTCAAGAGGTGGCAGCTGCCAGAAAGGGGCAGGCCAGACAGCCAGGCGTCCGGAGAAAGGAGGAACACAGAGCAGAATGAAGGGAAGACCGGCGTAAGATCCCACATCCTTGTATGATCTACGCAACAATAATGCTATGTATGTATTATTTATACGAGGGTAAATTTTATGCACATATAGTGTAGTGAAGCACTCAGTGAGTGAAAGTGAAACATATGGCCTGTTTAAGCAATATGAGCCTGAAGAAAGAAGAGTAGTGAATATTATTTCTTATTTTGAAGTGGTGTATTTCATATTGCTATTTAAAATGAAAAGGAATTGAGTTCATATGTTGTTTCCACCTGAGTGATCTTTTTCTTGTGTTTCATTGATTCGTGGAATATTGACCAGTGGTTGAGTAATAAATATTCAGTATTACCTTGGGAATAATTGTCTCATTAAACGAGCAACCTAGCAACATGATAGGGAATTAGACAGTAACGGGTATTAGTCCGAGTCGTGTATAAATGAATTTATGTGTAACGTACGTCGGCGGTGTCGTTTCCGCGTTCAAATCCGGGGAGTGTCGGCAGGACGAGGTAAATAAGAGTAATCGTGTGAGAGATATTTGTTCATACATCATAGATAAATAACAGACTCAGTTAACATCTCGGGAACACCTGAGGCTAAGAAAGATTCTTTCAGATACCTGGGTGCTGTAATAGAAGAGAATGGAGGCCTTGACCTAGAAATTAAGGACAGGGTATCTGCAGCCTGGTACAAATGGAGGTCAGTGACTGGTGTGACCTGTGACAAAAGGATGCCATCTAGGTGGCATCTAGGTGAAGGGCCTGATATACAAGACCATCATTAGACCGGTGTTACTCTATGGAGCTGAGTGTTGGGCTACTAAGAGTACACATGAGAGAACATGCAAGTGAAATGCGCATGCTGAGATGGTTGAGTGGGGTTACCAGAGCTGACAGGATTAGGAATGACCACATTAGAGGGAGTTTGCGAATTGCACCTATAACAGAAAAGGTGAAAGAGTGCAGGTTAGGTGGTATGGCCATGTTGTTAGACGAGATGGTGAACATGTGGAGAAAATAGTAATGAATCTGAAGGTGGAGGGAAGGAAAAGCAAAGGTCAAGGAAAACATGGATGGAGTGTGTGAAGAAGGATATGTTGGGGATTGGCGCCAAAGAGGACATGGCTTTAAATAGAGCACGCTGGAGGTTGAAAATCCAAAAATCTGACCCCAAATAATTGGGATTATAGCTAAGAAGAAGGAGAAGATAAATACCGACCGATCCGCGTTATGTTACAGTAAATAAGAATGACTTTTATAGATCGCGAATTTTACACAGTCGGGAGACAGTGGCAGACTTGAGTGGCAATGGATAACTGCCGCTCAAGTTGTACCGCTCGGAATCTCCTAGAGAGAGACGGTGGGATAGCAAGAGCGGCAAAGGAGGATCAGCGACGGCGGTGCCGGCGAAGTTCAAAGGAGTTTGAGTTTGAGAAGGAGCCGCGAGGGTTGCCGCGGAGAAGGGGTGTTGGGGGGGGGGGCAGGGGGAGGCAGTTGGAAAAGAGAGGAAGGGATGGAATGCAAGAGAGTGAAGGGATGATCCGTAAAGCTCCCCTTTGGATGGGGCAAAGATACACACTAATCAGTCTGCTCCATAACTCATCAAGGAACTGCCAAGTGGCTCGACCGATAAAGGGTCCAAAAGTGGAGAGAGGAAGCATTTTAAAATGGATAGAAGAACGGATTTATGTTTCGCAGAATCCTTGATAAGCCGAGTCGAAATTTTCCCCCGCGGCGGCGTCGGAAAAGTTAAGCGAGGCAGCGGCATGCAGCCAATTGAATAAAATGCGATAAATCCATCCAAATATTAAATCTTCGCCTTACGTTCTCCGACCGGAGAGCGGTGGATATGATAATTCGAGCCCTTCTTGAACGCACTCGCTTGGAATCGATTTCTCTTTTACTCTGCCAGAATTCTGAGAAAATTAACTAGGAAACAATCAAGCAGTTGTGTTTTCTTCACAGCCTTGAAGTCAAAGGTTCTGGAAACTATAGTTAAAGATCGACCTACGCAAAAAGCTTGAGGATTAAATTCATGTGTAAACATAAAATTGAGGGTTTTGTTTTCAAATTAATTATTTTTAGAGCATTTATGTAAGATGAAAATAATCAGAAAGATTTTATCATGTGACTTATAAATGGCTGGTAGCGAATTAAAGTGGTTTATTTCTTTAATCTTACATTACAGTGAAAAATTACTCCCATATTTATTTTCAGTTTGCGTAAAACAAGACCGGAATGAAGTTTTTTACAATGCCAGCTATCAACTGCACCAATTAATTAGTTTGAAATGGTACAAATAATACATATCCCTAAATTCAATGAACCATTATTTATTTATTTCTCAACACGCTTCTCAAAAGGGCAAAAGGTGATAGAAAAAAACTTGAGCATGATTGCACAATATTTAAAGCTTTTAAACGACTATTTATGTTGGTTTAACCTGCATCAATTTAAATATCAAGCTTGTAAATGGTTGTCATCATCACTGCTCTGATTTTTGCATGAAGAAGTATTACTCTGGGAAATTCTTCTGCGGGTTATAATAAATGTGGGTACCATCACCAGCACAAAATTCAACCCGTAATTATCTTTGGTCAACTGCATACATACCCTGAGGGTTTTTTTTACGTTGAAGAAATAGGACTATCATACCATACGCCATAAACGGTGCTAGATTATATGAGAACCACGACATTGAGCGAATTCAATAATCCGTCGTTCAGTTACTTTTTAACCCTAAACTTACAAAGCAAGTTCACGTAACCCCACCCTCAAATCCCATTCCAATTTTTCCTAGCCCAAGATCCCTTTTCAGCTCCCGGCCCTCGCATCCTTGTACCCCTACTCAACTCCTTGTTCCTTCTTGAAATTCCTGGCCGGCCGTGCTTATTATGGACACCACCCCCAATTGCTTCCGACCGCGCTCCCAGATTGGGCTGACCGCCACCGACTTCGGACCCCGTCCTAAAGGCCTCGATGCCTCACGAGAATCCGTTACAACCCTCTTCCCCTCCTCACACTTCTCTGGAAGTTCCTCTCCTGTCTCCCAGCCACGTCTCTACACCAACCCGGTTCCTACTTCTCACCCTTCAACCCACACCCTCCTCCCTTCCTGCGCCCCAAATCCTCTTTCGGATATTGGCTCCATGTCCCGCGTGAACCTCTTTAGCGGGTCGAGTAACATGCTCCCCCGACCGCGAAAATTCTCCCTCCTGCTGGATTCACCCTCTCGCTCCCTCACCCCCTGCCATTAGCCTCGAAAGCCCGTGCTCTGAGATCGCTTCACCCCAACCCACCGTCACGCCCCCCGCGCCTCGTTCGTGTGATCGTCCAGTGAGACGGGATTCCATTAGTTGCGTCACGACTGCTAGGAAACGACTCAGACATGGCGACTTAAACCGTCGTCGCTCGACTTCTGGGAAATTACAAATGGAAAATTCTGCCTTTCTTCAAAAAGGGACTAATTAATCATTGGCCTACACTAATTTAATGATCATAACTATCAAGCAATTCCGGATTTTCTCCTGCGTGGGGTAATTTTTATGCACACTAAATGATCGTTCTCCCCACTGTGAACGTTGTCAAGAGACTACTAAATCATGTTTAAATCCCAGCAGGAACTGCTTCATATATTCCCTAATTACTTCAAGAAGTAAATAAAATAATTGTCTTATTTTAATGAAGAAGACGGTACCGCATAATCAATGCCTCGTTACAAATATGCTCGTAACCAAACATCAGATTTTTATTATCTGTCTTCTCTAAATTTATATCAACAATGTTTTGTCGTCTACCAAGCAAATATCACAAATATTTCTGAATTCTTCTGTCTCCTGAAGACGTTCTCAGTAGGAAAAACGGAACGTTAAGCGCAAGTAAAAAATTATTCTAGGTTACATAAATCCAGAAAATGGTTGCTACGGATAATACACATCGCTCCGAAAGCCTGAAAACAAAGGTTAATATAATCATTCTTTGAACGTTGCTTGAAAGTTTCATCTCAATTTAACTACAGACACAAATGAAATTGCTATTATAATGATCTTTTTTCTCAAGGAAAGTTATTTGAGAACATTTTGCAACTTTTTGCATAGATTTTTATCGTGCGCTCAGTGAGCTTTCATATCATAGCTCGGTGACAACGCATCACATTACGTCAACTACAATTCCTCCATTAGAGCGGTCCATAAATGCTTTAACAGAGTAAATGATTTTTTGACCCACTTGAACTTTTTTTGCACGCATAGCTTAAACCCCATGCTGAACGGAACGGAAAATATTTACTTTTCAGACCCCAAATCACATAATTGACCGATTTTCCAGGTTCACGCCAGAAATTGATCAATAGGGTCCAGAAAAAAAAGTCCAGCAATAGAACAAATTAGTACATATATCAGACGTAGGAGTCGTTCTTATTATTTCAATAGTGTCATAATTTTTCGGGGTATCTTTAATAAATCCACAAAAAATTTCTTGGACAAATGTAAAGTTATTTCTAGGTTGAAACAATACTCTTTCAATGTCTAATTATAAATTCCATCAATAAAATAACACGTAATTAAATATAATGGAGTATTGTCTTCATGCATGCGTATTAGCTGTCAAGCCGCAACAAATATTCATATAGGAGTTAAGAGACACGACATATTTGTGCCTAAATGGAGATGAATAAATAATTCAAACTTCGTATTTATTGACTCTTGCATACAGTAGCCTCTAAATTTACATTTCCAAGCATTGCATCACGTCGGTTTTTTTTTCATAATTGACTTCAGATACATGGTAATTATTCATGATACTTTTAGTCGATCATTTATTCTCATAACAAGTCCGTGACGGGTTATCTTTCTCTACAATAAATCATATCACACTGAAATCAGTCAATTCCATCGAATCCGTTCGAAAAAAATTAGTAGAGCGTGCACAAACTTTTTTCACTGGTAGTTACGACGTGATAGATTAAGTGACAGTAATTTTGACTAATGCTAGGATTAGATATTCAACTGAGTCAATTAATTTTATGAACCATTTATATTTAACGTGGCTGCTAAATCATTATTTCACTTATCCAATATCCTTTCATATTTGTCAAATAGCTCGTAATAAAGCACCGCTTCTACGCCACACCATTTTTGTCCTCGCAGTTACGATGTGAAAGATTAACGAACAGTAATTTTTACAAAATTAAATAATACCCTCTACGCTCTAGCTCTTTGCTCTGCTCATCTTTGGCATTAATTTCATAGCTAACTAACTCACGCAGCTATAGACACCTCTATTTCCTCAAATGCAGCAATATATAATGCATAATTGTATATACAATTCATGAGCATGATGTGGTAAAATATTTTTTCCTTGAATGGACTCTTTGCTTTGATTTTGAGACCTTGGACTTAAAAACTAGTATGGCTTCACACGCCTACATATGCTCCGACTGCATTACCTTGGCGATTGTAACACAAATTTTTAAATCGGAATAGGGAACTATATTTTCTTCCAAGTTCATACCTTTCTGTTTTTACACTTGGTTGAGATCTATTCTTACTTCCTGATTCTGTCAGATGATAAAAGCGGTATTAATTCCTATCTTATGAACGTACTACTTGGAATACTATCTGTACATGGAATTCGGACACAATAGCAAATTTGCTAAGATATTTCGGCAACTGTACATTTTCCTCACCTCATTTTCTTTTCTCAATTTCTAGCAACTGCTAAGTGAGAAATTACTCAATTCACATCTCTTTCATAACAGATCTCTTCCAAAAAACACATCATATTTACGCAGATAAATAGCTTAGGGAATAATGCTTCTGCTCTTTATTGATTCAAAAACTATTTTCTTGAAGCTTGCTGTAAGAGAAATAGTATTTATTTGGCAACTTCAAACTACACTCAGCAAACGATTACCAAAGCCAGAACTAATCGTCTTCTAACTGATTAAACTAAAATAAGATAATTACAACGGAATAGAACTCTGATCATTGAATTTCTGTATAAGGTAGAGTATTAGGTTTCTACTCCAATGGCCTTGGCTTGATTTCCACCAATTATTTTTTGGTAGAATCCCGATTGCAACTCTTGTGCTCAGCTAAGAGCATTTCAAGCACCCTACTTGGTCCGTTAGATGGGACGTCAAACTTGGTCATTAGGCTACCTAACGTCATATGCACGTTAATGCCGATGCTAAGTAGCTTCCTTGCCCTTCCACGGTTCCCCATATAATCCTTCTCTTGCCAATCTACTAACCTGTCCTCAATGGTCCAGGCGACCTCAGTATTTGAGCGCATCGCAAAATAAGGGCAGGATTACTATCAACGTTCCCTGGCGTGACGAAAAAAACGGTGATATTTGCGGGTTTGTTTTTTTTTTTTGTTTTCTAGAGAAGTCAATTGCAAAGACCGAACGCTGATGGATGAGCGAACCTTGTCAA